>BSBM01000299.1:41117500-41722500 GCA_027924585.1 Larix kaempferi
TTGCCTCCACCAACTGTACAGAGCAAATAATTCTCTGTTGAAAAAAAAATAAAAAAAAATGACAAATTGTTCTGCAGATAAAAACCCAAATACAATTTTTAAAGGTATTTTACCTGCAACTCCAAAGTCCCAGGTACAAACCGAAATGGAGACATGTAGTTAACCAGTGGGATGCAAGCAATGAAAGCTTAAAATATCAAAAATACCAAACAACAGAAGAGAATTAATGTTAAGAGTTTTATGGAGGCCAGACATATTGAAAATGTCGAACAACAAAATAGGATTAGGGTTTAGTTTTAATTGTTTGTCTATCCACAGAAAACAACACAATAATTTGCATTCCAAGTTCCCAATATTGTGACACTCGGCTTGCACGCGTGCTTGTAATGTTGTAGCTGCGTGCTTTTAATGTTGTAGCTGGTTCGCACGCTCGATGTCAGTCAATTAATTATTTGACGGGCTCCTTCGAGGTAGGATAATTTGAAATCACAAGATTTTAATTGAGTTTATATTGGACTCTTCTGGCATATCTCCGAGGAGGAGATAACTTTGGAAAATAACTGTGAGTATGGATTTCATAATTTATCAACCGAATTAATATGGCAATTCCAGAGAGATAGGTAGCTGTCCAGCTTTTCGCCATCTGTGAACTTCTTTGTACATCCCTAGGAAGCATTGTCATGGTGGATGGAGTTGCGGTGTAGTATTCATTGACAAGAAGAGGGATGTACAATGCATTGAAGCATCATAACTGCCGCAATTATTAAAATTGAAAACTGTACAGTGCATTAATGTTGAATGACGTTTGCAAGCAGCCCCCTCCTGGCAAGGAAAAATCAAGGCAAACGTCATCAAAACCACAACCAATAAAAAATTAAATAAATATAAAAATTTTAATACAAAAATGACATACTATAGTCTTGACTTTTGAAATATAAAAAATCTACTTTTATCTTGACAAACTAATACCACCTTGACAAAACATATATGATTCCCTTCGGAAACATAATAATGTCAAATCTTTATCATTCACTTTTAACATTCCATATTTCTTTCCACAAAGTAAAACGATATATTCATTTCCTTATTACATCGAATATACTTAACTTCATGCTATAAATAACAACCTTTTAAGATAAAAGAATCAATTCTTTGCATGTAATTTGTTCTTTGGTTATTGTAAAAGCAACAATCTTTTTAAAATAAAAAACAATCCAATTCTTTGCAATTAACTTGGTCCTTGGTATATTGTAAAAGCAACATTGTACACAATTACATATAATAAGCGCAAATTCCAATCATTTTCCATCCTTACCATTCACTTTTGACCTTTTATATTACTTCATACATCGTAAAACAATATATTGCATTCATTCCTTAGTCCTTCAAATTAGGTAACGGCCAATTCAGCAGCCTGTTTTTTATGAGGCGCTGGTGGTGATGTATGCGCAACTTTGTATCTTTGTTTTATCCTTTAATGTTAAGTATAGACCTTTTTCAGTTTTGAAAAACAAACTTTATATGAGAAACAAGTTCCCATAGCCGCAAGTATGCCGCCATTGCAAGACGGACCTTAGCTAATAGTGTCTTTAAACCGTATCAAGATTAAACATTCAACGAAAACACGCAATGCTTACCACGTGTCGAGTGCCTACCTACACTGATACATATACCAACAAAAAAAGCCTCAATATATTGGATAATACATCGCATTTAGTATAGATGGCTGGCTAGGGTTTCGGTTGAGGAGGCTGCTGTCCTGCTGCAGAACTGGGTTGTGATTGGATCCCGGAGAGAAGATTTTTGAGCTTTCATCGACTTGGAGTCAATCTGGTTTGACTAGAACCAGTTTAGTACCAACCAAATATAAAAAAAGTGGGAATCGGGGTTTACGATGGTGCTCAAAAATTGTTCTTTCCGAATCTTTTTACTCTCGGTTTGCAGTCCTAGTCTTTTTTTGTGGATTGGCTCTTCTTTCTCTCCCTTAGGGGTCCGATTTTGATTTATTGGTGGTCGCTGTTTTAGTGGGATCTAGCTGGCTGCGGGTCCTTGTTCATCCAAGCTGTGGGTGGACAGGTGTGGGTTTTCACTGTTAGTTTAAAATTTGTCTGGTGGTAGGCCTTTATGGCAGAACCTTTTCCTTTTCGGGGTCTGTCTTCCCCGTTTCACCTGGATAAGCCAGAGGTTCAACTGGAGCCTGCAGCTCTGCTAACTAATGAAAATGGGCAGAGGAACCGGAATCTTTTCGGTGCGAAGACTAAGGTAAGAAGGCAATTGAAAGCTTACAAAGGTCGTTCATCGCTCTCTAGGTTTGTGATAGCTGAGGATTCAAATCTTGACAGAGTGGAAATGTTAGCAGAACGAGCTTTAGTTGGGCGTTTAGAGTACACTTTTGGATCGAAAGTTGAAATTCTGGATTGGGTTAAGGTTAATTGGGTGCCGGTGACAGGCATGGCTCCTAGGGTTAACTTGCTGATGAACCGTTGGATTCTATTTGTCTTTCCGGATGCTTCTTTTCTATCCAGGATCCTGGATGAAACTTGGCTTTTTAAGGATGGGTCTTTATTCCTTAAGCATTGGCACCTCGCTTTTGACCTTCTCTCGGAGAAGTAGCGGTTGAGGCACCTGTGGATGTTGATACCAGGTCTTCGTATCGAACTCTGGATAGAGGAGATTATTGTTGGGTTGGCTAATTCGGTGGGTCAATTCATTCGTATTGACAAGAAGACTGTATTTGGTATGGACAGGCGTTACGCCAAAGTTATGGTTGAAATTGAAATTGATATTGGTCTTTCGGCAGAAGTTGAGGTTGTTTGGGGGCAGCGGATTTGGAAGCAGAGGCTAGATTTTTTCAGGATCCCTTTTCACTATTTCTTCTGTCGGGAAACAGGACATATTCAAGCAAAATGTCCTCATTCTAAGAAGTCGCGGTCTCCTGTGGATGGTTCCAAGGATTTTACTCCACTGCACTCTTCTTTGCAATTTGGACCTGGTAAGTGTATTACTGCTCCTGACTCCGTCTATACCGATGTCTCAAAAGATGAAATTGCTTTGGTTGAAGTTGTTGAGAAGGATTTAGATGTTCGAATTGCGTCTGGGGAAGTTATCTTGAGACATGGGATTCCTTTACCTTTAATAGAGACTCATCCAGTAACCTCTATGTCTGTAGAGAAGGAAAAACCATTTGTAGCCCGCAGTCTTTCCTTTGATTTAGATTCAGCTGCCGTTGGAGATGATGTCCACGAGGGTTCTACTTCTGGGTTTGTCAATTGTGCCGAGCCTCAAGTGCTAGATAGGCAGATTTCTCCCTCTGTTGCCGGTTTGGGGACAGGGCTACCTAGGGTTTTAGATAGTGGGGTTGCTGAGATTGGAGAAAACTGTGGATTTATTGTTAATGGGGTTTTGAAAACCCTAACTCCTGTGCCCTCTTATTCTAAAAGCTCGGTAGCGGATTCTGATGCACTCCCCATACATTCTGTGAAATTTCAAAATGTTACTTTTCGGAGGGGGGAAAAGAAGAAAGATGGAAATAGGGGTAAGAATTGTTCAGATATGATCCCTTCCCTGGTGTTTGATCGATTGTTGACAGGGGAAACTCGTTCTTCTTCTGATGAGGGTCTTAGAGCAAGGTTGCCCTTCACTTCTGGTTCTTAATGTCTTTATTATCTTTGAACATTCGGGGGTTGGGGAAGGTTGCTAGGGCAAAGGCCTTCTCTAAACTTTTTGCTGCTATTTGCCTGGGTATTGTATTTCTGCAAGAAACTATGTGTTCTAGTGATGTGGCTATTTCAAAGTTAGGGGGTCTTTTACCCAGTTGGGAAGTCACGGCCAGCTGTTCCAATGGGCTTTCAGGGGGATTGGCAGTGGCATGGAACCCTGCTCTGTACTCCTTCAAAGTTTTTAATTCTCCCTGGGGTTTATTGTTGGAGGGAACTTGTATTGGTTTGAATTTACAGTTGTCCATCCTAAATTGTTATGCTCCTTATGTTGATAGGAGGAATTTTTGGGAGGCTTTGGCTTTGTCTAGAATTCTAAGGTTAAAAAATTTGATTATCGCAGGTGATCTAAACTTTACTAAATCAACTTCTGAGATATGGGGTTCTGTGGCTAGAATGGATCCTATGGCAGACTTTTTCTCAGATTTTTTATGTGGTCATGATCTGGTGGATGTAGCTCCAGCTAAGTTTCTTCCAACTTGGACCAATGGTCAGTGTGGTGATGCGGGGGTACATAAGAGACTTGATCGGTTTCTTATGAAGTCCTCACTGCTTAGTATTTTTCAGAAAACCCGGCCATGGGTTCATGAGGTGAAGTTTTCTGATCACTGGCCCATAGTCTTTCAATTTGAAGATTATGGACAAAAGGTTTGTTATCCGTTCAAATTTAATAGTTCATGGCTATTAGAGAAAGATTTCTGCGAGATGGTTAAAGAGTTCTGGCTTAATGCTGATATTGAAAATTTAAATCCAGTTAATTATTTCTGTCACAAGATGAAGAAGCTTAAAGAAGTGGTTATTGATTGGATAAAGGTAAGGAAAAAGACAGATGCTACAGAACTGAAGGAGTTGGAGCATTCTATTCAGGATGCCTTGGTGTTGAATTTCGATGGCACTTTGAATCGGGATGAATTTGAAGTCTTGAAGAAATTTGAGAAAAAAAAGGAGGAATTACTACTCATGGAAGAAAGGGAGTGGAGGTTAAAGAGTCGCGCAGTGTGGATCAACCATGGAGACAAGAATACTAAATTCTTCCACGCTTACACTTCTGCTCGTAGGAACTTGAAAATGATCTGGGATATCAGTGATGAAGCTGGCAACTCTATTAAGGGGTTGGACTCTTTAAGTGCTGAAGCTGTGAGGTATTTTGGTAATATTTACAGAGATGAAGGTGGTTGTGACCTGTTAGACCAAATCTGGTTGGCTAGACTTTATCCACGGTGTTTTGATGAAAGGGAAGCTGATGAGTTGGGGAAGGAGGTCTCGTTGGAGGAAATTGACAAAACCCTAAAGATTTTTTCCAGGGAGAAAAGCCCTGGCCCTGATGGTTGGCCGATGGAAGTGTATGTACATTTCTTTGATTTAATGGGGAAAGATATTCTGAACCTAGTGGAATTTACTAGAGTTCATGGGTTTGTCTTTGGAGCCCTCAATTCTACATTTCTCACTTTAATTCCTAAAAGTAACAAGCCAACTACATTTGGGGAATATCGACCTATTGCTTTGTGTAGCCTAATCTATAAGCTCATCTCAAAAATCATTGCTCAACGGCTTAAGAATGCTCTTTCATCCTTCATCACTCCATAACAGTTCGGTTTTTTAAAGAATAGGCAAATTCATGATTCGATTGGTCTTACTCAAGAGCTGTTGCATACAATCAAATCCAGGAAGATGAAGGCATTGTTATTAAAATTGGACTTAGAGAAAGCTTATGACCGTGTCAATTGGACTTTCCTCATGTTGGTTTTGATTCAAATTGGTACTCCTCCTCTAGTGCTGAGTTGGATTATGGCTTGTGTCACCACTACCAGCATTGCTATTTTGGTAAATGGAAATCCTACCTCCTTTTTTTAGTGTTCTAGAGGGATCCGACAAGGTTTCCCACTCTCAACTCTTCTATTCCTCTTGATCATTGATGGTCTCAGTAGATGAGTTCAGCAAGCTAAAGATATGGGTCTGATCAAAGGTATCAAGATGGGGGATGGGTGCTTTCTTTCACATCTATTATTTGTTGACGACATGCTACTTGCTGGTATTGATTCTATTACAGAATGGAAGGTTTTCTTTAACATCATCAACTTCTTTTGCAATGTCTCGGGGATGAAGGTCAGTATTTCAAAGTCTTGTTTTTATCATTATAATGTGGAAGAAGCCAGAAGAAGAGAGATTGAATCTTTTTTGCCCTACAAATGTCATAATTTGGAAGATGGTATAAAATATCTTGGTTTTCTGTTAAAACCTAATTCCTATCAAGTTAATGATTGGAGATGGCTTATACGAAAGTTTGAAAGCCGTATTGACCATTGGACATTTCGGCTTCTCTCCATTGGAGGCAGGCTCGTCTTAGTGAAAGCGGTCCTCTCAAGCATTCCCGTTTTCTGGTTATCATTACTGGAGATACCAATCTACATTTTAAATACGCTCAGGAAGCTCATGTTCAGATTTCTTTGGTCTGGTAGTACTGAAGGATCGAAACTAGTGATGGTGAGATGGGAGGTTTTAGCACGCTTAGAAAAGTTCGGTGGCTGGGGCATCAAGGACATCAATATTTTTAGCAAAGCTCTTCGGTTGAAGAGTCTCTGGCATGGTCTATTTAGTGATACTATGTGGTCGAAGGTTCTTCACCTTAAATATATTAAGACATATTTAATTAGTTGTTTGAGGAAACTGAAGTCTGTTAATGGGCTGTTGTCTCCAATTTGGAGAGGATTTCTAAAGGTTTATGATTGGATTGCAAGTGACATTTGCTGGCAGGTAGGTGATGGGAGCAGAATTCTTATAGGAGTGGATCTTATTCTTGGAATGGGGGAGGCGTTTAAGCTTTCTGACAGTTTGATTACGCAGCTGAACTCATTGGGATTCTCTACATTGAATAATGTTAAAAATTGCAATCCTAATTATCGTTCTGAGAATGGTTGGTTAAATGCTTCGGAGCTGGAGCTCTCAGTTCAGTCTTATCAGGAGTGGGAATGCTACATATTGGCTTTAAGATCGGCTGGAATAGTTTTATCTACAGATTCTGATAAAATTTTGTGGGCTGGTAATTCTAAAGATGGATGTGTTATGGCAAAGTCTGCATATGACAAAATGATTCAATATGTCTATATCTTTCCTCGGCATTGGTGGTATTTGAAAATATGGAAGTGGTCAATTCCACTTAAGGTTAAATGTTTTTTATGGCACGCTCTCAATGGCAGTTTAAAGACTTGGGATAACCTACTCAAGCGTGGCTAGAATGGACCGAATTGGTGTTATTTGTGCAAGCAGAGCTCTGAATCTATAAACCATTTATTCGTGAACTATAGATTTATGCAAGAAATCTGGTCATTATGCTGTAAGGAGCTTAATTTGAATATGGATTGGGGAGAGTTGGATTTTGTCACAGGTCTGCTCAGTTGGGTTAGGGACTATAAAAAGCCTCTGTTTTTACCAATCTTTGTCTCCTGGGTCCTCTGGTATGCTAGGAATGAAATGATCTTTCAAAATAGTTCGCCAATGGTTGAAAAATGTGTGATGACTATTCTTAAAATGCTCCAAACTTTTCAAGAGGAGGAGGATTCTAAGAGATTTGAGAGAGACAGTCTAATCTCTTATAAGATATCACAGCCGATTTTATTTTTTGATGGGGCGGCACAAGCTGGTATTTGTGCAACAGGCGGAATCATTTACTTAAATGAAGGTCATTATTTCTCTCTTCGTCTTAATGGAGGCAAAGGGACTAATATGAAGGTAGAGCTGCTGGCTCTTTGGGTTGTTCTAAAAGCGGCAAATATCTTCGATTTGGTCAATCTCAAAGTTTTTGGCGATTCACGGGTGACCATCAAATGGGCAACAAATGAATATAATCTGAATATTATTGCTCTCAAGAATTGGTGTCTTCGAATTCATCAGGAGATATCTAGACATGAGCACATTTCTTTTGAGCACATATTCAGAGTACATAATTCTCTTGCTGATCAACTTTCTAAACAGGCACTTGAAGGGACATAAGGCTTTTTGTTTTGGGAAGAATGGATGGATTCCTGTCTACTGGACAGGGGTAACTTCTTCTTCTTTTAAGTTTGGTTCAAATTTTTGTAAATGATGTAAGACTTTTTTAGAGGTTTTTAGATGGGCAAATTCCTACGTTGTACAGTAGATAAGCTTGACGCTTTCTTGAGATCAAGATCACCTTGAATGTTCATTGTACTTGAACTATCATTGTACTATTTGATTCGGTTTGAATAGCAATAGTATGGTTTTTTTTCTGATGGAAAAAAGAAAATTAAAAATCTTAAAGGTAAATAAGACTAAACTGGTTAGATACAGAAACAAAAGCACTGAGCCACAATTATCCCATCAAAAAAGTAGTCTAACTTATCAAATTGCCATTGATTAAAAAAAAAAAAAAAACATATTCTTGAAAAAACAAAAATCACGAGAGAAATCCAGGTTTAAGGATCATAACATGTACAAAGGTGGAAAGATAGAAAAAACCACCAATTTTCCCATTAAAGGGGATATATAACATTGTTAACCCGGATATAAATCTGGGTTGAAGATAACTACCCCATGATCCACCTTATTCTTTCTGGACCAGCAGCTTGCTGCCACTTGGAGACCACTCTTGTTGCATTCCTTGAGAGGATCCAGGATCCATCAAAGTTCTTGATAATTAAAATGTTCTTTGCAAGCATAAAGATATG
Organism: Larix kaempferi; assembly: GCA_027924585.1. NCBI lineage: Eukaryota > Viridiplantae > Streptophyta > Pinopsida > Pinales > Pinaceae > Larix > Larix kaempferi. Next base: position 41,125,902 of record BSBM01000299.1, read on the forward strand.
GTAAATGATTATTTATGAGTATTAAAATTTTCTAAGGGTCGGGCTAAATGGCTGATCGACTGTGGCTGTCCCACCCAAGATTGACCCCAGACTTCATCTCATCGGCGCCCTCGCCTTGTATACACGCGCTGGCTATTCTCATACGGTGAAAAAAAAAGAGTATTAAAATTTAAAAAAAAAATATTAAAATTTTCTCCACAAGAATAAAGTTACGGTGAATGATTGTTTTTTTTAAATGATTTTGTTTATAGGTTAATTAAAATGTATTTTAAAAGATTAATGATATAAAAGGTTAATGATATGGTAAATGATTATTTGTTTATTTATGAATTTAGATATTTCAAAAAAACTTGTTTTTGTAAATGAGTTTTAAAAGTTGTAAAACTCAAATTATTAATTTTTTAAATAAAAAATTATTATTAAAAAATGGATAAGTTCATTAGTGTATGAAGTGTATTGTCTGAATTTTGTCAGTTTCAAAATAAATGTATTCAAAAAGTTAAATTTATAGACTTTTAAATAGCTAAAAAAAACCATTAAAAATATATTTTAATTAACTTTTTTATCCCAATATCATTACAATTTAAAAAACATTTTATTCTAAAAAGTAATATAAATCTAAATTGTACAATGCAATTACAGATGCATCTATAATCTAAAAAGTGCAACTAAATCTAAATGTGCATGCATTTGGATGAGTGAAGTAATGGCAAGTTAATAAAACATATTCTCTTTAGTAAATCCATTTGTTTGTCTAACTTTTGATCCCTCTACCTCATTCTTAAATGAAAAAGTTCATTAAATGTCTATCATATTAAGAGTGTGGTTTATAAAAGGCCTATGATTTATTTGAAACATCTTGAATTGATTTATAAATTTACATGCATTTCATATTATTCATTTTCAATTTAATATTTCAAAAAAGAAAATCTAAAATCTAAAATAAACACACTTGGGTAAGTGAAGTAATAACATGTTAAGAAAATGGTCTTTTTAAGAGATTTAAAGTTAGATGAATATGATTATTAAATATTCATTATATTATGAGTGATTTTATTTGAAGCATAATTTCGAGGATATGTGACACTTAAATTGCACCCACATATTTGGGATCTTTAAGTTATTGAAGCTATCAACATTTTGAATATTCCACATTTTCAACAATTGATTATAGGAACTTTGACAATCACATGATATTACAATTTGAAGAATTAGAAATTGCAATTTAAGCAATCAAAAATTGTAACTTCAAGTTCACACTTTCAATAATAAAATGATCGAGACCACAACTTCAAATTATAGGAACATTTGATTAAAAAATCACAATTTCAACAATCAAATGATTGAGGAGACATTCACAATTTTTAAGGAAAAGCACAATTTAAGCCATTTATTAATTGCAATTTCGACGATTTGATTGATTGATATTTCATTTTGCTTGGTCTTGAGAAGCTATGTTTAGGACCCTAGGTTGTTGTTTCCCTCTCCTTAAAAATTTTAATAGTCTAAGGCTATTGTTTCCATACCATGAATTTGTTCAAGGACATGAGATCCATCCACTATGTATGAAACATGTTAATGGAACCTATTTCCAACTCTTAGGGAAAATATCCCCTAGTGAGAGTTTGTCTCACTATGTCTAGGATTTGTTCATGGTGCTTGAGCTCTAGAAGGTTTAATTAGGGCTTAAGGCACTTGTTTTTGAGGTACTAGCAAATAGGTAACTTAGGCCATATCTTAAGGGCCTAAGGCTATTGTTTCCCTACTGCAACTATGGTCAAGGAATCAAGATTTGTCCACGATGCGTGAAACATCTTAGTGGAACATATGTCCAACTTCGACGACAAGGATACCCTAGTGAGTGCTCGTCTCACTATGTCTAGGATTTGTTCATGGATCTTGAACTCGAGAATGTTTAATTAGGTGCTATTAAGATGTTTCACATACCATGGATGGGTCTCGAGGCCTTCATCATATTCATGGTCGGTAAACAATAGCCTTAGGGCCTAGCATTTCTTAAGGAAGGGAAATAAAAACCTCTACCCTTTAACATAGCTTTGATGCCCAAGCACCATGAAATAACAATCAATCAAACATTTGTTGAAATTGCAATTTCTATCATAACAACCTCGGGCCTTAAACATAGCTTTGCATGCCTAAGCACCATGAAATAGCAATCAATCAATTATTGAAATGTCACTTTTCTTTTAAAAATGTGAATTTCTCCTAAAAGGCTAAATCACTTATTATTGACAATTGTGAATTTGTAGTTGATGAAACTGCAATTTAACTTGCTAAAATTGTTGTAATTTTATTTTCTCCATGTTAACATTGCAATTTCTATCATCCTAAAATTGTGGTTTATGATTGTTGAAACTACTAGTCAATCAATTCTTTAAATTGCAATTTCTAGTCAACGGTTAATGTGCTCTTAATGGATTTTTGTTGTAATTTACAAAGTGTAAGATATGTTTAAATGATCTTCTCTATGTGAGGTCATGTGGCATTCATACCACTACAACCCACACCAAATGAGTATTCTATTTTAATTTTTATTCTTAAAAATTAAGTCAATTAATTTTTATGCTCTTCTTCAATCGAATTGTTGACATTTGCGAAATTGAAACTTTTGATAAAGTTGGACATTTTTTACAATTTTTGAATTGTTGAAACTGATAGTAGTCAATTAATGGTTGAAATTGCATTTTCTCTTTAAAATGTGAATATCCCTCAATCATACTTGTTAAAATTGTGAATTTGTATTTACCAAACTTGTAATCTTACTGTTTCTCTTCAATTTGTTTAATGTTGAATTTGTAATTGTCCAAATTGCAATATACAATTATGAAAATTGAAATCATTTAATTGTTGAAATTGCAATTTTTGGATGGTAGATTACATTTTCTCATAAAAATTGCAATATCTTTAATTTTTCAATTCTTGGAATTGCAATTCATGATCGTTGAAATTCTCAAATTTGTAATTATCAAAATGCTGAAATTTTAATAATTCTTCAATCGTTCGAATTGTAATTCTTGATCATTGAAATTGAAATCTCCTTAGTCATATACTTGTTCAAATTGCTAATTTGTAATGTCAAAATTGAAATTTTATTGTTGCAATTAATTATTGAAATTGCAATTTCTCGATGATCATATTACAATTCTTCATAAGAAATTGCAACTTCTATACATTTCCGATTATTGGAATTGTAGTAAATCAATTGTTGAAATTGCACTTTTCTTTCAAAAATTGTGAATCTCTTCTCAATGATATACTTCTTGAAATTCTCAAGTTTGTAATTATCAAAATGCCAGAATTGCATTTTCCTAAAGTTAAAATTGCAATTTCTTAAAAAAAAATATCTTGATTGTTAAAATTGCAATCAACCAACTATTGCTCAATCATCTACTGTTGAAATTGTGAATTTGTAGTTGTTGAAACTACAAATTTATTGTTGCATTTATGAATACTAAGTTTCAAAATTGCAATTTCCTTGACTTGAAATTGTAAATATGACATTAGTGAATTGGCAATCAATTAGTTGTTGAAATTGTAAAGTTCCAATTTTTATAATTCTTCAATTGTTGAAATTGCAACTCTTGAATTCATGAGATTGCAATCAAATAATTGTTGAACTTGTAATCTCTTGATGCTAAAATTGCAATTTTTATAATTCTTTAAATGTTGAAATTGCAATTCTTGGTTGATGAAATTGTAATTTTCATAAAAAAAAATATGAATTTATTCTTTAGGATACTTGTTGAAAGTGTGAATTTGTAGTTGCTAAAATTGCAATTTCTACTCAACCTTTTTTATTGTTTACTTTGGAACTGCCAAAATTGTAATTTCAATTGCAATATGCAAATTCCGAAACTGCAATTTTTTGATGCTAAAATTGCAATTTTCATAACTCTCCAATTGTTGAAACTACAATTCATAGTCGCTGGATTTCCAATCAATCAATTGTTGAAATTGCAATTTTCATTAAAAAATTGCAACATTTTGGTCATTTGTATAAGTAGTTGAAATTTCAAATTTGTAGTTGGTTAAATTGCATTTTTTCCTCGATCCTTTTATTCTTGAATTTATGAATTGTCAAAATTGCATTTCCCTCATTGAAATTACAACTTGAATACAACATTTCTAAAATTGCGATATACAAATATCTTTACAATTTTTCATAAAAAAGAATGCAATATCTTTAATTTTTTAATTCTTGGAATTGCAATATCTTTAATTTTTCAATTCTTAGAATTTTCAGTAAAAATTGCAATATCTTTAATTTTTCAATTCTTGGAATTGCAGTAAAAATTGCAATATCTTTAATTTTTCAATTCTTGGAATTGCAGTAAAAATTGCAATATCTTTAATTTTTCAATTCTTGGAATTGCGGTAAAAATTGCAATATCTTTAATTTTTCAATTCTTGGAATTGTAATTCCCCACGGAGGGTGTGTCCCACTCCATGCCCTGTGGCATGACTATGAATGAAACGCAAAGTACATGTGGAGGCAGGCAATGTGTGATGGAAGGCATCCTCTCATTGCAGTAGTGGAGTACGATGTTATCTTTATGTATCATGTTTTGAATTGGCAAGTCAATTTCGCGCGAGCGAACTAGCAAATTTTTGTTCAGCTTTCTAGTTAGTTGTTATTCCATCACCTAGGCATTGATGGTGATGGAACTCCATCCCTGTCACGTAAGTGATGATGCTCACGTAATGATGAGGGTTTTGAACATGAATGCATGCACAAATGGTATGGTCAGTTCTATTATGGAACTTTCCTCTATGGGGCTTTTGCTCTATGTTTTTTCCACCCACTGATGTTGGAGCTCTCCCCAACATTTTATCGGCTCCATTCTTTTTCCTTCCATCTTCAGGACCTTACCATGATCAAGGTTCACTCCAAAACCACTCCGAGGAAAGCAAAGGTTGACCCATGATACTCTTCATCCTTGTATATTATCTCTAGAGTTTAATAAAATTTCGAACCTTACAAAAAAAAATCTTGGAATTACAATAAAAATTGCAATATATTTAATTTTTCAATTCTTGGAATTGCAATATCTTCAATTTTTCAGTTCTTGGAATTGCAATTCATGATCTTTCACTTTTATTTTACAAAATGTGAATTCTCCTCAATTATACTTGTTGAAATTCTCAAATCTGTAATTATAAAAATTCCCAAATTGCATTTTCCAATAGTTAAAATTGCAATTTTAATAAGTCTTCAATCGTTGAAATTGTAATTCTTGATAGCTAAAATTGAAATCAACCAATTATACTCAATCATATACTTGTTCAAATTGCTAATTTGTATTGTCAAAATTGGAATTTTATTGTTGCGATTAATTGTTGAAATTGCAATTTATCATATTACAAATTATCACAAGAAATTGCAACTTCTATATTTTTTTATTCTCAAATTACTAATTATCAAAATGACAAAATTCCATTTTCCTAAAGTTGAAATTACAATTTCTTATTAAAAAATCAATTTTAACAATTTTTTACTTGTTGAAATTGCAATTCTTGAAATTGCGAAATTTCATTTTTCGTTAAAAGAATGTGAATTTCTCCTCAATCATCTTACAATTTACTATAATTCCAGTTTCTCATTAAAAAGTTCTAGTTTTTATAATTCTCCAATTGTTGAAATAACAACTCTTGAATTCATGAGATTGCAATATGCAATATCATGAATTGCAATCAATTAATTGTTGAAATTGTAATCTCTCGATGCTAAAATTGCAATTTTTATAATTTTTCAATTGTTAAAATTGCAATTCTTGGTTGATGAAATTCCACTTTTCATTAAAAAATATGAACTTATTCTTTAGTATACTTGTTGAAATTGTAATCTCTCGATGCTAAAATTGCAATTTTTATAATTCTTCAATTGTTAAAATTGCAATTCTTGGTTGATGAAATTCCACTTTTCATTAAAAAATATGAACTTATTCTTTAGTATACTTGTTGAAATTGTGAATTTGTAATCGCTAAAATTGCAATTGCTACTCAATCTTATTTATTGTTGACTTTGGAACTGCAAAAATTGCAGATATAGAAATTGCAATGAATTAACAATTAATTGTTGAAATTGCAATTTGTGGATGCTAAAATTGCAATTTTTATAACTATCCAATTGTTGAAACTGCAATTCTTAATCAATCAATTGTTGGAATTTCCATTTTCATTAAAAAAATGTAAATTTATTCTCAATCATATACTTTTGAAATTGTGAATTTGTACAAACTATTGAAATTTCATTTTTTTATTTGAATTTCTACTCAATCATCTACTTGTTGAAATTGTGAATTTGCACTTGTCACAACTACAAATTTATTGTTTCACTTATGAATACTAATTTTCAAAATTGCAATTTCCTTAACATGAAATTGTAATATGAATTAAAAGTTCTTGAAATTGAAAATATGCAATTATTGAAATGGGAAATGACAATCAAATAATTGTTGAAATTGTCAAAATTCCAGTTTCTCATTAAAAAGTTCCAGTATAGATATTGCTCCAACTCAATGCTTCTATATTCATCCATAATCATATTCTTTCATCTTTCCCAAATTTATTCAAAATCCTTGTCTTGTGCACACATAACCTTTATTGATGCAAACCCAAATATCTCGTTATACATCATCATAAATATAAGTAAATTTTTTTCTCACAACATCCACAACTCTACTCTCCTATCTAGACTTATGCTTCAACAAAATTGTATCCTTGCAAATACTTAAACCACCTCTTATGCATATGAATCAACATCATTTATCTATTTGTAGGGCCCTCCCTGGGACCTTAAACAAAACTTGAAACAATATATAGTTCACCATAACTGATACATAAATTACATCATCAAATAAAACACTACAACAAAAACTTTCTAAAAAATTCATATAAAACTTATAACAAAATTGGAAAATAACTTGTTCTGTGATGATCGATCCCGCGTTTTTCGAAGTCCTCAAAGTAGTTGTCACACAATCCAATCAAATACTGACGCTATTATAAGATGACCCCTTGGCTAATTTTTTGACGGAGCCGCTAGGGTTTGCAGCAACGTCTGCTCGAATGGAGCCGCCGCCAGATCCTGGTCGCAATGGCCCGGAGGCTGGACGTCCTCCCATCACCGACTTGTTCAAGGACCTGGTAGCTTCTCTGCCTGCCTCATCGCGAGCCCCATCCCAATCCGAATCTAAGTTTGTCAAAAGAACAGAGGTTCCAGAAGTGAAGCTCACCTCAATCGCCTCGAAATGTAAAGCCATTGCGCTAGCAGAAAAAGGATTGGTCGAACACTTCACGGGGCTTTGGCCCTCCCCTCGCTCTACTGAAACTTGGCTCAACAAAAACTGGCGACCTCTAATTCAAGGTGAGGTGCAGCAAATCTTCTGTGGGAAGGGGTTTTTTGTCTTCTACTTTGAGAAAAAGGAGGATCGAGACTTAATCTTCAGGAATGGGCCATATTTCATGGGGCCAAGGGGAATGTACCTCAATAAATGGGATCTTTCATTCGACCCAGAAAAAGACATTCCAAGGGCAGTTCCTGTCTGGGTAAAACTACCGCATCTCCCCCTCCACTGTTGGAATGATGAAGACTTACGAGCCATTGGCAACTCTTTGGGGAAATACATAGACAAATCAGAGCCAAAACCCCCTATGTTTTCTTGTGCAAGAATATGTGTTGAAGTCGATCTGGAAAAGGGCCTCCCAGAAGCTATAGACTTAGCTATGGAAGGGTGGAGCCATAGACAAACAGTGGACTATGAGCAGATCCCCTTTAAATGCAAGGTCTGCCACGAATATGGGCATTTTGCGAGGCTATGCCCAAAAAGGAAAATACCAGAAGTGGAAGAGACCCAAGGAGGAGAATGGAACGAAGTCTCAAAGAAAAAGGGGAATAAGAATAATGCAAGTGCAGTGAACAAACCCCCTTCAAAAACCAAAGAGCCTTCCAACAAATTTCAGATCTTGAGTAGCGAGGAAAATGAAGAAGAACAGGAGCAAGAAAAGCAGCCCGAAGAACAACAGGGAGACCAGGATCAAATCGGAACTGAGGATAAGAACCAAAACCCACTTTCTCCTCAGCATGCAGTGGATGGAATAGAGCCTTCATTAATCTCAGGAGGCTCAGTAACAAGAGCCAAAGCAAAATTATTTCAAGAAGAAACCTCGGAGATCAAAGAAGAAGAACAAGAACCCATAGCCAAAAGAGGAAGAAGACTAAACAAAACTGTCAGAGAACAAGAAGCAGCCAGATAAAGGGCGGCGGGAAAGCAAACCAGTTTGGACCAGCATGTCAGAATATTATCTAGTTCAAAAAAGACCCAGGAAGAAAGAAAGGACAGAGCAGGTCCTCTTCAAATAAAAAAATAATGAAAATAGTCTCTTGGAATTGTAGAGGATTAGGCGGGAAGCAAAAAGCAGAGGCAATAAAAAGAATAAAAAAAATGGAGAACATCTCAATCCTCACAATCCAGGAGACTAAAATGCAAAAGGAAGACTGCATCAGCGTCATGAAGAAAGTATGGCCCAAAGGAAAAGGAATTGCAGTCAATGCAACAGGAGCCTCTGGAGGACTCATATCCCTATGGGATGAAGGTAAGTATAAATGCCTTTCATTTGAAACAAATCGACACTGGATATTTACTGAGTTAGAAGATATTTCAAGCAATGATAGGTTCTGGATAGGAAATATTTATGGGCCGACCATGTATGGCCAAAAGGAACAGTTCTGGAACCAGCTAATAGATCTGCGACCCATCCTAGCAAACACCCCTTGTGTTCTAGCAGGTGATTTCAATGTCACCATCTCAGCGTTGGAGAGAAAAGGTGGTTCAAAAATTAGAGACCCATTCGGAGAAAGGATGGAAGATCTGCTTTCAGACTGGAATTTAGTAGACATTAAGCCCAAGCACGGTGTCTACACCTGGAACAATAAGAGGATTGGCCCAAACCACATTGATGCTCGCTTGGATCGCTTTCTAATCAGTTCATCCTTTCTCCTCAACCCAAAAATTCCTGAATCCAAAATACTAGCCTCAGCCACCTCAGATCACAGGCCCATTTCCCTTTTCTTCTCCTCCCCTGGCAACCTAGGCCCCCTCCCCTTCAGACTCAACCCGACCTGGCTAGAAAACCAAAATTGCATGGATGTAGTCATCTCAATCTGGAATCAATTCATTCCTGGATCTCCTGGTTACATTTGGGAGACCAAAATAAAGTTAATCAAAAGAGCGCTAAAAACATGGGCAAAGCAAAATAGTCTAAAACCTGGAGAAGAAATTGATAAGCTACAAAAGGAAATGGAACGACACCAATTCAAAATGGAGCAGAATACAGTCACAGTGGAGATGTTGAGAGAAGAAAAGAACCTTGATGAGGCAATTCAGAACATAGCTAGAAAAGAAAAGGAAGAATGGAGGCTTAAATCAAGATGTCTCTGGTTAAAGGCAGGAGACGGGAACACCAAATTCTTCCATGCTCAATGCAAGGAGAGATACAGGAAAAACAATATTCTGAGTCTTACAAGAGAGGATGGCCAAAAGATAGAAGGACAGGACAACATTCTCCAAGAAGCTAAAGCCTTCTTCGAAAGGTTATATAATGAAAATGAGGAAGTCTCTAAAGAGGAGTTAGATCAAATGAGCATGGAAGTCCCTGCGCTCATTTCAGAATCTGACAATAAGAGATTAATGGATCAGATCTCAGAAGAGGAAGCGAGGAATGCGGTTTGGTCTTTACATCCAGAAAAGGCTCCAGGCCCGGACGGACTTCCCATTCAATTCTATAGGAAATTCTGGTCTTGGCTCAAAAAAGACTTGGTTAGAATGCTCAACTGGACTAGGGGACGAGCAAGAATTGGAGGGGCCACTAACTCCTCATTCATAGCTCTCATACCCAAGGAGAAACATCCCCTTTCCATAGGAAGATTTCGCCCCATCTCACTCTGCAACTCCTCCTATAAAATCCTCACCAAAGTCATAGCCAACAGAATTAAAAGGCTTCTACCCAGAATCATATCTCCAAATCAAGGCGGATTCATGGTGGAACGACAAATCTACGACAATATTCTACTTGTTCAAGAGGCGATACACTCGAGCATTCAAAGAAAAGACTCAGGTATGGCTATTAAATTGGATATGGCCAATGCTTTTGATAGAGTAAGGCATGAATTCCTCTTTAAAGTAATGACAAATTTTGGGTTTGGAGAAGATTTCATAGGATGGATCAAAGCTTGTATTGGTTCCCCTTGGATCGCCCCATTAGTTAACGGCAGACCTTCTCCCTTCTTCCGCCTGACTAGGGGGCTAAGGCAAGGTTTCCCCCTCTCCCCTAGCCTTTTTGTCATCATGGCAGACTCCCTGAGTAGAAAGCTAAATAATCAGCAATTGAATGGTTCCCTCCCAGGCATAGTAATATCCAAAAACATCCCCCCCATCAATCACGCACAGTTTGCTGATGACACCATCTTTTTGGGAAGTGCCTCGTCCACCATTGCCTACAGATTCAAGTCAACCCTCGACCTCTTCCTTCATGCCTCCGGGGGGAAAACAAATAGCCAAAAATGCAACATTTACAGCTGGAATTGCGGAAACCTCCTCCTTAGAAATATAGCCCTCATCCTAGGCTTCAAACCCTGCTTTGACTGGACAGCTTTCAAGTACTTAGGTATCCCAATCACTCATAAAAAAACCGCCTCAGTCTCCTGGCAGCCGATATTGGAAAAAATCAAGAGTAAGATCAACTCCTGGGGATCACGCTGGCTCAACTTAGCTGGTAGAGTGACCATGATTAAAGCAGTCATCTCTTCTCTTCCCATATACACTGGAGCCATTCTTCTGGCCCCCAAAACAGTAATGAACGATATATGCTTGGAAATCAGAAAATTCCTCTGGCAGGGAGGGAGATCTCAAGGCAAAAAGTTCCACCTAGTCAACTGGAACACTGTCAAGGAGAATAGGAAAAGAGGAGGCTTGGGCATTCGGGATCCAGCGACGATGAGCAAAGCACTTGGAGCCAAAATTGTCTGGAGGTTGGTATCAGGCCAAAAAGAGTGGTGGAAGGAGGCAATCAGGAAAAAATATACCAGAGGGTCAAGACAGAGATGTCTAAACAATATGAAGAAGAACACAGGTACTGCCATTTGGAAACTTATGCTCGGCTCAGCAGACATAATTAAAGACAATATGTATTGTGTCCCAGGGAATGGAAATAAAATCAATCTATGGACTGATAGCATAAATGGAGAGCAGCCTATAGGTGAGATCCAGGAAATTCAGAACATCAAAATCTGGCTTCAAGAAGCAGGAGTAACAAAGTTGGCGGATATGGCCACCTGGAAACCCACAGGGAATTGGAAAGAATGGAAAAATATGAATCCTCCAGGTCATCTTCTTGATAGCTACAAAATTTTCACACAACTTTTGAATGGAAAAACCCCCTTAAGCGTCAGATCCAAGGACACCAGAGGATGGGGAAAAGCTGGGAAATACTCAGTCAAAGATGGTTATGCAATGCTCATCAGGAACAACAACCCCTCTCAAGCAAAGTGGAAGAAAGTTTGGAACAGAGACATTATTCCAAAGATAAACTACTTTTTTTGGATCCTTGCTCACAACAAGCAACTGAAAGCCGACAATCTCAAGCAACGTGGTATTGAAGGCCTCTCTAGATGTCCACTGTGCCAAAATGCGGAGGAGAATGCACAACATCTTTTTCTGGAATGCATCTTTGCTAGACAGGTTTGGAATGCGGTCCTTGACCCTCTGACACCTCCAGTCCCCTGCCCTGGACAAATGAAACAGATGTTGGAGGAATGGAATTACAGAGTCCAGGGAGGTTCAAAAAATAAACCTACCTTTTCTAGAATCTGGAAGCTTATCCCCATGAATACTTGCTGGCAAATATGGTTGGAAAGAAATAGAAGAATATTTGAAGACAAAAAAAGATCAGAGGTGATTTTAGCAAACAAAGCAATAACCCTCATCTCTGAGTCACTGAAATCCAAGGGAGTGGTGCTTTGTGCCAAGGAAGTCCTAAGTTGGAACGAATTCCAATGGAGCCAAAGGTTCATTGCGGTGAGTTCACTTCAGTCCAAAAACCCCTCAGCCTGGCATGACTGGGAAATAAGAAAAGACAAAGAAACCTTTGGGAAATGGTGGAAGGAACAAGCAAGATACACAATCTTCTTTGACGGGGCTTCAAAGGGGAACCCGGGGGCGGCAGGTGCGGGGGGGGTAATTTTTGACCCTGGAGGAGATAAATTAGTAGAGTTCTCTTGGGGACTAGGCAGTGGCACCAACAATCAAGCAGAATGGCTTGCCTTGTACTACTCTAGAATTAGCAGTCACCCTCAACATGAATCGTCTCCAGGTTTTTGGGGACTCCAGGCATGTTATTCAAATTATGAACAATGGCAATCCCCTAAAGAACGACAAAAATCAGAGAATTCGGAAAAGAATAAAGCGTCTTGCTCTCCCAAAGGATACACTCTATTATCATGTGCTAAGGGATCTCAATGGTATTGCTGACACTTTGGCCAATGATGGAGTCAAGTTAGAAATGGGGCATGCGACCCTAAACAATGCTTTAACATACCATTTTATACCCTAATGGATTCGAAGACTAGGCATTATCCACATTGGAAAAGCTTAAGGCATAATAGCCCACACTCTTATGGTGAAATTGGTTATGGTCTCCGCCCTCTCCACCGCCATAGCATGGTTCGAATATCTCACGTCACTCCACGTGCCCAACTCATGGCGAGTACAGTTCCCACGCCTGTGCATTTATCAACCCAGGCGACGGTAGTTGATATTGTTTACAACATGGATAACCCTCCATTCGACGCTCTCGGCCCGGCTCTGCAAAATATCTGCCTTTCCCAGGAACCCGCAGTGCTGGTAGAAGGTAATTATCTCACGGCTGAATGTGAAATGGACGGCGTCAGGCAGGCGATTGTTACTCTGAGTCGCCTCACCTCCGACATCAAGGTTTACCTGTCGAGAACAACAAAATTGATGAACTTGTTCTGGAAAACAAATACATTCATTCCAGGCTTTCCTGCTTGGAATCGCGCATGGAGGATATTGATAGAAACCTCATTGAACTAATGGGGAAGTTTGACAGTGTTAAAAATGACATCTCTACTCTGGTATACAAAACGCAATGTAGCTACGTACAGGAGGCTCCTATAGTGAATCTGGAAATGGCAGAGGTGGCTTCAGTCAACCAACAGAACATTGGATAATGGAATTCTCTTGCTTGCAGGTTCTCCTAGCTGTTTATTTTGAATGTTTTTTTGCCTCAAATTATGTAATCAGTTTGTGAGGGTTTACCCCACCAGTAATCATAGAGTCTTTAGGAAGTCTGATAGTATAGAACTCCAGGGGAGAGACTCTATAAACCTCTGCAATTTTCCCTCTTTAGATGCAGAGAACTGGAATTTGCTTATGTACTGAATGGCTGTGCACAGCCTTTGTTAATATAATCCTTTCACCTGTTTCTGTTTAAAAAAAAAAAAAAGATGACCCCTTGGCTGACCTCCCTACCTTACTGGGAGTACTCTCCTTCCTCCCGATCCCCCGAGCAAATAGGGGTCATAAGAACATACAAGCCTTGACTCTTCGACAGGATCTCCCCCTAGAGAAGTTATCAACCAAACTCCTATGAACCACACTCAAATGCAAAATTTCATTACGAAGTCCATCCAGCATTAGGGAGCAAGAGAGATCCTTCTCTCTTCATTCTCCCTTTCTTAAATAGAAAAGTCTTGCATGACATGTGTCCTCTAATGCAAAATTAACTTTTAATTTATTAATTCCTTATTATTCATTCTCATGCAACAAGTGCCACTCTCACATATTGGTGCACCTAAATTCCTTTATTCTCTCTTTGTTGTCTCCCTAGTCTAAAATTTCAATCCCTAGATCAGTGGGTGCATGTGGAGTTGATCTCTAGATATTTTCTAATCTAGATTTGCTCCATAATTAATTAATTTTAATATTATTTACATTTTAATCCAATGCATATCTATCCTGGATTAATGGGTGTACATAATTTCTACCACAAATATCCCTTTTTCTTATATCTCTTAATTTAAAATGCTCTTTCATCCAATTGTTCTAAATTTCCTTATGCAACATTTAACATATATGCCTAAATGTTTAAATGCAAGAATGTACATATTTCATTTCCTATCGTTGTCTAGATACCACTTCTATGGGTCCCTCCAACAAATTCCTAAATTCCTTGTGCGGGGAGTACTATGTAACGATCAGGAATCGTTACCGTGATCTTCCGACTATACTTCCATGGAGACTAATGACGATTGAGGAATAAGATCTTACTTATTGCGCCCCCCTCAACACATCGTATGTGACCAAATCGTTGTGGCATCGCCCGTACGACACACGCTTCCTCGGGTGAGTTGAGACGGCTTCTAACCCATGCGTTTGCATTTTCTCATAAAATTGCCATATCTTTAATTTTTCAATTCTTGGAATTGCAATTTATGATCGTTGAAATTCTAGTCATTGGGTTGTTGAAATTGCACTTTTCTTTTACAAAATGTGAATTCTCCTCAATTATACTTGTTGAAATTCTCAAATTTGTAGTTATCAAAATGCCGAAATTGCATTTTCCTATTGTTGAAATTGCAATTTTAATAATTCTTCAATCGTTCAATTTGTAATTCTTGATCATTGAAATTGCAATCTCCTCAATCATACAGTTGTTCAAATTGCTAATTTGTAATGTTGAAATGGAAATTTTATTGTTGCGATTAATTGTTGAAATTGCAATTTCTGATAATTTCTCATAAGAAATTGCAACTTCTATAAATTTTCAATTATTGGAATTGTAGTAAATCAAATTTTTTTTGTACTAGGGGAATCGACAACTAGGATGGGGATGGTACTCGCATGACATGGGGTCCAGGGGTCCAAATCACGTCCGCTACCACTATACCCCTAGGTGAAACCACCAACCCCATCACAATGGGGCACGAGTTATCTGGGGTTTGAGCCAACAACCTCTCACAAGGCTTACACGGGCTTTGCCAGCTGGTCTACACCCTGATGGGCGTAGTAAATCAATTGTTGAAATTGTGCTTTTCTTTTAAAAAATGTGAATCTCTTCTCAATTATATACTTGTTTAAATTCTCAAATTTGTAATTATCAAAATGCCATAATTGCATTTTCGTAAAGTTGAAATTGCAAATTCTTAAAAAAATCAATTTTAACAATTTTTTAATTGTTGAAATTACAATTCTTGATCATTGAAATTGCAATCAACCAACTATTGAAATTTCATTTTTCGTTAAACTAGCTTATCCATCCCTAGCATAGCCTACCCTACCCTAATCTATCCTAAACTACCCCAACCTCACATATTAAACCTAACCTATCCTTAGTCTGATAAGACCAACAAACCTACTTTAACCATCCATACCTTAGCCTAAACCACTTTAATTTAATACTAGCTTACACTAAACTTAAAATACCATAACCTAGCATAGCCTAGCATGTAAACCTAGAATGTAAACCTATCCAAGCCTAGCCTAGCATGTAGACCTAGAATGTAAACCTATTCAAGCCTAGCCTAGCATGTAAAAGCTCACAACATCCTGTGAAGACCTAATGTAAAATCCTTGCTCCCAATGCATCTCCAATATTAAAAATGCCATGTGCAATCTTATGCTTAGACTTGTATCATTTCTCCATTTGGAATATATTGTAACTCCCCATAAACATGGTTACTTCCCTATCAAAACTCAACCAATGATGTATTTCCTCTAGTAACAATACTATCTAATACCTCCCAATATATCATATTAACATTTACTATGCAACTCTCTTATCAATTTCTCTTGCATTGAGCCTTTAATAATCCACAAATGCTTCCCTTTAAAAAACAATCCATTTGTATAGATAATGCTCTAACTCTATGCTTCTATATTCTTCCAAAATTATTTTCCTGCATCTTTCTCAAATTTATTCAAAATCCTTGTCTTGTGCACACATATCCTTTATTGATGCAAACCCAAGTATCTTGTTATACATCATCATAAACATAAGTGCATTTTTTTCTCACTAAATCCACAACTCTAGTCTCCTTTCTAGACTTATTCTTCAACAACAATGTGTATCCTTGCAAATTCTTAAACCACCTCCTGTGCATATGGATCAACATCGTTTAGCTATTGATGTTTCATGTTTAACATCTTATGTGTTTATTTGCAATGTGATTACACATTTTAGGAGAAGCACACTTAGGTGGATCTCTTCTTGTAACACTTGGGTGGAAAAAGATGGAGAGTCATTGGATTTAACCGCGTTTCTATTAAGGTTTAACTGTGTCTATTAAGGTTTAACTGTGAATGTGATGCCTTCGAATTATGTCTTTCATTAGTTTCTATGATTGTGGATCAATGTTTAAGGCATTTCATGGACCTCAAACCATGTTGATATTTTTGTGCATATTTTTATGTAACATTGGAAATAATGTAAGATAAATATGTTGACAATTAAGTTAATTATATGCTTATAATTAATCATATATTTTTACTTTATTCATAATCTTGTGGATTTTCAAATTGTAGGTGAAACAAATTCAAATGAGTTGGGTTATTCCCATAATAAATTTGGATTAATTAAGATTACAACTTATAATGATGGTGTCTTGTAGGCTCACTGAAATCATTTTGGATTCATGCAATCATCTTTGATTGCACTCAAGGTATTCGAGGGTGAAAATTACAAATCACAATTTCATCAATCCAAAATTGAAATTTTGGCAAAGATTTCCTAACCAAATTTTGGTATGGAAAACTAGAAAAATATGAAAGTGTAGAATGCTTAACCTTGTTCTAAAGAAAAGACTTTAATATAACTAAAATTGGGATCAAAATCAAAATCAATCAAACACATGAATGTAAAATTTAGATAAAAAGCAATCAAACACGTGAATCTGGACTTTAGGAAAGTTTTCAATACAATTCCTAGAAACAACATGTGGAAGAGGTTAGAAGAACTAAAGGTTCCTCTCAAGTTTAGGGTAGCTACCACAATAAGATTGTATGAGACTGTCATTTCCAAATTCAAGAACATTGAGGGATGGTCAAAAGATTTTAATTGTAATATTGGAGTTTAGCAAGGATGCCCTCTCTCTCCTACCCTCTTCGACATTTACATCGATAAGCTAGAATGTTTTTTAGAGGAAGTAGGCTACGTCGACACAACCTTAGCAGGAATTGTCGTCATCCTTCTTCTTTATGTTGATGATATTGTCCTTATGGCAAGATGTCCCTCTGACCTTGATAAGAAATTGAGAACTCTAAAGGATTTATGCTCTAACATGGGCATGATTGTTAACACTAGCAAAACAAAAGTAATGATTATCAAGTCCAAGAAGGACACTTATGATAACTTTCTATATGGCAATAACAATTTGGAGGAAGTTTCTTCCTATAAGTATCTCGGAATTGATATTCATCTCAAGCTCAAATGGAACTATAGCATTGGGAAAAGGATTAATGGAGGGTGGAAAGCTTATTTTGGTCTTGAGACAATTGTAAATCAACAAACCTTATGATGTAGGATAAAAAGAAGTTCCTCTTTGAAACTCGTTAGTCCTGTTATCTTGTATGGCTATGAAGTTTGGGGGTGTAGCATCTCTAGAGAATCTTGGAGAAATATCAAGTGCGAATCCATAAGCGTTTTATCACGTATAACCTCATAATTAAAAGCAATACACCTTATCATATTCTTCTTATAGAAGCAACCCTCCCCATAGAGAGCATCGCTATGACAAGGTATTTGATGTACAATTTCAAGATAAATGGCATGGGAGACTAGAGACTCCCTAAAATTGCTTTAAAATCCAGTCAGGACCACCTGCAGCTCAAGAAAGGTTGGCATAAAGATAACATGCCCTGGTTAAATCATTGGGGAATATACGAAAATGCAACTTTGCAAAATAACAATAACATTAAAAATACTATTACATCTAAGTTTAAAGAGAAAATGTGAGGTGAAAAAGATTTAGAGGTTAAAAGGAAGCTAAGATACTACAAGGTGTTACACCAAAATGTCGTCACCCTTGTGCAAGTGTCGCAAGTGTTGCAAGCATTGCAAGTGTCGCAAGTGTTGCAAGTGTCGTCATCCTGACCTAGTGTTTTCACCATGACCATTGCAAGTATCGTCATTATGACCAAGTGTTTTCATCATGATCGTTGTGATAATGTTGTCATCTTGACCATTGTGTAAACTCTTTGCTATTTTACCTAAACCCATTTTAGAGTAAAAACACATACCTGAAGTTTCCCATGACTGGAGGGATTAACTGACCTACTTTTCGAGGTCGTCGCAGTTTGCCCTTGTGCAACATGCGACGTCGCAGGTTTTCCTAATGCAACCTGCGACGATGTCAGTTATTTGGATAAAAGAGTATCTTCGAGCCCATTCTCGAAGATGAGTGATGTGGATGCCTATCCCTAGGTTCTAGGTGAGGTGGAATTTCGGTTCCTAACCTTATGGGAAGATCCCTTAACCATCTCCCCCTAATCCTCAACCTACCCTATCTCTTTAGCCCTATATAAACACCCACTCTCCATGGGAGGGGGGAATCTCTATGGTACCCTTATGCTGGTAGAACCCATATTGGTGATTGGGAAGCTTGTACCATCTTGGAGGTTTGGCTTGGACATGTTGGATGGAGGATGCAACGTTGAGGCTTTGGTTGTAGCTTCATCCTTTCTATGTAATTCCCACTTTTATACAGTTAATATAATCTCTTTCCATAAACTGTTGTCTCTTGATGATGATGTTTAGAGTTTTCTTCCTTAACTGTTAACTTAGATAAATCATATGAAATGTATGCTTTCAATGTTTGCCCGTATCTATATGTTCAACAGAGTCTTGCAGCTTGAGATCTGACGACGCTGGAGCATTAGATCAACAAAGAGCAAAGGGATTTGCAAATCTGAGGTAAGCTATCTATCTACTAGTTTGCACTTCTATTGATCTAGCAAAGTAGATCTATATTCTGTTTGATTTGTTCTAGACTTACATTAAGCTAGGGAGATCACGCCTTAGATCCGTCTTTGGTAGATTGTCCGATAACACAAGGAGGTTATTAACCCTAATCTAGAAGACCAAAATTATCTCTCTATTTTAACTGGCTTGAAAAAAAAAACTAACATAGCCAAAATAAGAATGACCTCTCATGAGCTTTGTAGTGAAACAGGGCACTGGACCATTCTTAAAACACCTTAAGAGGATAGGATTTGCCATCTTTGTGAGTCCAATAGAGTTGAGGATGAAAGTCACTTTCTTCTTGAGTGCCCTACATACAACCACATTAGATCACAATTTCCCAACTTCTATTATAATACTAACCTTTCTAATCTTCTAAGTTGTCAAATATACGCTCATTTCTAAGTTTTTTTAGCATAGAAATAATTTCCTAAACAAACAAAACAATTTCATAAAGTCCAATAGACGAAAGTTGGACATTAACTATCATCTTATATATATATATATATATAACTTAATTTTAATATATATTTTATGGGATTGGGCAATACTTACATGTTTAAGGAAAAAAAATCCCTTACAAAAATAGATATATATATATATTTGTAATATTTTTTTAATCCAATTAAGTATGTACTTGTGCTAAGTATAAGCAATTGTACATCACACAATTCATATCCAATGTGTATATACACTATTTTGAAAATAAATTAAAATTAACTAAAAAATATAATTTTTTCATGTTTTTTTATCTAAAAACAAAGCTTGAAATTTTTTATTTAAAATAATAATATATCAATTTAAATATAAATTTTATATATAATAATATTTGTATTTATATATAATTTTTTTAATAGATATGGACTATATTTATCAATAAATAAATAAAAAATATATACAAAATGGTTTAAACTAAATCTGCTGTGACATCTCTAAGGCAGTAATATTTACTATCATGTAAATTTATTTCATTTTTTATTATATATATATATATATTTTTTAATCCTTTAGATGATTTTAATAAATTTACATTTTTTATTATATATATATATATTTTTTTAATCCTTTAGATGATTTTATTAATGTGTAGAAATTTTATATAATTTATAATTCTTTATATTAAAATTAATTACAAGTTTATAATTAAATTTAAACTATGAAAAGCCTAAAGTCGTGTGTAAAAACATTTTTTAAAAATCCAAATAATAAATTTAATTGTGAAAATATTATCTTATTAGAACATTTAAAATAAATTAAAAAAATCAGTTGACACATTTCCTTCTTTAATTGAAAAATAAAAATTCATTGAATCCAAAATTTACATATAATCTAAAATAAATTGCATAAACTATCAGTTAAATAGAAAAAATATATTTAATCCTTTATATTTTAAAATAATCATACCTACAATTAAAAAAAATACAGAGGATTCCTTATTCTCCATTTCCAATCAATTAAAAATAGTAAAATACCAGCATTCGAATTTGTTGAGGGATTAAAGCTTTAATCTACAAGAGAAAGAGTCGAAAATAACATAATAACTTTTCCTCAAAACAACGGATTGTACATATGTTCATCTGTCCCCGGCCTCTGCGAAATAACACTGATGGATCTCTACGCCGACGAATCTAAGATGCATTGAATTATCCAATAGAGATCAGGAGCCATCCGTATAAGAGGCCACAAGGTACAGTTTCCCGGTAGCTACAGGGAAAACGGTTCCGGCAGCTACAGGGAAAATGGTTCTAGCAATGCGAGCCAACCTCCGTCTATGTAGGTGGAGATGGAGACACGGGCCCAAGCCTCCACGTGTGCAGGTTGAGAGAATCTGCAATCGACTTAAGGATTGATGGCACCGAGAGCTCTGCGATGCTCGTAGAGTGGGCGTTAGCCGAGCTCCTCAAAAAACCGGAAACCTTTGAAAAGGCCACGGAAGCGCTGGACAGAGTTGTGGGCAAAGAGCGGTGGGTGGAGGAGAAAGACATTCCCGGGCTGGAGTATCTTCAGGCGATTGTGAAGGAGATGATGAGGCTCCACCCGATGGCCCCCTTGCTCGTCCCTCGTCTCTCCACGGAGCCCTGCAACATCGTCGGTTACGACAATCTTGGGAACACGACGTTGTACATTAACGTGTGGACTATCGCCCGAGATGTTGACGCAGGGGAGGAGGCAGGCAGCAGGCAGCGAGAGAGAGCAGGGGAGGAGGCAGCAGGCATAGAGGAATATAACCATCCCACGAACTAGACAAGGTCGGGATGCTTATAAGCCCAACGCTGAGAAGGTTTACGAGCACACAAGAAAACACAGACACTTATCTCAAGCTTATCTTAGCATGAAATAAATATGAAAACACCTATCTATAAACTAGCTCACTCAAAAAGAGACAGATCTACCACTGAAAAAAAGGAGGGAGCTCGTGGGATAGAGCAGGGCAGGAGGCTGTAGGCGGAGGCGGAGGATGGTGCATGCGAACCAGGCGAGGTGGAGGGAGGTGACGAGGTCGGGGGAGAGAGAAAGGTAGAAGCTCGCGCACAGAGGAGGTAGAGGAGGTCGGCGGCGGAAGGAGGTAGCAAGCAGCGGTAGGAGAAGCATAACCATTCAGGTGGCAGTATTCCATTCGTTCTATGAGCGAGGAATCTAGTCGATATGGAGGTTATACATCTCCGTGGTGAACACCTACTGCTTAATTAAAAAATAATTAAAAAAATGTCAGCTCATAAAATAAAAATTTATGGAAATTATTTAAAAAAAATCCATGTTGATTCATAAAACAAAATATTATGAAAAGTAATTAAAAAATAGATGTTCATTTATAAAATAAAAACTTAAACCCAAATAAAATAGATTTAAGATGAATCTATGCTGATTTATTTATTTTTAGAATATTTTTATTTATTTATAGATTAATTTTATATTAAGATGAATATTATACATTAATATAATAATAATAAGTTTTTAGATATACTAAGAAGATAAGTTTAATTTGTATTTTAATTTTTCAATTATAAAGTTAGTTTTTATTTATTTTTAATAATATGGATACACATTCCTATTCTAATCTAAATAGAAATAACATTTATTATTTTGTCATAAATCTTGTTTAATCATTCAATATCCTATTTCAATTTAGGATTTAATACATTTAAAATGAGTTCATTTAATCACATTTTATATTTACTTAGGTGTTTGATTGAGTTGTAATAAGGACAAACAAAATTGTCCTAAAATGTAATGATGACCCTCAATTCTTTCCTATTCTAATGGTTATGAGGAGGAGATTCATCGTATATATGCCCACACCTCTAATGTATCCACTCACCATACATACATTAACAATAAGTCTATTTATAACCTTTTTTGGATTCACAATAGACATGTAATTATTGGTTATATATAAATAAATAAATAAGAAACACAAAGAGCATGCTTGCAACTTGAAAATATCTTTATGATTTATTCCTAAACCATCCAAAATACACACTTCATATCTTTGAATGAGATGAAACTTGAAAAGATCTTTATGATTTCTTCATAAACCATTCAAAATACACACTTCATATATTTGAATGAGATGTATAATGTTCATATTCAATATTAAAGTTTAAAAATTCTATGAATTTGATCTTTTTAAAGAGAGAGGGGAGGGATGAAACTTGAAAAGATCTTTATGATTTCTTCATAAACCATTCAAAATACACACTTCATATATTTGAATGAGATGTATAATGTTCATATTCAATATTAAAGTTTAAAAATTCTATGAATTTGATTTTTTTAAAGGGGGAGGGGAGGAGAGGGGAAGAAAGGATTTTAAAGCTGTGAAATTTTACAAAATTCATTTTGAATTTATGTATATTAATCATTAATATAATAAAAAGAAGAGAATCTATAAATTTTCTTTAAAATCTTAATATTAAAAATCATATTATATTATAAGGGGAGGGGGGATTCAAAGCTTTGAAATTTTACAAAATTCATTTTGAATTTATGTATATTAATCATTAACATAATAAAAAGAAGAGAATCCATAAATTTTCTGTAAAATCCTAATATTAAAAATCATATTATATTATAAATATAGCAAAAAACTAAATTCATTTTAAATTTACAATCCAAAATTGTAATTTTAACCAAAATATTATTATTTAATTTAAATGATATCAAATCAAGAAAATCAAAATTATAAAACATTTAACCTTCCAAACTAATTAATAAATTAATCCAACTTAAATAAATCAACGTTCTTTTTTACCTTATGGCCCATGTTTGCTTTCTTTGGTTTTTTTCATCTTGGTAAATGTGCACATTCATTTCTTTGAAGTTGTTGCAATTTGTAATAAATAAAACTCAAGAGAGGTTTAGTTCTAGTCCAATTGGTTTGTGTGGGGTTTAGTCTTCATCAAAGTGAAAGTCACTTATAATATTTCTAGAGTTTTTACTACTCTAAGCACAGTTAGGTTCTACGAAGCTTGACACAATTTTGGTGGTAACATCCTAACTATAAGAAGATCGTGTTTTGTTTTTCATCTATCCTTGGCCAACGTTCAACTTAGTTTGAAAAAAAAACAACTTACTAAAACAAACAAATTCCTTGTTGCCGCCAAGCTGGACTTTGACCTAAATTAGGAGGATTACGACACAAGGAAAGCGGAAGAACATGGAAATCATGAAATAATAATTCATTCCTACCATATAACTTGTACCATGTCTACACTCTCATTATAGGATTTCGTTTCATCTATTCTCATGCCCAGATAGTCGCCTTACTCCATCCACTACTACTAGTGGTGGACTCTTGTTTGCTATTAATGGAGTTGTCTAAACCTTCAACAATTTTGCTTGTCCACCAAAATTTTATGTTCTATTCCCGACGTCTTTTTTCATTTTCGACAGACCACTTGCATGGTGTTCATTTAATGTAGGGTGAGGAGTTGGTGAATACAAATTAGTTAGCTATCTCGCCATCCCGACTACCCTGAAACCAAGTTCCCCTATGACCCCTACAACATTCATACCTGGTTTATTTAATGCATCTTCTCCTCCATCGAGGTCATACATGGGTCAGACTAAGACGATTTGTTATAAAAACGACAAATAACATACATGAAAGCAGATTGAAAGAGGATCAAATGATTTTTTTATTTTTTTAATTCATAGTGCTTCTAGTGTTCATTCATTTTTCCCTTCTCACAAACTCCATAGGATTTCCACCTTTCACATGATAGTTACACACAATGCAAGAAACCAAAGTGATTACCCAAGGCACTTGATTTTTTGGTTTCAACATCTCATCCATGTGTTGCACAAATATACATTGTTAACCAATGTCCAACCACTCTTACTAAATGGAATAAACATATTCCGAAAGAGATGGGTTAATGCATAACCTATATTCTGGGAAAAGTTCTCGTTTTTAACAAACATAGTGTTGTGACTTTGAGTTCATAATTTGTTTGATCATAGTAATAGCTCAAATCTACTTTCATAAAAAACTTGTAAGCTTTGTTTTCCAATTGCACCAAAAGAAAATTTAATGAATTGTTAACCTAATATGAATGGCTTACTAACAAGACATGGGAGTGGATATTGTTTTAAAGATCACAATGCACTTGCCATGAGTTTTTTACTACTAAACTATGTCCTAATATAAATGAATAGAGTAGTAAGTATGAACAACTAGTTAGGATAGCATATCAATTGATAGGCGAATCTGTAAGTAGAGTTGTAATATGTCATTCAAAATATTCCTATCATCACATCATTCACTGTCTATAGAGAAAATCAAAGCTATGTAAGTATACATATCAATTAGAATTGAGCCATATGAATTAGTATTGTTGTGATCAAATACTCCTCCGACGACATTCTGTATATTCCTAATGTCCTCCAATTGAAATGTAGCAGAAGAATGAGCAATGGACATATATTACACTCCACAAGTTCCTTGAATAAGGAGCTAGTTCTAAGTAAAGAGTTTATTTGATCAACAAGAGTGTACGTTACTACACACTAAAAGCATGAGATACCATAGTCTTTAATAATTCACTACGAAGAACTACTTTGAGCTAGTAGTGGATCTAATATTAGGCTTTGCAGTAGGAAAATTTGATGGTAGATTGGGATTGTCTACTTTGGTGACCAGAGCAAACAACATGAACATGAAATAAATCTCATATTCAAGGGCATGATGAGGCTTAATGATCACAGTAGCATAGGCTTCTTCAATTTTGTGCGAGGTATTTTACAATACAATATGACATAGATCTTGTCACATAAGTACATTATCTGCATGACAATATCTTAACAAAAATAAAGCATAGTAACTAACAATTCATATTACATATATAAAAGATGAAAAATAATAAATAGCCAAATATGCCCAAACACTTTCACAAGATTGAAATACAATCTCAATTGAAAGTAGGGGTGATCCTCTGGAAGCAAGGATGAAGGACCTAATCTCACATAAGACACAGGAAAAAAAACTTTGGCTAATAATCATGAGCATCGAGCAAACTGGATCCCTCAAATGTATAAAGATTTGAGAAAATATAAGAATAACAAAGTAAACACCGAGTCAAATACAAAACACAAAAGATTGTAAATCATATCCTCTACTTTACATGGTCCCACGGAAGCCACTTTTTTTTTAATCAAGAGGAATCTACATGGCTACACAACATTCTTATTTAATTGTGCCATTGTGTAGAAAACCTCACGAGTTGGGCCTAACCTAAATGTTGGACAAGGATTTCATCGAGTGTACGGTCACCATCCTAGTCGTACGAGGCCTTTAAGGACAAGGTATGCTTTCCCTTATCCCAACATGGATTTAAAACTGGACTTCCGTGGAGACAACCATCAGACCTCACTGTTGAATCTAGTCTCAACCCCTCATCACAAAAGCCACATTATCAACCAATCATAATTGACACATGGATGGGATTTTCTCAAGATTATATAAAATATCATATGGTAATTTAAATTTAAAAATGATATTATCATAATCCAAACATATAAGCCCTTTATGCTTGTATATCCAAAACTAAACATAAAACTTAAAAATTGCTCCAACTTGTAAACAACGACGAATACTAACAAGGAAAAAAGATGAGAGGTGCCAACCATTCATGGCGTTGAAGTGACAACCATTTACTGTTTATCCAATGCTCTTGTCTATGGAACCAACAAAAATTCAGAAGGGATAAGCCTTGCACCCAACTATTTAATGTCTACGATAATGTAAATCTCTAATATAGAAGGCACTAAATTAGTTTGCATTCAAGATTTACGAGAGTGTTACAACGTAATCTTCCACCTTGTGAGCATCAACACTCTTTGGCCCGCAGGATCCATTTTACTGACCCGGATCCACTTTATATCCTTCAGACACACTATTTTCCCTATTTTTTCCCCTGTACGCTAGCTGCATCACTATAGTGGGCATACCCGCGAGTTGCATCACTATAGCCTGCGAGTAGCATGTAAAATGGTAAAAATCACTAGTTAATTACTTTTTACTCCCAAAAACCGGTCATAGGGTGACCTTTGGCCCCGAAACGCCTTGATGTGTCCTTTCACTTACCTTTGGGAGGACTATATATTGAGTACATATGGCTTATGGACGAGAGGAGAAAGGACAGCAAGAGAACTCTAGTGGATTTTTGCCCTATCTTGAGTCTACACCCATTGATCCTTGTAGTTGTGAACCCTTTATGTTCACCTTCCAAACTCCTATCATAGTTTGAGTTTTCCATTCCATGGAGGATTGAAGTGGTGGAGGCACAAGTGGAGAGACCCAGATCTTGGTTCAGATTGGTTGCCGACAAGAGGTCGTATCACATTGTACTTCTTGTAACTTATTAATATAAATACTCATATTCTCGTCCATTAATGTTGTGAATGTTGTGAATGTTACATTGGGTTGCATTTACTTATAATATCATGGACCATTTCTATTGATGATGTTAATGTCGTTTATATATCATATGCGCTTGTTGTATATTGGCTGTCAAGACTAATTTGCAGGTTCAAGTGCATGGGTTGAAAGCTCCAACGGGGATCTACATCAAACGTTTGGATCGAGGTTGGTTACGTTCTTCATTATCTTAGCATTGTCATTTGTATAGCATAGCATTGAGAATTGAGTTAATTTCTGGTAGTCAGTTGTCTGTTGTGGTCCACCCCAAGCCATAGGAAGTTTTCTCCAACACAGAAATGGCGACTCCACTGGGGAGAACATCCATTTTTGGGTATTTTTGAGCATTAGTCCTTATTTAGATTTGATGTGTGTCGAGTCTCTGTGTCATTGATTGGCCGTTAGGATACTCTATAGAAAACATTTGTTTTTTGAGCCATTGGACTCTTTTTCTACTCATTTGTTTTTCCCTACCCGTGGGTGAGCCTAGCTCTGCCCGCATCTACCCGCCTCTGTCTACACTATAGCCCGCGGGTACCCATAGGTATTCCTTCGACAATAGCGTACAACTCCGGGGGTGATTTGTTCATGGCCTTTGGTTGTTGTTGGGTTGGTTCTGAGTGTTCTTGAGTCTTCTTTGGACTTGTTCCTGACTGTTCCAAACTTTGTTTGTGACCAGAACTCCTCTTTTCTCTTGGTTTTAAGCCTCATTGGTTTTTACCCATTTTTAATTTTTAAGCTCATTCCATTGGTTGAGTCTTACTGTTTAGGATCTGCTAGGTTGTCTGAGTGATCTCCTTTGCATGTATGTAACTAAAAAGTGAGATTTTGCTTGCATTTTTCATTTCATTAAATTGAAAAATACAAAAACATAGTTTTGCATTTTCCTTTTGCTTATAAGTGAAAATACAAAAAAAAAATTACTTTTATGTACTGCATTTTGCATTGAGTGCTTGCTGCTTTCATTTAAGTTTTGCTTGTGCATTGAAAATATAAAAGAGTTGCATTTTTATTTCGAAACCGTTGGATTGATTTTGCATGTTAGTGGCATTGCTTTTATTGGATAGATGAGTCTAGAGTTTGACAATTTTGCATACTATTGAGTCATATACATCACTAGTTTCACGACCATATCCTTTGAGTAACCACAACCATTAAAATTAACGCTTGATCTTAAAAAATTGATTAGAACGATTTTATTTACAGGGTACACCAACTAGCGTAGGTTTAGAGTCTTGGAATAGATAATTGTGAGTAAACAATCCAAGACTACTAAACAAAAAATTATGTGTCTAACAAGGGAGTGGTGAAATCCATGGTATACATTGGTGTTCTCAGGAAGCTCTACTCAAACCAGAGTTAAGCACGAGGTCATGGGAGGTTGGTTGCGGAGATAGCCCTCCAATACTGGCTGAACGTGGGAGATATTTCCAGGGTTTGTTCGTATCTGGGGACTCTTGGGGGATTTGACCCTATTGAGTTTCGGGGTTATCTACCCTACCCATACGACGGATCCCACCTGCGACTGTCCCCCTGAGCATTGGTTACACTGCGGTGACCATAGTTGCCTTATCTAGGTATCACACAGGGTACTTGCAGTGGTTATACTGTTTGTGTCCTGAGTCAGATAGGGGTTGGACAACACAGTTGTTTGTTGCCGAGGGTTATGGCCCTTTGCACGCAGTGAAGCCTAGGTGCCTCTATAACTGATTCTATTACCTCCAGATACAGTTTGGGAGTCTCAAGCCTCTCCTAGGCGAGACATACCGGCTCTAGTGTCGGGAGCTCATTTAGCCACTCTGTTTGTCTGCTCTTGGCTGTAGTTTCTCTAGGTGTGTGCTTTTGATTTACTGTTTTTTATCAATAGTTGGCCATTAGGAGACGTTGTGATTTTATATTCTCTCCGGAGATATTGTGGCGCGGAGTCCGACTCTCCGCCAATCCCGTCGGTTGGATGGTTTAAAACCAGTCGAGCTTTCACGTTGTGTTGCTAGGGGACGCCGACAGGCTCCCTCTGAGTCTTCGAATTCTTACGAGACATACGTCCTAGACGTCATGACTGTTGCACACTCTGACACGGGAGAAATCCCTATGACTCCATCGGGTAGAGTCGAGCACACTTCAGACACCCCTACTCCTTACAAGGCGTGGGGGGGTGATCCACCTGAGACCCAACCTAGTTTGTTTGGTCCGGATCCACTCAAGACTCAACCTAGTTTGTTTGGTCCAGATCTGCCCGAGGATGACCTGTTCGATCCTTCGTTTCCACATAATTATATATACAGGATGCCAGAGTTACATGATGACACAGGTCCTATGATAAACCCTACCACATTCTCTTTTGGTATGCCTAATTACAACACAGTTGATCCTTCCACTGCCTTTGGTAGTCATGCTGGCACTAGTCATGGTGTTAGCAACACTGCACCCACTGGGGGCAATACCCTCGTCGGGGGCACCACGTTGTCCACTCACACACATAGTATGGGGACCGGTCACATTCCTCCTAACAATGATAATGTTGGAAGACGACCGCCTCCTAGGACTACCCAACCTAATAGGAACGTTGTTCGCAACCCGACTCGCCATCCACCACCTCTTACACATGCCACTACTCGTCAACCTACGACCACTTTCGCAAATGTTAACATTCCTCTCAATCACGAGGGTGGACATATACCGCATATTTTTACGTCCGATGCCGCTACTAGTAATGTTAATGTAGGATGTGGGAATATACCTTATCCTCATGGTCACAACGCCACCATTCCTGCTACTAGTAACAGCAATGTTGGGGTTAGGAATATATCTCGTACTTATGGTCACCACACGACTGCTCACACTAATCCTAATGCTTACGCTGGGGGTGGGAACATACTTTACCATCATGGTCATTACAACACGGTTCCCACTACGAATAGTATGTATATGCCCCATACTTATGGTGGAAACCCTTACTACAATACAATCAGTGCTGGCCACCAGTACAACCCACCTCAATATGGTGCTCAAAACACATATATACCTACTTACTCTCACACAGGTCAGGTCGGAGGAGGTTATCAACCTTATGGACATGGTCACGCTTATGTTCATACAGGTCCGTATAATCAGCAGTTTAATGCTCATGGTCAAGCATTTGGTCCTTCTTATCCTTCAGGTTCTTACAATAAACCTTTTATGGGAGCTTATAATTAAGTTTTCCAGTCGCAGCTCTTGTTCCTTGCACGTTTGAATCTTCCAGATCTTTCGAAGCTCACGAATGATCCGGTGTGTCACGACCCTAATTGGCCTTCGATCCCTACCAATCTCCCTTCGGACATTCCTAAGTTCGAGGGGACAGGTGGTGAGGATCCGGGTGATCATTTCACAACGTTTCACCTTTGGTGCTCTTCCAACTCGTTGAATCACGATTCCATTAGATTGCAACTATTTCAACGCACCCTCACGGGGGCAGCAACGAAGTGGTATGTTGAGTTGCCTGGGAACACTTATAGGGGATTCAATGAGATCGCTTTGGTTTTCTTGGATCATTTCCAGTTGTCGGTTCATTACGATACTGGTACTGAACTTTTGTCTACCTTCCGTCAGAATAAGGCCACACATATTTCTGACCACGTTCAAGAGTGGCGTCGGCGGAAGAGGTTAGTGAAAGCCAACATTTCTCTAGAGTTTCTGTTGGAATGGTTCCTCAAGTCTTTGCTTCCATATATTTCTAAGGATGTTTCGATGTTCGGTATTATGACTAAGGAACAAGCTATCTTAAAAGTCCAGCAGTTAGATTTACTATACTCTCAGTCTCGCATTTTATATGACATTATTCCTGACGCACCGCGAACACGACATGAGCCCAAGATAGTTCTTGGGCCGCATGCTGATGGCATTGTGGGATCCGCAAGTACTCACCCTGTAGATTTGGTGGCTTATCAAATGCAAAATTTGTCACTCAACCAGTCTACTCCCGGACAGGTTCACACCTTGTCCACTTCCACCCCATCGTCCGATGTACACACTGTGCAAACGACAAACCCATCGGGTAACCAACAGCCTGGTGGTAAGAAGAAGGGGAGAAATAACTGTAAGGGTGGAAACAATGGGAACAATAATAGCAATCGCGATACTCCTCGTAAGGAGAATGCCAACCCTCCTCGAGAAGGCGAAAATGCTGGTGAGGACCGTAAACCTAGGCGTAAGATGAAATTTCCTTGTAAGCGTTGTGAGGAAGATCATCTTACTCACTTGTGTCCTTGAATTGAAGAAGCATCGAAGCATCTTGCACAGAGCCCAGCTGTGTTGAAGGATCCCCTTCCTCATCATCAAAACATGGCTTCGCATGCTCCATGTCACCTACCCAAATTTTGAGATTATTTATTTTATTTGCAAAAAAACATTATGTTAAATTATAATTACAAAGTTTTGTAATTATGACCAAATATGGTCAAGGATGATTGTAATGACATATTATTATTATTTAATAAATTAAAACAGGAGACAAACACCCAAGGGAACTGTTAAATGAGTGCTCACTAACCCACTAGGATGAATGGAAGCTGTTAGAAGGCATGGGACAGGTGTCAGCATTTGCACTCCACCACTAGCTGTTGGTTATGGGACAACTACTCCTAAAATTGTGGCATTATCCCCCAGATGGATGGAACAGAGCTGTTAGCTCATTAATGACTAGGTTAACCACTAAAAAAGGCCTAGGCAGCCTAGATAAGGCAATTTGAATTGAGCAGGGAGCTCCATCATTATTTTCTGCAGAAATAATTCCTCAAGTGTATCAGGTGATCACTGAGAGATTCGAATAGGGAGGCTAAGTGGATGTGCATTGTGAGTCTGCTGAATTGTTTTTGAGAAGGAAACCAGAGGTGCTGGTGCAGGTCTCTTTGACTGCTAATTTTATATGACTGAATGATCTACATTGTTGCTTCAAGTTGATGACCTAAGCTTCTACAGATTCTTCTTCCTAGTGGTTTAGTGAACAGGCTCGGGGGTCCTAAGGCAAGTAATTTGGCTGTCTTCAGGAGTAGGTTGGGTGGAACAGGCTCCTTGGGTTATTTGTTTCTCCTACATTCACCAGGTTCTATTGTTTTGTCTTGTTTATTTTCAGTTAAATGATTTTCTGCATTTGTAGATTTAGTATTTACAGTTAATGGCATATAGAAGTAATTGTTTCAATTTCTGACCTAGGTATGATTCTGTATAAAGATGGTTAAGTAAATGAGATGATTGATTAAATATCTTCTTTGCATTTTTCCCATACTGTTTTCTATATAGTACTCTAGTACAGAGAAGTAGAATTAAGTTAGATGATTGATGGGCAGAATGCCAAGTGAATGGATAGACTAACACTGGGATGTTTCCGTTTAAATTCTGCAATATCATTTATATATGTCTAAACTCAGAATATAGATCAGCATATCATAAAACATATATTATAGCATTTTCTTTACTTAGAAGTAAAAGTAAACATTTCATCTTAGCACGGGACTAGGGTTCTCATTTATCACTATCTATTTACCTTTTTGAAAGATAATGATATGCATTCTATTATTATTCCTTCCAACAATAAGGTGTTATAATTCCACTTATTTCAGGCATTATTATTTCTAGAAATTTAACAGTTGCAAATTTAAATATTCTTTTATATAGAGTTGTTACATATAAACGATAAATAAATACTTATCATTCACATCACTGAATATCATTATTTCATTTCAGTATCCATATCACATATTTCGATTTAATTATCAACTACAGCTATTAAGTTCAAACACTTTCATCATAGGCAGAACCCCAACACTCTATCTTTTATTATTTCGCATTCCATTGCATTACGATAGACACAGGATCGAAACCCTTAATAAGGAATCAAATCATTTACAATATCGTGACAGGTTCATAACCGGTTCGACAGTCACATACTTAAACAACTTACATCAACCTTTCGAATTATAAACACAAGTAAGTTTAAAACCTTACTTCTCAGAAGTAAAGACTTTTAGTTACGATTTCTTTTAAAGAAAACAAGAAAACGTATATAGCATCCTAAACAACTCTTTGGCCAAACCCTTATATTCGAAATAACAACTTAGACATTATCAGTTTTCCAAATAGATTATAGATATTTGTTCATTATCAAAAATTACAGTCGCAAAAATATTTAGAATTGGCTCTCAGCCAAAATCAAAACTGACAAACATTAACACTTTCCACATAGAGCATCGGTTTTCAAAACTACAAGTTGAACCCTTCATCTTTATTCACAAGTCAAGAGTTAAGACCCTGATAAACAAGAAATAGTTTTCATTATATAGTAAAAACCGTAGAATACATTTTGAAGGTAGGTCGAGGATTTCATCCTCCCTATGTTGCTTACAAAATAAAAGCATTGCAACATCAACGACTTCCTTGAAAGGTCGAAAGCTCCAACCATTTCAAACACAACCAACAGGTTGCCAAGAGAATCCATAAGGGAAACCACCGAGACTTACCACTACACACAGTAGTTCCCACCTAAACTGGAGCGTAGAGCCATGGGAGTGATAGCACCTGCAAATATTACAAACGTGGTTAAACATAAGTACATCTTGCAACATAGCATACGATTGTTTATAAACAAAAAGAAAACTACAGAAGAGACATTACCTTCTTATTAAAAAGGAAACGAAGGTCGAATCCAACAGCTTCTGTAACAGGCTTGAAAACCCAGAGTCGCATACAACTTGTGGAGCACATATATTACACTCATAGCAATGGGTTCAATTCCTTTAAACATTGATTGTGATATTGAAACTAGAGAAGGCGCATTCCAAGAACTCTTTGCAAAAGCCAAACCCTTCGACAACCAGCATGATAATTCATGAGCTTTCCAAATATAAAAAACAAACAGGAAATTTCCACGCCTGAGCTCGGCTCTTACATTATCATCTTGTGACAGTAATCTTTCTCAGGTCACGGCTTCAAATCACTGGAGAAACCCTCAAAAACCTTCTATCAAACCCTAAGTATTCGTAGGTCGGTTAGCCTCTCCCAAAACCACTCTCAACACAATGAATGCCAAAGGAAAAACAATAACTATGAGGTTTTGGTGGAGGTTTAGGGTTAAGTCCCAAAGCCTAAGAACAATGTAAGATCAACAGTGGAGATTACGTATCAACACCAGGTATTTCCAAGCAACCACCTTATTTATGACTCCATTGATAACCATCACCACCATGGAGACCAGCTCGGATCATATTCAAACTAAAACGCATACATCTCGACCAAGTTTGTTGTTCTCATCATGATGCCTTCATGAGTTAAGTACCATGTTGGTAGCCATCGAGGATTTCCACCGAGCTGATAGAAAAGAGTATTAAATACCAAGTTGGTTCACTAACGCCTACCAGTACATATCCACTTCAACATTAATGACCATGTCCTTACCTTACGTTGACATGAAGTTTGGTTGTAACCTTGTCACATTATATATATATGTTAATATAAGTTATGCCTTAGTGCTGAACCATTTAGGTATCAAATATATGTTTAAAGGTTCACGATTACACATATAGTTTCCTATTGTTGGCACATAGGACCCATGCATAACACTTGGCACATGGTCAAATAATATAGTTAAAGCATGGAAATAACACATAGTTTTCATATTGTGAAATATATTACCTAGATTGCATATAGTTGAATACTATAGGATTTGCATATAGTTTACACTATTTGGTTCACACTACTTGAATAACCATGTAATATACATATAGTGCACACATTATAGTAATACAAAGATACCGTGCATTTAACTTATGTTGTGTAAGCCATAATACTCTTGTGCTAAACATTAGTAACGTATGATATCCTGTATCAAAGCTTTGACACTCTATTTTCATCATTTAAATGTTAAACAAAGAAGACATCTGAGTTGTTTAGATATCAAAATCAAACTATAGATGGATCGTTGTATTAGTACCTTAGAAATTTATATGCAGGAACCTTGAAGCCTAACTGAAAGTACTCTTTATATTATGATTTGTATTACTTGAACTAGTGTGCCACCTTACCTATATCTGCGAAAGGGAAAGTCCAAATGCTTTAGCATAAATGCTAAGTAAGCCTCATGGTACCCTTAGGACCCCTTCCATCTTCAAGAGAAAAACAACAGTTAGCATTTATAAACATTATACCGTTTGAATAATGATACAAGTAATATAAATCATAGTTGCGATGAGAAGAATGTCCATTGGCATCTTATTATAGACTTCAATTTCATTTCATAATAAAACGATAAACAGTACACCATATGAAAGTCACAAACTTTATTACAGCATATAGATTTATAATTAACACAAGCAAAACTAATGTCGTATTTTGTGTTAAGACGTATGAATTGTCGTTATCATAATTTGTTATTAGTTAAAAGGATTAGTATTTATTTTATTTCCTCATTAGTAAACACAACTTTTAACGCTATTTTAAAATTGTTTAATTTTTGTGAATTTTCGGGATGTTACATGTGGTATCAGAGCTCATGTTCGAACTCTCGGCCTGAAAAGGTCCAAAGAACACGCAACAGAAAATTTTTATGGCAGCAAAAATTTTTACTAATTAATTTATTTTGTATACAGAAAATTGTTTTCTAAATTACAGGTATGGAAGGATCAGCTGAACACATGGAGGACAGATTTCGACCAAACAATCATACCAACAATAGCACTAAACAACTTTATGAAGAAGAAGTCCATGGTGAATTGAATGACAATTCGTCAGAATTGTTATGTGCCTTTTAGGAGTTGAAAGCAGAAATAAGATCTGTTAAATATGATTATGAGAGAATTCTGAAGGCACAAGAAGAACTAAACCAAGTACTGTTCAATCAGTGTCCAACTGATGAACATGATAGAAGGGTTGAAAATACCTCAAAGATTGAAGACTTACCTCATGGAAACAAGGATAAGAAAATGAAAACTGATGATGAGAATAATAGTCAACATCATCAGGAGATGCCATTGAGACACGTAAAAAGAAACGTAATTATTCAAGTGATAGCAGCGAAGGGGATTACAAACCAAAAAGAAAAACCCATAAACAGTATGAGCAGATTTCTGGGGAGTTCAAAAAGATCAAACCCACAACTTTCAATGGTGAAACCGAGAAAGGAGAAACAGCTGAAGCATGGCTATCCGGCATGAAGAAATACTTCCAAATTTATGATTATTCATAATCATTGAAAGCAAAAATGGCCATATACAACCTGATCAGGAAGGCAGACATTTGGTGGCAGGACATCAAAAGAGTGAAGGGCATCAAGGAAAAGAATGTGAATTGGAGCACTTTTAAAAGGTACTTCAAGAAGAAGTTCCTATCTGAACAATATTACAAAGAAAAATCCAAGGAATTTTATGATTTAAGACTGGGAACCATGAACATGAAAGAGTTGAACAGCAAATTTCTGAATTTGCTAAGGTATGTGCCATACCTTGTGGAGGAGAAACCAAAGATTCAGAGGTATCTGAGTTGCCTACCTTTCAACATCAAGGACATAATAAAGTATGATAATCCAAAGACCTTAGAAGAAACCATGAGGAAAGCAACTTTCTGCTATGATACGAACCGGAAAAGAGAAGGGATATCTAACTGGAAAAATCATAAACCCAGCAACTTTGAGCTGAAGAAGAAGAATTTCAAGTTCAATGGAAATTCTGGTTTTAAAAAAAAAAACTTTCCAAATCAAAATTTCCAAGGAAATAGTTCCAGAAATAATCAACAGTAGAATTTTACAACTCCTAGAAATACACCCAATGTTACCAGAACTAATGACCAAATGACACCTATAAAATGTTTTGAGTGTCGAGGTCCTCATTATGCTTCAAATTGTCCCAATAAGAAGCGGACAACCAATAATATTCACTCCATACAAGCTGAACCTACTGTGGGAGACTTGGCAAGAGAGATGCCCAGAATTAATGCAGCTCTAGACAACAGGCAAGCGGAGCATCAAGTCTCTATGGTAGAGATTGAAGATATGCTACAAAACCACCCAGTTTCTATTTTGATTGATCCAGGTGCTAGCCTGAGTTATATATCTCCTGATATTGTAGAAAATTTTAATCTGAAAATAGAAAAATTTAATAAATCCTGGTTAGTTAGACTAGCAACAGAAACACAAAGAAAAGTGTTTGATTTTGTTGAAAGTTGTGTTTTATCTATGAATCAGTGAAAAACACGAACCAAGCTAAATGTTTTACCTTTAGG
Source organism: Larix kaempferi (assembly GCA_027924585.1). Classification (NCBI taxonomy): domain Eukaryota; kingdom Viridiplantae; phylum Streptophyta; class Pinopsida; order Pinales; family Pinaceae; genus Larix; species Larix kaempferi. The sequence continues at coordinate 41,163,121 of BSBM01000299.1, forward strand.
ATCCTACAACATCTTAATTGGAATGGATTGGTGAGAATCACATCATGTTATTTTGAATTGTTATGAGAAAAATTTTACCTGTCTAAATGATGAAGGAGAAACAGTAGAAGTGAAGGGTATTCCTAGAAAGACATCACTTAGACAGATTTTAGCTATGCAAGTAAAAAGAGCAGTTAGAAAAGGATATAAGATGTTCGTAGTGAATGTAGTACATGAGGAGTCAATTACAAAAGAGGACAAACTAAAACTAGAAGATATACCTGTCCTAAAAGAATTTTTGGATGTTTTCCAGAAGAGATTCCAGGATTAACACTATTTTAAAATTTTTTAATTTTTGTGAATTTTCGGGATGTTACATTCCCGCCACTGGTTATGGACCTACTGAAACTGCAACGTCTTCTTCCAATACTAGTGGTTATGGATGCGTGAATATGGTTCAATCGGAGGTTAGTGTTGCTACTCGTCAACGCGATTATGGTGCACCACAACCTAATATGGGGAGTGAGCCTCCCCCTCCTCCTGATAATTCCTTGCATATCGAGAAGCCCTCTATTATGCCGTGGATACCGAAAGGTGTTCTTAAGCAATCTACGCATAATTCCAATGCTCGAGCCGCCAAGAACTACTCCATTGTAGAAGATTTGGGCCAAACTCCATGTGCCATGTCGGCTCTTGAAGTTTTACAGGCGTGTCCTTCTCAACGGCATGCCCTTTTGAGTGCGTTAGGAGTTTAGGATGGGGGAAATCCCAACGTTATCAAGTTCGACACTACTGATGTTCAACCTCGCTTACCTTACCATGTGGAGTAACTTAAGAATTTCATCAAAAGAACAGTGGTTGACGAAGGTGCTTCCGCGTCAGTGATGTCGTTAGCTTGTTGGAAAGCTCTTGGCTCTCCTCCTCTACTCACATCTAGGACCATGCTCACTGCATTTGACGGTCAGTCATTTAAGCCACATGGGATTATCCTTTCCCTTGTTGTTTGCTTGGGAGGTAAACCTATACCTATTGAAATCGAGGTAGTTGATGCGCCCATCAACTACAACCTTTTACTGGGTCGAAATTGGATGTACGCTATGAAAGTTGTCGCGTCTACTGTATTCATAATTATTTGATTTCCACACGAAGGCAAGATTGAGACCATCGATCAGCTAGATTTCGTTAATCCTCCTCCCACAGCATCCACAGGATCCGTAGTCCCGCACGTTACAGATTCTCAGCCAATAACTGGGAACATGGGTGTTGGTATGTACCCTTCGTTGATGGGATCTTTCGACTTCCCTGCACCAATCTCCTTTGTAGGAACCATCTCCAATGAAGCTCCTTCCTCTTTAAATCATGTACATTTCCGGACATCGTATTTCAGTGATCCGTGGAATCTACCTTCCACGAGTTCCCCATCTGGAGACGTTTCACACATTGGGATGGATATGCCCTTGTCTGCAGTCAAGCTTGCTCATCATGTTCAACCAGCCATTGCAGATTCAGATCTCTCTTCTTCATGGACAGTAGAGGAAGATCCCGTTATGCTGTCCGCACAGGCAGTCAACCCATCTTGTTCACACGAATGCCTTGATGGTACTGTACCTTCGAATGAAGATTTTATTGAGTCCATGCATGGTAATGACCAACCTTGGGAGGATTTCTATCATAGATCTCATTCCCTTCCCACCCTCGATCTTATTGAACGAGATGAGCCTATAATACAACCTGCCATCCATTTGGATTTGGATCCAGTCACAGTCTCCTACAGATCCGCAAATCGGTGCTCCTTAAGAGTTTGATTATATTTCTAGAATTTCCAACTCCCGTGATAATGGATTTACTTTTGCAGATTCCTTCACATCCTTCAGCTTTGCTCTTCATTTTGAAGATGATCATTTTGATCCCTCAGGTATTGGTACTATGGCACCTTCAATGGTTAGCTCTACCTACATCTTGTCTGAGGTTAACAATAGTGAAGTTGAAAATGTTTCTACCACAGTGACTTGTATCATATTTTCCTTTACGTACGTTTTAGAGATGATCTTGATACTTATGTTTCTTGGAGACATGATTCTTAGCTGGACTTATACTTGTTTACTGGTCCTTTTCGACATTTGCTTCAGTCATGGCAGGCATATTCGGAACCTTGCATATAGGTTTAGGCCTCCCCGATGTTTTGATGCATTTGAACCTTTTGCCATCCGAATTCGTAGACACCCCCTTAGTGTCCTTATCTTGCTCATGTTCCTTGCATTATGCATAGCTTTGTTCCATGCGCTTGGAACTAGTCTCACATGCCCCTGACACTCGTCTGCTCCCATTACGAGCATTCTTCCATCTCTCCTTTGAGCTCGTTAAAAACAGTAAGGAGGTCACGAGTTTACTTTTCCGGGCTCGTTAAACCTTTACGGAAAATATTTTTATAAAGTCTTTTTTAAGCCCTTGTTAGACTTTTTCAAATCAAACAAGATTGGCGAGTATGCTTGTCATTTCAAACTCATTAAAGGATTTGAAGCAACATCCACTTAGGTATAAGTTTACCCCTTTTCCGAACCTTTGTGGATTAATTACGAAAAAGGTATACTCTAGTCATACGTGATTAGAAGAGTTCTTCTCTCATTATTTTACACTTTTTCGGGTGCGGAGACTAACTTTACGAAAACGGACTCCCCTTTTATGTCGAGTTGTGATTGCATTTCATTATCCTGCTTGTCGCTTGAGCCTTGTGCCGGCTCCCACTTACTCACTTATTAGCCATGTGCCAGAGCACTTTACCTTCCGAGCCAAGCAGAGTCTTAATTTATCTTTCACAGCTTGATGACCCTTTACCCTGAGGGAACATTCCCCCGAGTGTCCACAACCTGCACATGCTTCCTTGCATTGATTATAGGTATGTTCCACTGCTTGGGACTAGGTTTCTCGTTATCTGACACTCGTTCCCTCACTTGTTGTACTATAAGCAATTTTATTCTTTTTCAAGCTTTTCCAAATATGAAAAAGACCAAAAAATCAAATATTCCAAAAAGCCGGATGAGATTATGGTTACTACTTTTAGTTGGAAGTTGTTGTGTTGCCTTTGAATAGAGCATTCATTCCACTCCATACATTATGAGTCGGGACTATAGTTGGACCTTTAGGAGCTGTACTTGTTTCTCAGTTTACTCCACTGATTGGTTAAGCTTCTAGTCATTATGGAGCCCTTTGTGATGCCTCCTACATCGCACAATTTATATTGAGTCTATGCTGCCTGAGTCTATCTATCTGCTCATGCTCTTGTTCAAAGGAAGTCCTGAAACCAGAGTCGGCCACTCCTCAGATCTCTTGACTATTGCATGTCGGCCATCCTTATTGAGTCAGTCCGTTTCACCTGATTTCTTCCAAATCTTTCAGCGTAGCTAGTACCTCGTTCTGGTTGATGGGGGATGCCTTAATGCCCTCCTTCCAGCGAGTCTCGTTTCGTCGACTTCAACCCATTTATTTCGAAACTTGAGGCTTAGAGTTTGGTTGAGTACCTTGAAACTTGCAGTCATTAGTGGCAGGTTCTCTCGCCATCGACAGTTTTGGGAATACATCAATGTCCCCTGATCGATGGATTCATCTTAGTGTTCGACTTCAACACATCTATTCGCACTTTGATGATTGTGCTCTGTGCCTTGATGCCCATTTTCATTATTGGTGGGTTATCTCACGTCTGTTAACGGTATACATCATTGACCGGTAATCAGATGATGTCACATCAGGTTCAACCTCAACTCCTTTATTCACTTGATGGGACTTGCACCGTCGAAGACTTGTGTAGAAGACCCCAGGCGATAGTGGCATTCAGTATGCTACTTATGATTATGACTTTACATCTGAAATATCACCTATCAGCAGTTTGTAACTCCAATTCGCACCAGTTGTTTCCTTTTCAGCAAGAGACCATATCTTACTGTAGAGGGATCATGGCTATGATCACTTATGACATGTATTCACTATGTACTGCCTATTCATGGCCATTGTATCAGATTGTTGTACTATACCGACATGTACTCAGGGATATTAGTGTATTATGACGAGTGAGCTGCTCCTTCCACTTGTGTCTCTATCACTCCACTTCTGAGATTTATAATGTATTTCGGCCATCGTAGTATCAGTCTCTAACCTCATATATTAGGGGGCATCTATTACAACGTAATATTCCACCTTGTGAGCATCAGCATTATTTGGCCTGCAGGATCCATTTTACTGACTCAGATCCACTTTATATTCTTCAGACACACTATTTTCCCTATTTTTTCCCCTGTACGCTAGCTGCATCACTACAGTGGGCGTACCCGCGAGTTGCATCACTATAGCCTGCGGGTAGAATGTAAAATGGTAAAAATCACTAGTTAATTACTTTTTACTCCCAAAAAGCAGTCATAGGGTGACCTTTGGCCCTCCATTTGCCCCAAAACGCCTCAATGTGTCATTTCACTTACCTTTGGGAGGACTATATATTGAGCACATATGGCTTATGGACGGGAGGAGAAAGAAGAGCAAGAGAACTCTAGTGGATTTTTGCCCTATCTTGAGTCTACACTCATTGATCCTTGTAGTTGTGAACCTTTTATGTTCACCTTCCAAACTCCTATCATAGTTTGAGTTGCCATTCCATGGAGGATTGAAGTGGTGGAGGCACAAGTGGAGAGACCCAGATCTTGGTTCAGATTGGTTGCTGACAAGAGGTCGTATCACATTGTACTTCTTGTTACTTATTAATAGAAATACTCATATTCTCATCCATTAATGTTGTGAATGTTGTTTATATTACATTGGGTTGCATTTACTTCTAATATCATGGACCATTGCTATTGATGATGTTAATGTCGTTTATATATCATATGCGCTTGTATATTGGCTGTCAAGACTAATTTGCAAGTTCAAGTGCATGGGTTGAAATCTCCAACGGGGATCTACATCAAACGTTTGGATCGAGGTTGGTTACGTTCTTCATTATCTTAGCATTGTCATTTATATAGCATAGCATTGAGAATTGAGTTAATTTCTGGTAGTCAGTTGTTTGTTGTGGTCCACCCCAAGCCATGGGAAGTTTTCTCCAACATAGAGAGGATTCAATCAACCCGGATCCAAGAATTACCAAGTGAATAATTTCATTTTATTTGGACTTACAATGAGTTTTTTATGTATATGATGATAACTATTCATTTCCTCTTCAATACAATAACATAGGACTTCTAGATGTTCATCTTGTACTTTGAAGAAATTAAATCAAATAGAGACCGAATTGAGAGTTTATGGCACATGGTGTAGAGTTAGATGAAAGAGTCATTTAAACTCAAGCTTTTAATCAACTTCATGGGAAGCAAGGATTGCATGTAGGGGATTGATCAAATCAACAAGTTACAAAATTTTGAAGGTGAAGATCACGTGAAAGATAGAGGTTTTAGATTTTTTGAACCGTTGTCTATTGAAGGTCTTCTAGAGAAAAGAATGCCTACTAACGTAAATAGATTTATGGTTGATGTGTTAACATTCTTCCTCATTTAAAAACAATTGTGAAAATTTGATACCTTGATTCCTCACCATAAACCCTGGCTTGGCCCCTAAAAACTATCATTACAATGCTAGAACTGTCTCATGATCCCTTAGAACCGTCTCATGATGCCTAAAAGAAAATGTGGATTTTGATTCCATATCACGATTTAATCCATGTGAACCATCATGTGTATGATGGGTTGGAGCCTTGCCCATGGGCTATGAGCCTCAAAGTCTCACAAGAAAAGAATTCACTTTTTAGGACTTGTATGGTGACCCAATGTTTCACGCATGGACCATGGGCTTAAGAGAGAAAACTTATGGCACAACATCCTAGATCTTGGACATTGAAAATTATATTTAGTTTATCAAACTTTAAAATGACCACCATATTCTACTAACAGCAATGTTTTATTTAAAGTGAAATGTTGCTAATTTGATTAAATTTTAAAAAAGCTTAAGCTAATATTTTTATATTTTCATTAAAAATTTTGTCACATTTTTATGATTATAGTTATATATAACTTATAACTTATACCTAACTTATGCTTTTCATGTTTAGGTAATAATGTGAAATGTCTGCTCCGGCAAATAACATGAATTTTCAAATGAATTCGCATAAACATACGTACAAAGACCATTTTTGCAATACTTTACTAGTCTAATTTTGGTTCAATTGCTACAACAAGTGAATGGTATATCATGTTACTAGTCTTAATTTTGATTCAATTGCTACATGTGAATGGTATATCATGTTGTTTATTGGTGTGTAGAAAATTTTCCATATATTTTAGTGATATTTTCTATTTATATTAATTAATGTAATATTTTTTATTTATATTAATTAATGTAGTTTATTTATAAATTGTCGTTAGATCTATTTTTAATATTTTACTATGGAATATTTTGTTTTTGTTTTTGTTTTTTCAATGATATGTGTGGTATTAATGTAAAAGTGTTGCGACCAAAGTTTAAAAGTAATCATAAGAAATTAATAGGTTATCACGAAATATAAATGATATATTTTTTTAAAAATATGATTTTATCACCAATTTGTAAGTTATGAATTATGTGGTTTGAAAAAATAAACATTGCTTACTAAAAGAAATTCCCTATGGAGGGCCTATTAGACGGTTTGGCCCCAACACATGGCCCAGGTGTTGTACATGAAAATTGTTTGGACTAAGAGCTTGATTTTCAACTATACATCGTGGCATAAACCTAAAGAACCATCTTTAGCGTGAGAAACATTTAAATTAGCACCATATTCCACTCATATACCAAAGTTTCCCTTTGTATCGCATGTGTAGTGGCCCAATTCACATGCATGGCCTTTAAACCCCAAAGAAAAATGTTATGACCAACAAATTGGCATTTTGCACCAAACCATGGAATGGACACCAAGAGGCATATGTGATAAACCAAACCTCAAAATAAACACCATATCCCACTCATAGGCTACAGATTCCCTAAGGAGAACCTATTTGGTGGTCTATGGCCTTGCATATGGCTCGTGAGCTCTAGCATCAAATGTTATTGACTAAGGCTTTGGATTTTGTCCTAGACTATGGAATGGACCTCAAGAACCTTCCATAATGTGCCCTTGAGCTGTAGAGACAAATATTATGGCCTAAAACTTGATCTTTTGACCCTAGACCATGGTTAAGGCAATGCAAACCATCCATGGTTTACCAAACCTCGATAATGACACCATATCTCAGTCCCATGCTAAATATTCCCTTTGTAGGGATTATTGTGTGTTTCCCCTAGCTTTCATCTCTCTCTTAGTGTTTGTGCCTCCTTTGGTTCCAATATCTATACATATATTTCATAGCACCACCTCTCCCTCTCCATCCCTCTCTATCATATACCTCAATGCCCTCGCCATTTCCTAATGGCGAACCTTAATGCCCTTATGGAGGGTGTGGCGGCCTAGAGTACCATACATGGATCATGATCCCCATAGGCAAATGTTTTGGCCCAACAAATCTGATCTTGGCATCAAACCATATCTTAGGCATTAAGAATAATATACAATGTTCCAAATCTCAAAATGGATACTATATCACATGCACATGCTAAAGATTATGTATGTAGGGTTAATGTTGTGCTATAGGGCACCACGAATGGCCCATGAGCACTTTTTAAAGTTAGTATGGCCTTAGATCCCAAGTTTTACCTTGACACTATGCCCTACACCATGAGAACCATCCTTGGTGTTTCAGATTTTGAAATGGCCACCATATCTTGCTTGCAAGCCAAACATTCCCTATAGGATGGACATGATGGATTGGAGCCTCACACATAGCCAATGAGCCCCAAAGGAAAATGTTATAGCCTAAGACTTTGGATTTTTTTCCCTAGAGCATGGCCTAGTCCATGAGAGCCACCCTTGGTGTGAAAATTTTGGATTGAGCACCATATCTCTCAGTGTAGTCTAGGGACCAATGCTTATTTGTTAGGGAAAATAATTAGGAATATGAGGAGCATAGACAGATGTGTCAAGAGAAATGAATCTTTCAATGAAAGACAGAAAATGGTTAAATACATGAGAGTGGGCACATAAAGAAATGATGAGTCTAGGATGGAAATCAACCAATGAGAGAATAGAGGAATGCATCTAAATCACACACAGGAAACATTCACTAGCCCATGTTGTAAATAAATGACATACATAAACAATGGACCCTATAATGCATACATACAAGTGACATGCCTATATAAGCTACACATATAAACAACTTGAGATAGATTGCTTAGTGGATGCTTTGACCTTAGTTGATTGCTGACTCAATTTTCTTCCCTTAGGCATTGGAGTTCTATTTCCTAGATGGTGGACGTAGTTCATGATGGCCACATGGAGGATTCACTTGGTGGTAGAATGACCTACAGGGGATGTGGAGTAAGATGCATCATGGAGGATGGATTTAAACCCTAAATGTCTTGTGGCAACATGGGTTCCTAGTCAATGGATTGGAGATGGGTCGAGGACGTATGAGGCTTTGATAATGTTCTTACATGAGGTAGTTGCACCAGTGTAGTACTTTTATTTGGAGGAAAGATGAAGTACATGGAGGCTTGGAATGGAGTGGTGTGTACTTGTCTTGTGTAGCTACATCACCTCGAAGTCCTTATTGTGCATGACATCATCATTGGAGCATGACACTTGTACTCTAGCTGAACATCTCACTTGTGTGAACTGAAAGGGCTCATGTAGGTTGCTTGTAAGGGTTTGTTCCCATATAATATTGTTGGCCTCCCTTACATCTCATATAAATAGATAAAGGAGATGGTATTTCATTCATATGACTTGTGTGTTCATTCTTTCTCATTGTTGTGTAGAGACATGACCTAGAAGAGGAGCGAAAACGTCCTCTCTATCTCTCTATGTCTTCACTTGTATTGGTTTTTTTCTCTCTCTCTTGGATGCTAGGGTTGTCTCTTTAAAGTTTCTTGGAACATATTGGAGTTTTAGGGTTAGGGTTTTACCCTTGGAGATTGGAGACTAGGGTTTTGAGAGAAAACCCTAGGGTGGACTTGTGAAAAAGAAGAGAATAGGAGGATTTCTTGCCTTGGAGTTAGTATTGAAGGGATTCTTGCACTTGGCATCGTGCATTCCCACACCATGTTGAAGATTGTAATTTGAGTTTGTTAGTGACTATAGGTAAAGTCATGGAAGAGAAAGTTACGAACCTAAGAGAGAGAGAGATGAAAGGATACAGAGGATCATAGAGGTTGGGTTTCATAGGAAACCATTTGCATTTTCATGTAGATGACTACTCATTTTTGTGTTAAGAGCCAAGATATGAATTTACTGAGTTGATCTTGCAAACAACATATTGGACGCCTTCTAGACACACTAAAGAGCACTTGAGGGAAAAGGATTTGCGAGGGACTATTAAATAGAAAAATAAATATCTTCCTTAGTTTGCGTGGGGAAATCGAAGGGAGTGCCATGGATGAGCTTGTTTGATGGATACCTAGAGTGTTTTGTGGTGAATTGTAAAGCGGAGCTTGAGAGAAAATGTTGGATGAGTGAACTTTAAATGTCTTGGACCAATTCACTTTGCCCCCTGTCCTCATAGCCCATCTTGGGGACGAAATCCACATAGGAATGCATATGGTTGAGTGGAGAATTGCTTACAAGTAGCTAATTTCCTTGGACCAACTTATTCATAACATAAGTGTTCCACTCTCTACTGAATTCTTGTTTATAATTATGTTGTCGAGCTATAGTTTTCTTATGAATGAATTGGTATGGGAATCGTGGATGTATGATGTGCTGCATGTTGACTATTGCATTGTTAGGTTGCCTGGATTTGTTGTTCAAATGCCTTAGAGTTTACTTTGCTAGAAATTACATTATCCATTAGATATTATGCATTGCATTTGAAGTGACTAGTAGGCCCGTACTAAAATATTAAAGTGTTCCTTTGAATGGGCAAAAAACTTGTTTATGATTGAACTGTTGAATTCAAATGGTGTTTGTTGTGGCCTTGGTTTTTTCTTTCGAAGGGTTCTTGAAATAGGTCAATTGGACCCTATTCGATTCAAAGTGTTTCTTTGAATGGGTTAAAAGACCCTCTTTGTTGGCATTCAAAGTATTTCCATTGAATGAGGCCTATGGCCTTTACCCTGTTCCATTTGAAGTTAGGAAGAACTTTGGAAGAGGCCCAATGGTGTATTTTTTTTGCATTGAGTGCACATTTTAAAAAGTCTCAATTGGATCCTTTGAATGGCTCGATGGCCATATCTTTCAAAGTGACATCTTTATAAAAGGCTCAATGGCCTATTGGGGGTATTTGAAAGTTCATTGTTTGAATTTGTCCCAATGGCCTATCAAGGCATTCATAATGCCCCATTAGGAGGGGTATTTGAATATGTTCTTTTGAATTGCCCTTGTGGCCAATCCAGTGTTATCGAATGTTGTTCTTTTGAAGTGGCATAATGGCTTATCAAGTGCATTCAAAAGATGTTCTTTAGAGTTGGTCCAATGGCATATCAAGATCATTTGAAAGATGTTATTTCGAAGAGACTCAATGGTCTATTAGGTGGATCTTTCAAATGGATCTTTTGGAAGCAACCAACAACCATTTTTTGAAAGAGCCTAATGGATTTTCCATCTAGGATGTCATTCAAAAAGAGGTGGATTTTTTTAATAAGGCTAATAACCTTCACTTATTTATTGAGCACATCTTTAAGAAGGGCACGACGAGATATTTTGAATAGAACTAATGGGATATTCAATAGATGCCTGATGGACCTATTTCTATATTTTGAAATGGGTTACTTAAAAAAAGTATGATGTCCTAGATGTGTATAAGTTCAAAGGATGAATACAGGTGATCTTCATATCAGGGCCGATGGGTTATTTGAAAATGGGACAATGGCATGAATTTATACATGTTTTAAAAGTGCTCGATAGTTTGTTGAGCTCTTTTTCCAAAGGGGTCGACCTGATGGGAGCTTGCAAAATGGCTTGACGGGTTCTTTGATTGTAACCCAATGAGTGTGTATTGTATTTGAATAACCTAAGGTAAGATATTTCAAATTCACATAATAAAAAATTAAAAAGGAGATTAGTTTAAATGAAAAATGAATTGAATAACATTGAAAGACTAATAATACTGAAAAATATAATAATAAAACAAGTGGAATTAGCAACAATGTTACTTAGTACGTGCCTCATAAGAAAAGTGTAGTAATAATTTGGTAAAGTGTAACATCTCCAAAATCCTATACTTTTTTTTTTAAAATCAATCATAATATCAATATCCATACAGCTATATAACAACATGAGAACATATCAAGTCTTTCTTTTACACCTAGAGCATATTAAGCCAACCATAGATCCTGTCGAAAGGTGTAATTCTAACCTTAAGAAGGTTTGGTTAGGTTATGTTGACTAGTCTCAGGTTACAAATTCATAAGAAGCATACAAACATGTTCTCTTCACACATAAAGGTAGCCTCTTTCCTTTAGCCTTCTACCAATCAACTTCATATGGATATATGAGTAAGTAAACATGATATACAGTATTATCAACATACATTCATCGAATACAAGTAAGACACAATCAGAAAAGCCAACATATATGTCAATGCGTAAGATAACTTACAAACATTTCTTACCACCTTAGCAAAGTGGAGGAATGGTCATTCTGGTTGTCGTCTTATTCCTGTATTCGTCAGTTATACTCACAACATACGTTAGTACAATAAAACATACTATAACAACTGTAAATATCATTTCATTAATCAAGATACATCAAATTAATATCACAAAACATAATCATGTAATAAAAGAAATAATGTGGGCAATGCAACGCTCCACCCAACCGTAGGCTTTTTGACGACATATACTCAGTCCGTCTGAAGCCCACCCCCGAGCTGGGCATGGTGATCCACAATGGGATAGGGAGTCTCTGAATCTCGTCGCCCTAGAACCAATCACACACAACTTTAGAGGTGAATGCAGTACTCCTGCAAGTCAATGGTAGTACTCCTAACTAGACACTTCTCGTGTCCTAACCTCATGGATAGCTGTTGGTGTAGTTCTTGGCAGGCCCAAGTCTGTACTCCAGACTTGGCATTCTATGCCTCATGACATAATACATGCATACGAAACATGAGGAACACATTCAACATGCAAATCACAGGCATCATGCAACACAACATTAAAAACATGTCTATGAACTATGTCCCATGCATTCGACATGCAACTAAGGAACACAAAGGGATGCCCACATTCGTTATATCTATGTAACTAGATAAATGCATACAAGGTATCATACACCCAATGCTCACATAGTCCATGCATATAGTAAACATGATGCATCTTTAGACACAAATCTCTAAGCATCCACAATCCTACTCCACAAGACATACAACGTTAAAGACATCCATGGCTATAGTCTTAATTCACATCCAACGTGATATAATTTTTAATGCATATAGTACATGACCAAACAATGCACACAATTTTTATCTCAAAATGAATGCATACAACATATAATTAAGACTACAATATCATATCATATCTATCTCATTTTATGGATGCAAACCAAATTCCATAAGTGCATACAACACTCATTTTAAAATACATGCATGCAACCAAAAGTTATATAAACATAAGGATTTAACCAAGTTATACCCTATACCTATATATATATATATAATGTCCCCATTTACAATAAAATCATGGTATCAACACATAAGTATATGAAACCACTTTGTTAAAAAAATATTTATTACAATATATATGTAGCCTATCCCCTTTTAGGCTACATATGTAAAAATGACCAATGTATAGAATATAATCATTATTCAATATGTGTATATATAAAACACCAGCTTTTTATATGTTTCACACACAATAAAATCTTGTATAAAAGAGACATATATATGTAACCATTTTTTTCGAAAAGGGGTCCATAAAGCATAGCCATTATTTTATGCACTATATATATAGTCTAACATATTTGACCATATATAATATATATAAAACATTACCATCTCTTTTTCTTTTATAATCTATATACAATGAAATCATTATATACAAATACAATATATGTGAATCCGTTTATAGCCAGCATATAAAGCAATAACAATCCCATAGGAAGTAAAAGGAAGCATTCGAAAAGTAACATGTTAGCAACCGGTTGGAGCCTCACACATACCTGGATCTAACGAAGCTCAGTGGACAGAGCATAAACGTTTTGGGGTTATGCTTACCACAGATCATGCATACACGCTGGCAGCAATCAAAGTTAAAACTATACAGCGTAAGAACTGCGATTCTAGCTCCGGAGAATTCCACGCTTAAGTATCTCACCAATGGAGAAAAGAAAGTGGTGGCAGCAATACCCAAAATGTCTAGACACATAGGTTTTGAAAATGGTGATAGGGGTAAACGCCCGAACACCGGGGTTTTCCATTCAATGGCATGGGTCGATTTCATTGAAGAGAAATCGCCCAGCCCCTCCAGGATTCTTAAAATACAAGAAGCCTTACACTCAGAACATACTCTGGCTGCCAATAACCACTTATAAAATGCAATCAGAAAAACTGGGTTATTTTTTCTTTTTCTTTTTAAACCCCCAAGCAGAAGAAACAGAGCATAACACGAAAAGATACCATTCGTGGGAGCATACAGGGCATAACAATCGTTTCTCAGCCATCTACCAACGCATAAGACCGAGATATGCTCAAACAGAATGTAAATTTTGTTTTAACTTCAAAGCACATTGTAGATAATATAGAAACGCTTCCATACAAATTTCAGAGGAGACAGAACTTACTAGGGTGTTTTTCCAGCCAATCTGAGAGTTAAAGCATTTTAAAATCAATCCACGGAGAAGGCAGAACTCGCCAGATCGTGTTCCAGTCACGGCAGATGCTAAAACGTTTTTCTTGAATGGAAACAAAGAGCCATAAAGGAGAAGTAAAACCAGTTTAAATCAAAACAAGGCATCCATCAACGGACGGGAGTATCCTCCCGATTCTCGGCAGCTATATTTTTTTGGAACACCGGAAGGGAATCCTTTCTTCTTCCCAAAAGGAACGAGGGACGCGGCCCTCAAAACTCCCTCGACATGCAGAGGAAGACCGCCATGGAGAAGCTCCCCCTTTTTCCCCAAAACGAGCTAGGTCAAGAACTCCTCTCCCAGAAAAATAACAAAATATATATATTATTTTAATAAGGTAACTCCCACTCCCCTTCCTGGAAGCTCCTCCCTGGCAAGAAGACTAGGTCATAACTCAAAATTTAATATTTTATAGAAAATTCATTCTCCATCTTTTTCATGAAATAAATAACGCTACATACTGCCAAAATAAAGCAATGACCTCAATGTAGTAATAAGGAGCATTATTTTACACTGAAGATGAAATGTGGTAGGGGTTCTAACATGAAAGCATAACTATTGGCATTATGGAGTGTTGCAAAGGTGGCTAATTGTTTTGGGCTATCGAATGTGAAGATATTTGGCGACTCTCGTGTGACCATAAAGTGGGCTAAGGGGGAGTGTGATCTTAATGTATTACATTTGGCATACTGGTGTGATAGAACAAAGGTGGAATTACATAAGCTGGGACAAGTTACTTTGGAGCATATTTATAGAGAGCATAATATACAGGCTGACCTACTCTCTAAACAGGCATTGGATGGTGAAGAGGCTTACATAGTTTGGGAGGAAATTTTAGAGAATCAGTGTATTGATTATGGCAGTTATTACTTCTTGGGATGATCTAGATATTTCTGATAAAGATCTTTGTTTATCTGCTACTGTAACTATTTTGAAAGCTTTTTGCTTTGCCAAGGAATATAGGTCTGTTTTTGGCTATATCTGTATATTTTAATTTATGAAATGCTCTCTCATGAGGGAGGCTGAATTCTGGTCAGTGGACTTAAGACAATCATGTACTATTTGATTCAAGGTTGAATATCAATAGTATGCTTTTTTCGCGGAAAAAAAAAATGTAATTTTTTTAATATTACAAAACATTTGCATGAGAATATTTCCCATAATTATATATGTCTATAAAATACATATGCTTATATATATATATAATTAAGATATATACATTAATCAACGTATATATGTAAATATATGTATATTAAAAATATTTATGCATTTTATACAAGCATGATCATAAAATAATATATATGTAAATTACAATGGATGTAAATTTACAAAAGTTTAAGCATATCATAAAGGCATTTCACATAAAAATGAAAATATCATGCACATTAACATTTAACTTAACTTTTCATGGCTAGAGTAATACATATAGACATATATATTCTCTTCTAAAAGCATAAGAGAAATATGCCTATATATACGTGTATGTAAAATATATATACATATTTTGTATAATTGGATAAAGATATACATTAAAATTAACATATATACAATATATATATATATATATATTAAATAAAAATATGCTTATACATATATATAATATATGTATTTACAAATGATAGGCATACAATACATATATATATATATTATCAATATAATGCATATTTCAATTAGAATCATGTGCACACCATAGTATTGGTTGGTCATAGGTTCATACTTATGGCTTTATGAAGTACATATAGATACAATATAAGCTTTTCCTCTTAAACAAAGACGAGCATAAGCATACCCACAACAATGCCAAACACAAAAATTAACTTAACTCGAAACTAAGAGTTGAACCAAGCAAAACTTGCGACGACGATTACGACACTAAGACTTAGTTACTCTCCCCCTTGTGGTTCACCATACCCTTTTTCACTCTTGGTTGCATTGCGGGAAAAATAGTTTAGGCTCTAATTAGTGTTATCATGCAGATAGACAAAAAATTAAATAATTAAAAGCTTTTACTAGAGATGGAGATGTGACATAAAGTTTTTGTAGTTGAATAGCCAATTGGGACATGAGTGAGGCCCACAATATTAACATAGGAAACTAGTTGAAGGACTTGACCTCGTGACCTCGTGCTTGTAATTCACAACACTCAACCACTTGAGCTAACCAACTTGATTATTAATCGTATCTAAAATATTTAGAGTAAAAACTAATTAAAACTTTCATATAGTTACTCTGTAGAGGGGAAAAAACACACATATGGAAAAATGAATTCTAAATATTGACAAAATGGCTTCCTCCGTATTTTAAATCACAGGCAGTCAAAAGAAATAGGAACTAACATAGTTTTAAAGGAAACATAAATATAATGAAAGAGAATTGAATTGAAGTAAAATACCTCTATTATGATTCGCTTTACATCTTTGATGAAAGCTTGAGTGACTTCCATGGCCACTTTCTTGATAAGACGGGGCGAAGCTTATAGCTGGAATTTGTGCACGACAATTGATAGAGAAACTATACAGAAAAGAAACCAATGATGTTGAAGAAATATGGAACTTTGGGGAGTTATGGTTTTAGGTTGAGCTTGTTTGGATAATATGTAAACATCAAAGGAAGTAATTATTAGGGAATTTGATTCATTAGATCTGTAAGTTTGGGTTTGTGTAATTTGGGAGGGAAAACATCAGAACAATTAGAAACTTGTGTTTATTTACTTAAGGGAAGATATTGGGAGGAATCTGGATTGATGAAGTCAATATTGCATGAATTGAAATATGCAGAGGATAGTATTGGGGACACATAGATTAACAAACTTTCCAATGTTTCAGATGAACCACAAGATTTAAGAGCACACAATGCCTGCAACAAAGAGTGTAATGAAAATCCCAGACGATATGCAACATTGGAGGTCGCCACATTTGTGGTTGGAACAACAATAGGAGCGACTCAATGATTGAAGGATAAAATTGCAGTGGATTTGGGTAGCACAGGTTCGCATGCAAATGAAAATCATAAAAAAGATTGGGTGAATTTTATTTTCAATATATGAAAAATAGCTTTAAAATCATTTAGAAGCATGAGCGAATTTTTTCAAGGAGGAAAAAACGTACTTTTGTTATTCATTCGAATCAAAAAGTACATGAAAGATCCAAAGCTATCCAATATCACTAGGATACATAGTTACTACTCCTCACAGATAACTTAAAAAACACATACAAAAGATCAAAAAATTGTAGCAGAGATATACGATATCATAAAAACTAGAAGACAACCAACTTAAGTGGAAAATCAGGATTAACCATCAAAGAAAGGAAGATATCCTGATTACACTAGATTTTCTTCAATGAAATCAGACCAAAAGAGAAGACCTTCTTCCCGTTCAATAGCCTCCTTGGAAAGTGTGTCCGCAGTCTCATTAAGTTCTCTGTAAATATGTTGGATTGTTCAATTGTGGAGATATATGAAAGAAGTCTTGATTCAGATGCACGAGTGAATAAGTGTTGTAGATTGTAAATGCCATTGGCCCAATTTACAATAGTTAAAGAGTCCTCAAAGATCTTAAGAGTATAAATGCCAAGAATAATTGCAAATTTAATCAAACACCATAAGGCAAGGAAATATGCTTTCGTGTTGGTTCCTATACCAATATTTACCTTCAGCTTGAAGGTATGCTCTTGATTTAGTACAAGGAAAACTTCGGCAGCACACTTTCCCTCAGCTGCCCCATCAAAGAATCCATGAACTTCATATATGTGAGGCAGAGCAATAATGTTCCTAATTTTTGCTCTTAAAGTTTAAAATGGATCAAGATCCTTATAGTACTTTAAAACTTTTATCACACTAGACTGCACATTAGGAATTTTGTCTTCAAATAGAGTCGTGTTCCTTTGTTTCCACATTATCCAACAAATGAGTACCAGAAGCAATTTATGCTCCTTGAAGGATTTTTTCCATTAGTAGAAAATTCCTGTCTATAGTAGCCTTATCCCATTTCTGATTTATATTCAAAACAGATCGAATTTATTTCCATAAATTACTTGTATAAGAGCAAAGAACAAAGATATGCCGAACACTTTTAGTATCTTTTAAACACATAGTACATCTATTTGGTACATGCCAACCATGGCGAATAACATTATCCCAGGTAAGGACAACATTCTCCAGAATCAGCCACAGAAGACATTTGATTTTTTGAGGGATATTCCATTTCCAGATTTTCTCATACCACCACTTTGGCTCAATAAATTTTTTCCAGTTTGCAATGAATAAATAAGCGTTTTTTGCAGTAACCTGTCCATCTCTATTATTTCCTATCCATATAAGTTTGTCTTCAGAATTAGATAGTCTTATTCCCATTGCCTTCAGTCTGTCAATATATTGATCCCATTCCTGTTGATATAGCCCAGTAATGCCGAGATCAGATGCATAGTACTAATACTTACCATCTTCGATATGTCCTCCATGTTTTTTGATCTGTGAAAGATAATTATATCCTATATCCTAAATATAGTTCAAAATTTCATTTGAGATATGATAATTCTCCTCTATACCTGCAATCCTATCATAACCAAAGCGAACTCTGCTACCCATTCCAACTGTTGTAACATCCCCCTCACCCAATTCGACCATCGAGAGGGGACGCTAGCTAAACTTGGGATCTCAAATTTCGCCCCAATTCCATAATACGAATTTAAACAAATAAAATGTTTGCAACAACTTAAATAAACATGCACAGTGGAATTAAAATCTATCCACACACATCTAGCATGCAAATACACAAGCATAAACATTAGGCATGAAATAAAAACATTTCATATTCAAATGCATGAGAATACTTATCTTTATCCAACGCAGATCCAAGCAACTGGCTTTGTAAGAGCAATTTTCCACCCAACCATAGGCACTCCATCCAACATATACTATTTATGCTAGGAGGCCACCCCCAAGCTGGGCTATGAGGCCACCAGGGCAAAGGAAACACCTACATGCTTCTCTCTCTAAGCCCACAACCCATTCTTCTCTCTATGCTAAGCCAAATTCTCATACATAGCTCTACAGGGGTCTCACTCAGCCCTCACAACCTTGGATTCCACAATACCTACCCCACACAACACCCTTCTAACTCAGGCATCCCCTTCAATGATCCACGGTTCTCTTGGGTGATCCATCTTGTTGGTGCTTCCAGTGTGTGCATAGAATAAGTCCAATCTGATATTGGTTTCTATAGAACCACCTGTAGCCTAAATTTGTCGCTTCTCAAGCACCTATAAGCATCATAACTGAATGGGTAAGGGTTCCTAGCTTTCCCAACCTCTCTGCTCACCTACGACCATCAATTTTCCCTTTCCAATCTGCAGCATGGTCTCCAAATTTGAATTTCTAGGTTCAAAACATCATGGTGAGTTCATGGAGAGCAATGGAGAGCTCCGCATAGTCTAAATCTGCATGAAAGAATGAGAGAAATGAGGGTTGACTCCAAAGGATATGAAAAAATGGTGAAAAGACAACTGGCATAACTTCTGAAAGTAGAAGAAAGGACTCCTGGCAACTGCATACTTACTTCTGTCATGACAGAAATGTCACAAAAGTGCAGTCAGTCCCATGCTTCAATAACTACATGAGGTGAATTTTCCTACCAACCTCACATATGCATTAATGAGTGGAAAAATAGTTAAAAATGAGATAATTGGCTTATTCTCATCACATGATAGAATTTAGGTTTGTTTTAAGGTTGACACTTGGTAGCAAGGATTTAGCTTCCCATAGACCCCCTTTCCTCTTCCCCTCTGGTGGAATCATAGCCCATTTGGTGCTCTTTACACAATCATTGTTGGACCATTTTATTATTTATGCACATAATATTTACATATATTCTAAATTAGCACAAATTCCAACCAAACAGTCCAAATAAAATATAAACATCATACATGCCTAGACATTCACTAGTCGGGCCTTGGCCTTAAGCTCTGCACTAGGAATTCACACTAGCATATTTACATAATTTTACATAATGTTGGTTAAATACATTCCAAGTCAAAACTAGGGGTATTACAATCCCCTCCCCCTTGGAATAACACCGTCCTCAGTGTTTTCTCAAAATTAGAACAAAAATGGATATGCCTCTCTCATGGCATTCTCCAACTCCCACATAGCCTCATCGGGACCAAAGTGCTTCCATTGCACCTTTACCTATTCGATGGCTCGAATCCAGAGCAATGTCACTTTCTTGTCTTGTTAGAAAAACATGATCGTAGGGCAATAACAATAAACATAAATGCAAATATAATCACACAAACACATTATAAGAGAGACACCAATATATTGTGGTTCACCCAAGATGGGCTACGTCCACACTGAAGTTTCCAGTCCTTATTATTATACCGTCCAGCAAAGTGAAGGGATACAACCTACAGCACAACCGCTGCACTTCCTCTTCACTATCTCACAGTCTCTCTTCTGATCTTAGAGATCTTTACACTGCATAATACCTAGTACATCAACCCTAGGGATCGTGCCGACATCATAACCAAGCTTGGGGTTCAAACACAACTGAATCATCATTTATGAGACTGGAAGATCAAGCTCCACAACCAACATGTCTAGGATTCACAGTGGCTCGGTTTGGAACTCTCCCTCGGGTACCACCTGGATCACATCCTAATCAATCACATGGTTAGGATCATGTACATATTTCT
Organism: Larix kaempferi; assembly: GCA_027924585.1. Classification (NCBI taxonomy): domain Eukaryota; kingdom Viridiplantae; phylum Streptophyta; class Pinopsida; order Pinales; family Pinaceae; genus Larix; species Larix kaempferi. Next base: position 41,183,683 of record BSBM01000299.1, read on the forward strand.
TAAGCAAAGAAACATGAAAAGCATTGTGAGCTCTAGTGTTAGCATGCAATGCAATTCTATATGCAACGGGTCCTATTCTCTCAAGCACTTTAAATGGCCCATAATATCTTGGTGATAACTTGGCGCAACTTCCAAGCCTCAAGGAACTCTTCCTTGGCCTCACTCTAAGGTAAACATGATCCCCAACATGAAACTCTCTATGCACTCAGTTCTTATCTGCATAAATTTTCTATCTATATTGAGTTGCCTTTAAATTTTGCCTAATCTTTACAACCTCTTGTTCCATTTCCTTAAGCAATTATGGCCCAAGTAAAATTATGTTAACTGGATTATCCCAAGTAATTGGTGTTATGCACCTTCTGCCTTACAAATCTTCAAATGGACTCATGCCCAACGATGCTTGCTGCCCATTATTATATGCAAACTCTACTAAGTGTAGATAATCCTCCCACTTGGATGGTTTGTCCATCACATACATGCGTAGCATGTCTTCAAGCACCCAATTTACCCTTTCTGTTTTCCCATCTGTTTGTGGATGGTAGGCGGTACTAAATTTCAGTTGCATACCCAAATCAACAAAAAGAGTTTTCCAGGAATTTGAAGTAAACTTTGTATCCCTGTATGAAATTATTGCTTTAGGAAAACCATGCAACCTGAAAATTTTACTTCATAAATTTTTTTGCAATAGCATTTGTTTTATATGTGGATTTAACTGATATAAAGTGTGCTACCTTAGATAATTTATCCACCACAACCATGATGGAATCGTGCTACCTCACTGTCATTGGAAAATCTGTAATAAAATCCATGGAAAACACATCCAATTTCCATTCCAGAATTGGTAAAGGCTGCAATAAACATGTTGGGTGTTGATGTTCAACCTTCACTTGTTGACATTTCATACACTTAGAAATGTCCTTTTTCATTCCCAACCAAAAATATTGCTTTCTCGTTGTAGCAATTGTTTTCTGGTACCCCGGGTGACTGGAATATGGTATTTTATGGATTTCATCCATAATAATTCTTCTCAAATATGCCACATTAGGAATATAAACTTTGTTTTTATAAACAAGAAGTCTATCACCTTGCAAATGGTAACCTTCATACCACTTTTCCAAATTATGTTGCTGCAATTTGTCCTTTATTTGTACATACAGTTCGTCTTCAGCAATACAGTTAGTAATATGTTGTCACAAATCTGATTGGTAGGTACTAATGGATGTTACATCCATCTCATGTACTTTTCTTCTAAGTGCATCAACCACCTTATTTTCTTTAGCTTTTATGTGTTTGATTTCAAAATCAAACTCACATAAGAATTCTAGCCATATAACTTGCCTAGCATTTAATTTTGGCTGCTCAAACAAATATTTCAGACCACAATGGTCTGTCCTTAGTTCAAATTTGTTTCCCATTAAATAGTGCCTCCACATTTTCAAAGCGTGCACTATGGTTGCAAGCTCCAAATCATCAGTAGAATAGTTCTTCTCATGCTCTTTAAACTTCCTTGACTCGTAGCATATCACATGGTTATCTTGCATAAGAAATCCTCCAAGTCCATCTCTACATGCGTTTGCGCATACCACAAAATATTTTTTTCGGATCTGCAATCTTTAGAATTGGAGTACTTGTGAGAAGCTTCTTCAAAAGATGGAAGCTTTCTTCACATTTCGGTGTCCACTCAAACTTTATCCCCTTCTTTTGCAAAGAAGTTATTGGGTGTGCAACCTTGAAGAATCCTGCAATGAACCTCCTATAGTAACCAACAAGACCCATAAAAGATCTTACATCTGTCACATTTCTTGGAGTTGGACAATTCATGATGGATTCAATCTTCTTGGGATCCACCGATATTCCCTCCTCAGAAATAATATGACCCAAATAATGAATTTTATTTTTATAAAAGTCACATTTGCTTAGCTTCGCATACAACTTATGCTCCCTTAGCAATTGAAAATCGATTCTCAAGTGTTCTTCGTGCTCTTCTTCATTCTTGGAATAAATAAGAATGTTATCTAGAAATACAAGAACAAACTTGTCCAAATACTTGTTGAAAAAACTATTCATGAGACACATAAATGTAGCTGGTGCATTGGTGAGACCAAATGACACCACCACAAACTCATAGTGCCCATACCTTGCTCTAAAGGCTGTCTTGTGAATGTCTTCTTCTTTGATCCTCACTTGATGATAACCAGATCTCAAATCAATCTTTGAGAACACCTTTGCTCCTCTCATTTGATTAAAAAGATCATCAATTCGAGGCAAGGGGTACTTGTTCTTCATTGTAACCTTGTTAAGATTCATGTAATCAATACATAACCTGAGTGTTCCATCTTTCTTCTTCACAAAAAGTACAGGTGCTCCCCATGGAGACACACTTGGCCTTATGTACTTCTTTTCGATCAATTCTCGTAGTTGCATTTTCAGCTCTAATAATTCTGGTGTACTCATCCTGTAAGGTGTCTTAGAAACTGGTGCAACTCCAGGAACAAGGTCAATTATAAAATCAATGTCCCTCTTTGGAGGAATTCCTAGAACTTCATCAGGAAACACATCCTTGAATTCTTGCAAAATAGAATGGTCTTCCAACTTGGGAATTTCATTTCCTATTTTCTCCAAAATATGGGCTACATACAATTGGAAACCTTTCCTATAGAATTTCTTCACTTGCACGGCTGAAATCTACCTAACAGAAACTATCTTTGGAATGCCCTTTACAACCCTTGGGTTTCCTTCTTCATCAATATACTCGAAAGTCTTGTTGTAGCAATCAAGTTTAACTCTATGGGCTTCCAACCAGTCCATTCCAATGAGAATGTCATAGGAACCAAGTGGCAAAACATTCAGATTTGCAAAAGTGGACAGTCCACCCATTTCCAATGGATATTTCTCCATGATTTCACTAACCTTCCTCTTAGTTCCAGTGGATAGTTGGACTAACCATGATTTACTATGCTTTGATTTCTTAAAAGCACAAATCTCAACAATTTTAGGACTAATATAACTATGAGTAGATCCAAGGTCAATCAAAATAGAAATAGATTGCTTAGCAATATTACATTCAACTTCAACCATAGTTGACTGATGGTCTGCTTGGCGGTCCTCTAGTAATGCATTAATTCTAGGGACGGTCCTTTCCACTTGACCCATTGTTTCATCTCCTTGGATGTTGTGAACTTTCTTTTCACTCCCATTCCGATGTGGACAGTACCTAAACATGTGGTCCCCTCCACATCCCCAACAGTGAAGTGGCTCTCTTGGCTTGTCTCCCATCATTCTAGCTGGTTTAGTCACACCCCGTGGTGGCTTCCTTAGCTGATTTATGAATTGAGGAGGCTTGAAGCCCTTCTTCCTTTGGTCAAACTTCTCATTTTTCTTATCCTTCAATGCCTTATGGAATTATGGTTTGCTTTTGTTTTGATCATAACAATACTTAGCCTTTCTTATGGCCTCTTCTAGAGTTTGAGGTTCATCAAGCTCAATTCTATATTTATATGACTGGGGAAATCCACTTAGAAAATGCTAAATTTTCACCTTATCATCCCTGATATATTTGACATATCTCAGCAGCTCCAAGAATTTGATTGCATATTCTTCCATTGTCATTTGTCCCAATTTCATCTCATGGAACTCTTTGATTTTTCCATCATAGTACCTGTTAGAAAGGTACTTTTCCTTGAAGTACTTCTTGAACTGCTTCCACACAAGCTTCCTTTCATTGATACTCTTTACTTTCCTAAGGTGTTCCCACCATATGGAAGCTCTTCCATTCAAATTGAATATGGCCACTCTTTCCTTCATATTTCCTAAATAGTCTTGGACTTGGAAATATTTCCTCATCCCAAGAAGCCAAGCCTCAACTTCTTGACCAGATTTAACCTCACCATCAAAAGTAGGAGGTTTGGCCTTCTTAAATTCTCCATGAGAGTTGTTCTTGGAAGACCTCTTCCTCTTGTTTTTATGAGATGAAGAGCTTGAAACTTCAATGGATTCTTTAGAGTCAGATGACTCATTAGAAGAGATTTCTGGACTATATGTCCTATCTCTAGAAATCCTTCTTGAACTACGGGATCTCTTGTGGGAATGCCTCCTTGAGCTACCCCCACTCTTTTCCTGATTTTATGAATTATGCCGATGGTTTATCTTCCTTTGAATGTCTGTCAAGCTTTGAAGCATAACTGCATTAAACTTATTCTAATCCTCTTGGGATCTAATCAGCCTTTCATTGTTTGCTCTGCAACTCTGCAATTCCACCCTTAAGCTCCTCATGGTTTCTGCAATGTCTGGGGGAGATGCTTGGTTTCTTCTACCCTTAGATTCTATCTCTGCATTCTCAACCTGTACATTGTCTCCCATTGCATCTGCCTCAACCTCATAAGGATCATGTGCATCCTCCATGATGATACTCTTCTTCTTGGTCCAACCAAGATAAAAATTTCCCAACTGCACTAGACTGAAATGCTGATCCTTAACTGTCACTGATAGGATTTTGAATCTGCAAAAGTGTTTATAAACATTGTTGGGCGCAATACAAGTGCAAGAAGTTTTGATGACAAAGGTATAGTTAGGCGAGGCATAACATCATCTTTTTTTGGGAGAAGCAACTCCGCATTTCCAGGGAGCAGGGTATGGAGCAAAGCGAAGTTGACAGGAAAGGACCTATCCCCTTAGTAAAGATGAAGTACTAAGGATGACCAGAGGTAGTTGGAGCAGTTATGAATGAAGCAGTGAACGGTTAGCTATAGAAGCAGGGAGTAAAGAAGCAGAATGGTGCAAAGGACGCGCCACTGTAGAGTCAGAGTCGCGCGGTAAGAATTGCAGCTGTCAGAAGAAGCATCAGAGTCAGAAGAAGTAGCGCAAAAGGACAGTGAAGTTAAGGCAAAGAGTGGTCAACAGGAGAACCATGCCATTTTGGGCTTAAGGGTACTGTGGGGGTTGGCCCATAGTTATTGTAAATATGTGACCTTCGGGCACATCTATATAAAGGGAAATTTTGTATAAGGAAGGGTTGGGTATTTTTGTATTGTGAAGAGAGCTTCAAGTTAGATCTAGACTGAGAGAGAGAGAGAGATCTAAGAGCGGAAAAAGACTCTCAGCTGTGTGCGCAGAGATCTATTGTAGAGAAGAGTCTATAGCTAAGTGCGCAGACTAGAACTGTTAACCCTTCCAAGTAATATAAAGAATAGTTCCTGTGGACGTAGCTCCCATCTGGGGGAGTGAACCACGTGAATCCTTGTGTTTTATGTATGAATGTATGATGTGGTTTGTGCTTATGTTATGTTATGCTTATGTATTTGATCCCATATGTATGTCAATGCATATCGTATGTTAAGTAAACATAATACATTTGTATGAATATGTGAAGTAACAATGAATGTGATGAATGCGTAGGTCTATAGATAGAGATAACAATGATTCAACGAAGTCTGTAACTGTTGGGAATTGCAGAGTGCGAAGTCACATATTCATATGTTATGTTAAGTAGAAGCGAAGTAAGAAGAATTTTGTGAGGGTCAGTATTCCACACTTGTGCATAACAAAGGTTGCAGAAACCTGATTCTGTAAACACCCATCTTCGCCTCGGGTGAGACTTCAACCTGTTCGCAGGTTGAAGCCGAAAGGGCCGATGAAAAGAGGTTTTGTTGTTGCTGCGAAGTAACTTCGCCAAACTTGGGTCAGTCCAAAAAACGTAGCAACCCAACAAACACATTTGTTAGATTTATTACAATCTTAGAAAATTATAGCATTAATCTTCATGTAACCTGGGAACAACCCATATTGACAATTTCTGTCAAATCACATAACTTTCTCACACTCAACGACATATGAGGGGGACGACGGGGGTCAAGGAACCTTGGGTCACATACCTTTTTTTAATATAAATCCTTTGATTTTGAGTAATCTGGCGCATAAGATCGACTGCATTTTTTGACTTTGGGCACCCAAAAATTGGCTTTAAAAAATGGGCTAACTAAAATGCCCCCAACTCGTCGGAATCCGACAGAGTAATTTTTTCCCAAATCGTAATTTGGAGTGCTTAGATCGCAATTTCTGCTATCTTGGTAGTTTTAAAATTGAGCATTTAGTCTAAAGTAGGCAATCCAGATTGCTGAAATTGCAAAGTTATGGAAATAACAATTTCCAGTAAGAATTTCAATCGGTTTTTTTCCCTAACTTCGCCGGAAAAAGCGGGGCATTTTGGTTATCTTTTATCCTATGCGTAAAAACTGTTGCTTTTCCCCTAATCCACACCCTCCATATGCCACCTACATTGCCTTACCACTGTCAGTGATAGGCAGTTTCAGGCTCCTGGAAGAGTGGTTTCATGAAACTGCTTTTACGTGCTTGAATGCATGAGAGGGTGACACATGGATGGGGTGGTTTTCTTTCAGGGTTGCGAAAATGAATTAACCTTTGCGCATTTTCATGGGCCTGAATCAATCTCAGTCGTCGATCAAATTTGTACAATCCTTCCAGACTGACATGAACGCCATGGGTCCCATCACCCCTGATGCCTCCGTGCATCATGTCTAGACCTCATGTCACATCACTGATTGCTAGTCCAAAAGCGGTTTCAGGGCCTGAGGAGAGTGGTTTCCTAGACCCTTTTTTGTGATCCTGAATGAACGAGAGAGCGACACATCATCAAGCGGTTTACCGCTTCAAGGTCGTGTACCTCTATTATCCTTCGTGCATGTTCAAGGCCCTGAAACACTGTGAGTCGTTGATCTTGATCTGCACAATATCCCACAACTGACATGACTGACAAGGGTCCCATCCCTTCTACCATTTTTGCCTGTCACATCTCCCCACGTCACGTCACTCCCTATTGGACACAAAAGGTGGTTTCAGGCTCCGCGAGAAGTGGTTTCCTGAGATCGATTTTGAGAGCCTGAATGCACCAAAGGACGACATGTGGACGCAGCGGTTTTCTTTTAGGGTCGCGAAAATAAATTAAATCTCATGCACCTTTGTGAGCCTGAATCACCATCGACTATTGATCTGCACTACTGCTCGACGGACAGATCTTCTCTGCCTCTAAGGTCCACTGCTTACTGTCACCTGCGCACATAGATCTGATGTGGCTGGTCCACATCGAACCTTCTGCCCACACAACTCCTCCATGTCAGACCTCTCACCTACATGGATGCTCCATGTCACCCTGCCACCTGGCAATGGTGGGGCCCAAATTTTTAAAATTTAGGGTCCATGCAAAGTTTTAATTGGTTAATGAGGGGGGAATTTCGAAATTGATTTTAGGCTTACTCCAAGCCTGCTAATCTGCCATTTAACATAAACTTATCCCTACACAACCATTTCTGATTCTTGTGCCTGTAAATTGTGATTTCTGGCCCATATAGCTCCGATATTGTAACCAGAAGCTCTGATACGACTCTGTAATGTCCCCCACCCAATCTGACCATTGGGAGGGGACGCTAGCTAAACTCGGGCTCTCAAATTTCGGTCCAATTCCATAATACAAATTTCAACAAATAAAATGTGTGCAACAACTTAAATAAACATGGACAAAGGAATTAAAATCTATCCACACACATTTAGCATGCAAATACACAAGCATAAACATTATAGGCGTGCATAAAAACATTTCAGATTCAAATGGATGAGAATACTTATCTTTATCCAACGCAGATCTAAGCAACTGGCTGTGTAAGAGCAATTTTCCACCCAACCATAGGCACTCCATCCAGCATATACTCTTTCTGCTGGGAGGCCACACCCAAGTTGGGCTATGAGGCCACCAGGGCAAAGGAAACACCTACAGGATTCTCTCTCTAAGCCCACAACCCATTCTGTTCTCTATGCTTAGCCAAATGCTCATACAGAGCTCTACAGGGGTCTCACTTAGCCCTCACAACCTTGGCTTCCACAATACTTGCCCCACACAACACCCTTCTAGCTCAGGAATCCCCTTCACAGATCCACGGTTCTCTTGGGAAATCCATCTTGCTGTGTGCTTCCAATGTGTGCATAGAAGAAGTCCAATATGATATTGGCTGCTATAGAACCACCTGTAGCCTCAATTTGTGGCTTTGCAAGCACCTATGAGCAGAATCACTGAATGGGTAAGGGTTCCTATCTTGCCCAACCTCTCTACTCACCTACAACCATCAATTTCACTTCCCAATCCGCAACATGGTCTCCAAATTCAAATTTATGGGTTCAAAACAACGTGGTGAGTTCATGGACAACAATGGAGAGCTCTGCATAGTCTAAATCTGCATGAAAAAATGAGAGAAATGAGGGTTGACTCCGAAGGATATGAGAAAATGGTGAAAATACATTTGACATAACTTCTGACAATAGAAGAAAGGACTCCTGGAAGTTGCAGACTGAATTTTGTCATGACAAAAATGTCACAAAAGTGGATTTAGTCCCATGCTTCAGTAACTACATGAGATGACTTTTCCCACCAACCTCACATATGCATTAATGATTGAAAAAATAGTTAAAAAGGAGATAATTGGATTATTCTCATCACATGACAGAATTTAGGTGTGTTCTAAGGTTGACACTTGGCAACAAGGATTTAGTTTCCCGTAGACCCCCTTTCCTCTTCCCCTCTGGTGGAATGATAGCCCCTTTGGTGCTCTTTACACAACCATTGTTGGACCATTTTATTATTTATGCACATAATATTTACATATATTCTAAATTAGCACAAAAGCCAACCAAACTGTCCAAATAAAATATAAGCATCATACATGCATAGACATTCACTAGTCGGGCCTTTGCCTTGAGCTCCACACTAGGAATTCACACTAGCATATTTACATCATTTTACATAATTTTGGTTAAATACATTCCAAGTCAAAACTAGGGGTATTACAACTGTCCATGCCAGATTATCACCGACCCAATGAAGGATTTTAAAAAACCATTCCAGAAGTTTGAAATCTTGTTGGAATGTTTTGTTTCAGAAAAAATCCATTGGAATAACTCCTCTTTGATATATTTACCATGTATTATTTGGCTCCACAATCCATTTCCACAGAGCCCTCTCCAATAACATTTCAATCTTAGTGCATAGCTGAACCATTCTAGATTTTTAATGTCCCATCCATCGTTATGTTTTTTCATTGATAAACGATCCCAGCTTACCAAGTGAAACTTTTTTCCACCCATGGTATCACCCCAAAGGAAGTTAAACATCAATTTTCGCAGAGTCTTAATAATAGAATTTGGAATATAGGCCAATGAAAACCAGTAGACAGGTATACCCGTTAATACCGATTTTAAGAGCGTTAACCTTCTTCCCAAAGAGAGAAGTCTATAAGTCCAGTTTGAAATCCTGTTCTCAAATTTCTTGATCAACCATCCCCAGTATTTTATACTATCATTGTTAGGCTTTAAGAAGCAGCCTAGATATCTAAAACCTTCCTCTAAATTGGCATCCTAACAGGGGTAGATGTTTTTTATCTCCATCAACAATATAAGGTCCACCTTATGGCATATAGATTTGGTCCAGCTGACTTCCATTTCTGAAACAACACATAAGGTTTTTATGATGCAAGCAAATAAATGCCAATCATGTATAGTTCTACTCCCGAACAGAATAACATTATCCACAAAAAGAATATGAATAATAAAAACAAAAGATGTATTTTTTATCCCTTTTAATTTACGTTCCCTTCTAGCATTGTGTATAAGGTTACTCAGTCCTTCGATGACAAGTAGGAAGAGTAAAGGGGAAAGGGATGTAACATCCCGAATTTTCATAAAAAATTAAAACTTTTGAAAATGACATTAAAAATGCGAAAATTATAGTTGCAAAAAATAATAATTGTTTGAGTACAACAGAAATGATTAAAAGGTCGTTAAGTACTAAACATAATTTAATTTTTGTATTAGCAGCATTGTGATAATGACAATTTTAACACATACTTGACAAACATGATTATTGTAATTAATGCACTGATAGGTCAAGAATATGATGCGATACTTTTTCTTTTGAGATGATACTGACAGTTTGCTTTTTGATGACCAAGGGTGTCCTACGAGGTACCCTAGAGTTTACTTAGCTGCAACGTTAAAGTATTTGAAATGTTCTATGTGCAGACGACAGGTAAGAGTTTCCATGACTGCGTAAATTCAAAGTACATGTATAGTTCAAGTTCAACATCGTATTTAAATAGAATATTAGAAATCTATTGCGATTCACAAAAGTAATGCAGGTATGAATTACATGGTTATAATTACTAGTTTCAAAAGCTGTCTTACGGCTCAGCACTGTTGACAATACTGATGTCTAGATAACCTACATGCTAATTACGTTTGATGTCATAAACAAATGATGTTGTCATAGTTTGGCTTTAGTCAAATTCTTATGGTAATTAGTGCTTGTATAACACTAATGTTGTAATTGTATTGCTATCCATCAAATGCATGACATTTAGAGTTAGGGTATGAAGTACATAGCACTGACATGGTTTTCATGCTAATATATATTTATTGGTTCTGTTGAGATTCCAAAAATGTGAACTCTTAACTTTTTAATAGTTGCAATAATGCAAACTATGATTATCATGTTGATCATATAATTCTTATAGATTATTAACCCATATAATAGTTTTACAATTGCAACTACTCTTGATATATATGAAAGTTCACAATATTAAATTTATATGAAATTGAAACTTAATACATGGTTATATAAAGCATTATATCACTAAATCGAAGTCATGACTATAGACTTAGAACTAATAACCATTATACGTTTATAATGATAAAGTTTTTATATTGTAATTATCTATTTGGAGATTATATCGTTTGATTTTATGGCACTGACATGTATTTCTGTCAATAGGGTGGACGGGTTGACAGTTCATTAAAATGGCATAAGCCTCGAGCTATCGTGGAGATAGTGTCTCGATCTTGCATTAAAAGCTCGAACCAAAACTCCGACTAACTGGGATTGTTAATAATCCATGTAGTGTGATATCAATGTAATAGCAACTGCGACAGTCACTGTGTAATGGTTTTTATCTTGAACTCCTCCGAGCTGGCTATTGTTCGATCCTCTATGTGCATAAGTGGCATTTCCATGCTTGTGCTAATGAATGGGACATTAAATGCAGATGCTGCTCATCCCGATGCAATCTTGCTGGCACCCTCATGATCGTTGATTTTGATGAGTTTGGGTCATTGGATGTAACCCTAGCTTTTTGTCGTCATTTTGGTTAATGAAAATTGAATGGCGTTCATTGTTACTGTTGTTTCGGCAATGAGTCCGATAGGCCGCTGAAATTTAGGGTTAGAAAGCTTTGTAAGAGGTTTCGACCTCGAGACCTGTAGGTTAGGGTTGAAGTTGCAGGATCTTTCTCACTGTAATGGCGTTGTGCTAAAAAGTTGGGTCTCTGGTTTGAATTGCTATTGAGTTGATAGTTTATAGCTTTTCGTTTAGAGTTTGAGTGGAACACACAATGCTTCAAAATGAAAGAGGGTATCCTGGTCTCGTCTACAACAAAGAGCTCGTCATTTTACTGGAGAATGTAAAGAGCTCGGTCACTTCTTGAAAAGGTAAACATCCTCGAAAAATAATGGTTATTTTGTTGAACTTCGACTTATGGTTTAAAATATAACAATTATCTAACTCTAGGTCGTTGTTGTGTCAGTTGCAGGGTTCAAAGAATGATTTTAGCAAGGGTTTGGAAAAAGGTTGACATGCTTCCATTCCTGGTAAGCTCCGGGTCCCAAACCCTCGTAGGTGCTCTTTTCGGTCTTGGTTGATGTGGTCTTTCAACAAATGAGTAACCAGTCCTTCCATGCTTTGGCGTTTGTCTGTTAGTTGAGCATCTATGAAGATTTTTATAGTTGAAGTGAAAACTTTACAGGGACGACCCTCATTTATTTAAATGATACTCTGTCTTTTATTTTAGATGTCTAGTTTTGTCAAAAGGGACTTGTAAAACTCGAATTGAAGAGTGGGAATAAACCCTGTGTGGTTTTCTCTTTTGGAAAATGTAAAGTCGACCTGCGTAATGATGCTTCCTTTGTGAAGTTGGACATTTGTGTTGGTTCGAAACCTTGAACGATAACCTGTTGGTTTACGATATGAGGAGTGAGAAGTAGAGCCGAGGCTTGTCTACTGTGGATACAATGCCTTTCTTTTCGATAATGAAAATATGCTATTTCTTTTTGTGATATTCATCTATGTTATATGTTTGAGTACTGTAGGTAGATAATGTGATTATCGAGTTGTGTAAGGATCTATATGCTTTATCGTAGATGATAAAATCTGTAATATGCAATGACGAAATGGTTTTTCTTTTCGTTTCTAAGTGGAAAAGAACAGGGCCATACCCTAGTTCAAGTCTTGTTTTAAATATAAAATATATTTTAAATGAAAACTTCCAGAAAAGAAATGTCGAGCCAAACTGGGTTTTAAATCTGAAGCTTGTGTAGATCGTTGTTTGTTCGTTTATGCAAAAACGATGATAAGGATATAGTAGTATTACTAGGATTGATACGAAAACCAATGTTTGAGCAATACATGAAGATTGTAATGTATATATATATATATATAGGGTAAGATGGATGAAAAAAAAAGTAGGGTTTACATTTATTTTCATGCTTTGGTAGAAATGAAATAATTTATGAAATTGTTATAACAAGCAATGAAAACAATGTGAATGTGGAAATGTGAAAACTGTGAAAGATGACTGTGAATTGTAGCTGCATCCATCGTTAGCAATTCCATTTATTTACAGCATTACTATTCATATTGCAGACATGATATTATGTATGAAATTTTGTATTCCATTTATTTCCTATGTTCATATTAGAGATAAGAAAATACAATGCATCTAACATGAATTTAACAATAGTTGTCTTTCATGAAACAATGGGGTATTCTATAATCTATTAAATACTATACTGTAATTAACTATAGGGCAGAAAAAGAAACACAACTCAATCACTGTACTTACTCATCAAATCAAAGGCAGTTTTCCTATCTTTTCATCTATACTTAATTTGATTCTCTACACTAGAGTACGATGCATAAAACAACATGTGGAAAAATGTAGAGATTGGTTTATCAATTCCAAATCATCATTTAACTTAACATTCAGACTTTAAACAAAATTAGAAATAAATTCTTCTTCCAAACAACAAAACAAAGATTACTAATTTTACTAAACAGAAATACTAACTGAGATAAAGTAGAGAACTATAAAACCTGGATAAATCTGTAGGGAAACAAACAGCCCAAGAAGACTGTTCCACCCAACCAATTCCTGAAGACAGTCAAGTACTTTCCTTAGGACCTCCGAGCTTATTCACTGAACGACCAGGAGGAAAAAACTTAGGAATTTAGGATCTCTTCTTGCAATAGCAAATAAATGTCGAATCTTCAAGAGCTAGCAGTCTAAGGGACCTGCTCCAGCACCTCTGGTTCTCCTTCACAAATATAGTATGCAGACTTATGATTGCACTCACAACTATCCTCCTTATTCGAATCTCTTAGTGATCACCTGATGCACATGAGGAAATATTCCTGCAGAAATATTGTGTAAGAGTTGCCTGCTCAATTCGAATTTGCCTTATGTAGGTTACCTAGGCCTTTTCAGTTGTTACTGGGTCATTAAATGAGCTACCTGCCCACTCCCACCACCTGGGGGATAATGCCACATTTTTAGGGGTAGTTGTCCCATAACCAACAGCTAGTGGTGTGGTGCAATTGCTGCCATCTGTGCCATACCTTACAACAACTTCCATTCCTCCTAGTGGGTTAGTGAACACTCATTTAACAATCCCCTTGGGTGTTTGTCTCCTAATTAATTTATTTAAATAATAATAATCAGTAATTACATTCATCCTTGATCAAAATTGATCATAATTACAAAACTTTGTAATTAAATTTAACATAAATTATTTTGCTAATAAAATAATAATTTCTGAAATCTTGGTAGGTGACATACACCCCCCCTTAAGTCTCAAAATTGTCCTCGATGTTGGTTAATCACTCCTTGAGTGTTCCTGAAACAGAGTTGGGTATGTTGCCTGCATACTACTCTCCAACTCTCAGGTTGCCTCTTCTGGGCTAAGGTGCTTCCATTGCACCTTCACTTGCCCAATGGTGCGATTCCGGAGAATAGTTTCCCTCCTTCCGAGGATATAGTCCGGTTCCACCTGAAAATCTCCATCTTGTCCCACCTGTACATTATTCCAGTTTACAGCATGAGTAGCATCGCGTACATATTTCTTTAAAAACAATATATGAAAAACATTATGTATTTTTAAGTTTGGTGGCAAAGCCAGTTGGTATGCCACTGGTCCAACCTTGGACAATATTTCAAAAGGAACACAATACCTGGGTGCCAACTTGGCACAGCTTCCCAATTTCAATGTGCTCACCAACCTGTAACTCTTTATGAGTTCTTTTTAAATCTGCTTGACTCTTTTGCCTATCTTGGGCAGCTTTTAAATTTCCTTGTACCTGTTTCACAATTAGGTCTAACTCCTGCAATAATTTAGGTCCTAAAACAACTCTATTTACCGGGTCATTCCAAAAAACAGGTGTATCACATTTCCTACCATAGAGAATTTCAAAAGGACTAAGTGTGGCTAATGCATGATAATGATTATTATAAGAAAATTATGCTAAGTGCAAGTAGTCTTCCCACTTACCAGGCTGATCCTTAGCATACATTCTTAATAAATATTCTAAAACTTGATTTACCCTTTCTGTCTATCCATCCGTTTGTGTATGAAATGTTGTGATGAAATTTAAGATTGTATTCAACCCCTTAAACAGTGACCTCCAAAAGTTTCCGGTAAACTTAGAGTCACGATTTGAAATTATTACTTTCGGTATCCCATGTAGTCGAAAAATTTGTTTCATAAAGATTTCTGCAATGTCTGGAGCTTTATGAGTAGTCTTCACAGGTATAAAATGTGTTGCTTTGCTGAGTTTGTCCACTACCACCATGATAGAGTCATGTTGTTTCTGATTTTAGGTAATCCAATAATAAAGTCTATGCTGATCACTTCCCATTTCCAACTTGGTATAGGTAACGGTTGCAACAATCCAACAGGATGTTGGTGTTCAACCTTCATCTTTTGACAATCCAAACATTTAGCTATATACTCTACTACTTCATCCTTCATTATGGGCCAATAATATTCCTTCCTTAGCATAGTAATGGTCTTTTGATAACCTGGATGACCAGAATAGTGACTTTTATGCATCTCATTTAAAATTAGAATTTTTATTTCTGGTATGTCTGGTACATACAATCTGTTTCTATACAGTAATAATCCATTTTCTTTCATACTAAAATTTGTCATAAAATTTTCAGAATTGTCGTTTGCTGTCCTTTCTTTTATTTTTCTGTATTCTTCATCTATTTCACTCTTTTCGAGAATCTAATTTTCCAAATCTGTTGAATAAGTACTGATGGCTGATATAAAATTCAGTTTTTCCATACGACTCAAGGCATCTGCAACCTTGTTCTCATTTCCTTTAATATGCTGAATTATGAAATCATACCCACTTAAGAAAGTCAACCATCTAGCTTGTCTAGCATTCAGGTTTGTCTGATCTAATAAATATTTTATCCCCATGTTATCTGTCAATAACGTAAATTTTCTGCCAATAAGGTGATGACGCCACATTTTTAAGGCATGAATTACTGCCAATAACTCTAAATCATAGGTAGAGTAGTTCTTTTCATGTACTTTCAGCTTTCTAGATTCATATGCCACTGTATGTCCTTCCTGTGTTAAGACTCTACACCGAGTCCGTTATTGCATGCGTCTGTACAAACTATACAATCCTTGTTAGGATCTGCTATCCTCAAGATAGGTGCCGTAGTCAATAATTCCTTTAATTTCTTGAAACTGTCGGAACATTTCTGATCCCATACAAATTTCTTCCCTTTCTTCTGTAAAGAAGTTATGGGATTGGAAATTCTTGAAAAACCTTCTATAAACTTTCTGTAATATCCAGTAATGCCCATAAATGATCTTACATCCGACACATCCTTAGGAACTGGCCAGTCATTAATGACCCTTATCTTATCGGGGTCAACCGAGATTCCTTCTTTAGAAATTATGTGTCCTAGATACTGAATTTTGTCTTTGTGGAAGTCACACTTACTAAACTTAGCGTATAGTTGATGATCTCTCATAACTTGTAAGATAATCCGTAGATGTTCATCATGCTCTTCTTTACTTTTTGAATACACTAAAATGTCATCTATAAACACAACAACAAACTTGTTTAAGTATTTGTGCAGAATATTATTCATCAAACACATAAATACATCCGGGGCATTAGTCAAGCCGAATGGCATGACTACGAACTTGTAATGTCCATACCAAGTTCTGAAAGCTGTCTTGAAAATATCTTCATCCTTAACCCGTACTTGATGATATCCTGGTTTTAGATCAATTTTTGAAAATATCGTTGCTCCACGCAGTTGATCAAATAGATTATCTATGCGGGGAAATAGATACCGATTTTTGATTGTCATCTTATTAAGCTGGCGATAATCTATGCACAGTCTTAGGGTTCCATCCTTCTTCTTAACAAAGATGACAAGTGCTCCCCAAGGAGACACACTGGGTCTTATATAATTCTTATTAATCAGTTCCTTCAATTATGATTTTGTTACACCATAATCTTCCACCCTGTGAGCATCAACATTATTTGGCCTATATGATCCACTTCAGTGACTTAGATCCACTTATATCCTTCAGAGATACTATTTTTCCCTATTTTTATTCCTACCCGCATGTTGCATCATTATAGCATGCGTACTTGTGAGTTGCATCACTATAGCCCGCGGGTATTAAGTAAAATGGTAAAAACCACTATTTATTACTTTTTACTCCCAAAAAGCGATCATTGGGTGACCTTTGGCTCTCCATTTGCCCGAGTAATGCCTCGATGTGTCCTTTCACCTACCTTTGACAGGACTATATATTGAGCACATATGGCTTATGGACGGGAGGAAGAAGAGAATAGCAAGAGAACTCTAGTGGATTTTTGCCCTATCTTGAGTCTGCACTCGTTGATCCTTGTAGTTGTGAACCCCTTATGTTCACCTTCCAAACTCCTTTCTAGTTTGAGTTTGCCATTCATGGAGGATTGAAGTGGTGGAGGCACAAGTGGATTGATCTAGATCTTGGTTCAGATTGGTTGCCGACAAGAGGTCGTATCACTTTGTACTTCTTCTTGTTCATTAATAGAAATACTCATATTCTCATCCATCATGTTGTAAATGTTGTTTATTATACATTGGGTTACATTTGCTTGTGATATTATCGACCATTGTTATTGATAATGTTAATGTCATTTTTATATTATATGTGCTTGTTGGATACTGGTTGTCAAGACTAATTTGCAGATTTCAAGTGCATGGATTGAAAGCTCCAACGGGGATCTACATCAAACGTTTGGATCGAGGTTGGTTACATTTCTCCATTATCTTAACATTGTCATTTATAATAGCATTGTTTTGAGAATTGAGTTGATTTCTGGTAGTCATTTGTCTATTGTGGTATTCCCAAGCCATAGTGAGTTTTCTCCAATACAGAAATGGCGACTTCGCTGGGGAAAACATCCATGTTTGGGAAATTTTTTGAGCATTAGTCCATAATTAGAGTTGATGTTTATCGAAGCTCTGTGTCACTGATTGGCTGCTAAGATACACCATAGAAAACTTGCTTTTTTTGAGCCCTTGGACTCTTTATTTTCCCATTTGCCTTTCCTCACCCGCGGGCTAGCTTAGCTCAGCTCGCGTATACCCACCTCTGTTTACTCTACTGCTCGCGGTTACCCGTAGGTATTCCTTCGACAGTAGCGTACAACTCCGACTTTTGTTGGTTTATGGCTATTGGTTGTTGCTGGGTTGGCTTTGGTGGTTCCTGAGTCTTTGTTGGCCTCTTTCTTGACCGTTTCATGCCTTGGTTGTGACCAGAACTCTTCGTTTCTCTTGGTTGAGCCTTCTTGGTTTTTTACCCATCTTTGGATTTAGCCTTTTGGTTTTTTCCTTTTGAGCTCATTCCTTTGGCCGAGTCTTGCTGTTTAGGATCTACTGGGTTGTCTTAGTGATCTTCTCGGCACTTCAGTGACTAAATAGTAGGATTTTGCTTGCATTTTTTCATTCCATCTATATTGAAAAAATACAAAAATATACATCTAGTTTTTTGCATTTTACTTCTTGTTTATAAGCGAAAATACAAAAATATTTTACTTTCATGTACTGCATCTTGCATTGAGTGCTTGTTGCCTTCATTTAGGTTCTGCTTGTGCATCGAAAAGATAAAAGATTGCATCTTTATTTCAGAATTGTTGGTTGATTTTGCATATCAGTGACATTGTTTTATTGGATAGATGAGTCTAGGATTGGACGATTTTGCATACTATTGAGTCTACACATCACTAGTTTCATGATCATATCCCTTGAGTAACCACAACCACTAAAATTAACGTTTAATCTTAAAATTGATTAGACTGATTTTATTTATAGGGTACACCAACTAGCATAGGTTTAGAGTCTTGGAATAGATCATTGTGATTAAACAATCCAAGACTACTAGACGAAACATTAGGTGTCTGACCAGGGAGTGGAGGAATCCATGGTATAGATCGGTGTTCTCAGGAAGCTCTACTCAATCTAGAGTTAAGCACGAGGTCACGGGAGGTTGGTTGAGGAGATATCCCTCTGATATTGGCTAAACGTGGGAGATATATCCAGGATTTGTTCGTATCTGGGGGTACCGGAGGTTCGTCCTCTTGCTCTTCGGGCTTAGATACCCTGCCCATACGACGGGTCCCACCTGCGACTGTCCCCCTGAGCATTGATTATATTGCGGTGACCATAGTTGCCTTACCTAGGTATTGCACAGGGTACTTGCAGTGGTTATGCCGTTTGTGTCCTGAGTCAAATAGGGATTGGACAGCATAGTTGTGTTTGTGCAGTGGACTTGACCCTGTACACGCAGTGAATCCTGGGTGTCTCTATAACTGATTCTGTTACCTCCGGCTATAGTTTGGGAGTCTCAAGCCTCTCCTAGGCGAGACATACAGGCTCTAGTGTCGAGAGCTCATTTAGCCACTCTATTTGTCTGCTCTTGGTTGTAGTTTCTCTAGGTGTGTGCTTTTGATTTACTGTTTTTGATCGATAGTTGGCCTTTAGGGGACGTTTTGATTATATTCTCTCCGAAGATATCGTGGCATAGAGCCCTACTCTTCACCGATCCCATCGGTTGGCCGGCCTAGGGCCTACCGAGATTTCACGCCGTGTTGATAGAGGACGTCGGAGGGCTCCCTCTAAGTCTTCAGACTCTTACGAGACTTATGTCCAAGACATTATGACTGCTCCACATTCTGATACTGAGGAAAAACCTTCAACTCCATCAGGTAGAGTTGACCACACTTCCGATCTCCACACTCCTCGTGAGGAGTGGGGAGGTGATCCACCTGAGACTCAACCTGGTTGTATTTGGCCTAATCCATTTGAACGAGATCCGTTTGATCCTTCGAATTTGGATAATTATCTTTACGGAATGCCTGACTTACCCGAGGACGAAGAACAGGACGACACGTTCATTCCTTCGTTTCCACGCAGTTATAGATACCGAATGCTAGAGTTACAAGATGACACTGGCCCTTCGATCAACCCAACCGCACTCTCTTTTGGTATGCCTAGTCATAGTACTGTCGAACCTTCCACTATGTTTGGTAGTCACACTGGCACCAGTCATGGTGTTAGCCATACTATACCCACTGGGGGCACTACCCTCGTTGGGGGCACTACGTTGTCCACCCACACACATAGTATGGGGACTGGTCATGTTCCTCCTAATAATGCTAATATTGGAAGACGACCACCTCCTAGGATTGCCCAACCTAATAGGAATGTTGTTCGAAACTCGACTCACCATCCAACACCTAATACACGTGCCGCTACTCGTCAACACAGGAATACTTTTACGGATGTCAATGCTCCTCCCAACCATGGGGGTGTACATATACCGCACACTTTTACGTCCACTGCCGCCACTAGTAATGGTAATGTAGGGGGTGGGAATATCTCCTATCCACATGGACATCACACCACCATCCCTGCTACTAGTAACACCAATGTTGGGGCTGGGAATATTTCTCATGCTTTTGGTCACCACACGACTGCTCAAGATAATCCTAATGCTGGGGGTGGGAACATACCATACCATTACGGTCATTATAACACGGTTCCCGCTATGAATAGTACATACATGCCCCATACTCATGGTGGCAACCCTTACTACAACACAGTTGGTGCTGGCCACCAGTATCACCCACCACCCCAATATGGTACCCAAAACATGCATATACCTGCTTACTCTCAAATGGGTCATGCAGGAGGAGGTTATCAATCCTATGGCCATGGGAAAGCTTATGGTCCGTCATGTCCTTATCATCAACAGTTTAATCCTCATGGTCAAGCTTTTGGTCCATCTTATAACATGGTTCCATTTAACCAACCTTTTATGGGGGCTTATAATCAAGCTTTCCAGCCTCAACTCCCGTTCCTTGCACACTTGAATCTCCCGGATATTTCGAAGCTCACGAATGATCCGGTGTGTCATGACCCTATTTGGCCCCCGGTCCTTGCCAAGCTTCCTTCGGACATTCCAAAGTTTGAAGGGAAGGGTGGTGAGGATTCGGGCGATCATGTCACAACGTTTCACCTTTGGTGCTCCTCCAACTCTTTGAATCATGATTCCATTAGATTACGACTATTTCAACGCAACCTCACGGGGGCAGCCGCGAAGTGGTATGTGGAGTTGCCTGGGAACACCTATAGGGGATTAAATGAGATTGCTTTGGTTTTCTTAGACCATTTCCAGTTGCCAGTTCGTTATGATACTGGTACTGAGTTGTTGTCCACCTTCCGTCAGAATAAGGCCACACATATTTCTGACCATGTTCAAGAGTGGCATCGGCGGAAGATATTAGTGACAGCCAACATTCCTCCAGAGTTCCTATTGGAATGGTTCCTCAAGTATCTACTCCCTTACATTGCTAAGGATGTTTCGATGTCTGACATTGTGACTGAGGAACAAGCTATCTTGAAAGTCCAACAATTAGATCTACTTTATTCTCAGTCTGGCATTTTGTATAACATTATTCCTGATGCACCGAGAACAAGACATGAACCCATGTCAGTTCCTGGACCACATGCCGATGGCATCGTGGGGTCTGCATGCACTCGCCCTATAGACTTGGTAGCTAATCAAATGCAAAATTTGTCGCTAAACCAGTTTGCTCCCGGACAGGTTCACACCTTGTCCACTTCCACCCCGTTGTATGATGTACACAATGTGCAATCAACGAAACCGTCGGGTAATCAACAACCTAGTGATAAGAAAAAGGGGACAAATAATCGTAGGGGTGGAAACAATGAAAGTAATAACAATAGCAATCGTAATACTCCTCGTAAAGAGAATGCCAACCCTCCTTGGGAAGGCAGTAATGCTGGCGAAGATCGTAAACCTAGGCGTAAGGTGAAATTCCTTTGCAAGCTTTGTGGGGAGGATCATCTTACTCACTTATGTCCTCGAATTGAAGAAGCATTGAAGCATTTGGCACAGAGCCCAGCTGTGTTGAAGGATCCCCTTCCTCATCATCAAAACATGGCTTCACATGCTCCCACCACTGGTTATGGTACTAATGAAACGAAAACGTCTTCTTCCAATACTAGTGGTTATGGATGTGTGAATATGGTTCAGTCGAAGGTTTGTGTTGCTACTCGTCAGCGTGATTATGGTGCACCACAACCTAATTTGGGGAGTGAGTCTCCCCCTCCTCCTGACAATTCCTTGCATATCGAGAAGCCCTCCATTATACCACAGATACCGAAAGGTGTTCTCAAGTGCTCTACGCATAACCCCAATGCTCGAGCTGCCCAGAACTATTCCATCATAGAAGATTTGGGCCAAACTCCGTGTGCCGTGTCGGCTCTTGAAGTTTTGCAAGCCTGTCCTTCTCAGAAGCATGCCCTTTTGAGTGCGTTAGGAGTTCAAGATGGGGGAAATCCTAGTGTTATCAAGTTCGATACTATTAATGTCCAGCCTCGCTTACCTTACCACGTGGCTTTTCAAATCCAGGTGGTTTTCCTTAAGAGCTTTGTCAAACGTACTATGGTTGATGAAGGTGCTTCCGTGTCAGTAATATCGTTAGCTTGTTGGAAAGCTCTTGGCTCTCCTCCTCCACTCGCGTCTAGAACTACACTCACTGCATTCGACGGTAGATCTTTTATGCCGCATGGAATTATCCCTTCCCTTGTTGTCTCCCTGGGAGGTAAGTTTGTGCCTATTGAAGTCGAAGTGGTTGATGCGCCCATCGACTACAACCTTTTACTGGGTTGGAACTGGATGTACGCTATGAAGGCTGTCGTGTCTACTGTATTCAGAGTTATCTGCTTTCCTCACGAAGGCAAGATTATGACCATCGATCAGCTGGATTACGTTAACTCCTCTTCCACAACATCCATGAGATCCATAGTCCCGCAAGTTACTCATTCTCAGTCGACAACTGGGAACATGGGTGTTGGAATGTATCCTTCATTGATGGGATCTTTTGACCTCCCCGCACCAATCTCCTTCATAGGAACCATCTCCGATGATGCTCCTTCCTTGTTGAATCATGTACTTTTTCGGACATCATACTTTAGTGATCTGTGGGATCCACCTTCCACGAGTTCCCTGTCTGGAGACGTTTCGCACATTGGGATGGATATGCCCTTGTTTGCAGTCAAGATTGCTCATCATGTTCAACCAGCCATTGCAGATTCAGATCTCTCTTCTTCATGGACAGTAGAGGAAGATCCTGTTATGTTGCCCGCATGTGCAGTCGACCTATCTTGTTCACATGGTTTCCTCGATGGTATTTTACCTTTAGATGAAGTTTTTATTGAGGCCATGAGTGGTGATGACAAGCCGTGGGGGGATCTTTATCATAGATCTCATTCCCCTCCTACCCTTGATCTTATTGAACAAGATGAGTCGAGAATACAGTCTGCCACACATTTTGATCCAGGCATAGTTTTGTCTAGCCTCGGTTTGACATTAAATTCTTATTTCCCTCGTGACGAGTCTTTAGACTCTCCTATAGATACGCAAATCGGTGATCCTGATGAGTTCGATTCTACTTCTAGAATTTTCAACTCCTGTGATTATGAATTTGCCACTGTAGATTCCTTCACATCCTTCAGCTTTGCTCTTCATTTTGAAGATGATCATTTTGATCCCTTAGGTAGTGGTACTATGGCACCTTCAGTGGTTAGCTCTACCTGTGTTATGTCTGAGGTTAACAATACTGAAGTTGAAAATGTTTCTACCGCAGTGACTTGTATCAAATTTTTCTTTACATATGTTTTAAAGATGATCTTGGTACTTATGTTTCTTGGAGACAGGATTCTTAGCTGGACTTATACTTGGTTACCGGTCGTTTTCGACATTTGCTTCGGTCATGGAAGGCATATTCGGAACCTTGCATATAGGTTTAGGCCTCCCCGTTGTTATGATGCATTTGAACCTTGTGCCATCCGAATTTGTAGACACCCCTTGACTGTCCTTATCTTGCTCATGTTCCTTGCATTATGCATAGCTTTGTTCCATGCGCTTGGAACTAGTCTCGCATGTCCCTGACACTTGTCTGTTCTCATTACAAGCATTCTTCCATATCTCCTTTGAGCTCATTAAAAATAGTAAGGAGGTCACGAGTTTACTTTTTTGGGCTCGTTAAACCTTTACGGAAAATATTTTTATAAAGTCTTTTTTAAGCCCTTGTTAGACTTTTTCAAAATCAAACAAGATTGCTGAGTATACTTGTTATTTCAGACTTGTTAAAGGATTTGAAGCGACATCCACTTAGGTATAAGTTCACCCCTTTTCCGGACCTTTGTGGATTAATTACGGAAAAGGTATACTCTAGTTATACGTGACTAGAAGAGTTCTTCTCTCATTTTTTTACACTTTTTCGGGTGAGGAGACTAACTTTACGAAAAAGGACTTCCCTTTTATGTCGAGTTGTGATTGTATTGCATTATCCTGCTTGCCGCTTGAGCCTTGTGTTGGCTCCCGCTTACTCACTTATTAACCATGTGCCTGAGCACTTTACCTTCCGAACCAAGCAGAGCCTTAATTTATCTTTCGCATCTTGATGACCCTTTACCCTGAGGGAACATTCCCCCGAGTGTCCACATCCTGCACACACTTCCTTGCATTGAGCATAGGTATGTTCCACTACTTGGGACTAGTTTGCTAGCTATTTGAGACTCGTTCCCTCACCTGTTGTACTATAAGCAATTTTATTCTTTTCAAGCTTTTCCCAAATATGAAAAAGACAAAAAAAATCAAATATTCCAAAAAGACGGACGAGATTATGGTCACTATTTCTTGTTGGCAGCTGTTGTGTCGCCTTTGAATAGAGCATTCATTCCACTCCGTACATTATGAGTCGGGACTATAGTTGGGCCTTAGGAGCTATACTTGTTTCTTAGTTTTCTCCACCGATTGGTTAAGCTTCCAATCATTATGGAGCCCTCTGTAATGCCTCCTGCATTGCACAGTTTATGTCAAGTCTATGCTGCCTGAGTCTATCCATCTACTCATGCTCTTGTTCAAAGGAAGTCCTGAAACCAGTGTCGTCCACTCCTCATATCTCTTGACTATTGCATGTTGGCCATCCTTATTGAGTCAGTCCATTTCACCTGGGATCTTCCAAATCTTTCAACATTGCTGGTACCTCGTGCTGGTTGATGGGGATGCCTTAATTCCCTCCTTTTAGCGAGTCTCGTTCTGTCGACTTCAACCCATTTATTCCGGGACTTGAGGCTTAGATTTTAGTTGAGTACCTTGAGGCTTGCATTCATTAGTGGCAGGTTCTCTCGCCATCGACGGTTTTGGGAATACATCAATGTCCCTTGATCGATGGATTCATCCTAGTGTTCGACTTCAACTCATTCATTCACACTTTGATGATTGTGCTATGTGCCTTGATGCCCATTTTCATTATTGGTGGGTCATCTCGCGACTGTTAACGGTATACATCATTGACCGGTAATCAGATGATGTCTCATCAGGTTCGACCCCAACTCCTTTATTCACTTGATGGGACTTGCATCGTCGAAGACTTGTGTAGAAGACCCCAGGTGATTGTGGCATTCAGTATGCTACATATGACTTTGACTTTACATCTAAGATATCACCTCTCAGATTTCAGCAGTTTGTACCTCCATTTTGCACCAGTTGTCTTCTTTTCAGCAAAAGACCATATCTTACTGTAGAGGGATCATGGCTATGATCACTTATGACATGTATCCATTATGTAATGCCTATTCATGGCCGTTGTATCGAATTGTTGTACTATACCAACATGTATTTAGAGATATTATTGTATTATGATGAGTGAGCTGCTCTTTCCACTTGTGTCTCCATCACTCCACTTCTGAGTTTTATAATGTATTTCGACCATCGTAGCATCAGTCTCTGACTTCACACATTAGGGGGCATCTGTTACACCATAATCTTCCACCCTGTGAGCATCAGCATTCTTTGGCCTATAGGATCCATTTTAGTGACTCAGATCCAGTTATATCCTTTAGAGATACTATTTTTCCCTATTTTTATTCCTACCCGCATGTTGCATCATTATAGCATGCGTACCCGCGAGTTGCATCACTATAGCCCGCAGGTATCAAGTAAAATGGTAAAAACCACTATTTATTACTTTTTACTCCCAAAAAACGGTCATTGGGTGACCTTTGGCTCTCCATTTTCTCGAGTAACGCCTCGATGTGTCCTTTCACCTACCTTTGAGAGGACTATATATTGAGCACATATGGCATATGGATGGGAGGAAGAAGAAAATAGCAAGAGAACTCTAGTGGGTTTTTGCCCTATCTTGAGTCTGCACTCTTTGATCCTTGTAGTTGTGAACCCCTTATGTTCACCTTCCAATCTCCTTTCTAGTTTGAGTTTGCCATTCATGGATGATTGAAGTGGTGGAGGCACAATTGGATTGATCTAGATCTTGGTTCAGATTGGTTGTCGACAAGAGGTCGTATCACTTTGTACTTCTTCTTGTTCATTAATAGAAATACTCATATTCTCGTCCATCATGTTGTAAATGTTGTTTATTATACATTGGGTTACATTTGCTTGTGGTATTATGGAACATTGTTATTGATAATGTTAATGTCATTTTTATATTATATGTGCTTGTTGGATACTAGCTGTCAAGACTAATTTGTAGATTTCAAGTGCATGGATTGAAAGCTCCAACGGGGATCTACATCAAACGTTTGGATCAAGGTTGGTTACATTTCTCCATTATCTTAACATTGTCATTTATAATAGCATTGTTTTGAGAATTGAGTTGATTTCTGGTAGTCATCTGTCTGTTGTGGTATTCCCAAGCCATAGTGAGTTTTCTCCAGTATAGATTTCAATTCGTTTAATTCCAGTATATTCATTCTATATGGAGCTTTAGAATTTGGTATTGCTTCTGGTATTAACTCGATGGTAAAATCTAAATATCTTTTAGGAGGTAATCCTAGAATCTCCTCAAGAAATACATCCTTAAAATCTTGTAGGACATGTATGTCTTCTAATTTCAGTTTGTCCTCTTTACAGATAAACTCATCGTTTACTACATTTACTGCAAACAACTGACATCCTTTCCTAACTTCCCTCTTAACTTGCATGGCTGAAATCTGTCTAAGGGTTACCTTTCTTGGGATACCTTTTATTTCTACAGTTTTTTCTTCGTCATTTAAACATGTAAAACTTTTTCCGTAACAGTCCAGAATGACATGATGGGCTTCTAACCAGTCCATTCCGATTATAACATCATAGGATCCTAAAGGTAAAATATTCAACTTGATTTGTGTCTGTAATTGATTCATGGATAAAGCACAACTTTCTATAAAATCTGATACTTTCCTTTTTGTTCCAGTTGCTAGTCTAACTAACCAAGATTTATTGAATTTTTCTGTTTTTAATTTAAGACTTTCTACTATATCTGGTGATATATAACTTAAGCTAGCACCTGGGTCAATTAAAACAGTAACATGATGATTTTGTAGCATATCTTCAATCTCTACCATGGAGATTTGATGATCTGCTTGCCTGTTGTCGAGTGCTGCATTGATTCTGGGCATTTCCCTCGCCACGTCTCCAACAGTAGGTTCAGTCTGAATAGAGTTGATGTTGTTAGTTTTTCGCTTCCTCAAGGGACATTCTGATGCATAATGGGGACCTTGAAATTCAAAACATTTGATAGGTGCCTTTTGCTCATTGGTTCTGGTATTATTAGGTGCATTTCTGGGTGCTGTAGAATTCTGCTGTTGACTGTTTTTGAAGTTATTCCCTTGAAAATTCTGATTCTGGAAATTTTTCTTTTGGAAACCGGAATTTCCACTGAACCTGAAATGTTTCCTTTTCAGCTCAAAATGGTTGGGCTTATGATTCTTCCAGTTCGACATTCATTCTCTTTTCTGATTTGTGTCATAACAGAAAACTGCCTTTCTCATAGCCTCTTCTAAGGTTTTAGGACTGTCATATTCGATTCTGTCCTTAATATTGAAAGGTAGGCAGCTCAAGTATCTTTGAATTTTTGGTTTTTCTTCTATGAGGTATGGCACATATCTTAGTAAGTTCAGAAATTTACTGTTCATTTCCTTCATGTTCATACCTCCCAGCTTCAAATCGTAGAACTCTTTGGATTTTTCTTCATAGTAATGTTTAGATAAATACTTCTTTTTAAAGTATCGTTTAAAAGTACTCCAGCTTACATCTTTATCTTTGATGCCCTTTACCCTTTTGATGTCCTGCCACCAAATATCTGCTTTTCTGGTCAGGTTATATATAGCCATTTTTGCTTTCAAGGACTCTGAATAGTTATAAATTTGGAAGTATTTCTTCATACCGGACAGCCAAGCTTCAGCTGTCTCTCCCTTCTTAGTTTCTCCATTGAAAGTTGGAGGTCTAATCTTTTTGAACTCCCCATAAATCTGCTCATACTCCTTATGATTTTTCCTTCTGGGTTTGAAATCTCCTTCACTACTATCACTGGTGTAGTTACGTTTCTTTTTACGCACTTCAATAGCATCTCCTGATGAGGTTGAACTGTTGTTCACCTCACTGGTTTTCATTTTCTTATTTTTATTAACATGAGGCAGATCCTCAACTTTGGAGATATCTTCATTATCTCTCTCTTGCTCCTCAGTTGGGCACTGTTCAAACAACACTTGGTTTAATTGTTCTTGTGCTTGCAGAATTCTTTCATTGTTTTGTTTCACATATTTGATTTCTGCCTTTAATTCATGAACAGCACGTAACAATTCTGACGAACTGTTATTTAGTTCACCGTGACCTTCTTCTGCATAGTGCTGTCCCGAGCTGTGGCTGTTTGGTTGAAATCTGTCTTCTACATGATCAGTTGAATTCTCCATACCTGTAGCTTAAAACAATTTATGAACAACATAATAATTAAAATTTAAATTAGTAAGATTTTCTGTTGTATAAAATTTTATGCTGCGTGTTCTTGGACCTCTTTTAGGCCTAGAGTTAGAACATGAGCTCTGATACCACATGTAACATCCCGAATTTTCATAAAAATTTAAAACTTTTGAAAATGACATTAAAAATGCGAAAATTATAGTTGCGGAAAATAATAATTGTTTGAGTACAACAGAAATTATTAAAAGGTCGTTAAGTACTAAACATAATTTAATTTTTGTATTAGCAGCATTGTGATAATGACAATTTTAACACATACTTGACAAACATGATTATTGTAATTAATGCACTGATAGGTCAGGAATATGATGCGATACTTTTTCTTTTGAGATGATACTGACAGTTTGCTTTTTGATGACCAAGGGTGTCCTACGAGGTACCCTGGAGTTTACTTAGTTGCAACACTAAAGCATTTGAAATGTTCTATGTGCAGACGACAGGTAAGAGTTTCCATGACTGCGTAAATTCAAAGTATGTGTATAGTTCAAGTTCAACATCGTATTTAAATAGAATATTAGAAATCTATTGCGATTCACAAAAGTAATGCAAGTATGAATTACATGGTTATAATTACTAGTTTCAAAAGCTGTCTTACAGCTCAGCACTATTGACAATACTGACGTCTTGATAACCTACATGCTAATTACGTTTGATGTTGTAAACAAATGATGTTGCCATAGTTTGGCTTTAGTCAAAGTCTTATGGTAATTAGTACTTGTATAACACTAATGTTGTAATTGTATTGCCATCCATCAAATGCATGACATTTAGAGTTAGGGTACGAAGTACATAGCACTGACATGGTTTTCGTGCTAATATATATTTATTGGTTCTGTTGAGATTCCAAAAATGTGAACTCTTATCTTTTTAATAGTTGCAATAATGCAAACTATGATTATCATGTTGATCATATAATTCTTATAGATTATTAACCCATATAATAGTTTTACAATTGCAACTACTCTTGATATATATGAAAGTTCACAATATTAAATTTATATGAAATTGAAACTTAATACATGGCTATATAAAGCATTATATCACTAAATCGAAGTCGTGACTATAGAATTAGAACTAATAACCATTATACGTTTATAGTGATAAAGTTTTTATATTGTAATTATCTATTTGGAGATTATATCATTTGATTTTATGGCATTGACATGTATTTATGTCGACAGGGTGGACAAGTTGACGGTTCATTAAAATGGGATAAGCCTTGACCTGTCGTGGAGATAGTGTCTCGATCCTGCATTAAAAGCTCGAACCAAAAATCCGGCTGACTGGGATTGTTAATAATCCACGTAGTGTGATATCAATGTAATAGCAACTGCGACAGTCACTGTGTAATGGTTTTTATATTGAACTCCTCCGAGCTGGCTATTGTTCGATCCTCCATGTGCATAAGTGGCATTGCCATGCTTGTGCTAATGAATGGGACATTAAATGCAGATGCTGCTCGTCCCGATGCAATCTTGCTGGCACCCTCATGATCATTGATTTTGATGAGTTTGGGTCGTTGGATGTAACCCTAGCTTTTTGTCGTCGTTTTGGTTAATGAAATCGAATGGCATTCATTGTTACTGTTGTTTCGGCAGTGAGGCCGACATGCCGCTGAAATTTAGGGTTAGAAAGCTTTGTAAGAGGTTTCGACCTCGAGACCTATAGGTTAGGGTTGAAGTTGTAGGTTCTTTCTCATTGTAATGGCATTGTACTAAAAGTTGGGTCTCTGGTTTGAATTTCTATTGAGTTGATAGTTTATAGCTTTTCGTTTAGAGTTTGAGTGGAACACACAATGCTGCAAAATGAAAGAGGGTATCCTGGTCTCGTCTACAACAAAGAGCTTGTCGTTTTATTGGAGAATGTAAAGAGCTCGGTGGCTTTTTGAAAAGGTAAACATCCTCGAAAAATAATGGTTCTTTTGTTGAACTTCGACTTATGGTTTAAAATATAACAGTTATCTAACTCTAGGTCGTTGTTGTGTCAGTTGCAGGGTTCAAAGAACGATTTGAGCAAGGGTTTGGAAAAAGGTTGACATGCTTCCATTCCTGGTAAGCTCCGGGTCTCAAACCCTCGTAGGTGCTCTTTTCGGTCTTGGTTGATGTGATCTTTCAACAAATGAGTAACCAGTCCTTCCATGCTTCGGCGTTTGTCTGTCAGTTGAGCATCTATGAATATTTTTATAGTTGAAGTGAAAACTTTACAGGGACGACCCTCTTTTATTTAAATGATACTCTGTCTTTTATTTTAGATGTCTAGTTTTTTCAAAAGGGAGTTGTAAAACTCAAATTTAAGAGTGGGAATAAACCCTGTGTGGTTTTCTCTTTTGGAAAATGTAAAGTCGACCTGTGTAATGATGTTTCCTTTGTGAAGTTGGACATTTGTGTTGGTTCGAAACCTTGAACGATAACCTGTTGGTTTACGATATGAGGAGTGAGAAGTAGAGTTGAGGCTCGTCTATTGTGGATACAATTCCTTTCTTCTCGACAATGAAAATATGCTATTTCTTTTTGTGCTATTCGTCTGTGTTATATGTTTGAATACTGTAGGTAGATAATGTGATTATCGAGTTGTGTAAGGATCTATATGCTTTATCGTAGATGATAAACTCTGTAATATGCAATGAAGAAATGGTTTTTCTTTTTGTTTGTAAGTGGAAAAGAATAGGGCCATACCCTAGTTCAAGTCTTGTTTTAAATATAAAAGATATTTTAAATGAAAACTTCCAGAAAAGAAATGTCGAGCCAAACTGGGTTTTAAATCTGAAGCTTGTGTAGATCGTTGTTTGTTCGTTTATGCAAAATGATGATAAGGATATAGTAGTATTACTAGGATTGATACGAAAACCAATGTTTGAGCAATACATGAAGATTGTAATATATATACATATATATATATAGGGTAAGATGGATGAAAAACAAAGTAGGGTTTACATTTATTTTCATGCTCTCGTAGAAATGAAATAATTTTTGAAATTGTTATAACAAGCAATGAAAACAATGTGAATGTGGAAATGTGAAAACTGTGAAAGATGACTGTGAATTGCAGCTGCATCCATCGTTAGCAATTCCATTTATTTACAGCATTACTATTTATATTGCAGATATGATTTGATGTATGAAATTTTGTATTCCATTTATTTCCTATGTTCATATTATAGATAAGAAAATACAATGTATCTAACATGAATTTAACAATAGTTGTTTTTCATGAAACAATGGGGTATTCTATAATCTATTAAATACTATACTGTAATTAACTATAGGGCAGAAAATGAAACACAACTCAATCACTATACTTACTCATCGAATCAAAGGCAGTTTGCCTATATTTTCATCTATACTTAATTTGCTTCTCTACACTAGAGTACGATGCATAAAACAACATGTGGAAAAATGTAGAGATTGGTTTATCAATTCCAAATCATCATTTAACTTAACATTCAGACTTTAAACAAAATTAGAAATAAATTCTTCTTCCAAACAGCAAAACAAAGATTACTAATTTTACTAAACAGAAATACTAACTGAGATAAAGTAGAGAACTGTAAAACCTGGATAAATCTGTAGGGAAACAAACAGCTCAAGAAGACTATTCCACCCAACCAATTCCTGAAGATAGTCAAGTACTTTCCTTAGGACCCCCGAGCCTGTTCACTAAACCACCAGGAGGAAGAAACTTAGGAATTTAGGATCTCTTCTTGTAGTAGCAAATAACTGTCGAATCTTCAAGAGCTAGTAGTCTAAGGGACCTGCTCCAGTACCTCTGGTTCTCCTTCACAAATATAGTATGCAGACTTATGATTGCAGTCACAACTAGCCTCCCTATTCGAATCTCTCAGTGATCACCTGATGCACATGAGTAAATATTCTTGCAGAAATATTGTGTAAGAGTTTCCTGCTCAATTCGAATTTGCCTTATGTAGGCTGCCTAGGCCTTTTCAGTTGTTACTGGGTCACTAAATGAGCTGCCTGCCCAATCCCACCACCTGGGGGATAATGCCACATTTTTAGGGGTAGTTGTCCCATAACCAATAGCTAGTGGTGTGGTGCAATTGCTGCCATCTGTCCCATACCTTCCAACAACTTCCATTCCTCCTAGTGGGTTAGTGAACACTCATTTAACAGTCCCCTTGGGTGTTTGTCTCCTAATTAATTTATTTAAATAATAATAATTAGTAATTACATTCATCCTTGATCAAAATTGATCATAATTACAAAACTTTCTAATTAAATTTAACATAAAGTATTTTGCTAATAAAATAATAATTTCTAAAATTTGGGTAGGTGACGAGGGGACATCCTTGTGGAATGCCCCTATTACCGTGAAATAAAGTTGTAGGTGAACCATTTATGAGGATAGAATAATTTACTGTTGTTACGCAAGCCATTATCCAATTTGTCATCTCAAGTGGAAGACCAATCTGTAGTTGAATTAATCTCAGATAATCCCAATTAATCATGTCATAGGATTTAACCAGATCCATTTTTAGGATAGCAACATCTAGATTCTTTAATTTAATGGAGTGAATGCATTCTTGAGTAACCCCCACTGTGTCTAGAATTTGTCTATTGGCCAGAAAGTCGAATTGTTCCTTTGTCATCAATTCTGTCATTTTTGGTCTAAGCCTATTTGCAATGATCTTAGTGATGGCCTTGTAAATCAAATTGCATGAAGCAATAGGCCTAAAGTCACCAAAACTGTTTGGTTTAGTTTTTTTTGGAATAAGGGAAATATAAGTTTGATTAACAACTCTTGAGATGAAACCTTCAGTTCTATATTTCTCAATCATCTGCAGAATCTCGTTTCCCATAATGTCAAAGAACACCAAAAACAATTCAACTATCCATCCATTCGGTCCTGGGCTCTTATCATGAGCAAAATATTTAATAACATCCTCCAATTCCTGAAGAGTAATCGGATCTCCGATTTTTTTACCTTCCTCATTACTGGAAAAAGAGGGAAAAAACTTAATAACTTGAAGGGTATCATTGATATTTGTACCTCGCTGCTCTCTGAAGAGATTGGAAAAGTGTTCTATGACATTTGATTTTAAATATTCTGAATTGTGTAATTCCCTACCATCCTCACTCTTTATACTCCAAATAGTATTGTTATTTCTTCTATAAGTGGCGTAGTTGTGGAAGAAACGTGTGTTATTATCCCCTAGGTACAACCACAAAGCTCTACTTTTTAAGCACCACTCCTTTTCTTCCTGTTGAAGTAAAATATTCCTTCGTTTGTTCAGCTCCTCAATTTCCTTCTTTTCTTCTTCAAGGATAAGACAGTTTGGCTGTAAGCATGAGCGAATTTATTCAATATATGAATGATTATTGCTCTTACATCCCTATTTTTATCAAATCTAACTGTGCATCAAACTCTGATTTGATCTTTGTACTTTTACACACTAGGTTGAAGAATTTAGAAATTTATAGTAAAGTTTGAAGCATGATTGATAGATTTTTCGTATTAATGAGCATTGATGAGATTTTTTTTTCCATCCAACACCAACAAGAATAAATTATAAATTATAAATTATCTAATGCCAATTTCCTTCTTTTCTTCTTCAAGGAAAAGACTAAGCATGAGTGAATTTATTCAATATATGAATGATTATTGCTCCTACATCCCTCTTTTTATCAAATATTAACTGTGCATTGAACTCTGATTTGATTTCTATACTTTTACACACTAGATTGAAGAATTTAGGAATCCATAGTAAAGTTTGAAGCATGATTGATAGATTTTCGTATTAATGTGTATTGATCAAATTTTTTTTTTCCATCCAACGCCAACGACATTAACATGAAAATTTATCATATCACACATTATCAACTAATAAAATATTAGATAATTTGTTTTTAAACATATTTACAAATTTATATTATTTATTTTGTTTGTATAAAAAATTTAAATTATTAATATAAGGTAATTTTTTTTATAAATTATCTAATACCCCTCTTGGTGAATATTTATTATTTTGTATTTTATATTCATAATATATCTTTTTCTTTTTTAAATCATGGGAGCATCAACCTCCCAAGGGTATATCCAAAAGCATATACTAGTTACTTGCAAGCCATATATACCAGTAACTTGTAACTTAGCAGTACTTCACAAAACACTTTTTGAGCTAATTTTCAAAGTTGTTTATGGAAAGGCATCGATCATAGTACCTCAAAAAAACACTTTTTGAACTAATTTTCAAAGTAATTTATGGGAAAGTATTTTGCATAATAATATGCATACATTGATATTTATATTATTATTTTTAAATATGCGATGATATTTGTACTATTTTTTTAAATGTAGGAATCAAAATTATGTTTTTTTTTTCAGTGGAAAAAAACCATACTATTGGTATTCATTGATAAGAATCAAATAGTACAAAATCATAAGTCAATGTGAAAACACGACTTATACAAAAAGAAGGCCCTATGGAACCCAAAATAAACACCCAGATTACTGAGAATAACATAGTAGTCATCCTATGCAGAGTGTGATCAAGCTAGATTCTGATCATGGATCAATACATCAAAAGTTCAAAAAGAGTATTGTCATTACAAGCAAGACATGAAAACCTGATCCGAGTCGAGTAGAAGGCTCTCTTGATATTCTTCCCACCTAATATAACCTTCAGTGCCTTCATGAGCATTTTTTGATAATATATCAGCAAGTGAATTATGTTGTCTATATATATGTTCAAAAGATATAGTCTTGAAGAAAAGTATAGCTTCCTTAATTCTGCGGCACCAGTGGTGTAGGGAGATCACATTGATATTAAAAACCCCTTGTGCCCATTTGATTGTTACCCTGGAGTCACCATAAACTGAGATTTCATGAAAACCAAAATATCTGGAAACTGCAAGAACACACCACAGACCAATCATCTCAGCCTTGGTATTAGTGCCACTACCACAGTTGAGTTTCAGAGTATAATAATGTTCCTTATTGATATAAATAACCCCACCAATAGCGCACTGTCCATCAATAGCCGATCCATCGAAAAAAGCCACCGGTTTGTGAAAAGTGCATAGAAAGAAAGGTTGCTTTATGACTCTTTTATTGCCAATGCTTGTGCACTGATTTGTAGTGACCCCCTTAATTCTGCAGATGATATTGTTAATAGAGGGTCTCATATCCTCAAATAGTGTTGCATTCCTCGAATGCCATACTGCCCATGAAACCACAGCTGGAAGAAAAGGAATTTCTTTACACTCACGATACCATTGAAGAGCACAATCTCGAAACAGTCCATCCTTCCAAGATTTATGTAGATCAAATTGCTGGAGAGCCTCATTCCAAATAGTTCTGGTGAAGTTACAACCAACAAATATATGTTCAAACGTTTCTAAATCATTCATGCAAAGAATACAGATGCCCAACCCAATCCATCCACGTTTTTGTAGATTATCCCAAGTTTTTAAACACCCCCTAAGGGCCTGCCACATGAAGCATTGTATCTTCACTGGTATTTTCCACCTCCAAAGCACCTTATACCACTAATCAGCAGGAAAAGAACAGCAGTAACTAATTAATATCTTGTATGCAAATTTAGCAATAATCATACCTGTAGCTTCATTACCAATCCATATAAGCTTGTCTCTATCTCTATTCAATCGGAGATTTCACCACATAAGGAATCAAAATTATGTTGTTGAGATTTCACCACATAAATCCTTTTTTTTTTCTATCTATTCATTATTAATGTTGTGGAGATTTAGCCACATAAATCCTTTTCCTTTTCTATCTATTCATTATTAATGTTGTGGAGATTTCACCACATAAATCTTTTTCTTATTCCAATGGGAAAAGTCTAAGTCGTCTGATATTTAAACAACTCCTTTTCTATGTCGTTAGCTAGTCATTCTTGTTATTTCTGCCACATATACTGAATTTAAAAAAAAATGAAGTGGAAATGGCTAATTATTTTTCAAACAAGTCATAAACGTGAAGCTGTTGAGTTGGTTGGAACTTGGTTCAAAGGGTCGATTCCGTGGATGAATGAACAAAATCCTTATGGCCCTACGGTAATATGTATCGCCACGCACCGAACCAGATTTCTTTTTCATAAATTTGTCCCGGCCAGAACCAGATTTTTTTTGGCTTAAAGTTGTCATGGGCAAAACCAGATTTTTTTTTTGTTGTCATATATTTGATTTTTTTGGCTTGGGCAAAACCAGATTTTTTTTGTCATGTATTTGCCAATACATACAGCAACCAAGGAAAAAAGAAGATCCCTGGCTGTCCCCACTCTGGAAAGGGCAAAGTGGAACCGCCCAAATCGTTCCCCGCCTTCCCCAGAAGTTATAAATTGGACCATTTCTGCGCTCTCATCCAGCGATTGCGTTTTATCTGTTCCCATGCCCACAAAGGCATCTTCCTCTTCTCCCTGCTATTGCTGCTGGTGGAAGCTTGTCTTTTATTAATTGATTATATACCATCTTGATCTACTGCTATTCTTCTGTTCGGATCTCTTGACTCTCGAGAACTTTCCGGCGCTTCTTTCTGGTGATTACTAACAGTCCATTTGTTATAAGAGCCGCAGAATCAATCTATTGCCGGAGCTGCCGAGATGGAAAAATACATGGAAATGGTGGATGCGGGTATAAGAATCGCTGCCAGGTTCAATTCTCACTGCCCTCAGACATCGCGCATGTATTATCATCCTGCAACTTCGAACAACAGCATTCACTCTAATGTAACTTGCTCCAAAAATGAGGCCGAGGCCGTCTCGTCTCGTGTCCTTCAAGTTCCTACATCTCACGCCGATTCAATGTTTGAGATACTCTGTATCGCCGATTAGGCTGCTACTGCTGCAGCAATTTAAAACAATGTAATTGGGACTGCCGCCTTTCCCTATTTTCAGATCAATTATTCTTTCATCCTTTTTCCATATAATCTTGCTATAACATGCATGATATTTGGAGAGCCTAATATGTGGGATATGCTTCTTTTCCTTATGGTTTAGATGCAATCTTATTGATAGTTCAGTGTTTTCTATTGGTTATTTCATTGATTTTATGGCTCAAATACTGGAAAATGTTAAACGGCTACAGCATTCGAGCCGTGGATTTCCATACTCCAGTCATTTCAGATTGATTTCCTGAAATCTATTTCTATTTTTTTCTTATTAATATGAAAACAAATGGGGAGTGTTACAAAGAAAACAAATCTATGGCACTCAATGCAGAGCCTGCATTTATACCTGTGTGGGGCA
Organism: Larix kaempferi; assembly: GCA_027924585.1. Classification (NCBI taxonomy): domain Eukaryota; kingdom Viridiplantae; phylum Streptophyta; class Pinopsida; order Pinales; family Pinaceae; genus Larix; species Larix kaempferi. Next base: position 41,221,445 of record BSBM01000299.1, read on the forward strand.
TTTCAAATGTATACTAGGTATAAAATGGGTCGTTATCTTCCAAGCATGAGAAATTTAATTTGGGCCATTATTGTACTAGTGGTATTGAGAAGTGCACTTATTCAGAAGTCACATATAACAACTCATTGGAGTAGGCTAATCTTGTAAAAAATACCCCATTTTAAGGCAGAAACTGAAGTGGAAGACCCCATTTTAAGGCAAAAACTGAAGTTGCATTCGGTGAAAATGTCAGTAGTAGCTTGAGTTTGGCATGATTCAAAGTATCATGCATGGCACTGGGCAGAAACTTGCCTTCAGGGTTTTGCTCCATTTTAAATCAACTCAGATGCCAGAAAATTAAAAAAAATAATCAGGGTTGTGGATCCATCTGACTTGTTGACTTGTTGGGTTGTCCAATTCAAATCGGTTGAGAGAAGCTTACTACAAGATTAGCTTACTACTCAACTCACTTTCCCATAAAGAGACGCACTATCCACTTCTTCATACAATCATCCAGTTATTACTTCTTCATACAATCATCCAGTTATTACTTGACCATTTTTCAAAGATGGGTTAAAAAAAATGGCAGTCTGAACTCCACTCTGATGAATTTCAGACAACTATCAGTGATAACATAGCTATCATATTTAGGTTGACAATACTTTTGCAGTCTCCATTTTGAGAAATATATCAACAATTTAATGCTTCATTAATGATGTGTACGAATTCATCTTAGGGACCACTTCTCTAGTACTGCGGCTACTGCAAGCAATCTTAACATAATAGACTGTGGAAACTGCAGAACCTGACATCGTTTAGGCTTCATCAATGAGCAATATTGAGTTCAGTTCATAGACCAACCTATGTATAAAATTAAAAAAAACAAATAGAATTTGGCCAATTCAAAGTTCACAATTTGATTGAATAAATATACCATGAAAATTTCTGGAAAAATCATGTTCCCATTTAAAACATGAATCTCTCATATTCTGACTCAACAACATATGTATACGAATTCATCTTAGGGACCACTAGTACTGAGGCTACTGCAAGCATCTTAACATAACAGACTGGAAACTGCAGAATCTGACATCTTTTAGGTTTCATCAGTGCCCAATAATGAGTTCAGTTCATAGACCAACCTATGCATAAAATTAAAAAAAAAAACAAATAGAATTTGGGCAAATCAAAGTTCACAATTTGACTGAACAAATATACCATGAAAATTTCTGGAAAAATCATGTTCCCATTTAAGACATGAATCTCTCATATTCTGACTCAACAACATATGTATACGATTTCATCTTAGGGACCACTAGTACTACGGCTACTCCAAGCAATCTTAGCATAACAGACTGGAATCTGCCCTATAATTTGCAGAATCTGACATCGTTTAGGCTTCATCAATGCCCAATATTGAGTTCAGTTCATAGATCAACTTATGTACAAAATAAAATAAAAAATAGGATTTTGATCAATTCAAAGTTCACAATTTGATTCAATAAACATACCATGAGAATTTCTGGAAAAATCATGCTCCCATTTACGACATGAATATCTCATATTCTGACTCAACAATATAGGTTTCTGAAGATGATGCAAGAGGAGGAACATTATTTACACTCAAGGTGGTCAAATGCTACCTATGCTCTATGTAGGACCAGTCGGGGCACTTGAAGGGGTAGAAAACCATAACCTTCATACAATGGAGGAGGGGGATATGCAAGAGGTCCAGCTGGTTGATATTGCTACGGACTGACTGTGAAGCACCTCCCTGGGCACCTTGGGTGGCATTGGACGAATATTGTGAGGACAACTTTTGGGGTGGCCTGGGGGCAAGCTTTGAGGTGGTTCTGTCGGATGTATATCTTGAGGCGGTGCACCAGGTGGAGGTCCCTGCATAGGAGCTCTATGATAAGCTCCTCATATGGTGGAGAAGCCAACATATTTTTAGTTGTTCTTCGAGGTGGAGGTGGTCCTTGCAGTGGGGTCCGGGATAAGTAACCCCTAGTGGATAAGATTCATCGTATATATTTTCTCTAATAAGGGGAGGCAGTGCATAGGGATTGCAAGGTGGAGTTGCAACCCATGGAACTTGGCCAGGATTGTGATCCTTGCCATTCCATTTTCAGATGGAGTTCATGGAGGCAATTGTTGGGGAATAATAACCTCCAATAGAGTTATGTCTTTAAGAATATCAACTAAGAATTGGAGTTTGGACACCTCCATGAAAATCATCTTATGGTTTCTTGCCTTCTTTTTTGACTGTATATTCTCGTCATCTGGCAGATATCTGTTAATCTATGAAACACCACCTATGCAATGGAAGAAATATATTAAATATCGCAAGCCCATAGCCTTTGCTTTTCCCAGTTAACCAACCCTTGATGACCTTAACTACCGCGATTTCACCAAAAGGACCATTCATCTAAATCATCTCGTCATTGTCAATGTGATATGGAAAGCATCCTATACAAATTGGAATCGCCATGCTCCTTTGTAATTACAAGCCCAATATAGACTGAAAGTTGTTCTATTGACATTGCTATGTTTCCAGTTTCAGAACATACTCAAACTCATTGTACCTGTACATATTGTATGTGCAAAAACCTTTCATAAACTGGCTCCTGTTGGGCCCTGGAAATGTCCCTTTTTAACCATACCTATCTCATCATTTTGCCAAATTTTACTTTACTTTCGTAAACCATATACATGTCTTTTTCCGAATCAATCAACAATCCTGACAAGGTATAAGTCATTATTGTTTCATCTAATTATGCATAAGATTGTTATGGTTACGAATCCTGACCCTTGGTTTATGCTAACATTTGTGAGTTCATTTAGTCAAAATCTAAAGCGCAGGTGTATCAGCCAAGTGGCGCCAGCTGTTACTCTTCAAAGCACCAACTACTCATACTACAAGGGACAGCGCATCCTCCACGCAAGCTGTAAACATATCCTCACTGTAACAGATTCCACTGAAACAGAGCCTAGCTGTGACAGACATGTTGCATTCCAGTTGCTGAGTCTGTTGATCCATTAATTATCATAGCAACATCATCCTTCACAATTAACAACCTTGTTTAATATCTCTGTATCAGTTAGCTGTAACTCCGCAGCATGAAGATCATAGATCTTCATTGTTGCACGATTTTAGTGGATCTAAAACTGTATTTTCCTTGTATAAATTCCAGAAGGATCTCATAGCCTGGGGTTGGACAATTACCACTTTGTGTAAGCTGTAACAGAGCACTGAGACTCATGATTTTCCATCATTAATATGACAGCAGAGTTCTTCATTTCTGTGTCTTAATTTGCTGTGACTCTTGACGTCTTTATTAGAAGGCCAGGGCCCGCCTTCTCACAGAGATAGCCGGTTTAAGTAGGTAGAGTAGTTTAGTTTTACTTCCGTCGTGTGATGTGGAATTATTGCAGATGTTATTGGTAGCTGCAATAGAGAATTAGCTTTCCTTTTGGTAGTTAATAATTGCATCTCGAATAACTGTAGCAGATTGGTGTGATAGTCGACTGTGTAGGATAATTTATTTAATTGCATGTGTGTTTTAATCAGCTGTGACAACCAAGCTCAATTCCAAATATCTTTCAGTTGTTTATGCTTTCTAGGATTTCCAATAATTATCAGTTTAGAGTTCAAGCTTGTATTTTAATTCTGGTTGCTGTTGTATCTTCAATTGCATTCATAGATTAGACAGATAATGATAGAGTTACGGTAGCCACTAGATAGATCATTTTGGTAAAGATTGAATGCTATAGTTTGATAATTATAGGATTTAACTTCTTGCAAAAGTAATCTAGTTCCATTTCATTATTAGATCATTAACTTGCTGGGTTGATTTCTATAGGAAGGTTGTTTTACTTTGGATTCTTAGATGTATGAATTAGATTAGTTTTCTTATGGAATGAGTTGGCTGAGCATATAGGTAGGGTCATTATTTGCACTTAAGTAAATCAACTGCTTGATCTGTTTATGCATAGATTGTGCTTATTGCCTTTGAAATAAAAGACCTTCCTGGGTTTGACAATTTATATTGACCATCTTGTGTGTTGGCTTTAATTAATTGACATATAGGGTGACCAACAGCTCCCAGGAAAACATAAGCCTTCACGGAAAACATTCCATCTAACTATTAACGGTGCTCACCCATTTAGTATCGTTCTACCTCGATTGTGCTTAGATGGATCTTTAATTCGACAACCTTGGAGTCGAGGGGACCTGCAAGCCACATTCTGCCATTGTTTGCAGTGCTAGGAGAAGCCTAGCAGCGACTGATTTATGCGGGGGAGGCAGGGTGGTGATGCAATTGGTTAGCGGCTGTTTTTTGTATAATGTTTTTACGAGTCTATAAATCAACATGAACTAAACTTTTACGTAGTGCAAGGACAAAAGTTTGTATATTAAATATCGGAAGTTTGTATATTAAGTATCGGTTAGTTATGGCTTATTGGCCTGCTAGTATAGTTTATCATGCCAATGTCTCAGTGGATTATAGCTTATTGCCACCAAAACTTTTGTTAGTTATTGGTCAGTTATGATTTCTTGCCCCAACGCTTCACTCATAGATGCCTGTGCACCAATGCATTTTTTTTAACAACACATCATAAAGTTCAATTAGTTTTTTGTTCGAGATTCCTTTGATAACTTAGCCGAGCTTTCCCAATCGCTCCACTTCACGGTTTCATTGGGGCTCTCCCTAACAACTACAGGGACTTCCTCCGACAACGATCAAACCCGTCCCCAAAAACAATTTGCTGAACATTGCCTGGGTTATCATCTTTCCGGCACTGGGATTCCCATGGAAGCTTACCGTAAGGAAAAACGTTCTTAAACATACTAATTAAAGAACAATTGGATTTTGGATGCATTGACTTCAATTGGTGGATGTCCAATAGAAATTCACCAAAGTTTTTGACTGAAGAGGATTTCTTCCTAGCTCGTTCCCTTGCTTTTAATCTTGCCTCCACCCTGAAAACCGTCATTGACTTTGAACAATTGGATGTATGTTTGGCTGATCCATTTATACTCCCATCTAAAGTGTTGTTGATGCTTCCCAAGTCCGATTCCTTCATAGTCGTAATGGATATAAATTTTTCATCAGTAGCCTTATGAGAGTTCATCCCTAGGCCAACAATAAACGTCGAAAGGGATGATGTAGGAAAGGAAGTTGCACTCGTTCTTGGTGATCCAACACAATGCTGGACGTTCGAATAGTCTGAGGAAGTTAGCAGAGCCGCGTTACCTGCAGAAGTAGAAGTCTTTTCTCCCTTTTCAAACAAAACTGTTGCAAATCCTTCCATAGAAAATAGGACTTTGATCCTCTTCAAAGAGAGCATAAAGGAAAACATAACCATTAGCCATTAATATCAAAGCCGTCAAAGCACACCTTCCCACAGAGGGGAGACGTTGAACTTCAAACTGAAATATGAAAATGAGCAAACTGGAGAAAGTAAACGATCCACTCAACTTGGATCAGAGTGGAGGAAGTACATCAAAAAAATAAGAACTCGTGTTTAGAAATAGAGAAAAAGAGGACGTGATAATGATAATCGGTCCAAAAATGTTGACCCTGTCCAATAGTCACATAAATAAGAAGTAGAACATGCTGTAGACCAAAAAGCCTGATCTTGGAAAGAAAATTCTAAGACATCAACCGACCGAATGATAAGGAAGTAATCTCATCAGAAAATCTGTAAAGAGTCATGATGGATCATCATATGATTCTGCCATTCTTCAAAGGTTCATTCAAATATGGTTTATAGTTTTTTTTTGAAATTTTATGGTTCTTTCTTGATAATAGAAAATGGTCAAAACCAAGATTAAAGGATATATTTGAGTGAATTTAGGAATGCAATTCAATTTGAAATATGGATAGTATGTGTAATTTATAACATTTAGAAATTCATTGCCAAAATTTATAACAACCATTTAAGGATTGCTCTTTTTAAGATTATCATTTTTTTGGATTTTTTTTCTAGAATTATTTGTGTTCACAAAATAACAATTTTGGAAAATTCTCATTTCAAAAATTTATGTTAGAGCATTAACTTCATATGGCAAGTTCTTGGATTAACTATGCCCTTGCTATGTAACAAACCAATTTGTTTATGAACACTTTGTACAACTTGACGAGAACTTTATACTCAAAACAAAAATAAAAAAACTAAATACACCCCTAAATAAAAAAAAAAAGACGCTCCTCCAAAATCACCCTCATTTTCATCAAGTTTAAAATTTCATAATGTTTGAAACTCTATCATTCACAGCTAGAGTGATTGCAATGAAAATGCAAAAATCAACCCTTGAATCAAAAAGACTTTCATTAGAGCAAATTTAGGGTCGAAAATGGGCCTTATAAAAAAAAGAGCCACCTCGTAAGAAAACAAGCCATTGAATTCAAGAATTAATAGAATTTCAAGAAAAGACTCAACCATAATGGTTGAGTTGGCGTATTTGACATTAAAAAGCTACTTTTTTTAATTCGTATTTTCGACATATCTTCCTGTCATTTTACTCAAATTTCGAGCGGGAGCACTCTTTGGATGCAGAATTAAATTACGCATCGAACGAGTAATCACACTGCATACTTTTGAGGGACCCCACCCCACGAAAAATGAGAAATACATTAAAAAACGTGTTAGTTTCAACGAGTGCTTCCGTTCAAAATTTGAGTAAAATGACAGGGAGATATGTTGAAAATACAAAGAAAAAAAAATAGTTTTTTCTTTGTTTTTTTCTCCAAAATTTATAAATATTATTTTATTATTTTCCTTAAGAAACCCATTTTAGACATCAAATTTGCTTTAATAAACATTTTGAGAAGATGCATGACCGATTAAAATATTAAATTTATTATTATTTTTAATCTCTTAAAAACACAATTTTACTTAAAAACACTAATTCAAAAATAAAATCAAAATTAAAAAACCAATAATTTTGGAAATTATTATTTTTAATAAAAGCATTAAAAATGGTTTTAAAAAAATTAAAAATAAATTTAAAAACAAAACAAAAATTAAAACAATAAAAATAAAGAAAAACTAAAAAAGGCCATTAAAAAAACAAAGCAAAACATTACAATAAAACATAACATATAAAAATAAACAAAATGAAAAAACATATAACATATAAAAACGCTTAACATATAAAAAAAACATGTAAAGAAAACATATAAAAGAAACCATATACAAAAAACCATATCACATGTATTACATGTGGGGCAACCAAGGCACCGCCACTCATCGAGCCCCACGTTGTTGCATTGTTATATAGTTTATTTCATGCATGTTTTTTATAGTAGCATTTGTTCCTTGAGGGGCAAAAATAAATGCTGGTAGGAAAAGAGGAAAGTTAGAAGGAACAAAAACATAGGCATATGCAGCGAAGGATACTGGTAGGAAAATAGCAAAGTTTGTAACAAACTCAGATTACAAAGACATAGGCACTCAACCCATAACAAAAAATAATGTTAAGTTCATCAACATAGTGAGCCAACTACAATTGCTTTTCTCACAATCTCTGTAGTAGTAATCTCAACACTATAGATTACTATTATATCTAGAATATATAAGCAATTTGAAAAAATATTTCTGTAATGATATCAATGAAAACAATGATTATAATAGCTCCTAAACTGCACAAACTACTTGTGAACAAAAGTTTGCTTTCATGCCATGTGCTGTAGCAATAAATTTAGGAATCTCCATATACAAGTATAGGTATAGAATTCTTTCATGGACTAGCTCTTGATAGTGCCACAATCTAAGTTGTAAATGAATCTTTGTTATGCTTGCTTCAAGAATGGAAGATACAGTGGAAAACCCAAATATGTTTCTTTCTTCTCATTGAGGATTTCAAGTCCACAATAAAAACTTTACATCCTTCTCAACCATGTAAAGGCGAACAGACCTATCACTACATGAACTAATCTTCTGAAAATTACTAATAAACCAAGGAAAGTAATTGGTTATCGATGACTCTCATCGCATCAAGGATTCACACGTCTTCTGACAATATAGATAGTTCACAACAAAGCACAATAAAAATGCAGACTTACAACACAATAGGAGTGGTGAATCTTCGTTATGCTTGCTTCAAGAATGGAAGATACAGTGGGAAACACATATATGTTTCTTTATTCTCATTGAGGATTTCAAGTCCACAACAAAAACTTTACATGCTTTTCAACCATGTAAAGGCAAACCGACCTGTCACTATATGAATTAATCTTCTAAACATCACTAATAAACCAATGAAAGTAACTGGTTATCGATGACTCTCACCGCATCAAAGATGCACACGTCTTCTGACAATATAGATAGTTCACAACAAAGCACAATAAAATGCAGACTTACAACACAATAGGAGTGGTCGTAGCTCTCAATATAAAGGTTGTATTTATTCAGCGTGGAGGTAGATGAGGAGAGTTTGCTTTGCTTGGCTACTTTGTTTTTATGAATATAAAAGAGAGTACACAGTTTACAAATCAGATGAGATTAATATTTATATCACTACTATTTGGGATAATCCATTATGAGCTTAGCTTGAAAAGCCATTGCCAACAAGGAAACTAAAGAGCATTGAACTAAAAAAGTAGTAAAATATAGCATTGTTACAAAAATATGAACAAGCATTTAGGTTTTTTAGAGAAAAGGAATCCTAATAATATCCATTGAAAAATACACATTACATATAAACATTTTTGCAATAGTTTTTCAAGAAGGGAAATTTGTTTTCATTGACAAAGAAGAATCTAGATAAACAACAAAAAGGGTTGGTTCACCACTATATAGCCTTGGAAGAGTTTGTTATCTGGTGAAATTGCAAAAATGAGAATAGTAGGCATAGTTTTCATTTGAGTGTTGTCCATATGAGAAGATACAAATGATATTTACAATTAAAATTAGATGGACGCTTCTAAATTGGAAATATAGTCTGCCCATGCAGTAGCTTCTTCAGTTATGATATTATATTTGTCAGGCTTTAATAGTTTTAGAGACACTTCATGATAAGACAGTTATGTTTCTATATTTGTAACTTCTGGTGGTGTAGCCTTGCAGGTATACTCAAGGAAAATGAGATGTGTAGATATTTGCCTCGCATAGAAGATGATGTCTTCTTCTGTTAGAGCATCAATTTTATTGATGTAGTCCAGGTTTGATTGCAACACTTGCTGGAGTTTTGCCATCTGCTGATCCTTAGGGGGAGCTCATCGATATTGGCTGCCATAGGGAGCTGACATTTACGGTGAGCCTGATGGATTTCCTCATAGAAGTTTGTGCACTTTTCAAGAGTTTTATCAATCTCGGCATTTAGTCGATTAGTGGCTTTCCTGCAAAATTCAAGGAGTGCAATATCCAGCTTTAGGGTCACTAGTGTTTTTTGAGGGAGGTGAGGAGGAAATGCTGGGTTATTTTCTCTCGAAGTTAACTGTTTGTTAAGCTTGTTTCCAGTAGTAATCAAATGTTTATGCATTGTTAGTGAGCTTGCAACAATTTCCTGCATCCTTGCCATGAATTGTTTGATATTGTAGATTTGTTGAAAGAGTGTTTTTGACAGTTTGAGACTTGCTCTTGAAGCTTGCATGCTTTTGCCCATAAAGGTTCCATGAGTGATTCCTTATCTCTGAACAACTTATCTACTTGAGTCTTCAATTCATTGGCCTTGTCGTTTGCCACTGATGCATGTGTTTCAAAGTCTGTAAGCTTTGCTTGAAAATCATTTGTCTCTCCTTCCATTATCATTAATTGAACAATCAATGCTTCCTTTTCTGTGTTAAGGTTGTTGCATGCAGCTAGTAAATTGTCTTTCTCAAATAATGTGGCCTGTAATTTTGTGTTTAACTCAATGGTCTCTCCATGTTCCTTTACCAAGGTGGCCTTGAGTTTCAACATTTTTTCTTTGTTTCTTTCAATAGTGGTAAGCAGCTTGTCGACATTGTCAGCACTTGCTTGTGCAGCTACGACATTCACAAAGGCTGTGAATTTGGGGTCCTTTTGGGTGCCTTCTACAAGTGTGTTTTTTGTGACGGTGACAATATCTGGTTGAGCAGTCATTTTCATTCTTTTTTGTGACCGTCATGTTATGGTCTTTCTCTTTGAATAAAAAAAAATCGTGTCCAATCGGGCCACTATATGTTCTTTGGATGGGGTAAGCGACGAAAGCTAAAGCTCTGGAAATGGAAAGTGGCCTCCAGTTAGTGGGATTATCACGTTTGTGTCCATGGGTTCTGAACTATTGACTTGTGGACTTGTTTGCTCCTTGTGCATAGCTGGTTGGATCTTTTCTTGTGCTTCTTTGCTGATCTGTTCTTCCAGAGATTCATTTTCTTTAGTTTCTCTTGCACGACGGGCTTCTTCGTTCTGCAATTTTTCCATTTTCTCTCTTTGATGCTGTTCGATTGCTAATCTTTTTGCTTCCTCTTTATCTTGTTTTTCTTGTACTCTTTTGGCCTGTTCACTTTGGCTATGTTTTTCTGCTTCCTCTTTCTTTTGTTGCTTTGCTGATTCTTCCCTTTATATATGTATTTCTGCTTCCTTTTCCTGGGTTTTAATTGTTATAGAAGTAGGTGCATGGTTTCCCTTTATTTTTTTGTGCAGCTCTTTTGCATTGTTGACCCTTTTATATATTTCCTCATCTGCCAGGAAATGATTTGAGTATTCAAAAGTGATTTTGCAAGAAGCACGATGTTTAGCCACTTTACCTTTGTTGTCGTTTCTTACAAAAAGTATAGTCCCGAAGTGAAAATATTCCAAGTCAGAAATGAAGGATTCAACAACTCTAATTTTTTGGAACTTGTATGCACCAATGTTGAATGGTAGAGGTGGGTAAGATGTTTTTTTTTAGATGGAGAAAGTCACCAATTCCATTGATGAAGACTTCTCTGATGGTTTATTTATGCACAATGAAATCTGTTGCATACTTGGGCAGTAGATAAGGAGGTTTAGTGCCCCCATACATCCTTATGTATGTGCCTTTTAATGAGAAGTAGTAGTCGTCGTACTCACCTATTACAACCAAGGCATTATCTGACAAACAATTTGGTTCTTTATTGAAGAGCAACCAATAAAGGGGCATGATTAGTTCTTCGCATAGTAGTTTGTAATACCCTTGATATCGATGAGCCCAAGTTATTTGGTATGATACATGAAGGGGAGTCTTAGTATGTTTCCAAGTACATCCCAGCTTAGGGAAAGGATTCTTGACTAATATACAATCAATGAGGTAAGAAGACATGAAAAATTATGCTTTCTGTTGTGAAAGGTCGGTTTGAGCTGTAGCAATGTTGGATGCCATACTATTTGATATTATATCTTTCCAATTGAAGACTGTACCATGTGTGACAGCATGGTAGATCAATGGAACCCAACTGAGTTTATAGTTGTTTTCGTTTGGTAGGCCGAAGCTTCTGTTCAACATTAGGACTATGATTCGATAGGGGGTCCTTAAGTGTTGGCTGTCATATTCCCCGCTACCTTTGGGTCTTAGTTGCTTGTCTGGTACCATCATCTTCTTTGCACATCTATATTGGCATGCCTTACCCAATCATCAGTAAGCATAACTTTGGAGGAAAGCAGCTTGTATGTGGCTGAAAGGTGTCCTAGTTGAAAGGAGGCGAGTCCTTCTCCATTGGCGTTTGAAATGATCCTAGTGGTTGTATCTACATGGGGCAGAATACACCCAATCACCTCTGAGCAAGGAAACAATTCTGGTCGGGTTGCTGCCTTGTGAAGGGAAGACCTCTTGATGTTTTGGTAAACCATTGATTCCTCGAGGTTTGCATCTAGTATTTTTCCATCTCTGATAGCTGTGTACAGGTCACCCCATTTGAATTCTGGAGTGGCCCTTGTGATGGGTTTGGTGTCTTCAAAAATTGTTTCAATTGGTATAATTGGAGTTGTTTCTACATTAGGCTCAATATGCTTGCCCTTCTTCTTGTTGGCATTTTTAATCATACCTGATGTGAAAACATAAAGGGTGAATAGTGAGGAACTTGACATATGTATAAGGGATATAATATTGAAGATTGAGCAACTAAGAAGTGGTTAAACATCAATTGAAAGTTGATGTTGTTCTGCATAGGTATGGCGTGCAAGGAAAGGCACATGGCCCTTGGCAGGTTCTATTAGTGTTATATAAATGTCTATGCTAGAATCTTCTTTACATAACATATATAGAAAAAGCAAGTTGAGAATATTGAATGCCAAATACAATTTGTCCTACACTTAAGTGTTTGCATTGTTGAATTGCGTAAACTTTTGTTGTTGTTCTAACTATTTTTTGCTTGCACTCCTAATCACTCTTATTTATTCAATTGGAATTAATTCAGGTTGTATTGGACAACTTGAATCACTATATCGGCACAAACTTACAACGTGTAGTGCTCTTGTTTCCGATAGAGCACTAAGACAACTTCCTAAGTCAAATTCTTGGGCTAATTTCTGTGTTTAAGCTCTAATTTCTGGGTTAAGCTCATCGTGAGCATGTTTTGACAGGTTTAAATAAAACTATACTGTTTCATATTTCCATGTTCATGTTTGTTTCTACGGTTACTTAGTTTCTGCAAACATACTAGTGAATAATCCAAAGTATACATTTGTACAGTTATTTTCCTATCATAAACTTTACATATTCTCTTATCAGCTAGTCAAGCTAACCATTTAAAGTATGCATAGAATTAGTATGTAAATGATTAACCAATAGTAAAATACCTGGATCTGGTAGGTTGTAGATAACCTTTCCCATCCAAGCCTTTGCTCCCGCAGACTTTTTGGTCCAAACCTTTGATACCAAAAATGGATGAACCACCCTGCCAACCCGCTCTTATCGTGCTAGCCCTAGGAAACCGACAGGTTTCCTATACCCCAAGCCCACAAACCAATAATCCCGACATCAATTTTCCTTAGTACCTTTCCATAGTTCAATAGTATTTTTTCTTTGAGTTAACCCCACCCTAGTCTTTGAGTTTCCCACCTCCTCAAGCTTCGAGTTCCCCCCCTCCTTGGCATTCCTCCTTTTCATCAAAATACTAAGTGTACTTCTCCAAAAGAAAACCAACCCCCCCTCCTTCTTCATGAAACCTTTCCTTTATATCCATTTTCCTCCTCCAAACTTCATTCTTACTCCACCGCCTTAGCCCTCCATGTTTTTGGGATTCTAAACCATTAATACAATCACACTAATGAAGGATAAAATAATGTTTAAATATGTATGTCAGATTCCCTGTTTCTCTTGAGCAGTGGAATAATTCAATTCTAGTTAAGGTTGTCCTTTTGTGTAGATTTCCTATCATTTTATTTTATTCAAAAATAAGCATGACTTGCCTTATTTAAAATTATGGGACAAGTTAAATAGTATATAATTTATTCCACTGCTTGATCTTTAAATGCGGATAGGATAATATAATAAATGCAAACTTGACTTTACACATGGAGGATGCTCATGTCTTTATTATTCAACTAAATCATGATTCGACAATGTTGTTTGATTTACAATTAAAGTTTAAATAATAATATAATATGGAATATAATAATATCACAAAGACTCACTTTCAATTGTTTTTAAATTAATAATATTATTCCTTTTTACTATTCACATAAAACAATCGAGATAAATTCATCCATTTATGCAAAAACCATTATTCTATGTTTATTTGACAACAATTATAATAACAATAAGATTATGTATGTTAATAACAACATTAATAATACTAATAACAACCACATAAAAACACCTTCAATGGTTTAAGCAGTATGATAAACATGTTAATTTAGAACTATACTATTGGTGTATACTGAACAATATCTATGTTGTTTACAATAACTATCTCATGATGATTCCTAATGCATCACTTATATGTAATTATTAACTAAACTAATTGACCTATCTATTCATATCCAAATGATTAAACAATCATTATTCAAACTCGATTAATGCACGACTGACTCTTATCCAAAATAACATTACAATTATTTAGCATGTTAAGTATTTATCACATCAATACTAGCGTACATGTACCAAGTATGCGTGCGTGGCCAGTGTACGCATAGATCATATATGTACTACAACAAAAGCATCATTTCACCTACGTATATTTACTAATTGACGTAATCAAAATAATTCATGCAGACATAACAAACATACATTCAACATAAGCATTTTAGTATCTTCTAGTCATTTAACAATTAATAATCAAATTATAACATCATTATATTTTCATATTCTTAATAATTAATCAATCAATTATTTTCAAGGAAGATGTACCTACTAATACTAAGTCAGGATCAAGGGATACCCAACCCTCAACAGTACTAACATATCCTCCCATCCTAACCTACGTTCGCATCCTCCCTATCCTTCCTCTGCTAGTACAAAAGTGGGTGTCAGCTATACTGACCTGGTCACGTAGAACCTAAGAGTGGTAGCGTCGACTAACTAGCGGACCTAGCCTCTCCTAGCAAGCATCTGACCATCGTCATCACAACAACTTGGGGAGCATGTCTCAACACGACCCTCCCACGACCTCGGGTATTATAGAAACATAGGGTGGAACATACATCCATCCTTCTCAACATCCTGGGTCTATACCCTATCAAAACCATACTGTGCTGCTATCAAGATTATTGGTCTATGTCATCGTATCATCAACTTTGGTAAACAAGGCTCTCTATAAAATAGGTACTACACCATACTTCATATCAAGTATCCGGCTATTACATAGCCCATGTGTCTCGCAGATTAGCACTTTGCAACCATACACACATAACAAATATTTCCATTCGATCATTAGTTGATCCATATTATCAACATCATTTAATTTCATTACATAAAATCTTTGAACCGATCACATCATGGGTTGGTATCCACGTACCACATCACACATATATATATCGTATTTCATTAAGGATGACAATTTAAACATACACTGTCATTATGAATTAAAAGAATCTCATGATAACTGTAACATAGTATCCGCATAAACATAATAACATCATGAGAATGGTAACATTATAACATCATAATCATAGTATCTACATAAGCATAGTAACAATACAAATATAGCAAAAACATATAATCAGATCTAACATGCCGAAAATATAGCCACTCAGTCTAGCTGAGTCCAACAGATAATAAGCAACTAAAGTGCAAGGTGTCTGATTGATAAACACGTCAAGTCAAAATATGGGGCGTTACATACACCCACCCTTCAGGAAACTTCGTCCCGAAGTTATGGTCAAATAATGCGGGAAAATCTCGATGCACAGTCTCTGCATTCTCGCAAGTAGCAGGTCTTGACCATACTTGTCCTACTTAACTTTAACTTAACCAAACACATTGATGGCATCTTACAGTTTTACTTCTTTTATCCCATGATATCTATTCTAATAATTAAAGAAACATTTAGATTAATCCTTATGTAGAATTTCAATACTATATCTAGAATTCCTAAAGGTTATAATCAAGTGTTATCCTCCTTAGCTTAGTTCTTCTTACCCTTTAAAAATATCCCTTTAGTTCCACCCTCAAGTCAGGTTTACTCGCCATACAACCAATTTTTCATCACAGGCATGTATTAATTCATCTTAGCATGAAATAATCAACAACTAAAAAAAATGGAGGGATTAGAGATCATAAATTATAATTATTCCACAAGAGACTACCAATTAGGATCATTAAGGATAGCATATCTCTCGCAGGGGAAATAAGATCCACATCATAAAATCCTAATGTCATACACTATTATTACCCTAGCGGTAATAAGCATTTTGTATCTATTATAACCAAAAGTTCTATAACATTAATTAAATTAGGAGAATAATTATCGCTTACAAGGTTTTCATGACTACCCTTCTCAACAATACACAATTTCATCATTTTTCAACCTTGGGCAATGCACTATTGCTCATTAGACATAGTCGTTATTTACAAATTTCAGAGTACTTGATGTGTTATTTCTGTTTTAGATTGCGGGTTAGGAATTATTGATTCTTAGTTGTCTTAAAAAGGTTATTATCTTGTTAGAGGCAACTACTCCACAATTTGCGGACACCCTACCATGTCCTTACTACATTTATTATCCGTTTAAACTTATGTCATTTCATTTAAATGATTTGTCATATAGTAAATTTAGTGTTCTAGTGTTCAGCTCGTCACACTGATCTCAACGGTGTCTTCTTTTTGAGATTTCGGGTCTGTCTCGTCCCTTCGACTAGGAGTTGAAGTCTCGACAGAAGGGCATTTTGTGCATTAGAGAAATTTTGAGGTCAAAAAATGGCCTCAAAACAAAGAAAATGTACTATAAAATACAACCAATCACATTCTAGTAGATGACATCATCCCCCTTGGTGAGGTGGCATTGCATGAGTTAAGAATGTTTATTTGTCAAATTTTCTATGGTGGATGAAAACACATAGTTAACCAAGGTAGTGGTGTAAGTACTTTTAAGTCACAAAGTAAAGTACTCATAATGATAGTCTTTTCATAAAATAATATTATTGTCATTTTCAAGTAAAGTACTCATAATGAATGTCTTTTCACACTTTGACATAAAATAATATTATTGTCATTTTCAAGTGAAGTACTCTTAATTCATAAAGAAAGTCCTTTCACATTTTTTTATAAAATAATATATTATCATTTTTATGTTTTTAATTTTAAATTATATATTCACTCCATTCTATTTAATAACATAATGTCAAACTAATAAAGAATAATAATAGATTTAATAAATAATAATAATAATGCAATGTGGATTATAATAATATTATTGACATTTTACATGTAAATAAATTCTCAATTAAATTACATTATTAAATTCATGAGAAAAGTACTAAATATAAAAAGTCAACATAAAATTAAAAAAAAAGCTCTTAAAAATGTTTTTTATTATTTAATTTCATTTGCAAGTTCAAGACAAATAAATGTTAAAGGACAATACATTTTTGGGAATTTACAATGAATCTTAGTCACATCAATGTAGACTTATTTTATTAATTTTATTTCTAGTGAATTTTGAAAAGTAACTCAACCATGGTTATTTATATTGTGCATAGAAAATAGTGTGGGAGGTGACTTGTCATATATACCTACCCCATAAAACCCCCAATTCATAATATTTTAATATATCTCATATTTTTGTAGTACATCTCTTAGAGGCCCTTTTTTGACCTCAAAATCTCTCCAATGACTACTTAAAGTTATGGTTTAAGCATTAATTTTATTTCATTATTAGACACTAACTTTACTATTAATCGTAACATTATGTCTAATACCTAATGTTACATAACCATAAAATTTAAAATTTATTGAGCATCCTTTAATCATAACTATGATTAACTTTGCTCAAATTTTAAAATTTAAATTTGAAATTAAATTTCAATAAAATATATATTTATGCAAACCATCTAAAATAATCTTGAATTTGCAAAACATTTATTATAACACAACAAAATATATATATATATATATATATATATATAAATTTATGTCATCAAAACACATATTGTTACAACCATGTATAAAATAATTTTGAATTTGTAAAACCATTTATTATAACAAACAAAACAAAGGAATTAATAGTACATAGATATATATAAATTAAGTTTTATCACATCATATGTTATTACAATCCTATAAGAAGAAAAATAATAAAATAAAATAAAAAATTTTAAATTTGAATTATTTAAGCAAGAGGTTGAGTTCGACGTGTTGTGCATATCATGCTCCATCGTGGGCTCTTACCATGGTTTTGACAATACTTGTTGGTTAGGTGGTGATGAATAAGTCTTGAAGACTGGACCTTTAAAGTACGCCAAAAGGCCCGAAGGCCACACAGCCTCATCTCTCAGTCGATTGCCATGCAAGGAGGGACTACGCATGAAGACCACACGGTCTCTTTGTGCAGCCCACATCCATGTGGAGAGAAAACCCTAAATAGGGTCAACCTCAAGGGAGCAGGTCATTTCCCTTCCTTTTCCAAGAGGTTCTGCTCTGCAACACTCGACAACAGTGGAAGGCGAGATTGGATTTGACCCTTCCTCCTTCATCTGCCAACGCCCCGACGTCCTCTCAGCTCTTTATACCGGTCGAAGTTTTCCTTCCTCTCGGAGAGTTCACGCCATGAGCAATAGTAAAGTAAAGTTGCAGACGTCTTGATGGGAGCCGCCTGTGCAACCTCCAAGAAGAAAGGCTTAGAGTGGCAGGCCGAGGAAAGTAGCTTGAATGGAAGAAGATATCACGAAAGGAGAAAAAATAATTTCAAATCCTACTGTGCCCTGAAGGCCGCTATGACGATCAGATTTCGAACTTTATGGTGTTGATAGGGTTTATCCCCATCCCAAAAGTTGTAGTGGGGACCGTTCCTGGGGTATGATTTGTGTATATATACAAGTCGAGACCTGCACCGGAGGTGATGTCCAGATTCCATGTGTTTTTGGAGTTCACCAGCAAGAGTGAACAATCCTAACTCCACGATTCGGAACAACACATTATGACTACTGCTCATGGCATGAATTCTTTGGTGGCGATTAATTCAACGATTGGGAAGATCGAAAAAATTGCAGGATAAAACCTTGCCGCAAGCGGACAGAACCTTCACGACGACACCGTCCATGTGGCAGCATTCCATTCGCTCTATGAGCAAGAAATCTAGACGACGTGGATGGTTATGCTTCTCGTTGGTGAAACGCCTACGGCGTAAATATGGTTTTATTATATGTTCTTTTACATGTATGTTTCATGTGTTTTTTAATACGTTTTTTTGTTCTATAATTAGTCCTTACCGTAGGTAGAGACTATATGTTCCGCTTTTTACTATTAATCTATTTCATCCAAAAATATTTCTAAAACTTGGCTATAGTTAATGCAATGTTGAAAGAATTTGGTTATTTATTTGTATTTATTTAATAAATATTTTAATAAGTATGTAATCCTTATTGGTGAAAAGGGTTTGAAAAGACAATTTTTATCATCGTCAGGAATTAAGAAAAATAAAAATAAAATAAAAATTCAACCGGACTTTAAACTTGCAAATGTTAACATCTAAATATTTTCTTTATAGTGGATAGTTTGATTAGTCTGACATCTCATAGAAAATAAAAACAGAGACATGCATAGGGATGGGGTTAGGTTGGCAGCCATCAAAGTTGACAGGTTTGCATGCTCGAGCTTTCAATGGGGCTAGGTTGACAACCATCAAAATTGATAGGTTTGCATGCTCGAGCTCTCATCCAGCTGATGCTTTTAGTATTTTCTGGATTGAAATCCATCTTCATTCTACCAAATGTACATGCATTACCTACGGAAACCTTGGCTAGGGTTTCTTCTTTGGAAGACTTCCTTCGCCTTTGTGCTTCATTTCTTGATCCACCTCTTCATTGTCGATCCTTCCCATATCTAAGATTCAAGTATGCGCCTATTCATCTCCGATTCTCATACTGATAAACTAAAGTATTGATATTTGAGATTGATAATAATAATAAATTGCAGATGTCAATCAAAGCTCAGAAATGTGTAATGGAGTAACATGAAAGAAAGACCCAAAATATTACCAGAGACTACGACCAGACAAAGAACGAATGCCTTGAAGCCTAGATCTGCCTATGAGATTCTACTTGCCAACTTGAAGAGCTCAAGAATGACCACCATTACAAATCCTTACAGGTCAATAAAGGTAGTTTTCTTTAGACTCGCTGAAAGACTTTTGTTGGTCTAATTGATTGATGATTGATCATTGTCATTAACCCACTGTGATGGATACTTTTGCCAGTAATGGATCAAAGTAGATTCATGGGGTCTTAAATTCAAGGATAAAGATGGCTTCTGAATGTTTTCTTTGGTGAATAAGGCCACCAGGCATGCACTTAAACATGGGGATAAGGAATGGGACCAGGTAAAACCTCTTTCGCACTTTTCTTTTTTGTTACATTATTAAGTATAGCATGTCCTCTGGATATGTGAATAAGTCTCATTTTCCCCAATATATACATTCACTACAGTGCTATCAAGCATGACCTAGGATTTTGGACCGCCAGAGTCTTAGATGCTAGACTGTATTAAAACTATCCAATCTGTTATTACAATGGTGATACCCTAATCCTGAGTTATTTTTGAATGGTATTGAATAGATATACTTGGCATATTATAATCATGCCAAGGTAGAGGATTATGTTCTATGGACCTTAAGTGCAAATGTTGGAAATGCATATGAATTCATGAGGCCTGTGAACAACATCCATTTGAATATGGATGCGAAAGTTGCAGATGGCCATGTTGGAGGAATACATGATGGCAATGAACTTATCCTCTTTGAGTGGAAGAAGAGAAACCCGAAATGGATGCTCCAACCTGTCCATTGTAAGTAATCTAAAAATGATGAGTGTCTTTCAATTAAAGCAATGTCTTGAAAGTAAGCATCATATCTGCAAGTTTATTAATACAATGGTTAAGATTTTTAGTATTATTATTAATGGAGACCTGGTTGGTTGTTACGTGTAATCAGAGTTTCTCTTAGTTGATAATGGACCTTAAGTGCAAACGTTGTAAATGGGTATGAATGCCTGAGGCCTGTGAACAACGTCCATTTGAATATGGATGCAAAAGATGCAGATGGAGATGTTGGAGGAATACATGATGGAAATGAACTTATCCTCTTTGAGTGGAAGAATCAGAGCAACCAAAAATGGAAGCTCCAACCTGTCCATTGTAAGTAATCTAACAATGAAAAATGTCTTTCAATTCAAGCAATGTCTTGAAAGTAAGCATCACATCTGCAAATAGAATGGTTAATATTTTTAGTATTATTAGTAATGGAGACCTGGTTGGTTGTTACGTCTAATCAGAGTTTCTCTCAGTTGATCTAGCATAACCAAGGATTTTCTTTTAGTACCCGGAAGAATAAAAAACCGTAGTTGCAAACTTGATTTTGTTTCAAATCCCTGTATTAAATGTTGTGTTTTTCATTTTGGTTTATTAGCATTGAACATGTGATGAACCTTTTCCACTCCTAGCTATTGGTACAACTATTTGAAACAAAATTGAATGTGTGAATTTTGAAGTTGCATTTAACAGTGTGTACTTGTTGGGATGTGGGGTTGTTGTGATAACGCGTGCCAAATATTATTCCAAGAAGTGCTTTCACTCTGCCCAAAGCATTTTAACTTGGTCACTATTTCATCCAACGGTCCAAGTTGAAATGCCTCAGGCATAGTGCAAACTCCGTCTGGGGTGTATAACCTTCACTATAATGCATATCGTTCAGCCAGGGATGTACAATATCCACAATGCCCTTGTCTGTATTACCTGCAAGTGGTGTATAGTCTTAGTAATTACAATGTTGCCATTTTTTTAGTAATTTCATTGGGATGTACAGTATTAGCAATAGGCAAGCTTACTAAGAAAGGCATGTACATTTATTGGTAATATCCTTGTCTATATTACCAAAAAGGGATGTACAATATTAGTTATATGAAAACTTACTAAGAATATAAATTGCATATCCTTTGGGATCTTGTTTTTTACCTTAATATCACTAATAAGAGTGTTTATCCTCGATGGATGTAGAGGAAGGTTGATTGACTCTTTGTTGGAGCAAAAAACAGTACAAGCAACGAAAATCTACACTTTGTTTTACAAACAACAATGATCTCAATTTTGTTTTACAGCCTATGCCACTTTATAGTATACAGTGAAAGCTTATAGTGCAAAATAAAAGTGAAAATCTACACTTTGTTTTACAAGCATCAACGATATCAATTTTGTTTTACAGCCTATGCCGCTTTATAGTATATAGTGAAAGCTTATAGTGCAAAATAATTTTATGCATAAATAGTGTATGTAGTGAGCATGGTTGTTAAAATTGCAATATAGTTCTTGGATATGGATGTGGATTAGGTATAACTTATATTAATGACTTAAACTCTTCTATGTGAGAGGTTTGATGTTTTGTGATTAAATTTCTTATTTTCAATGTAACATGTGGTTAGTATTTTAGATTTATCGTTGTAGATTTGATGATGATATTTTAGATTTATCATTGTATATATGATGGTCAAATAACTTCCAAATAAGGTAACTGAGCTCACAAGTAAAATGTTTGTATTTTCCTATTTGGTTTATCATGTCTGTATTTATATTCAAATTAATTCATCTTTGTTGTATATATATTGAATTTTTTTCCTCATCGGTCACTGAGCTCACAAGTGAAATGTCTGTATTTTCCTATCTTGTTTACCCTGCCTGTATTAATATTCAAATTGATTCCTCTTTGTTGTACATATTGAAATTGTTTCCTCATCATTGTAGTGTTTGGGTTTTGGTTCCATTTCCAACTACATATTTCCTCTTATTCACCTTGTATATAGATTCAAATTGGATTTTGGTAGGATTTCCAACCACAAATTTCCTCTTAATCACTACCAGACCATTTGAAAAATAGGTCATACCTATTAGAACTCTCTACTGGATTTGGCCTATGTGTAATGCCCGCCTCAGTACCTTAACTGTTTAGAATAATGAGGTAATAGTTTTGAAATGAATCGACTAAGTAAAACACGAACCATTTGAATTTACTTTGAGAATGCTTTAAAATGAAAATGAAGAATAGTGTATATGTTCGACTGATTGAGACATGATGATAAATGATGAATAATTTGCATGCTCGACTGACTGAGATACTAGAATGCATGATGTAAATATTTTATATAGTGCAGCGCTACTAATGTGCGCTTGAGTGTGTGTAGTGGCAGGTAAGACGATATATCGACTGACCCACAATGGAAATTTAGGGGTCGTAAGAACGGAAAGAACACATAGGGGTATGAGGACTGACTGTCGACCCTGGATTAGCAATCCACACACGGGTGAAGCCGTTTCAGCTCACCTGGGGAAGCGTATGCCGTACAGGCAAGGCCATAATGATTTGGTAGTGTATGATGAGTTGAGGGGCGTACAATAAGAAGAGCCTTACCCCTCAACATCCCTTAGTCTCCAAGGAGCGTAGTTGAGAGATCGTGGTAACAATTCCCGGTCGCTACGCAGTACTCCCCATAAGATGGAAGAAATGAAACTGTCAGAAGGGCCCGCCAAAGAGGTACCTAGACAAGAACGAGAGGAAGAAAATTAATCAATGGTATAAATAAAAATTTCACATAAGATTTAATAAATACTTTATTTCATTTATTCTATTTTACTAATTTGAATAATTCTATTCAAGATTTTATTTTTAATTGATTTCATTAATTTGAATTATTTTTTTTAATTGATTTTATTAACTTGAAAAAGAATTGAAAAGATTGATTTTATTCAATATTAAATTTGATTAATTATGCTGATTGAAAAAGATTAATAATAAGAGAATTATTTTTTATTCAAAGATTTTGATTTAATGGATTTTATTATATTGAATTATCCTATACAAATTTTATTTAATTGACTTCATTATTTTGAGAAAGAATTGAAATAGGTCATTAATAAAAGAATTGTTTTTCTTTTATTATTATTCAAGATTTTACTTTAACTAAATTTATTATTCATTTAAATTATTTTATAAAGAGGAAATTTAAAATAGATTATACTTTTAGTAAAATGAATCATCTTTTAATTCAATCTTAATTTTAGGAAAAGAAAGAAAAGTAGAAAGCAATAAGTCTAAGTAAAAGATTGTTAAGTAAACTAAATGAGAACCAAAAGAGAAGTAGAACTCTTCTACACCTAACTCCCACTGATCTAGGGATTTAGGTGCACATTAAAGACATTAAGAAGACACATGTGTTTGAGAATATTGGAAATTAAAATATTAAATTAAATTAAATATGCACATGGACAGACACATGGCACACAGGTTTTTTCTATTTAATGAGGGAGGAGAATGAGAGAAAGGGATCTCTTGATCCCTAATGCTAGATGGTCATCATAATCTTAGATTATGTTATGATCCTTGGAGTTGGGATTAGCCGGAACAGAGATTGGGAGATCCTTTC
Source organism: Larix kaempferi (assembly GCA_027924585.1). Taxonomy (NCBI): domain Eukaryota; kingdom Viridiplantae; phylum Streptophyta; class Pinopsida; order Pinales; family Pinaceae; genus Larix; species Larix kaempferi. The sequence goes on from BSBM01000299.1 coordinate 41,245,415, forward strand.
GAGAGGCTAGTTTGTGTGTTCTTACGACCCCATTAGCTCGGGGGTTCGGGGTGAAGGAGAGTAACCCCGATACGGTAGGGAGGTCAACCGAGGGGTCACTCGGTACTTCATCAGGAAATTGGATTGGATTGTGCGGAAACCACTTCGAGGACTCCATCTATTCGCTGGACCAACCGTCAGAAACATGTTTGAAGTATTTAGTTTATTTATTTTGCTAACTCTTGTGGTGGAATGAATAAATCTGGGTATATAGTTTTTATTTATTGATATTCATGTACTGCAATAGGTAGAACTAGATCTGTGGCCTCTATATCTTCTTCTAAAAAATCGTACTAGAAGTTCTGAAATTAATTATACTTATATTTTTCAAATTCCATGGAAGTCTTTTGGGGAAACCGAAATGGGGGACCCTACATTTGGTATTAGAGGCGGTCGAGCCTCGAGGGAACCGGACTCACATTATTCAGGGGTTGTCGGTATCTTCGTTGAAATCGGATTGGACCAGACAGTTGAATCAACCACTACTTCAACGAACTTCTCAACTTCGAACTTGACGATCGAATCAGGTTTAATGTCTTTCATATTTTGTTTATCAGTATTGAGCCCTATGATTGTTTCAATTTAGATTTATAATTCTGTGTATTTAGTAATTCTGTAAGTTTGCACATATACAATTTTAGAAAACGTATTCGAACAATGTTGTATTAACATGTATTATGACTCTGTGATTTTACCAGATCAGACTCCGATTGTAAAATGTTTACCATAGGTCTGTATGTTTGAACGAATTCTGATTATTCTATGACAGAGCTGTGAGAAATTTCAGAAATCGGAAATGTAATAGGAAAACTCAAACTCTGATTGTATTTAAATCTGTGTGAATACGCTGGATCGAATTATGCTTGTAAATGTTTATCATAGATCTGTATGTGAAATCGAATTCTAAAACGTTTTAATATTTATAGTAGAGCCGCAATTCAGCAATCCTAATCTCTGTTCTATTCATATATTCTAGAGCCGCAAAGACCCTAACCCCTATTTATTCCAGTGATGAATCCGTGATTAAACATCAAACCCTTGCTCAACTCTTACTGACGGAGGGCTGGTTTATTTTGTGGAACCGATCTGTGCATGAGAGAGAAATCTCTGGATCCATTCACCTATTGTTAAACTCTGTTAGTTGTGTACTGTTATAAATCTATGTACAAGCTCCTTTCTAGTTTTTTTTAAAATTCATATTCTTTTTATCCGACGAATGCCGAGAAGGATGGGGTGAGTGTTTTGGAACTCGGTATTGCGATATATAGTGGCGAGAGAGGGGCTGAAAACCCCTGCGTAAAATGGAGGTCATGCTTTGTTTTGTTTTGGCGTGAGGGCCACTGGGAGAGGACAGCTGGATGCCAGCCCGATCCCTGCTTATATTTTCGTTTTGTGTGACAGTAATATATTTCTGTCGACCATGCGTTTGGGCGGCCTCCAGAACACTAAATTCCACATTTCCATTTTTCTGTGAAATGTATTGTTTCTGGATCGTAAGAACTTGTTCTTCAGTGTGTTATTTACATGATGCTAGCTATGCTGCGTGGAAACATTTTCTTTCTGGGTATGTGATAGACAGATTCGATCTCTGCACTACACCCTTTTTCTCTGTTTAAATGATCTAGCTCTGTAATTCCTATCTATCTGCGCGAATTGGTAGGATCCCCAGTAGGTTTCGCTGTCATTAAAATGCGCTGGATCTCTGTTTTTGTGCTACCGTGAAAGCGTGAATCCCATGGGATCGTTGTTTACACATACTGCGAATTTCCCTAAACCTTAGATCCATTTCTATGTGTTTATGTCCCTCGGATTTCGCAAATATGAAATGCAACTCTGCAATGTTCATTCTCTGCGTGTTTTTCTTTTTATGACATTAACAAATTTGTGAGGCGAGTTGTAACCCTGCCCAAATCTTTCCTTGAATCCATTTCTTCTGGCGTTCCGGAATTTCTGATGCATTTTATTAATCTGACCTTTAAACTTGTCTGCGTTGTAAACCCTTCATCATACTGCGCAGATCGCTTAATGGAAGGATTGATTTCTTCACCTCTATCTAAAATCTCCCAAAAAAAACTTCCAGGATTGATTTATTTACACATGTTCATGCATGGAAGTATTTTGTGGATTTCAAATAATGTCTTTTATTACTTATATAACCACTTACTACCTTTGAATTTAATGAGAATGTCTTTCATTATTTAGAATATATATGGATTTAAAGTAATGTCTTCTATTTATTACTTAGTGAATCTCTTATTGTCTTTAAATTTAATGAGAATGTCTTTTATTATTTGGAATATGTTTTGATTTAAAACAATGTCTTTATTTATTACTTATGGCGATCACCATGGCATGCATTATATCGATTCATTGTAATTTGCATTATTTTTGTTTATGGCTGAAGTATTATATTAATATGCATTAAATAAATTGTAGTATGTGTCGAATCCGTTGTTATATGTTAAATGATATTTTATTAATAGGTTAGTGAGAAACTTCACCAATGAAGTTATGGTGAATTGAAAGTATATGTTTATGTCTTTAAAATTGATATTTCGGTAATTGGTTATTACTTATTCATGGTGAAAGAAAATGCACCAAATATTGTTGGAAGTTAAGTTAATGAAAACTATATGGTGTCAACAATAGAATAGGAAACCAGAATGATTGATAAGATGGATTCTAGTAAGCTGAAGGAGAGAAGATGGCATGTGTATTAAATGATTTCTTTGAAGTTATGGCTTAAAGTAATTAAATCATGAGTTATGATTGTTATTCTAATTATCGTTCTATAATAAGATTGGATACGAATGGTGACAATTGTCTTCTAAGCTAATTTTATGATATACACTTGCTACGAAGATCGACGTAGAAAAATTGAAGCTGCGATTTTTACTTCTTCTCCCTCGGCAATGATACTTCCAGCTTCTTGAATAGGTTAGAATTATTCTCCTCTAAATTTGCTAGTATGTAAGTTTTAATGGTATTCAGGGTTCATATACTTTGGTGAGGAGTTTTGCGTCAATAATTTTATCGATTGGTTGTAAATGCTTATTCTCCGAAATCAAGGCGATGGCTTCGCAGGTATGCACTACTAGTTTGTAATCATGCTTTGGATTGTGAAAAGACAGTTTGAATTATAGAATCTTAGTTGTACTTGAGTTAGGAAAAGGAGAAAACCCTACATAACTTTGTTCATAAAAATATGAGATTATACTTTTAGCTATACTAAGTAAATGGCACTCCAGTATTTAATTATACTTTGGATTATGAAAAGAGAGAGGTTGCATGTAAGATTAGTTTAGGAATGGATAAGGTATGTATTGAAGAACATAATTCGGAAGGGTTATTCTTATTTTGAAATTCAGATATTGTTTAAAATATATGATAGTTATACGTGACCATAGAAAAGGAAGAAATTGGGATTGAAGATTTCATTCCTTATGTGGAAATGTGGTAGTGCTTAAAGAATTTACATAAATGATATATTTATAGTTTCGTTGAATGAAAGGAATTTGTTATGGACAATTTCAAAATCAGTTGCGATTAATGAGCCAATATAGGACTGCTATGGGGATTGCTACACTATGAAAGGTACGATTCAGTATATTGTCAATTATGAGAGGTATACTTATATGATGGTAGAAAAGAAGAAATGAAATTTTATTATCAATTGTGGTTATGTTGGAAAAAAAAAGAATGTGAAAAGAAAGTGAAATTTCACCGTGGAAGCACATGAGACTTAACTTCGGGACGAAGTTTTAATAAGAGGGGGTGTATGTAATGCCTGCCTCGGTACCTTAATTGTTTAGAATAATGAGGTAATAGTTTTGAAATGAACCGGCTAAGTAAAACACGAACCATTTGAATTTACTTTGAGAATGCTTTAAAATGAAAATGAAGAATAGTGTATATGCTCGACTGACTGAGACATGATGATAAATGATGAATAATTTGCATGCTCGACTGACTGAGATACTAGAATGCATGATGTAAATATCTTATATAGTGCAGCGCTACTAATGTGCGCTTGAGTGTGTGTAGTGGTAGGTAAGACGATATACCGACTGACCCACAATGGAAATTTAGGGGTCGTAAGAATAGAAAGAACACATAGGGGTATGACGACTAACTGTCGACCCTGGATTAGCAATCCATCCACGGGTGAAGCCGTTTCAGCTCACCCAGGGAAGCGTATGCCGTACGGGCAAGGCCATAATGATTTGGTCGCGTACGATGAGTTGAGGGGCGCGCAATAAGGAGAGCCTTATCCCTCAACATCCCTCAGTCTCCAAGGGCCGTAGTTGAGAGATCGCGGTAATGGTTCCCGGTCGCTACGTAGTACTCCCCATAAGAAGGAAGAAATGAAACTGTCAGAAGGGCCCGCTGAAGAGGTACCTAGACAAGAACGAGAGGAAGAAAATTAATCAATGGTATAAATAAAAATTTCACATAAGATTCAAGAAATACTTTATTTCATTTGTTCTATTTTATTAATTTGAATAATTCTATTCAAGATTTTATTTTTAATTGATTTCATTAATTTGAATTATTCTTTTTAATTGATTTTATTAACTTGAAAAAGAATTGAAGAGATTGATTTTATTCAATATTATATTTGATTAATTATGCTATTGAAAAATATTAATAATAAAATAATTATTTTTTATTCAAAGATTTTAATTTAATGGATTTTATTATATTGAATTATCCTATACAAATTCTATTTAATTGACTTTATTATTTTGAGAAAGAATTGAAATAGGTCATTAATAAAAGAATTGTTTTTCTTTTATTATTATTCAAGATTTTACTTTAATTAAATTTACTATTCATTTCAATTATTTTATAAAGAGGAAAGTTAAAATAGATTATACTTTTAGTAAAAGGAATCGTCTTTTAATTCAATCTTAATTTTAGGAAAAGAAAGAAAAGTAGAAAGCAATAAGTCTAACTAAAAGATTGTTAAGTAAACTAAATGAGAACCAAAAGAGAAGTAGAAGTCTTCTACACCTAACTCCCACTGATCTAAGGATTTAGATGCACATTAAAGACATTAAGAAGACATATGTGTTTGAGAATATTGGAAATTAAAATATTAAATTAAATTAAATATGTGCATGGATAGACACATGGCACACAGGCGTTTGCTATATAATGAGGGAGGAGAAGGAGAGAAATGGATCTCTTGCTCCCTAATGCTGGATGGTCATCATAAACTCAGATTATGTTATGATCCTTGGAGTTGGGATTAGCCAGAACGGGGATTGGGAGATCCTTTCGGGAGTCTAGCTTGTGTGTTCTTACGACACCATTAGCTCGGGGGTTCAGGGTGAAGGAGGGTAACCGCAATATGGTAGGGAGGTCAATCAAGGGGTCACTCGGTACTTCGTCAGGAAATTGGATTGGATCGTGCGCAAACCGCTTCGAGGACTCCATCTATTCGCTGGACCAACCGTCGGAAACAGGTTTGAAGTATTTAGTTTATTTATTTTTCTAACACTTGTGGTGGAATGAATAAATCTGGGTATATAATTTTTATTTATTGATATTCATGTACTGCAATAGATAGAACTAGATCTGTGGCCTCTATATCTTCTTCTGAAAAATCGTACTAGAAGTTCTGAAATTAATTATACTTATATTTTTCAAATTCCATGGAAGTCTTTTGGGGAACCCGAAATGGGGGACCCTACACTATGCTAGAAGAATGTGAAGACTGCGTTTTGAATGTCTGAGTTTTATTTTGAGTTATAATCGTGTTTATGTTTTGGTTTTGAATTGCGAATATGATAGAAACCTAGCCCATTTACTTAATATTGCTTGTTTATGATCTTATTTGGATTTTGTGATGACCGTGGATGCATTCTCTGTATTATTTTCCCTAATCTAGTACCTTGAATGGGAGTTTGCTTCATCATTCTGTGAAGAAGATGTTGGCTAGTGATTTGTGTGCTCCATTTATTTTTATTATCTTACTTGGAAGTTGTGATGATCATGGATGTGTTCTATGTATTATTTTCCCTAAAATATTTTAACCTATCACTTCAAATGGAAGTTTGCTTCATCACTCTATGAGGAGGATGTTGGCCAGTGTTTTCTCTACACCATTTCTATTTTTTTTAGCATAATCCAAATGAGAGTGGAGTTGACAATTTTGTCTTGGATATGACTTGTTTTCAAATTCTCCACCACAAGCTTATTGCTCAAACAATAAAATACATCTATTCTATAAAACTTATGAAGAAAATAAGGAATTCACATAATATGTGTGAAGAAATGAAAGCCTTTAAATCCTAAAAACCCTAAAGAAAGTATGCTCAAAATACTAATTGAAAACATTACAAAATCCTAATTGAAACTATTACTGGATTGTGCCTCCTTTGTAATGGATTTAATCGTGTTTTAATTTTCCCAAATCCCAAATCCATGTTTGTTAACACCCAAAAAGTGCTCACTAGCTCATTTCTTTATTCACATGACCCATTTGTCCACTTTTTCACCATTTGAGCCTCTAAAGCCATCAAAATGTTACCAAAAGACCTTAATACACCCCTTTTTCCACTCAAAATGAATATTTTTCCTCAAAAAAGCATAAAAAAACCCTAAAAAAGGGTCAAGAATTCCCAAAAATATTAAAAAGGGAATAAAAATATTCAAAATATTCAAAAAAGAAAAAAGGAGGGAAAAGGTACCTAAACCATGTTGGTCAATACCATTGGTTTCCTCAAAACCATAATGGTATTCCCCACTACCAAAAACTATAACAAGGTGGTAGGGGCTCCTCACTTTCCATCCATCCATCTTCCTATCCTCATGCTGTCAAAATCTCCCTTGAGCTTTTGACCATTGTAGCCATCTTGGAGAAGAGACCTTTGGAGCTTGGAGCTACTCACCTTGGAAGTTGCTCAACAATCTTCACCACTTGGAGGTATTACTATTGCAAGCACTTGCTTGCCCTTAGTCTTAATACAAAAATCTTTTTTACATATTGTCAATCGTTTTTGCTCTTCATAATATTTCCATTATTTGCTTATCTTTTTTACATAGATCCATGATTAATATAGTTTAAAGTAGTTTGTTGTTTATTTCTATTGAAACTGCTGCTACTAGTTAGCAGGTGCCCATTGCACTAAGCTTGGTTGCAAAACCAAGCCAACAGTTTTTGGCGACTCCGCTGGCTTCGAATTCTTAGATCTCAAAATTTTGCTTTAGATCTTAGTTTTTGTTAGTTTAAATCAGTTTAAATCATAGATATGCCATCCTAGACAGCATATCCATTGCTGTTCTAGATTTTACCCATTTTTATTGCCATTAACAACCCAAAATTGCCATTTTCGGATTCGTTTTTTGGCGTCCGTGTACGGCTTTCGCCTCGCTGCTTTTTGCCCAACAGTCGCGCGGCTCATCGCGACTTTGCGGCTCTTTTCCGTGCGGCTCGTCGTGGCTTCGCAGCCAATTTGCACGCTGCACATCGCGGCTTCGCGGCAATTTGCCGCGCTGCACATCGCGACTGTGTGACGAAATCCCGCGCTGCACATCGTGGCTTCGCGGCTGAAACCCGCGCTGCCCATCGCGACTGTGTGACAGAAACCCGCGCGGTCCATTGCGGTTGTTCTGCCAAAACCCGCGATGCAAGTTTTTTCCATTCAGCCAATCTGTTAAAAAATTAATTTTTTGCTGTATTTTCTATCCACTTAGCTATTTTACAGTATTAAAATTCCTGCATTATTACAGCCATATAAATCTTTTTACTATTTAGAATTCACCTTTAAAAAATTCTTTTTACAAAATTTTCAGAAATTGAAAGAAGGATTTATTTGCATTTTATCTAGATAAAAATTTTTACTGTTTACTTCCTTGATATTTTGCCCATAGCAATTTCAAAAAAAAATCCATTTATTTCTTGAAGTATTCATATTCTTTGCTTTCCTATTTCAAAGATCCTTTGTTTTTGAATAGTTTTTGCAAAGCATTTACATTTTCAAGTTTAGTTTAAAATACCACACGTGCACCCACTCAAACACATAATTTAAACTGAGCCTTAAAATATACCCTAACTTCAACCAACTTTTAACCCCACTTGGGGAGCACTTAAAAGAACTTTGTAGCTAGGTAGAATTGAGGGGGTAGGTGTTCCAATAACACCCCTCAGTTATTACATTTGATACATAGCTGTTGTCCATTAGGGAACCAAAATCTCCTAGTATTTTTTGGCACGGTCACAGCTAGTTTATCAGAGGGCCTCTCCCCTAGGAGGGTTGAAGTCACGAGGATGGTTCCGGAAGCCTGAGTGGAATACCAAAATCCATCCAGTAACCGAAGGCTACTATTCGCAGTTCTTGGGATATCCCTGTATGGGGGTATTGCGGTAAAATGACCAAATGATAGATTCACCTTTTCTGAACGTGTCATGAATGGAGTATCCTAGTTGCCATTCTTTAGGATTGATTACCCGGTGTCCCTCCCGGTAGGGGGATATCTAGCCGTTGATTCAACACTCAATATTGTCTGACTTGGATTTCATCACCTTATAGAGAATATCGTTTGTTGACTCACAATACTTCTAGTTAGGTGTGTGCATGATATAATCCACCTTTGGTCTAGTAGCACCTCTTTTTTCTAGAAACTGTTTGACTGTTAGTATTCTGACCATTTTTGTTGCATCCCTCCACTTATTGTAGCACAGCTGCTATAATAAGTGCTTTTTGAGGTTGATTTTTTGACCTGAGAGCCTTTATTTTCACTCCCCTTTTTGCACTCATTGTTGCATTAGGGTTTGGAATTTTTTATACATTACCATCTTACACTGAAAATTTTTACACAAAAAACATATTTCTCACCATTGAGAATTTTAGACGATCTCGTCATCTTCAGGGTGAACCCCCAGATTTCAGTCTACTTGGCTCTTCATGTCACCGACGTCGAGCCTTATCCCTTGACTCGACACGTTATCAACCAAACATACAGTCATCCGATTCTGACACGCCTCACTTCACATCTGATTCTGAGGCTGAATCCGAAAAACCTACTGAGTTATTACCAACCAACCTCATGGATGGAACACAATTCGACCCACTTTTTACCAATACCATTGGAGATACATCCACAACCCCTTCCACTACTGTGCCATCCATGGTAACAACAACCCCTCTAGGCATGCCTAATGTGGGGGACACTCCACCTTTAGGAATGCCCAACACATGACTACCTCCTATTATGGGTAGGCCAAATATAGGAATCACACCACCTGCCATTACCACAAACCAGATCCCAGGAATTCCTGGCACTATTCCTAACCCTGGTGTAACCCATGTTGCACTTGGAAACGTTGGCCCATACCAAACCATAGCAGTTGGAGGACACATACCTTCAATACCTAGCATACCCTTAGGGGCTACTGGACCACTACATCATGCCACCATGAATAGTCATGTCCCAGTCACTACGCCACACCCATCTACTAGTTTACCTTACATGGCGAGTCTGAACTTACCAGAATTAGCTAGGATAACCAACGATCGTATCAGGCACAACCCTACATGGCCACCCATGCCTACGAAGCTCCCCTCGGACATACCCAAGTTTGAAGGAAAACCTGGGGAGGATCCTAAAAACCACATAATGTCTTTTCACCTATGGTGTTCATCTAACTCCATAGTGGATGACTCCATTCGTCTTAGACTATTGCAACGAACGTTCACTGGCTCTGTAGCCAAGTGGTACATCGAACAACCACATGGGACCCACCATATTTTCACGTCTCTCGCCTCCACTTTCCTTCAGTTTTTTCAACTACCTGTACGTTACGATGTAGGAGTTGAAATACTGTTGTCTTGCAGACAAAACATAGATACCCACATCACGGACCATATCCATGAATGGCGCAAGCGTCGTAGCCTCTGTAAGATTAAACTGGATGATCGTATATTTTTGGATTGGTTCCTTAAATCACTCCTACCCCTCATAGCAAAAGACGTCGCTTCCGAACGACCCCAGTCAGAGGAAGAAGCTATCCTAAAAGCTCAACAATTCGACCTAATTTATGCTCAATCAGGCTATCTCTACACCATCATACCAGACGCCCCACGAGGCGATTCTTCACGCGGTGACGCGCCGGGGGCATCACATGCCGCCGATGGTATTATTGGCCAGGTCACACCACAAATTAAACCTTTTAGCATGGTGAGCACCGTAAATGCCCCAGACCTCTCTAGGGCTACATCTAATTCTGGAGCGACAACTTCCTACGCTCCAACGAGTCAGACTCACCACACTCATGGACCCTCTTGTCCACAACATTGCTATGGGAAAGCGCCATTGGAATATGTCCCACCCACCTACTATAACCAACCGGCTACCCAGAACCCAACTCAGTTCCCGCCACAACCGATGTATTACCCACAGCAAGCTACAACAGCTAACCCAACACCTCCAATAGCTCAGGGTTACCAACAACCCCAGTAGGTAACTGGACCACCTCCAGTCCCACCAACTTATTATCCACCACAACCTGCTCCCGCACCTGCGGCAAACCAAAATCCTCTCGCTGCTCAAGGGCAAGTGTACACACAACACAATCAGCGCCAACATCAAAACAACCAGCGCAACCAGGGTGGGCAGCAAAACCATGGAAGAGGACGTAACCGCAGCAACAACCAACAACATCAGCAAGGTCCACCACCTCCCAATCCTCCGCATAATAACAACGCTGCTCCTCCCAACTAGAATCTGGATCGTCATCCCAAGCAGCCTAAAAACAATAACCTCAGAACAAACCACCCTTGTTCTATATGCGGGGTCTATGGCCACTACACACATGCTTGCCCACATTTGGAACGAACTCGACAACTCTGGACTGATGATGCCCATCGCCAAGGGCACGCGGCTCCTCAGGCGCCACCCAACCCCCCACCCCCTCAGCAGCAACCCATGGTATTACAAAACCCCTTACCAACCCAAGGCGTAGTGAACACTCAGTCGTTGGCTCCGCCTCAAGGCAACGCGCCCCCACAACAACAGATCACTTATGCCGCTCCTGATCAACCCATGTTCGACTCTGGTATCCACCACTTGTTAATGATGTCATCCGTTGATGTCAACCTTCAAACACGTTGGAACCAATATGGATCCACCCCCGAATACCCTCCCGCCGACAAAAACACTAACGCTCATCCCACTGATCAGACGTTACGTATACCCCCGGTTACACTCGATGGCGCCTCTAAAGCACCTCGCTTCCCACTTCGTCGCATCAACAATAACCCGAATGCTCGCACCGCGTCAAATTATAGCATTGTAGATGACTTAGCCCAGTCTCCAGCAGCCATGTCTGCTTTAGAAGTCTTAAAAAACTGTCCTTCACAGCGCAAGACTTTGCTTTCTGCCATTGGTGCTATTGACCCCAATGATTCACAACTGATGGCATTCGACTCGGACCAGTCCGAACCATGCCTACCTTCCACTTTAGCATTCCAAGTTTCTGTTTCTGTTCGGAATCTTGTCATCCATCGGTGCATTAGCCTCTACAGTGTTATGTCCACATTCGTTTGGCAGAAGTTGGGATCCCCTACTCTCCAGCAGTCCACCACCGCGTTGCGAGCCTATGACGGCCGTTCGGCTCAACCCCAAGGTCTGTTAACTAATGTCCCCATCTAGCTGGCTGGTAAAACCGTTCTCATTGACATAGAGGTCATCAATGCCCAACTTGATTATAACCTCTTACTTGGTCGCAGCTACATGTATGCCATGCGGGCGGTTGCCTCATCCGTTTTTCGTACCATGATGTTCCCCCATGACGGACGTGTGGTCAAGGTTGACCAACTCACCTATTATGATCCCAAGGCCCCCGCTGCACCCGAAAATGTTCTCCCCATGATTAAACAACCTGTTTGTGGTGCAACTACCTCGTTTGTTTCCTCCGTGGGACCCGAACTTTACTCCGACACGCCGATGACTTCTACATTCCAATCCATTCCAACCCCGTCAGCAGCGCCCAAAGTATCTGACTTATGTACCCTGTCCCATAATACTCAACCACTCAACAATCAAACGCCCTTGTTACCTAAACCACCATTAGTCCCTAGTCACATTGGTGTTACACCCATCCACACAATCCCCTTTCTATTCCCTCCCTCGGGAGTAGTAAGCGCCCCAGTTATGGCTACCCTTAGTCTCCCCGAGTTAACCTTGGGATTACTCGTGTGGTATATTTCGCCTCCCGTTCCCCCGCCGACACCGAATGTCGTCCTGCAACCGGTGCAACCCATTGTCACTACTACTCAACCACCTCCCGGTGTCACTACCCCTTCATATTCTACGAATCCCCCTCCTCTTATCAAGCCCACTGGGGGCAGAGGCCCACAACCATACATTGCGGTACCTCCTCCCAAAGCAGTTAAACCTCCCCCCATGTTTCGTGCTCCTCCTAAATGCTCATTGTGTGATGAGTTAGGCCATCCAACTCATCAATGTCCACAATTACCTGCATTACAGGAACACATGCAAATGCTTGATGACGACACCAACGTTTCAGTAGTCAAACTAGAACCCCCCCCTCAACATCGTGATAAATCATTGCGCACAAACCATCCTTGTGCCATATGCGGTATTTACGGCCACTACTCACATCACTGTCTTGATCTCCCAGACTACAGAGCAGCTCTCTATGAGATGAATAATTTTGACCTTGAGACGGCACCCCCCACAATCGAGGAGATCTGCCCTCCCGTAGCATCCCCATCCGGAGAGGTTAACACCATCTATATTATTTCGACAACATACAAACCTGAACAAGTCGATTTATGGTCTGATTACTTCCATAGTGATGAGCAAATTTTAGAGACTCTTACTGCCCCTGATTACCCCTGGGAAGACATGCACCATCGTTCATACTTCCTCCCAGAAGAGTCCTCCTCCACCACAGCTACCCAGTTTGCGGTCGAGTCCAAATATTTCCTCCCCACCAAAGTCGACTGGTTTAAGGATCCTATTCCTGCCCCTGATGCCTTCGAGGAAGGGAACATGTCAAACATTTCCCCTATCATCCAAATCGACATTTCCACTACACCTGGAAAACATGAGCTCATCTCGCTAGGTGCATCTTGCACTCAAGTGGAAACTCAGGCATATAAGAAACTCTTCCAAGAGTTTCGTGATGTCTTCGCTTGGTCTTACACCGAGATGCCTGGCCTCAATCCCAAAATTGTGGAACATCACATCGACACATGGCCCAATGTGAATCCTGTCCGACAAAAACAACGACCCATTCACCTGTCCAAGCTCCCAGCTGTTAAAGCTGAGATTGAAAAAATCCAAAAAGCAGGATTCATATATCCTATTGCCTACACCACTTGGGTTTCAAACCCAGTACCAGTAAACAAAAAAGTGGGCACTCTACGCGTCTGTACTGATTTCCGAGACCTCAATCTCGCTTGTCCCAAAGACAACTTCCCCACACCCTTCATTGACCAACTAATTGATGAATGCGCGGGACATGAGGTCCTTTCTTTTATGGATGGTTTCTCCGGATACAACCAAATAAAAATCCGTAAAGAAGATCAATATAAGACGGCTTTCACCACCCCATGGGGCACCTTCGCCTATCGCGTCATGCCTTTTGGCCTCAAGAATGCTGGAGCCACCTTCCAACGCGCCATGACTTATTGCTTCCACGATCTCCACAAGATCATAAAAGTTTACCTGGACGACCTCATAGCTCGATTCAAAAAGCGATCTGACCATTTAGACGACCTTCGACAAGTTTTCATGCGTTGTCGGAAATACAACATCTGCTTGAACCCCCTCAAGTGTGTCTTTTTCATTACATCAGGTCGCCTATTGGGGTTTGTTATCTCAGAAAAAGGCATCACTGTAGACCCCTTAAAAGTCCAAGCCATTCTAGAGTTACCGTCACCCCGCACATTAAGACAACTACAAAGCCTACAAGGGAGGTCCAACTTCCTCCGCCGCTTTGCCCCTGACTATGCCACAACGGTACACGGTTTCCTACGACTATTACTTCTGCATACCCGTTTCATATGGGACCAACAAGCAGAGACAGCTTTCTCCGACTTAAAGAAAGCACTCACAAACGCCCCGTTGATTTCTCCTCCAGATTTCACCAAAGATTTCATCCTCTATGTTTCAGCATCCGAACATGCTGTATCCGAAGTCCTTGTACAAGAAGATGCTGCTCGCCAAGAGCATGTCATCTACTATGTGAGCCAGACCTTGTCCGGCCCACCCCTCCGATACCCACATGAAGAAAAGATGGCCCTCGTCGTCGTTTTTTCAATACAAAAGCTGAAACATTATATTCTCCTAAGCCACACCATAGTCATAGCTAATTCCAATCCTATGGTGTACCTCTTGAAGCGTCGCCTTCTTCAAGGCCGCGTAGCTAAATGGGTAATTATCCTACAAGAGTACGACCTTACTTTCAAGACCCCAAAGAGCACCAAGGCCCTAGCACTAGCTCAACTCATCATAGATCTCCCATCCTCTTCGTCATCACCCGCTATCAAAACGGATCTCACTGACGACCACATTTTCATCATCTCGTCTGATGACCCATGGTATGGTGATATTTTGTTATACCTTCGCACACAGAAGTTCAGACCCCACATCGATCATGACGGATGCCGTCATATACGACACCACGCCCCCCGATACCTCTTGTTAGGGGATGTACTTTATCGACACGGCGTTGATACCATCTTACGACGCTGCCTATCCCATAGCGAGGCAGAACAAGTCCTTAATGATTGCCATAGCGGTGCCTACGGAGGCCATTTCTCCGGCATGGCCACTGCCCAAAAGATCATCCGCTAGGTTACTTTTGGCCTTCATTATTTACTGATTGCATCACCGCAGTCAAACATTGTCAAAACTGCCAACTTTTTGCCCCAAAAGCAAGAACCCCACCCTCCCCCCTTCATCCAGTCGTCATTGCCGGACCATTCTGCAAATGGGCCATCGATTTCCTCGATTGCAATCCCATGTCAGCCGGCGGTCACAAACACATCATTGTGGCCATAGATTATTTCACCAAGGGGGCGGAGGCCATGCCAACTTACAATTGCAAGGCCGAAACCGCAGCACGGTTTTTTCTCAACCATGTTATCGCTCGTTTTGGAGTGCCAAAGCAACTCATCTTAGACCACGGCTCTCACTTTGAAGACGTCGTCTGGAGAGAACTATCAACCTTACTGAAATTTGAACACCATTTCTCCTCCGCTTACTACCCCCAAGGAAACAGCCAAGTCGAGGCAATCAACAAAATTTTGAAAACCATCCTCCAGCGCACTGTAGACAAACACAAGTCAAATTGGCACCACATGCTGTTCCCCGGCACTATGGGCATACCGCACGTCAACCAAAACCGCCACCGGTTTTACCCCTTTCCACTTAGTTCACGGTGTCGAATCCGTCCTCCCCATTGAGTGCCAAATCCCAACCCTACAAATGGTCGTTGAACTCCTACAGGACACTTCCCCAATAGAGCAATGCTTACTACTCCTGGAGCAGGCCGATGAAGATCGGCGTACAGCCCTTCAAACCATGGAAGCAGCCAAGAACCGATCCAAATTGAATTATGATAAACATGTCCACCCAAGAACTTTTACTGAAGGGGACCTTGTCCTCGCCTACGATCAGGCTCATGAAAAAACCAAGAAAGGAAAGTTTGTGTCCATGTGGCAAGGCCCATACATTATACACACTTGCCTCGGATAGGGGGCATACATTCTGACCGATTCAGAAGGAAACCCCCTACGCAACCCATGCAACAGGTTGTACCTCAAGCGTTTTTACCCATAGTAAACCTGATGGACACCACCGTCCATTATTGTACAATATTATTTTCTTTTTTCCACAAAAAATTCAAAAAACCTAAGTATTTGTTTTCTTTGCATGACCACAGATGGATCCTGTTCCACTCTGTTACGTCGGTTTCGCTGATGGTGCAAGCCGTTGGTCCCCCAATTTGGCCTCCACAGCTTGGGTAATATATTCCCCTTCACATGAGTTGATCCACATCGACGGAGTGTGTTTAGGTGCTGCCACCAACAACCAAGCTGAATACGATGCTGTGACCGGTCTCTTGGCCGCAGCTCTCCAATTGAGCATACGTCACCTCAACGTTTTCTTGGACTCACAACTCCTTGTTTCCCAGCTCAACAATGATTACCAGGTATGCGATCCCTGCCTTTTCAGAAAATTTTTGCGCACTAAACAAATGGTTCGACAGTTTGAATCCATTTCATTTACACATGTCCCAAGAAACCTCAATAGTGTAGCAGACCATATGGCCAACAACATTCTAGACTGGAACACTAATCACATCATATCATAAACAAATAATGCATCCACGTGCATAACATGTGCCTCCACGGACATATACAAAAAATAAAAAATGTTGCATCCACGTGCATAACATGTGCCTCCACGGGCATACAGAAAATCAAACATGCCTCCATGGGCGAACAAAAAGACAATAAATGCATCCATGTGCATACACGACTATATACCAACATCATATATATATATATATATATATATATATATATATATATATATATATATATATACATCATCGTATAGTCAAAACATGTCATAGGTGCCCTCAGCACCCAATATACAAAAATACATCATCCGTACAAAAAGAGCTTCCCCATATGCTCAGCAGCATTTGGGGGCAAATGCATATCATCTACTCATCACGGTCCTTGGGCTCCTCTGGCGCCTCCTCCGCCGGCCCTGCTGGACCTTGCCGAGCCCGAACTCTCCGCTCTGCCGGCCCCGTTGGATCGTCTCGTAGACGAATCCTCCTCTCCGCCGGCCCTGCCAGATCATCCCGACCACCATCCCTGTACTCGGCCGCTAGCAACGCTGCCCTCAGCAGGATCGAGTGCCACTCACGTGGCACATCGAAACATCGCTCGACGATGTCCTGATCTAAGTCTCTCCACCCATCCTCTGGGAAACCTGCTAGAATCATATCCAGTGTCTCTCAGACACTAGCGACAGCATCATCTCGAGGGCCAGCCCCTCGACCACGAGCCCCAAATCCTCGACCATGTGGAGACGGTACAGCTGCCGAAGGTGGAGCAACCACCATCACCCGTCCCCTGCGAGCCACATAGTCAGCCGGTGGAACAGGGCCAACATCTGCACAATGCAAATAAACCATCATATACATATCTAACTATAATCATAACCAATAAATCTAGAAACACATGATATAGTAGAAAACAAAACACAAAACGTACCATCTAAACCCCAGGCCTGTCCTTGGGCTCGAGGCATCTCTGGATCTCCTCGGTAATCCATACCAGCATATGGATAGTCCTCAACCAGCAGGGGGATCTGCTCCCACTGCTCGTACATCTCCTGCGAGAAGAACCCGCGGACACCACCACCACCGCGAGGCATCATTTGCCCCCACCACACCATCCGCGGCTTGCTCACCAAACCATCACGAATGGGCACCTGTGGTCGCAAAGTCGGTACCCGCTCAAAGAAAAAAGAACATAGAAAGGAGGCATAGCAGAACTCTCCCCCCTCCCGACTGACCTTGTCCAGATCTCTCCGGACACCAGCTAAAAACATCTAACCCCATGCATAATAGGTCCCCCTCAACACAGAATCCACCATCATTGTTTGTCCCCCTGACAAACGATGTGGCACCGCGGCACCCAACACCCGCAGAACACAAGCCCCGACAGCGCGCATGTCCCACTCTCGCAGTGATCTCAGACTTAGCGTGCTGTTCTGCACAATCGCCCCAACGACACAAAAAGTCTCCAGGAGATCCTCCATGTCAACACCTGCCGGGATCCTCGGCAGAAGATCCCCCACCTCCCCTAAGCAAGGTAACCCAGTAAGAAAATAAACATTTGTGAGGGTGATCTCCAACCTCTCACCCCCAACAACAAAGGCACCCTCTGCAGGTACCCACCAACTCACCAATTTGTTCAGTAGCGGTCCTACTGAACGCATTGGTGGAATCTGAGCGAACTTCAGGAGTCCACTCTCCGCCAGAACTTGCCGGACCTGCTGATCAGTCCGAATCCGGACCATCAAATCTTCCTCTATCTCTATCTCTCGTTCTCGCCACGACGTCAATGGCCTCCTCAGCATCCTACCAAAAAACAAAGAAATTTTTAGCACCAACAATTTTTTTTTCAAAAATACCATCGCGGCCTACATACAAGAACCTGCGATGAACATTGCGGGTATTGGCCAAACAGTCGCGATGAACATCGCGACTGTCTCCCCCATACTTGCGATGAACATCTCGGGTATTGGCCAGACAGTCACGATGAACATCGCGACTGTCAGCCTCAAACCCTCGATGTCCATCGAGGCAAAAGAGCCGAAACCCGCGATATTCCACGTTGGAAGGCCAACATGCAATTTCGTGGCCTTCGGGGGCCCGCCGCTAACCAAAAAAGACATAATTGAAAAGGCTAAGGAAAATAGGGTTACCTGAAACTTGCGGAATCGAAAACCAACGGCCAAATCTCCCGGAAATCAAGAAATAGCTCTAACTGCTCTGCCAAACTCGCACGTAACAATGACACGTCATATGGGCCCCACACCCTATTTATAGAAATTCCACCACTTTTCAAACAACCATTCCGGTGTCATACGACGTCTGTTCCTCAGACTGTTGGTACCGTTGGAATCAGCACAGCGAGAACTTCATGATAGTTCTTTCCTTTTCCTGTTTTCATTAGGTCCATTTTTTGGACACCCTCGTCGCCTCGATTTGCGTGCCACATCGACCGTCGTCCATTTTTTACGAGTGTTATATCGCCGGATTCAGTTTTTCGCGCTCGTGATGATGCTTGAGATCATTTCTCACTCTCACCTCCAGATTTTTCGGGCATTTTTTCCCATGCCCCCTCGTCACCTCGGTTTACGTGCCACATCGACTGTCGTCCATTTTTTATGATTCTTATATCGCCGGATTCAGTTTTACGCACTCGTGATGATGCTTGAGATCATTTCTCGCTCTCACTTCAGATTTTTCGGGCATTTTTTCCCATGCCCCCTCGTCGCCTCGATTTGCGCGCCACATCGACCGTTCTCCGTTCTTGATGAATCTTATATTGCCAGATTCAGTTTTCCGCGCTCGTGATGATGCTTGAGATAATTTCTCACTCTCACCCCATAATTTTCTGGGTATTGTTTCAAAATGCCACCCATCACCTCGGTTTGCGTACCACATTGGCCGTTGCCCCTTTTTGACAATCTTTATGTCACCGGATTCAGTTTTCTGCACTCATGATGATGCTTGAGACCTCTTCTCGCTCTCATCAATCCCTTTTTGTTCGGTATAATTTTATCCCTTTTTCGGGCCAAGCAATCCTTGTATGAAAAAGGCACTTAGGGAGTTTCTGTTAAGCTCTTTTCTGACTCCTAAAACAATGAAAAGATTGCCGAGCAACCTTGCTTCCTTTCATGCTCGCTAAACGTATCTGAAAGGGCGTCTACCTGGTATAAGTTTACCCCTTTTCCGAACCTTGTAGATTAATTATGAAAAAGGAATACTCTAGTCACATCGGCTAGAAGAGTTCTCCATTTGCATCATTTTATGTTTTTTTGGGCCTTGGAGACTAACTTACGAAAAAGAACACCAATGGAGTCCACTTACCGCTTTCAAACTCTCTAAACATGAAAGCAACCACGAGCAATCACCATCCTAGGCTCGTAAAAAACCCACAGGATGGTACTCACAACCACTGCAGAGTCTTCTTACCGCTTTCAGACTCCTTAAAAATGAAAGCACACATGAGCACGAACAGTCCTGGTCTCACAAAATCCACAGGACAGTACCATTTCAGAGCACACTTTTATCCCTTCTTGGAGCTCATTAAAACTACAAAGAAGGACCCAATGGTGCTTCTTAGCGCCACAACAGATCACGTCTACTCATATGGCAGCTTCCCCAATTTTGGTCGCCTTTGTTCAGAGTATTCTGCAGCATGTCACCCTGAGAATCCCTCGACAGCACCCATCAGCTCGTCCCCCCTCCCCCAGAGTTAATACATACCCTTCAGTCCATAAAAGCTATGATCCCCGCACCTACAAGTCAGTTCCCCACGCTGCCAGGTCAGCCATGTCATCATACTCTGAACAAAGGAAGTTTGAGTCTACCCACTCTATGACCCCAGTTACTTCCCATCCCCACAAGTATGCTAGTCCTACCATCAGTACTACCACACTTCAGCTCTACACCTCGTGCTTCTATCAAGGAAACATCATTGCCTTGTTAGTTGCTAGTCTCCCTCTGTCGATGACAACCAAATTTATTCCAGAGGATAGACCTAGAGGTCCCTGTGTCTTGGACTCATCACCATTTATGATGAGTGCCTACAAATCATTTCGAGAAGAGCCCTCAGTGCCTCTCCAAATGATTGTTTCTCACATGCTCGACTTCAACACCTTGATTGCATCGTTGAGACTTGCACAGGGTATTGATCCTTTCAGTTTTTAGTCGAAGACCACGAATACCACCTAACTCTTCCACATTTGAGAGTCTACCTATGGAAACAACCAGTTACATTTTTCCTATAGATATCCGGGTTGCGCATGGCGACAGTATTCAGATGTACCTCAGTTTTATACTCCCTTGCGTATACAGTTACATATATATCTCGGAGATGACTCACAGTCATTGAGTCCCTACAGATGTTGGACACCTTCCATTTCAGCAGTTCATCAACCCTTCTGAGACCTTATTCAGAACGATTGTTGCTCCATTCCAGTGTATCAGTTATTGAGATCAGTCATGTTATGATCATAAGTACATCCCAGAATAATGTCCCCTCCGGACCATTATGATGTACCAGCATATTTTTTTATATTTTTCAGGTCCCCCATTCTTGGGACTAATTGTTATGTATATGTCTTGATACAAGCATGGGTATGCCCGCCTCGTCCATTATCAGAGATTATTCCTCATTCATATTGAGGCCATGTAATATTTTTTGTTTTTTGCAGCTTCCAAGGGCCGTGGATCCAGTCTCCAATCGGTCTCTTCTCTTCCCCAAACCCCAGAAAAACGACAAAAGAACTATGATGTCTATCGGCCATACGATGAGCTCCTACCCTCACACATCAGGGGGCAATCTGTTAACACCCAAAAAGTGCTCACTAGCTCATTTACTTATTCACATGACCCATTTGTCCACTTTTTCACCATTTGAGCCTCTAAAGCCATCAAAAGGTCACCAAAAGACATTAATACACCCATTTTTCCACTCAAAATGAATATTTTTCCTCAAAAAAGCATAAAAAAACCCTAAAAAAGGGTCCAGAATTCCCAAAAATATTAAAAAGGGAATAAAAATATTCAAAATATTCAAAAAAGAAAAAAGGAGGGAAAAGGTACCTAAACCATGTTGGTCAATACCATTGGTTTCCTCAAAACCATAATGGTATTCCCCACTACCAAAAACTATAAAAAGGTGGTAGGGGCTCCTCACTTTCCATCCATCCATCTTCCTATCCTCATGCTGTCAAAATATCCCTTGAGCTTTTGACCATTGTAGCCATCTTGGAGAAGAGACCTTTGGAGCTTGGAGCTACTCACCTTGGAAGTTGCTCAACAATCTTCACCACTTGGAGGTATTACTATTGCAAGCACTTGCTTGCCCTTAGTCTTAATACAAAAATCTTTTTTACATATTGTCAATCGTTTTTGCTCTTCATAATATTTCCATTATTTGCTTATCTTTTTTACATATATCCATGATTAATATAGTTTAAAGTAGTTTGTTGTTTATTTCTATTGAAACTGCTGCTACTAGTTAGCAGGTGCCCATTGCACTAAGCTTGGTTGCAAAACCAAGCCAACAATGTTGATTCTAATTTTGGTGTTGATCGATGTATTTTCCATTGACTGATGGGTGTGTTTTCCACCAAAAGAAAAGTTTTGAGTAAATGTTTTATGGTGGTATGGTGATAGTGGGTGGTTTTGGGTATAAACTCAAGTTCATATGTTCAGATCTGGATAGTTGAGAGTTAAGAGTCCAAGTTATATGATGGCTAAAGGGTTTCTGTCAAATGTTGTGGTAACTTCAATTTTATGGAGATTTATCTGATGGGAAATCTATTTCTTTACTGGTAAACACTTTTGATTCCATCAATTCTCTTGAGCATCACCTTCAAGTCTAGTTGGAAACTCCTGTGTAGAGACATTTTTTGGAGGATAAACAGGGAGTGGATCAAATTTTGTAGTCTGAATGTAAAATGTAATATTTGTTGGATTCTACCATCATTTTGGTTTCTCAATTGCATGGAGGTTGTGGGTAAGGAGACTCCCTCATTAACCAAATCCAAAATAAAACTTTATATGCATGGTGCTCACAGAGGAAGGCATGGCGGTATGATGGACACAAGGGAAGACATGTTGCAATTAGGAAAATGATATATTTACTTCAATTTCAAAAATGAAAATGGAAATCATGTACGTTTAAAGATTCTTCTATAGAGTTGCATGTAAGTAGATTCATACAAATTGGACAATTGTGCTTAACGATCCTTCTACACAAGTTGATTCATACAAATTGGACAATCAAGAGTGAGATAACTTCTTTTTCTAAAGAAATTTTTATTGTTATGTTTTCTAAACATGAAGCATATTAGAAAATAATAAAGACATTGGGTTTGGGTAGAGGGATTGTATTTGGAGACGTTTGTAAATTAAAAACTTAGTTGTAAATTAATTTTAAAAAATTGTATAAGTCAATTAAAATGACTTGTCATTAACAAAACTTATAATCACTATTTTTATTAATAAAACCATAATTATAAATTAATATATATGTATACTATATAACAAATAATAATGTTAATTAGTTAATAAATTTATATTAATTTAAAATACAATAAATATTTCGTTAAATGATATATTTTTATGTGATATATAAATTAATAATAATAATAATGTTATTGAATTCATAAAATTATTTTTAACTAATTAGATTTTAAAAATTGTTTATGATTAATTTGTTTTGAGGAAGATTATGTGTATTTTTAAGTTTTAGATATTAATGGAATATATATATATATATAGGAGGCACGGGCTGTCACAAATCTTGTTTTTTTTTTAATTTAAATTTTAATGTTTTAATTTTTAAAATGCTGATATTTTTTCTATTTTTGGTTTTTATTTTTATTTTTCTTTTCTTAGTTTTTTTAATTCATTTTTAATGTTTACTTTTAATTTTTTATTTTGTTTTTTGCTTTTGTTTTTTAAATATATATACATTTTAATTTTGATTGGTTTCTTATTAATTTATAATTTTATTCTTTTTTTAAATTTTAAATTTTCTTTGTAATGTTTTTTTTGGTATGTTTTAATTTTTTTCTATTTTTTTTTAAATTCATTTTTAATGCTTATATATATATACATATATATTTAATTTAATTTTAATATATATGTTTTTAAATTATTTTGTTTTAATAGAAATTGAGTCTTTTTTGTTTATTTATGAAGTGTTTAAAAAAATAAAAAATTAATGTTTTTCTTTGGTTATGCATTTTTAGAAATGCTGACCATCGACGGTAGCCCGTCTTTTCGATTCAAGGTTTGATTTCGACATTTTTGTTGTAATTGCTTCGGATGTCAAGGCCATTGTTTCAAACATTATGCAATTTTAACCCCGATAAAAAATGAGGGTGATTCTGAAGGAGCACTTTTTCGATTTAGGGGTTCATTTAGGGGTTTGTTGTCACCGACACTAGCTAGGGTTTCCAAAAAGTTGTAATTTTTATCCCTGAAAAATAAATGGGTGCTACCAGTAGCATCACTTTTCGACTCAAAAGTAAAAATAACCACTAAATGCAACCTATAAAAAACGAGAATTATTTAGAGTTCTTGTCAGGTTGTATAATGTGTTTATTTCATTGTAACTTAGTTTTGCTCTCGATTTCCAATAACATTGTATATTTTTCCTTGATTATTGTAATTGGTTACAAGTCAAATTATCTACAAGAATGGATACTGACATTTTATCTCTCTAGCAATGCCTTATTGTTGGTAGTCTTCTCGATATTGTTTCTTCTCAAAGAAGGGCTTCTTTCTTTTGAAATGTAGGATTGCTGCTATATATTGAAAAATCTCTTTTACTTGTAAAAATCCTCATTAACTATGACTCATCATACTATGAGAGTAAGCATCATGGATGCTGATGGGTTTGAACTGGAGTCTTAACTCCTTCATAGGAATTCTAGTTTCCAACTGACTGCCATATTTGGGGAAAGTATTTTTTGGTCGTTAGGACTTTGAAAAGTTGTTTTCAAGATCCAAGACATACTTATGTCCCTTGCAGGAGATGCAACATGTAGGGACACTTATTTCAGTGTCCCCCAAAAAGAATATCTAAACAATACTAACATCACATGAAAATTTTTTAAACTTGAAAATCAAATGCGAAATCGTAAATAAAATGCTAAAACTCAAACTGTACTTAAAATGGAACCATATACTTTATTTCTGAAGGTTGTAGGTGGTTGTAGCTCACATCCCTTGCCGCTTCGATCTAGACATCCAATCTCTCGATTTACCAAAGACCTCTCGGTTGACCACCCTACCATATCAGGGTTACTCTCCTTCACCCTGAACCCCTGAGCATTTTGGGGTCGTAAGAACACACTAGCAAGCTTCCCGTTGGGATCTCTCAGTCCCTGGTCTAGCTAAGCCCAACTCACAAAAACCACTCGATTAATTCTCGATTCCGATGCCCATCCAGCACAGGGGAGAAAGAGATATCATTTTCTCCTTCTCCTCCCTTCTTTTATAACTAAAGTCTATGTGCCATGTGTCCTCACATGCACATAATTGATTTAATTTAATATTTTATTAATATTTATTCTCAAGTTACAAGTGTCTCTTCTGGTCTTTAGTGTGCACCTAATTTCCTAAATTGGTGTAAGGTAGGTGTAGTGGTTTGCCAACTAATTTTATTCAAGAAATATTTTTAATACAACTTTTAATAGACCACAAGATGTTTTCTGTTTTCTCTCATTCCCAATTAATAAAATGAAAATAAAAGAAATTTCTTTTATTAATATTCTACTTTAATTCCAATTCTTTTTCAAAGTTTATAATATTAAATAAAAATCAAGATTTGAATAAACAGTTCTTGTATTTTTATTCCACTTCATTTCTAATTCTTTTTCAAAGATAATAATGTTAAATAAAATTAAAGATTTGAATAAATAGTTATATTATTTATTTTCTACTTTATTTCTAATTATTTCCTCTTTTCAAATTAGTAAAATAAAACAAATTGGAATAAAGTATTTCTTAAATCTTATGTGAGATTTCCATTTATACATTTGATTAATTTCTCCCTTTGGTTCTTATCTAGGTACCTCTTCGGCGGGCCCTTCCGACAGTTCTGTTTCTTTCTTCTTATGGGGAGTACTGTGTAGCGATCGGGAATCTTTACCGTGACCTTCCAACTACGCTTTCTTGGAGACTAAGGGCTGCTGAGGGATAAGGTCCTCCTTATCGCGTGCCCCTCAACTCATCGTACGCAACCAAGTCGTTATGGCCTCACCCGTACGACACACGCTTCCCTGGGTGAGCTGAAATGGCTTCCTACCCATGCGTGGATTGTTATTTCAGGGTCGATAGTCTGTTGTCCTACCCCTATGTGTTCTTTCCATCTTTACGACCCCTATAATTCCATTGTGGGTCAGTCGGTAAATCGTCTTACCTGCCACTACACACACACACACACACTCAAGTGCACATTAGTAGCGCTGCACTATGAAATATTTCATCATCCATCATAATATCTCAGTCAGTCGAGCATATATTTTATTCATCATTTTCTCTCAATCAGTAAATCATATCTATCATTCATCATTCTATCTCAATCAGTCTAGCATATGTAACATTCAGTCATCCTATCTCAATCAGTCGAGCATATCTAACATTTAGTCATGCTATCTCGATCAGTCGAGCATATCTAACATTTAGTCATTCTATCTCGATCAGTCGAGCATATCTAACATTTAGTCATTCTATCTCGATCAGTCGAGCATATCTAACATTCAGTCATTCTATCTCGATCAGTCGAGCATATCTAACATTCAGTCATTCTATCTCAATCAGTCGAGCATATCTAACATTCATTCATTCTATCTCAATCAGTCGAGCATATCTAACATTCATTCATTCTATCTCAATCAGTCGAGCATATCTAACATTCAGTCATTCTATCTCAATCAGTCGAGCATATCTAACATTTAGTCATTATATCTCAATCAGTCGAGCATATCTAACATTCAGTCATTATTCACTTTGTAAATTCGCAAATCATTAAGTAGAGCATTCATTTATTAAGTAAAGTATCAATTTCTATAACTGTCATTCATTGTGTCGTTTTCGTTTATCATTTGTCGTCATGCAAATCATCATGTGTTCTTCAGTCGTTCAAGCATTTTCAATATTCAAGGGACCAATTACTAAATTTTATTCGGTCAGATCACTTGGCAAGTGTCCTCAAGTCTACAGTTAGTCAATGTACCAAGGCGGGCACTTGCTAAGTGACCCAACCACATGTCAACATTGTGAAGCACAACAATTTTGTGCTTATCTCCAACACCACTGAGCCCTATCCCTTTGTGTTCTCATCCTTATGTCTAACACTACCTCTGCTAAGCACTGCCCTCCCACCGTAAGTGCTTAAAACTTATTAACTACGCATTAAGTATAAAATTCTCTCTGTTTCAACACCACAGAGCGCTATGGCTTTGTGCTCCGACGCTTATCTCCAACACCGTCAAGTGCCATCTCCCGCATATCATTTTTTGTTGTTGATGTTTTCCCCACAGACCTGGCTATCCCTATGGCAGGGAATTTGCTACAACACAATTGTTTCCTGTTAGTATACGTGTTTTAAGTAACTCGTTCATCCTGATCTTTGTTGATGCTTGAGGTATAGCAGTAGGCATGGCTGACCCATTTATTAAGATCGCAAAAGAAACTGAGGTCACACAGCACATAACCTGGTTGAAAAAGTGATCCCACCCCAATAACTAGGGGGCAAGCGAAATATCTAAAATATACATGCCTAGGAAATACTTAATGAATTGCATTTGGAGATCTTTTCTAGGCGGTCTTCATATAAGGGATGATGGGTTATTTGAAAAGGGGACAATGGCATGAATTTATACATGTTTTAAAAGTGTTTGATTTTTTGTTGGGCTATTTTTCCAAAGAGGTTCGAGTGTAACTTCATGAATGTAAATTGTATTTCAATAAGTCAAGGTAAGATTTTTTAAATTGATTTAATAAAAATTCAAAAAAGAGATTAATTATATTGATAAGTGTTTATATTTCACAATTTGGGGTGGATTAGGAAGGGTTCTCTTGCTAGATTGCAGGAAGATGAGACAAGTGTACTGTAAAGATTTTTTTTTGGCAATCATTCCAATTTCGACTTATATAACCTTCAAATCATAGATTAGTAAGACATTAGACAATTAAAATCATCCAAACAGGAAACTAGTCAATTTTTGGTAGTGTTTTGTGAAACCTGTTTTCCAATTGTCCCCAAATGATGCCCGCAGACACAAATTCTTGATCTGAAACTTGGATCAGATTCAAAAACATCTACAATGATTGGAAACACCATTTTTTTAGAAATATATGAAGAGCACAATATATGTTATTACAACCAAACTTATAATATGTTGATTATTCCAATGTATTGCACATAAGAGAAGGAAGATACTAGAAATAGAAGCAATAGTAGGAAGAGAAGTCTCTGAATATTTATCATGAGATGAATATACATTCATAACACTGATTACAATAGCATATGGATCTTACTCATCTCGAAACCCAAGAAAAACAAAGATAGAGTTGCATAGGTGTGCTCCTCAACATTGAAACCTTGTCTCTAGTGAAAATAGTTCTATCTTGGTCACCTGGACACCTTTTTCGACAAGAAAAAAGGTGTTTCTTACTGGAAACCACACTTTGTACATAGTGGAACAGGTATCACAACCCATAAATGCTCATAAATATTGAAACAAGAACCTCCATTTCGGCCTTTCAACATTGTTTCCACTAAATGAAGGGTTTGAACTCTACAACAAGAATACCAACCACTGGATTTGATGAAAGGGAGTCAAGAATATGTTTTGCACCTTCAAAATGAAACCCTATCATCTACAAATGGAAAATAAACATCTTATTTGAATCTCTATAGAGAAATCTGTGTGATTCCTCCTCCCAAAATCACCTGCAATGAAAAAAAATGAGAGATTTGGATGATCTCTCCTCACAGTTGCAAGGGGCACATCTCCCAAGGGAGTCAAGAATATGTTTTGTAGCTTCGAAATGAAACCGTGTCATCTACAAATGGAAAATAAACATCTTCTTTGAATCTCTATAGAGAAATCTGTGTGATTCCTCCTCCCAAAATCACCTACAATGAAGAACAAATGAGAGATTTGGATGATCTCTCGTCACAATTGCAAGGGGCACATTTCCCAAGCTAGCTAGGGGCACATCTCCAAAGATTTGAAAATATAAGCTCTCTACAAGATCAAAGGGATCACAGAATCAAAAATGACCAAAAGATGTCCACTGGGGTGCACCACCTTCTTTTATAACATGATTTGACCTCAAGATACATTGAATGCGGTCCATCCACCTCAACCAATGCGCCGTCATTGATTAATTTTGTTCCTGTAGCTTTTTCCTTCTTTTTCCTTGCTTTGATGTATTTATGCTTTGGTTTGCTTTTATGCTTTTGGAAACATCTTGCTTTTCCTGGATTTTCTTTGCTTTCCTGTTTTTCCTACTTTTCCTTCTTTCTTCAACTTTTATGAACTTTCCTGCTTTTCTTATGCTTTCTTCTTTTCTGGGTTTTCTTGATTTTATGCTTCCTTCCATCTTTTTTGTGGCTTTATTGATTTTCTCTGCCTTTCTTCTAGTTTACATTGTGGATGACAACTCATTGGGTCCACAAGATCTCTTTTGCGCACTCCTAGGCCACCTAAGCATATACACTCATTATAAAATTAAATAATAATAAAATATTTACATTTAATACATTGCACACGATCCTACGTTTCAAAATTAATAAAACTTGGGAATTAATGCATTCAAAATTACCCCTTCACTTATTAAATTTTTTCCATAACCTATAGGGGTTGAAAAGGTAGTAGGATGACCATGGATCCCTCAGGAAGGGGACATTACAGTCCTCCCCTCCCAATTTTTCTTGTCCTCAATCAAAGACATCAACTCCATAGAAAACATGAAACCAAGCGATGCCTTCTCACCATCGAGATTTTGGTGTTGAACTGACATAGCATTGGAATTCAATTGGTCCATCATGCTTCCTCCGTGCCACTCTAAACATAACCATCTCCTCACTGAGTAACTCCACTATCTTTGCAACTGAAAATGTATGTTCCTCCCAATTGAAACAAATGAGAAGAATGATAGGATCCCAAGTGAATATGATGAATGCAATGTGACGATGACAACCACCACTACACTCCAAAAACATCAACGACATCCAAGACAATCCATCATGCCAAGGAATGCTTGGATCCCACTGCCTCAGTTGCACTGTCCAAAACTTCAACGGTGTCTGAAACCAACAATTAATTCCTAGATCCTATGGTCCCTAATGCATACCATCCATCATCACTGATGTTTGTGACAACCTGTCACTCCCTGGTATGCCAGGATCCATCCACCACCATGTTGGAAGTTCATCACTCCCAAGGCTGATCAATGTCTCTGTGAGCCTCTCTAATAAGACATGAAACTCCTCATGTACAGATAACACTCTAATCCCATGGCTCACACCATCATCACTTTTTCCACTCAAAGTACTCCAGTATAACTCCCTTGCACTGTTGTGCATGAAACAAATATCAAGTGGCACAAGTAGATGCCATTGTTGCTCACCATAGTGAAGGAGGAATAAGGGTGTGTCCAAGTGATCAAAATAAAGTTGAGAAGAAGACACATGTGTCTCTTGATTCTCATGAAGCACCAATAGCAATGGTCCCTTTATCAATTCAACATTTCCTTTCACATCCTCAGGTGCTAGGAGTGAAAGAGAGTAGGCCAGCTGCAACTCTCTACCAAGTTCATCCAATAAAACAATAGATGCATGGTCTCCTTTGTTGGATGGTCCAAAAGGAATGTACTGGTGTGCCTCATCCAAAGATATGAATTTACTCCACAGAGGAAAAATTAGAATGTACATGAACTAATTATAAGCACACTAAATCAATATTTAAAAAAATTGAACACACATTGGATGGGCTAGGAACAAGGGACTAGCTAGTTTGACTAGAATTCAGAAGGAGAAATCCCAAACAATACTAGACTCTCCCAATTTCTTCCAAGATGGAGATAAAGACATGCTAAGGATGCAAATAATACGACAACAAGGCCAATACTTCGACAATGTCATATTTATGGGTGCTTCATGCCTGGGAATATTTCCTTGGCAGAGCCTAGGCTATCAATGCACATTCCTTGAGGACTTATGTGGAAACCCAAGGCTTCTGTTGCTCACTGGAAGTGATCAGACCCGAGATAAGCTATGTGGGAATTCCCCACCCTACTAAAGAAAGTGATAAGTTACATAAATCAGAGTTTAAATGGTATTTAGAAAGAATTTGGAGAAAATATGCAACAATGGACAACTTGACTAGTTAACTTTCAAGTCAACCAAAACAACCTTTAACCCTCCAAAAAATCAGAACCATGGATGGGGATGGGTTTGAAATTATCTCAATAATCCATGAAAACTGACTGAATGAAAATTGGTTGCATAGAAATCAGTTTATTACCACTATACTAAAAACTAGTCAATTTGGGTATTGAAAAGAGCATAGGTTCAAATACACTTGAAAGAAAAACATGTAATCTACAACAAAGAAGTATTAGGCTATGATTTATAATTCAAAATAATAGATATTAAATATCATATGCTGATTGAAGCAGCAACCAAGTCTCTAGGGGCGCAATCTTTTATTTCCTTCACCAACCACCATAAAATTACATGAGAATAATTGAGAGAATAGATGTTCAAATTGACTGGATCTTCAACACGCTGTCTGGAACGTTTTGGACCTGAAAATTGATTATAATACCTACAATTAAACTCAATGATAAAGTATTAATTCCATTCTCCTCATGAACTAGTTGATTTTCTACTATACACCATGGCATAAACCTCGAGAACCATATTTAGTGTGATAAACATTTAAATTAGCAACATATTCCACTCATATACCAAATTTTCCCTTTGTATGGCATGTGCAGTGGCCCAAGTTCACATGCATGGCCTGAAACCCCAAAGAAAAATGTTATGGCCAACAAATTGGTATTTTGCACCAAAACATGGATTGGACACCAAGAGGCATCAGTGTGATGCACCAAACCTCAAAATAACCACCATATCCCACTCATAGGCCACAGATTCCCTAAGGAGAACCTATTCGGTGGTCTATGGCCTTGCACATGGCCCGTGAGCTCTAACATCAAATGTTATTGACTAAGGCTTTAGATTTCACCCTAGATCATAGTTAAGGCAATGCGAACCGTCCATGGTTTACCAAACCTCGATAAGTACACCATATATCTCTCTTAGTGTTTTTTCCTCCTTTGGTTCCAATATCTATAAATTTATTTCATAGCACCACCTCTCCCTCTCCATCCCTCCCTATCATATACCTCAATGCCCTCTCCATTTCCTAATGGCCAACCTTAATTCCCTTATGGAGAGTGTGGCAGCCTAGAATACCATACATGGATCATGATCCCCATAGGCAAATGTTCTGGCCCAAGAAGCTTGATCTTGGCATCAAACCATAGCTTAAGAATTAAGAACAATATATAGTGTTCCAAATCTCAAAATGGACACTATATTACATGCACATTCTAAATATTGTGTATGTAGGGTTAGTTGTGGTATAGGGCACTATGAATGTCCCATGAACACTTTTGAAAGTTAGTATGGCCTTGGATCCCAAGTTTTACCTTGACACTATGCCCTACACCATGAGAACTATCCTTGGTGTTTCAAATTTTGAAATGGCCACCATATCCCGCTTACAAGACAAAAATTTCCTATAGGATGGACATGATGGATTGGAGCCTCACACATAGCCAATGAGCTCCAAAGGAAAATGTTATGGCCTAAGACTTTGTATTTGTTTCCCTAGAACATGGCCTAGTCCATGAGAGACACCCTTGGTTTTAAAAACTTGGATTGAGTACCATATCCCTGAGTGTAGTCTAGGGACCAATGCTTATTTGTTAGGGAAAATAATTAGGAATATGAGGAGCATAGACAGATGTGTCAAAAGAAATGAACCTTTCATGAAATATGGAAAATGGATGAATACATGAGAGTGGACACATAAATAAATGATGAGGCTAAGAGGGAAATAAACCAATGAGAGAATAGAGGAATGCATCTAAATCACACACACAAAACATTCATTAGCCCATGTTGTAAATAAATGACACACATAAACAATGGACCTTATAGTGTATACATACAAGTGACATGCCTATATAAGCCACATATATAAACAACTTGAGATAGATTGCTTAGCAGATGCTTGACCTTAGTTGATTGTTGAATCAATTTTCTTCCCTTAGGCATTGGAGTTCTATTTCCTAGATGGTGGATGCACTTCATGATGGCCACAAGGAGGATTCACTTGGTGGTAGAATGACCTACAGGGGATGTGGAGTAAGGTGCATCATGAAGGAGGGATTTAATCCCTAAATGTCTTGTGGTAGCATGGGTTACTATTCATTGGATTGGAGATGGGTCGAGGACGTATGAGGCTTTGATAATGTTCTTACACGGCGTATTTGCGCCAGTGGAGCACTTTTATTTGGAGGAAAGATGAAGTACATGGAGGCTTGTAATGGAGTGGTGTGAACTTATCTTGTGTAGCTACATCACCTCGAAGTCCTTATTGTGCATGAAATCATCATTGGAGCATGACACTTGTACTCTAGACCGAACATCTCACTTGTGTGAAATACAAGGGCTCATGTAGGTTGCTTGTAAGGGTTTGTTCCCATATAGTATTGTTGGCCTTCCTTACTTCTCATATAAATAGAGAAAGGAGAGAGTATTTCATTCATATGAATTGTGTGTTCATTCTTTCTCATTGTTGTGTAGAGACATGACCTAGAAGAGGAGTGCAACTTTCCTCTCTATCTCTCTATGTATTTACTTGTATTGGTTTCTCTCTCTCTCTCTCTTGGATGCTAGGGTTGTCTCTTTAAAGTTTCTTGGAACATATTGGAGTTTTAGGATTAGGGTTTTACCCTTTGATATTGGAGACTAGGGTTTTGATAGAAAACTGTAGGGTGGAATTGTGAAAAAAGAAAAGAATACGAGGACTTCTTGCCTTGGAGTTAGTGTTGGAGGGATTCTTGCACTTGGCATCGTGCATTCCCACACCATGTTGAAGATTGTGATTTGAGCTTGTAAGTGACTAGGTAGATTCATGCAAGAGAAAGTTATGAACCTAAGAAAGAGAGAGATGGAAGGTTACAAAGGATCATAGAGGTTGGGTTTCATAGGAAACCATTTGCATTTTCATGCAGATGACTACACTTTTTTGTGTTAAGATCCAAGATATGAATTTACTGAGTTGATCTTGTAAACAACATATTGGATGCCTTTTGGATACAATAACAAGCACTTGAGGGAAAAGGATTTGTGTGGGACTATTGAGTTGAAAAATAAGTATGTTCCTTAGGTTTTGTGGGGAAATCAAAGGGAGTTCCATGGATGAGCTTGTTCGATGGCTACCTAGAGTGTTTTGTGGTGAATTGTATAGTGGAGCTTGAGAGAAAATGTTGGATGAGTGAATTTTAAAGGTGTTGGACCAGTTCACTTTGCCCTATGTCCTCATAGCCCATCTTGGGGGTGGAATCCACAAAGGAACACATATGGTTGAGTGGAGAATTGCATACAAGTAGCCAATTTCCTTGGACCAACTTATTCATAACATAAGTGTTACATTCTCTACTAAATTCTTGTTTATAATTATGTTGTTGAGCTATAGTTTTCTTATGAATGAATTGGTATGGGAATCGTGGATGTATGATTGTTATACCTCAATATTTCACAGTGTCGCATCCTCACAATAAAAACATTTGACGACACTTCCCCTACTGCCTAAAACCCCCGGAAGAGAAAAGTAATGATTGACCACTAAAGACAAACCTGTCATATCATTTGGCAAACCTAACCGAGACCTATCTTTCAACACTACCGCTTCTTGCACCTCTTCAGGGGTGCGGTAGTCTATACTACCGCGTGTTGCTCCTTGTCTTGGGCGGGATACTACCGCCCTATGCTCAGGCTTAGGGGTGTGGTAGTCTTATTTTAACCTTTTTTCCATGGTTTGTGGGATCCTGATTTTCGAGAGATTCTTTAGAGATTGAAACCTCTGATTCGATCCTAACTCACTTTCTCAGATTAGTGGGTCTGATCCACTAAACACTCCCAAGATCCATTCTTCTCTATTGTTGGTTAATCCTCCTACACACTATAAGAGAGAGGCCTTCCATGATAAAATGGAGGACTCTTTGAGATATCAAACCTATGGTCTTAGATCTTTGTGGAGATAGCTAGAGGAGAAAGCACTAGGAGCTGGGAGTTGGCTTGGACATCAAACAATCATTGTAAGTAACTTCAAGTTTGCAAATAAAATATAACTTGTCTTGTTTCCCAAATTGTGTGTGTTGATGTTGTTTCAATTACATGATTTGTTTCTATGATAGATTTAGATTCTAACATATATTTCAAGCTGCTAGAAAGATTGTATGTGCTTGTACTTTGATTCATCCCAACAGGTTCATTCGCGAAGACTTGAGGATTGGAACAATAACTAGGACAAGCGACTAAATCAAAGGTCTGTTAAACCACTTCCATTTCTTTCAGCAGTATAATCTTGAAGCATTCATTTGAATCTAGGAATTCAAGGTAGCATTTGTTATCTTTTTATCTTAGTTTAAAGTCAGTCAAGTCTACTTTAACCTAAGAGAGTTTCTACCTATCTGTAGGGAGAAATATCTACAACAAAAACTGGCGACTCCGCTGGTTTGAACCCCATTTGATCGATTTATTTCACTTTCAGCCATTCTTGATTGTGGTTCTTCTTTCTTTTCAAACTAGTCCTAGATTTTGGTCTTTTTGACCTCTATTCACCCCTCCTCTCTACATCTTTTCTCCCTCTGTGATCAGTGAGTCCCCTGGGCCTGCAGCAGCCTTGGAAAATTCAAATTTCTTTCAAAAGTTGCATTTTTTTCCACCCTTAGCAGCACTACCGCGCCCCCATTACTACTTACACAGTGGTAGTACCGCGTATCCAGCGCTCATTACAGCGCGGTAGTGTACCAGTACCGCGTAACAGTTGGTAGAGACCACGCGGTAGTGTCTGCATTTTTTGGGTTTTTATTCCCTGTTTGGTTTTCATAGGTCATCTCTCATCTTCTCTGACTCAGATTGGTTTCTCCTGTTGCTGACTAGCATCCTATCCCTTGCACAGTTACTTGTGGTTTGTTTGGTTTGGCATCAGTTGGATTGATTAGATTGGCTTTGAAAAACTTGGGACATCCTTGTCTTTTGAAGTCATTTTCTTGGGTTTTGCACTTTGTTTCCTTTGCATCTTTACCTATTTACTGGTTATTGGGAAATATTAATTCCTTGTTTCCACTCTATCTCAAAGAAAAGCTTGATTTTGTCACTCTTTTGCTATGTTCACGAAACTGGAAAAAATATCTATTCTTCTTGCTTTAAGTTGATCATTTGAAACCTTTGGTCTCACATTTGTAAGAATAAGAAAAGATTGCTTGATTTGTGTGCATTCGAATTAGATAGAATTGTTGAGTGCTTTTCTTTGTCTTCCATCTGATTGGAAGCGTTTGTGGAATCCTTCTTTCCATAGATTGGATGTGTCTTTTTCAAGTGTAAAAAGGTAGGAAACATATTATAATTATTGCATTTGGTGTTCGTAAAAAGATCTCCTTTTTATTGCTTTGGGTACATCTTTTACTTCTTTCTATCATTTTGAAACGAAATAAAATTGCATTTGCATTGAGTTGTACATATTGGGAAAGGAAAGAATTATTTCTTACTTTAGCTAGTGTTCATCGAAGAGAAAGGCTCATTTCGATTCATCTTCGTTTGCATGGTTTGAGTCGTCACAACACCATCAAGTTGCACTTCCATAACCTGATTGTGTAAGACAACCTCTAAAATTAATCTCCCTAACTAAACCAACATTAACCTCACTTGAGGAAATCAAAAGAACTTGGTAGTTAGGTAGGACACTGGGGATAGGCATCCAAATAATTCCCCCTTGTCGTTATCATCTAAGACATAGTCGTTGTCCTCTAGGGTACTAAAATCCTCTTGTATTTGTTGACACGGTCATCGACCAGTTTGTGGAAGAAGGCCCCCCGTCGTTTCGGGAGCAAGCCGCGAGGATAGGTTCCGGACGGACTTTGTGGAATGTCGCACTCCACTTAGCACCTAAGGACATCTATCCATTGTCTTCCTTGTATTATCCGGCCACCATACTGGAAGTATGAGGGTGATAAGACAGAAGTGCCACGTCTTTCTCCAACGTGTCATGAATGAGGTAGCTTAGTGACTTTTCTTCTAGGGCTATTACCCAAGATCCCTTTCGGTAGAGGGATATCCTTCCATTATTGGTCTCTCATTTTGTATTGTTCGACTTGGATTTCATCACCTTGCGAAGGATACAATTTGTTGAGGTCTCCAGCTCTTAGTTAGGAGGTTTTGCTTGCTATCTTGTAGAGGGTCTTTTTCTTTGTAGGGCTGCTTGTTGGCATTCTGGCCGTTTTGTTGTATAGCTCGCTTACTATGGCAATGGCCTCAGTATAGTTTTTTGAGCTTGCTCTTTTGGCCTGTGAGCCTTCTCTTTCCCTAGCTCCCCTTTCGCACGCTCAAATACCTGAGGGTTTTGAGTTCTTTTTAACAAGACTTCGTCCACATCACTTAGTTTTGTTTCATGGAGAATCCACCTCAATGCACCCATGCTCCTTCTGAGACTACCAATTCGGAGACCCCTTTTGAAGGGGTACCTTTTACTTTTCCTCCAGTTGGAAATATTGGTCCTCCCTTTATTGCCATGTTAAATCTTCCTGGTCTAACCATAGGATTACCGGTAGGGTTATTCAATCCGGTGATTCCGGTTGTACCCAATGTTTCGAATGTTAACTCTCCACCACGAGAGAATCAATCCCAAACTAATCCTTCTCCTTCTTCCTCGTATGAATCTTCTTCCGTTCCTTCTTCCTCGCCTGATCAAAGCAATAGTGTTAGTAATCAGGTGGATAAGAAGAAGAAGAAAAGGAAAGTTAAGAAGAAGGAGGATAAGAAAGAGACCAAGCATAAACCAGCTGCCGCTAATGGCACTCATTCTATGAAAACACCTCATAATCCCAAGTTCCCTTGCAAAATCTACACGGGTGATCACCTTCTCAAGGATTGTCCCGGTCTTTCCCGTGTGTCAGAAGTGTGGTCTAAAAACCCTAAACCACTTGTATCGTCAACCTCTGACCATCATGTTGATGACACTCCCTCAGCCAGTGACCCCTTGGTGAAAGGTTGGAAGGGTAAAGTCCTATATCCCTGCTTGATATGGAAGGGTATGCACCGTACTTTCCTTTGTCCAAGCATGGATGAAGCTTCGCGGTGGTTGGAAGATATCACTAATTCTCAACCGATGCTTCCAACAAACGATAGTAAGTTGTCCCTTGACCCCCTGTTGGTTGACCAAGTGATCAATTCAGTTTCATCTGCAATTGATCCCACTCTCCCTTCCGAGAGTGAAGTGATCGAGTCGCTGTCATCTCCACTCGATCCTGCTCTTTCATTTGAGAAAGTCCAAACTGAAGCAATCACCTCGATACAATCTTCGTCTCATTCTTATCTTCCAAGCGAGAGTGGATTGATAACCACTGATGTTTTTCTAATCAGTTCCGATCATGATGGGCAAGAGCCCGTTTCCATGGGACCCCCTCCAAGTACTGATGTTATTTCCTTTGATTGGAATGGTCTAACAGAATCTTGTCTTCCTTCGAGTGTTCCTTTTCAAATATCTGTAGGAGTTTGCGATAAGGAAATATTTCACACCATAGTGGATGAGGGAGCTTCTGTCAGTATTTTATCCTCAACTGCTTGGAAAGTTTTAGGTTCCCCTCAGCTTGGACCAGTAACTGACTAGATATTGGCTTTTAACCGAAGGCCTACTCGACCTTTAGGGATCCTTCCTCAGTTACCTATCACTTTGGGAGGGAAAATTGTCTGTATTGATGTTATGGTAATCCAAGGTCCCTTAGATTTTAATCTGCTCCTTGGACGTGATTATGTCTATGCTATGAAAGTTGTAGTGTCCACACTCTTTCGAGTGATGTATTTTCCCCATCATGGGAATATGGTGACCAGGGATGATTTTAGGGGCGAATTATAGCCCATGGGCGAAATTAGGGGAGTTTCAAAAATTTGGTGGGCGAATTTTGTATATTAAAAAAAATTTGGAAAAAAATAAAAATCGTCCACTATTTATTAACACAATAATATTTTCAAAGAAAATAGCCTTCCTATCTAACAACCCTCTCTCCCAAAATCTGGAAATCGCCCCCCGAAATTTGCTAAAAATCTCACAAAATCTGGAAATCGCCCCCGGAAATTTGGTAAAAATCTGGCATTCGCCCTCCATTTCGAGTTAGATTGGTAAAAAAACATGTCATTCGCCCTAATTTATGGTTCGATCTGTCAAAAATATGGCATTCGCCCCGATATACACTCATTGTTGGGTTCATATGGCTATTTCGCCCCCAATAACCAGTCACGGCGGCTTGAAATGACAAGGGTTCTGGGAAGACTGAAAAGAGGGACTCGGGGCTTGCAAACCAGAGGCGGGCATGTTCTTTGTTGCTGGAATCACTTATTCCACTCCTTGCGGACCCTATCATGAGGGCCGAACGCCCCGTTGTGTCTCTGTGTACTAAGGAACGGGCGAGAGCTATCGCGAATGAGTGGAAGTCGAGGATCGATGTTGATGCTGCTCTGACCAATGCCGCCAAGCCCTTGGAGGTCTAGGCATTCTTGCATCTTGTGGCCACTTTCGGCAGAAAGATGATCTTTGTAAGCTTGTTCTTGCGGTCTCATGGCGCAGGCAGATTCTGAAGCTCTATAGGGCTCTAGTGCTTACAGAGAAAATGCCAGGTTTGTTTTTGTAAAACCCTATCGGGTGTTTATGGCGAATTAGTTGTTTTTACACTTAATCTGTTCTTCATTAAACTTTTGTTTACTTTTTTTCTTCCATATCTACTGTCATCATTTTTCCATATCTAGTTTTAAAACATGGCATAAAATAAAAATAGTACATTGATAATGGGCACTGGTTCACTAGTGAGGTCAGTGGATGCTGCATTTTCCCGGATGTCTGGTCCACTTGCATGCTCAAAGAAATCAAGCTAGGTGCAATGCCCGAATGATTTACATGTTGAAAGAAATGAAGCTAGGTGCAATTCCCAAATAATTTTATATGAACTGATAGAATATAGTAATCCCGTTGACATTTTGTGGTCATTTCTTGGACATTCATAATATTTTATTTTAATCTTATCTGATCACTATTCTAGTCTTCTATCTTATCACTATTCCAGGCATGTATTTCTGAACATCAGTGAAAAGAGTAACTAGACTTTGATTTTATCAATAAAGAAAACATCATTGAGTCTATCTAGAAATCTAGACTATAAAAAAGGAACAAGATCAAATTCTATGTATTGACCCTATTTTCTCTCTCATAGGTGCCATTGACTGGCTCCCTTTCAAAGACCCAACTTCGATAATTTGTTTGCCTCTGTATTATTTTCTAGATAGAGATGGTGGAAAGATATTTATATCAAATATTTCTTCAATATCACTTATTCAAGTAGTGACAAGAGAAGAATATTATGTATCCGTGCCAACCCCTTCATCTAGTTAAAAATAAGCTCGGAATCTCCCAAAATATGTATATTTGCACTCTTCTACCAATGGGTAGTGACAAAATCAGTTTTAGTGCCAACAATTCTGATTTGTTGTAAGTGCTTGTTCCTATTGCTGTTTTAAACTTTATAAACTGAGTGCTTGAGAAAAATAAAATATTAAAATACCTCCTATACCTGTCACAAGGGATTCTCCTTGAGTTACACCATCAAAATAATCCCATGTCTCAAATTTATCTTCAATTTTAAGAACCTCCAATCTCTGACATTCGCCTGAATATCCTTGTTTAAATCTTTCTAGGATGCTCATGCTTTGGGTAGCTAGTAATTGAGAGGATTTTAACCTACCTTGAAATAATTCACCATTTCTTTCTAGCCACACTCCCCAGAGATAGAGTAGGGGGAGTGCTCTATACTTCTTCATATTTGAGTTTTCACACCAACTGTTTAGACAACCATTGACTAAGGATCCAACCCATAAGCCTTGAGTGCATATGGATCATTTCATTTCTGCCCAAACAACTACTGATAATAAACATTCAGTAAACAAATGACTTGTAGATTCCAAACTTACCTTACATAGTGGGCATTTTCTATGACCTTGCCAACTCTTTTTCTACTTTAGTTCCCAAGTGGGAACTCTATTATGAGCACAAGCCACAAAAATAACCTGGTTTTCATTGGGCACTTGAATCTCCAAATTAAGGGAACCACCAACACTGCTTCTGCATAGCCTATAGTTCTCTTATAGCTAAGTATGCCAGCTTAGGAGTATACTTCCCTCCACTAGATTCTAATATGTATTGACCTAATACTTTTGATATTATATCCATTCTAGTTGATAATGTCTCCCCTCTAGAGCCCTATATCCTTTGCACTTAGCCATTCCTGGCCCTCATAGTCAATTGGCACCTCTACAACTGCTCATCTTAAAAATAAAGCCCAATTGACCTTAAGGAATTAACCAAAGTCCCTACCAGTTTATGATTTTCACTCCCAATCTATTGATATTCTCCAAGCTTGACCCTTGCCCTATCACCCACCTTCCAAACCAACCATCTCCCTAGTACTGAAATTGCAAGCACCATAACTTTCCACACAACTAAAGAGTTATTTGAATATTTCTCAAGGTTTCTTATCCACTCCATAGAGATAAGAGCTATATATTTGTGAATCATGAGTGAGAACCACAAAATATTGCTAGTTATAAGATTCCATACATTCTTCGCTGCTAATGTCCTAACAAAGACAAAACCAATTTTGATTTCCCATCCTCCTACTTTTTTGGGTTTTGTATTTTTTTCCTATGCAACCCAATCAAAGGCGTTTTCTTCCATCCCCATAGCCCACAAAAATATAAAGTTGATATTCCTTACATGGTCCAAGATTCCTTTTGGAAATAATGTGAGTGTCCACATGGCACTCAATCAGCTCCAAATGCAAATGGATTCTACAAACAATGTCCACAAAATAATCCATTTGACCTCCAAGAGGGACTGCTTCCATAAAGTGACCTCCAAGTATGTAATACCTCTCATTAATGGCATATAAAAGAGTGTTACCCTTTCATAATAAAGCTGGACATCCCAAGACTAGCTAGCGCATGGAAATACTACTCCAAAGGCCAACGATTTGTTCTACACGTGAGGAGAGGAATGCAAGAAGGGTGTGGCCTTCTGGTGCTTCCTTTAACGATGAACATTGACTTGAATCTGCTAGTTTATTGCTTATTCCAGTCAAATGCATGATCAGAACCTCCTTAAGACTGTTGTACATGCTTCAAAAACCACCTAGAACTTAACAAAGCTTCATTTTGTTGTTTTCCATCACAGTTTTAGCCTTTAGGGTTGTTTTGACCCTAAGACATGCCCATATTTGACCTTATTGTTTTTTAAGAGGCTGCAACATGCCTAGAATTTCCAATAAATGCTCAAAAGTGCAAGAAAATGTGTTTTACTGCAACTATGACTCAAAGTGCCACCCAAATTTGAAAACAAAGGCTGTATGAGGGCTGAGAGGAGCCCAGAATTGCAGTTCACTTTAAAAAAAACCAAATTCATCTAAGAAGTTCCCATACTGCCAATAAATATGAATGTATTGTTGTTTTCAGGCTATTTGAGGGTTATTTATTCCCATAATAGCATTTTCATTCACAACCTTCATGAAAACATGGCCCAGACCTGATTTTAGGGTTGTTTGTGCTTATAGAATTTCTCATAATTGCATTTCATGTTGATTTAAGGCCCTTTTTTATTACCGATTTTCTTATCTATGAGAATTTATTTGAGAAGACAGTTAAGATTAAGCGAAAAGTGGCTAAACTCCAAGAGAAAAACAACAAGGAGATCGAAGGCTCCAACAGAATGATGGTGCAAACCGAACCCTACAAGAATTGAAAAATCCAAGACTAAGAGTGGCACCCGGGCATGAAATCTTCTTCACAGTAAAATAATAATTTTTAAACCTTCTAGGGTTAAAAATAATATAACAAGAAGCCCAACATAGCCATTTACTAATCATTGCTTGCTCCAAAATGCATCCTAAAATAAAGCATAAGATCAGAGAAAATAATTTGTGTGACTGGAGTAGGGGTATTAATTGCCTCGTGGCTTCTCAAAAAACTCCTCAACAAAGGCTATATTATCATAGGAGCAGTTTGTGGCAATCCTAGTG
Source organism: Larix kaempferi (assembly GCA_027924585.1). NCBI lineage: Eukaryota > Viridiplantae > Streptophyta > Pinopsida > Pinales > Pinaceae > Larix > Larix kaempferi. The sequence goes on from BSBM01000299.1 coordinate 41,288,199, forward strand.
TAAAACTAGTTCAAGGTAGTTTCTTACAATTCTAAATTCCAAGCAACATTGTTGTAATTTTAGGTTAAATATCATTAGTTGAGGCAAAATTGATCCAACACATAATTTAAATATCATTATTTTAGGCTAAAATGATCGAATACAAGATGTTTCTGAATTGGGAAAAATGTGAATAAAAATATTGTTCAAATTGATCCATGAACAGTAAGCCATTTGGGTCACTAAGCTGGAACAAGAAGGAAAATAATCTTAGAATTTAGTAAGATACCCCTATAGGCCTAAAATCCTATTGCAGGTCTGTTGGAGTGAATTTTTAGGGTGGATTCTTAGGGAATGGCCAAAGATACTCCTTGTTGCACATTTAATTCGTCAAATAAATATCACTATTAGATGGTTGTTGGAGGTTGTTTCACTGCCCAGATATTACCTTCATCATTTATTCATGCTAATGGGTGCCCTAAATGTCCTAATATTGTTGCTTCTGCCTATTAACGACTGTTTTGAGTGCCCATAATTGTCGATTTGATCTGCCTGAAACTTCATGAAGGGTCTATTTTACTGGTGCAAATAGTTTTGAATGTGCCCAGAATTATTATCCTATTGTCTATATTTTATCCCAAGTTTTTTCATACTTGTATGTATGGATATTAATTTGCCAATGTAACTCTAAAACACACACTAATAGACACATTGTTTTTCCATGGATTGTTTGATATTAGTTGTATCTGAGTGAGTGCATTGGTTGTTTTTCCCTACTAGAGAGTTTCCAGGTTTTTTGTTTCATATTATAGAGTTTATAGCTAATGGCTATTTAGCTTGATGTGAATTCACTGGATAAAGGGTTTATTGGTACGTCGTTTTGCCATGCCTATTGAATAAATGGATTTTTTTCATTCATGTTAGTGAATTGGTACATGCCCATACTTTGCTAATAATAATAATAGTAGACGAGGATATAATGATTAGTCAAGATACAAGTGAATATGTCCTCCATAAACAATGCATATGCAGGTTCTACGCTTTTTAACTGCAGTTAGAAGATAGTGCAGGTCTACTTGATAGATTCAAATGTGTTTGGTCAATATTGGGACCTCTGCCACTGTTTTTTGAACCTTTAAAATTGGGTTTCCATCAGGGTTTATATATTCAGTGATTGGATATTTAACTTTTTAAGTATTGGGCACTAAAAGAATGCATAGACATATAAAGATGAATATCAACGAGTTTCATGTTTGCAATCAAAATTGTGGAGTCATATTGAGTAATGGAATTTTTAGGAGATGAAGGATTCCTTGTAATAAAGATTACTCTCTGATTAGTAATTTCTATCATCTCAGTTGTTGTAGAACTAAGGGTTATGTGAATGGTGTCATGAAAAGATAATGTGTTCTCACTAACAATACCATAAGCGCTTTGCAACACTTGAGCTTCTTGCTAAGACTGTCTTGGAATATCTTCCCTAGTTGTCGGTTCTATGGTTTCAAATGTTCTCTCATCAGCCTATATGTTTCCTCTTGCCTCACAAATAGAATCTCCCTTTGGCACTTCATTATATGTATATCCAATAGAATAATTTTTTGAGCCTTCATTGATACCTAGGATCCTGTCTTCTGGTCAGCCATATGATGTTGAGCCATTTCTTCTATACATTGTTGATATTAAGTTTTTGTACTTGTGATTTCTAAAGTTTTTGGAGTGGCTCTAGTATGAGGCTATGATGTGTTTTACAGGTTCTCCCCAATGGACTTTTCTTGGTGGATTAAATTATCTACTTATATCATATCTTTCCCTCTTAGGTTTTATTTGTATCAATCACAAAACATACTAAATTTGAGAGATCTATATATAGGTCTTATGAGCCATCATTCTCATTAGCAAAAATCCATAAGATCCACGTCATGCATAATATCAATATGGCTCTCTTTTATTGAAGCATGTTCTGTATCTTAAAGACAATTTTTTGTAGGATGGATGTACTAGTCTTTGTGTTATGTTTATAAGATAATGTTCATTTGAAACATATTTCTATTGTTAAGGCTATGCTAAAGCAAAAACTAGTTGTGAGTTCATGATTATCCTATTAACTTTAATTTCTAAAATTGCAGGTTTAGAGATCCGACGACAGATTTAACTGGACTGGAGAAATATATTTCATCTATCAAATTCTTGTTCAATCCAAAAACTCCAAAGAAAGAGTTTCTTTCCATTGGAGTGGTTGATCCACATACAATAGAAGCAAAGTGGCACCTAGAAGGGTAATCTTTAGGTTTATGGCATTCCTTTTCATTTGTTTTGGTACAATTGTTTCTGTTGTTCTCATATTTTCTTTCATGGTTGACAAATCCGTTGAGATGGAAGTGATAAATCCTTGTAGTGTTAGATTCAAATGATGAAGGGTTCATGTAATGCTTCTTCTCAAGTATGAGACTGACCCATCACAATTATACAATTAAAAAGTGGTTAGGTTTTGATTGCTTGATTGTGAATTGAATTCATGAAAGATATGCCTGGAAAGGAAGTATGTTGCATATTATGATCTATTATGTTTCTCCAAAGTTCACTAAGCCATTGATTTTTTATTCCCAAACAGCTATTTGAATTTTTATTTACATGCAGTATGTGACCAAATAGCTGTTCAAATTGATCCATGAATATCTCAACATCTTCCATGAAATCCTCATCTCATCCCTAATTTCTTTCATTGTCCTCATCATTGATTCATATGTAGAGTTGTATGCATGGTCTACATCATCATGTTCAAAATAAAATAGAGTAAAAAAAAAATGAAAAATTGAAAAATATAAATGTACAGGATAAGTTTCTACTTGTGATGATTGATAAATTCATTGTAATTTGTTGATGAAGTATGAAGAACTGCAACTTCATTTTAAGAGGTGGTTTCATTGGAAAGGACAAGTCATAGCAATGTCATATCATGGTAGGTGAGAAAGACCACAGCATAAAATGAATTACTGCCGGAAAATGTTAAATCTCAGCACGGACAATGAGACTTTCATCCCTGTCGATTCCTTGCTGTTAAATCTGTTTCAATATTTGCACAGAGTAGCACTAAAGTTGCACAGGTTCATATTTATTTATTATATCGGATCCAATCCATTCAACAGATCTAGATCTTTGGTGGTAGAAATCTGTAGAATTCAATTCATCTGAAGTGAAGTACTACAGGTTGCAAGTCTCAGAAATCCAAAGCACTCCTGCACATTGCTTCTTAGTGTATGAAAACAACAAACTATGATTGCTTGGCAGTTGGCAAGCATGAGTGCACAGTAGGAAGAGGATGTATACATCGTTTCAGCAACAACTTGAAGCCTAAGAGGAAGTATCATTTATATTGAAGTTCACAATTTTTTTTCATAGAACTTGGAGCAATATCGCAGCAATTTTCCTTCCTAGTGGAAAATCAATGAGTTCATGGCGCAGATTGTAGTTGAAATTGGAGAAGCATAAATAAGAGCTTTCTAATTTTTATGAACCCTAAGCAACCCAATCTACAATAAGACACTAGTGTTGTAGAAGCATGCAAGGGATCCATCAACTGAGTGCTGCTCAACACTCACAGAGAGTAGAGTCATATGCAAAATCATACGAATTGGAATCTCTAAAGGCTCCAAAGAAAACTTCATGTTGGAATCATAAGGACTTCAAAACCCTTTTCGCTGTACTATAATTTTCAACCTTTGGAGTTGTAATAAACATGGAAATATTGTTGATCGTAAACCTCAAGTTTGACTTGGTTGTTGTAAGAGAAATCAAGCTGCTCAACAATTGTATGTATAATGACGCATTAGCCAGCTTTGAATCAATGTTTGATAATTTGAACCCAACTTCTATAGGTATAGATGTTGACCTGCAATTTGCCATACAAAATGTTTCCAATAGACTTCTAGCCTACTTAGTTTAAGAAACAAATGCATAGTCGTCAGTTGGCCAAAATTTTACACCTATTCAATATTGTAAGAGGCCTAAATCATAGCCTTTGGAGCTGTCATAAATCTGGAATATTGTTGACTACGGAACTCAAGTCTGACATGGTTGTTGTAAGATTGATCAAGCTACCCAAAAACTGTGCATACACTAACTCATTAGTCAGTATTGACTCTTAGTCAATAGTAGATAGTAAATAGTTGATAGGTGTAGATGTTGCTTTGCAAGTCAATAGTAGATAGTTGATAGGTGTAGATGTTGCTTTGCAAGCTTCCATAAGAAATCTCTCTAATAGACTTTTAGCATTCTCTAATAGACTGTTGGGTTCTAACTAGAGTGATTTTATTTGCTAAGCAAGTCATTTTTACTACACTTCAATTGAAGTATGAAAAGTTTGCAACTAGATGTAGAACTTTTGTGTTTAGGATCTCAGATTACTTCATGTCATCCACTGAATACCTAACTACAATGGAAATTCTAGAGTTGAACTTATTTCATATAGTTTATAGTAGTGGAAATGTATCTTGAATACTGTGATTTGAATGACTTGTCTGAGTAAATGTATCTTGTCACAAAGATGCTTGAAATTACTTAATAAAATCAAGGCCAAAATATCACATGGGAAGGTGATCGGAAAGTAGTATAGGTTACTGTAGTATTTTTAGTATCATTTTCTGTAATGTGTTGTGTATTTTCCAACTTGATCTTGACATTGAGTTTCTTGTTTGATGAAATTTATCTGATATTGTTCAAATGTGTAGATTTTGCAGAGAGATGACCAGCCATCACTCTCAAGTATATCATCCTTCTATGGGGAATGATTAGGACCTGCAGCCTCTACCTATTGTTGCCAAGCCAGCTCCAAGATATGGGTGAATTAAGAAGTGATAAGGGTTGTTATTTATCAATATATGGATGCTTTAATAGTGTTAGGGCGTTTTAAAACAGTGCTAGGTGAATTTATCACTTGCTAGGGCCAATTTGTGTGGTTTTAAGCATTTTTGTGATTACCTAGGCTATTATATCATTGTTGGGTGTTTTTCTCCCTTGCCTTGGTGATTTTAATCACCACTAGGTTCCTTTCAAGCCTTTTATTTGTTCTGAAATACACAGACAACTAGCGTTATAAGTGGAAAGATTCAAATAAATTACATGGCCAATTTCCATTACAAATTTTCCTTGTACGTGGGTGAGCCCTTCTCCTTGTATTTCCCATGGACATTGGGTGAGTGTGTTTTGTTGAGAGTGCCTTGCTGAGGAAAAGAGTGTGGGCATAAAGAATGGAAGGAAGGCCATTCTAGGAGTGGAAGGTCCTTGATACAATTGTGGGAGGGAATAAGCAAAGAGAACAAGAGTATTATACATGCCTAGTCAAGATTTAAAACCCATGCCTAGTCAACATTTAGTCTAGGATATTGATCAAGTATTGAAGTTCCTAGGTGCAATTTTGAAGAGCATGGGGAAAATATTGAACTGTACGGGCATTTTTATCATCGTTGGGAGAATTTTGAAGTGACCAAGGAAAGTATTGAAGTGCATGGGGCATTTCTATCATCATTGGGTCAATTTAGAAGTGCATGGGGCATGTATTGAAGTGCCTGGGAGGAATTTTGAAGTGCTTGGGGAAAATATTGAAGTGCATGGGGAGTTTTTATCATCCTTGGGAGAATTTAGAAGTTCCTTGGAAAATATTGAAGTTCTTAGGGCATTTTTATCATCTTTCGGAGAATTTTGAAGTGCTCGGGGCAAGTATTGAAGTGAATGGGGTGTTTTTCTCGTCACTTGGTGAACTTAGAAGTGCATGGGGCATTTTTCTCATCACTAGGTGAATTTAGAAGTGCCTAGGGTTGTTGTTTATCAATGTATGGATGCTTTTATAGTGTTGGGACGTTTTAAAACAGTGATGGGAAAAGTTATCACTTGTCGAGGTAAATTTGTGTGGACTGAGGCATTTTTGTGATTGCCTAGGTGATTATATCATTGTCAGGTGTTTTTCTCCCTTGCCTAGGGAAAGTATTGAAGTGCCTAGGGCATCTTTATCATCATTGGATGAATTTTGAAGTGTCTAGGACAAGTAATGAAGTGCCTAGGCAAACATGGAAGTGGATGAGGGCGTTTTTATCTTCACCGCGAGAATTTTGAAGTGTCTAGGGAAAATATTGAAGTGTATGGGTGTTTTTATCATCATTGGGAGAATTTTGAAGTAGCCGAGGAAAGTATTGAAGTGCGCAAGGCGTTTTTCTCATCACTGGGTGAATTTAGAAGTGCATGGGGAAAGTATTGAAGTGCCTTGGGGGAATTTTGAAGTGCTTGGGGAAAATATTGAAGTGCATGGGGATTTTTTATCATCCTTGGGAGAATTTTGAAGTGCCTGGGAAAATATTGAAGTGCTTAGGGAATTTTTATCATCTTTTGGAGAATTTTGAAGTGCCCGGGGCAAGTATTGAAGTGCATGGGGCATTTTTCTCGACACTTGGTGAATTTAGAAGTGCATGGGGCATTTTTCTCATCACTAGGTGAATTTAGAAGTGCACGCGGTTGTTGTTTATCAATGTATGGATGTTTTTATAGTGTTGGGACGTTTTCAAACAATGATGGGAAAAGTTATCACTTGACGAGGTAAATTTGTGTGGATTGAGGCATTTTGTGATTGTTTGGGTGATTATATCATTGTCGGGTGTTTTTATCCCTTGCCTAGGGTAAGTATTGAAGTGCCTAGGGCAAGTATTGAAGTGCCTAGGGCATCTTTATCATCATTGGACAAATTTTGAAGTGTCTAGGGAAAGTAATGAAGTGCCTAGGCAAACATGGAAGTGGATAGGGGTGTTTTTATCTTCGCCGCAAGAATTTTGAAGTGCCTAGGGAAGAGATTGAAGTGTATGGGTGTTTTTATCATCGTTGGGAGAATTTTGAAGTGCATAGGGAAGATATTGAAGTGTATGGGTGTTTTTATCATCGTTGGGAGAATTTTGAAGTGACCGAGGAAAGTATTGAAGTGCGCGGGGTGTTTTTCTAATCACTGGGTGAATTTAGAAGTGCATGGGGCAAGTATTGAAGTGCCTTGGGGGAATTTTGAAGTGCTTGGAGAAAATATTGAAGTGCATGGGGAGTTTTTTATCATCCTTGGGAGAATTTTGAAGTGCCTCGAAAAATACTGATGTGCCTAGGGCATTTTTATCATCTATGGGAGAATTTTGAAGTGCAAGTGCCCAGGGAAAGTATTGAAGTGCCGAGGGCATTTTTCTCCTCATTGGGTGAATTTAGAAGTGCATGGGGTGTTTTTCTCATCACCAGGTGGATTTAGAAGTGCATAGGACGTTTTTCTCATCACCAGGTGGATTTAAAAGTGCATGGTGCATTTTTCTCATCATTGGGTGAATTTAGAAGTGGATGGGAGCGTTTTTATCTTCGCTGCGAGAATTATGAAGTGCCTGGGGCAAAATTGAAGTTTCTGGGCATTTTTATCATCGTTGGGAGAATTTTGAAGTGGTCGAGGAAAGTATTGAAGTGCATGGGGCATTTCTATCATCATTGGGTCAACTTAGAAGTGAATGTGGCAAGTATTGAAGTGACTTGGGGGAATTTTGAAGTGCTTTGGGAAAATATTGAAGTGCATGGGGAGTTTTTTATCATCCTTGGGAGAATTTAGAAGTTCCTGGGAACATATTGAAGTTCTTAGGGCAATTTTATCATCTTTCGGGAAATTTTGACGTGCCTGGGGAAAGTATTGAAGTGCCTAGGGCGTTTTTCTCGTCATTGGGTGAATTTAGAAGTGCATGGGGTATTTTTCTCATCATCAGGTGAATTTAGAAGTGCATGTGTCATTTTGCTCCTCACTGCGTGAATTTAGAAGTGCTTGGGGTTGTTATTGTTCAATGTATGAATGATTTTATGGTGTTGGGACGTTTTAAAACAATGATGGACAAAGTTATCACTTGCCGGGGCAAATTTGTGTGGATTGAGGCATTTTTGTGATTGCCTAGGTGATTATATCATTGTCAGGTGTTTTTCTCCCTTGCCTAGGGAAATTATTGAAGTGCATAGGGCATCTTTATCATCATTGGACAAATTTTGAAGTGTCTGGGGCAAGTAATGAAGTGCCTGGGAAATCATGGAAGTGGATGGGAGTGTTTTCATCTTTGTTGGGAGAATTTTGAAGTGCCTGGGGAAAATATTGAAGTGTCTGGGTGTTTTTATCATTGTTGGGAGAAGTTTGAAGTGGCTGAGGCAAGTATTGAAGTGCATGGTGCATTTCTATCATCATTGGGTCAATTTAGAATTTCATGGGGTAAGTATTGAAGTGTCTCGAGGGAATTTTGAAGTGCTTGGGGAAAATTTTGAAGTGCACAAGGATTTTTTATCCTCCTTGGGAGAATTTAGATGTTCCTCAGAAAATATTGAAGTGCTTGGGCATTTTTATCATCTTTGGGAGAATTTTGAGTGCTCGTGGCAAGTATTGAAGTGTCTGGGGCGTTTTTCTCATCACTGGGTGAATTTAGAAGTGCATGGGGAATTATTCTCATGATTGGGTGAATTTAGAAGTGCATGGGGTTGTTATTTATCAATTTATGGATGATTTTATAGTGTTGGGACGTTTTAAAACAGTGATGGGTGAAGTTATCACTTGCCGAGGAAAATTTGTGTGGATTGAGCCATTTTAAGTATTCACTGAAAAATATGCAACTCTCTTACCATTCGACACCAAAGAGAAGAAATTTTGGTGACAAGATTGGTTGGAAGCTTGGAATTGGTCCAAGAAATATCTCTCTATATAAAGGAAGTGGCTCGCTACTAGGATATTCACTTAATTCTATCAGTTTGTTGGCCTGTCAAGATTCATGACCCAACATGTCCATTGGACCATTAAGGGATGAGATAAAAAGTAGAGTCCCTACTTTCCCTGAATCTAGTTAGTGCAGTCGTGTTTTGTCGACACCTTCTAGTTGTGAGTGATCAAATACTGCTAGTGAAATGTATAAATAAACTCATCCTCTCCTCATTCATACACTTGTTCATTCGAGAGTCTAGGAGTGGAGAGAGTCAAGAGTTGAGTTCCAATGTATTTTCTTCTGTTGCACTACCTTAGTAATCTACATAATCAAAAGCTTGAGTCTTATTGGCAAAAGATTCGCCAAATTTTTACCATATTTTATAAATCAGTGAAAGATTCGCCAAGTTTTTACAATTTTTTATAATTAAGTGAAATATTCGCCAATATTTTACAATATCTTATAATTTAGTGAAAGATTCGCCAATATTTTACAGCATTTTATAATGAAATGAAAGATTCGCCGAAAAAATTATATATACATATTATATTATTGATAAAATCGCCTTCAAGTTTTCCTATATATTGTGGAGATTCGCCCATTTTTTATACATATAAATTTTGGGGGGGTTCTTAAAATCATCCCTGATGGTGACCATTGATCAACTTTCCTTTTTTACACCCACTCATCATATGACTCCTAGTCATCAGACTTCCCTGAATGTCCCACATGTTTTGGTGGTGACTTCCCCTTAGAGATGGGGGCAGTATTCCAGTCTTTGGAATTCGGGTTGTAGTCACCCCGCTAGCAATCATGTTGGGGGGATTTTCCTCCTACATACAGATGTCATGTTGAGAGTTTTGGAGCATAGTTATTTTTCCGGTGTCAAGCTCGTTAAAAAATGAAACTGTTTTCTCAAGCATAGTTTACTTTTGGTTTTAAGCTTGTGTAAAAATGAAACCAACCATCATCATGAGCATAGTTCATTTTGTTTCAAGCTCGTTAAAAAAAAATAAAACAGGCCCCTACAAGCATAGTTTACTTTCAGTTTCAAGCTTGTGTAAAAATGAAATCCATCATGAGCATAGTTCCCTTTCTATGTCAAGCTCGTTAAAAAATGAAATAGGCTCCTACGAGCATAGTTTATTCTTTATTTCAAGCTCGTTGAAAAATGAAACCGGCCCTCAAGCACAGTTTATCGTTGGTTTTGACCTTGTGTAAAAATGAAATCAATCCCAAGCATAGTTTACTTTCGGTTTCAAGCTTGTGTAAAAATGAAACTACCTTCGAGCATGATTTCTTTCTGTTCTAAGCTCGTTAAAAAATAAAAAGGACCCTTTCAAGCATTGTTATTGTCTATTTCAAGCTTGTGTAAAAATGAAATAGATCTCCTTTCCATTTGTTCGAGTCTCTCGTTAGAGTTAGGATTTGAACCTTCATTTCATCTGCCTAGGTCACTTGGTCCTAGTTCTCCCTACCCCCTTGGTGAACACGTTCAGATTAGTAGCCAGGAGTTTTGGGTAAGGAAGAAGAGTAGTCAGACGAAACGAGGCTTGGGGGGCATGTTTAGCCGTTAGTAATAATGCTGGGGGCATTTACCAACCTATGGTCATCATGTTGGGAAGGAACCCGTCAATGGGCCTTAACCTTGAGCAGAGTTTACCTTTGGCTTCAAGCTCGTTAAAAAAAAATGAAACCAATAAATTGAGCAGAGTTCTATTCCTATGTCAAGCTCATTAAAAAATGAAACATATCCTTTCCCTTTGAGTCGAGTCTCCTCGTAGACTTAGTACCTGAACCTTCTTTTCACCCGCCTATACCTTAAGCGAATGAAATGAAGCTTGGGGGCATGTCTTCAACCTCTATAAGTTATGTTGAAGTCAACTCGATCGCCTCTCCACACCACGTTGGAGCTAAGTCACTTAATTCTAGCAATCATGCAGGGGGCATGTACCAACCTTTGGATTTCATGACGAGAAGAAGTTCACCATTGGGAACATTTTCGAGCATACTCTCCTTTTTAGGTTTCGAGCTCATTAAACCATGAAAATTATCCCGGGCATAGTTCATTTTCTGTTACAAGCTCGTTAAAAAATGAAGCAGACATCATGAGCATTGTTCGAACCTATCTTCGAGCTCGTTAAAAATAGTAAGATGGTATTTGAGCTTACTTTTCACTTTTTTCGTGCTCTGGTTAAAAATATTGTAACACCCCGTTTTGACATTACTACCTAAACTACTATTATATGTTGTATTTGCTTGACTGTGAGACCTCGTCGGTTTGACGACACTGTGGACATATGGTTCTATTATTTTGCCAGTATATATATGTGTGTGTGTGATGATAGTATTATGATCGGTATTCATGTTTAGATATGTATCATGTGTTAATTATGTCAAATACATGGAAATTGTTGAATGATGGGTACGTGGATACCGTTACAATTATATGTTGAAATAATGAATGTTATGCCAGGTACATGGCGAATGAATGAGTTTATTGTTGTTATGTTATGATGAAATATATGTGTACATATCGAGGATTTATGCACGATATTCTATATTGTATGTCGAGGACTGACTTACAGGTTGAAATGGCTAAGCGATAGCTAGATCCTACGAGGTGGGAGGGCTTTAGGGACATGGACTTCGAAAAATAAAATGGTATGCGAGTGATGCATTATTTACTTTCGTGTGGTTATATGTTGTTTATTATGATGTATGTTATGACATGGGTGGGGTAGGGTTTCAGGAAACTCAACCGCCCGGATTGGTTATACGATGACAGACCGAGTACAAGTGCAACGCTGTTGTTATGTCGAGTAGACATAGTCCCTTGTTCCATTAGGGGTGTGGAGGCTTTACCCACCGTTTATCCCCGAAACCTAGAGTCATGGGAGGGCTGTGCTACGGTGCGCTCCCCAAGATGTGTGATGATGACTGGTGGTTGCCTGCTGGGGAAGCTTGGTCGATTTAGTCGACACTTCCGCTTACGGGTTCTAGCTGGAACCGGTCATGACTTGACATTCCAGGGTAGTCCAGCAGAGGACAGGATAGGATGTGGAAGTTAGTGATGATGTAGGTAGATAGGTGTAGCGTGAAGTAGGGGTGAAAACAAGATCTAACTGTAGGTGTGTAAAACCCTTGGTTAGTATGTGTCGTAAATCAGTGATGTATGAATTGTCGTAACTTGGATTTTGGTTAATGGATTTCTACCTTGCAAACTACGTTTAGAACTTGTGTCAGTAAAGAACAAGCTTCATGATTATGATTGATATGTGTGAATTATTACTGTTAGTGTACTTACACGAGGTATGTAAGCAGTAGCTACGCTTACATAACTCGCCTACATATTTATGAATTTCGTGAAATCTTGCTGAATAATAATGTTAATTATTGTTGATTAATGTTAAAAATGTCGATTAAGGTTAATAATGATGATTAATGTTAATAATGTAGATTAACGATTAATTATTGTGGATTAAGGTTAATAGAGTCGATTAGGGTTAATAATGTTGATTAATGATTAATTATTTCCCATTAATAATTAATTATTGTTGATTAATAAACAAAGCTAAGGTTAACCTAGGTAGTGACTAATGTGAGTGATTAGAATGCTTGATTGATTGTTAATTAGTTTAATTACAACTAAGGTGTAATTAAAATGGAACCAAGTAAAGTCGATTAAATCTTAGTCAATTTTATTTAATTAATATAATTACACATTGATAATGTTATGATTTACATCGATAGGATTATTGTTCATAATTGATAAATTGAATTAGTGAATTTATAATTAGAGGGAATTTACATATTATAAATATTAGAAACCATTAATTAAATGATTAGGTAATAGTAATTAATTAATTGACAATTACTGTTAATTAAATTAAATTTGGTGAAGCGTGTAAGTTTAAAACTCTTACGGTTGGTGGGTGAACCAACCCCAACCCCAAACTTTATTATAAAAAAAGATATAACATTGATTATTAATAAAATTATTAAACTTTGAATGAGAAACGAATGGTTAAAAATGATTGTTGTAAGTGGTGTTGGTCAACCTCATAAAGAGAGGTGAATATTAAATGGTCTGATTATTAAATTATGAATATTTCATTGGAATGGTTCGAGGCGGCTGACTGAGTATTAATGAGGGGGTTGGGACTCCATTAATGGGAGGATAAGGCATTAATGGAGGGGAAGAAGAGTCGGCAAACTTAGGATAAAGGGAGAAGTGAAGGGAAGAAAGGGGGATCATCTTACCTTATGATTTTGGGAGAAGTTTAGCAGTGCAGAAATTGGGAGAGCAGAGCTACAAAGAAGGGTTTCTTGTTGGAGATTGTTTGGGGAAGGGATACAACAGCTTGGGCTTGTACTCGGTTTGGGCTTGGGGGTCCAAAGGGGTACCTTTGGAGCTGGGTGGTCGGCAAGACCTCGCCAGTTGGCAGGGTGGCAAAACTTGTTTGGTCGGTTGAGCTTCAAAGGTTTGGGAAAAAGGATTTTGGTTGCAGGGCTACAGCATAACAAAGGAGCAGCAACAAAAAGAAGGGATCTACTAAGCGAGTAAGAGGTATTTTCCTAGCAGGTATATTTATCATTTCTACTCTATCAAATTATTAATTCCAGTTATATGCTATGTGTTTTTGCACCTGCACATTAGAAGTAAATGTTAGAATTTAAATGTAAACTTGATATAATTTACATGCAAAGAAATATACCTAAGTTAGAAAATCAAAACATAAATTTGAAACAGTGTGAAAACAAAGAAAACACAGATTTTATTAAAGTTAACTAGAAAATCTAGGACGGGGTCCTACAAATATGAAAAGTGGTTTGAGCTTCGTTTTTACTTTTTCGTGCTTTGGTTCAAATATGAAAAAGATTCCGAGTGCTTTTGATACCATTGTCGTGCTCGTTAAAAATTGAGCAAAAAGGTGTGTCTAACGAGTATAGATTTATCACTTTATCCGGCCTCGCTAGACTATTTACAAAAAAGGAACTGCGCCGAGTTTACTTTTCCTTTGTCGTACTCGGTCATCAACCATGACAAAGTTGTACATGGAGTCCTCTTTAAGCTCTTTTCAGACTCCATAAATAGGAAAAGATTGCCAAGAGAACTTGATGCCTTCACTCTTGTAAAAGCATTTGAATGATCGTCTTCCTGGTAATAGTTTACCCCTTTTTTAGACCGGGGGGCACTACTTATGAAAAATTAATACTCCAGCCAATCATGATTGGAAGAGTCCTCTCCCGCGTTGTTTTACTCTTTTTTCGGGCGATGAGGCTAAATTTAAGAAAAAGGACCGTTGGAGTCTTCTTTAGTTCTTTTCAGACTCTATAAACATCAAATGACGACCGAGTTTTCCTTCCTTGGACTTGTTAAAATTTAAACATCGAAGGACCCACTTTGGGACGAACCCCTCCTTTCTCAAGTTCGTAAAACATGTGAGATCGGACTCATCTATGACATGAGCTATACCGAGCATTTTTTATCCTCCTCAAGCTCATAAAACAACAAAGAGGTACTCGTCCATCATGTCGGGGGAAAATGGGAAATGAGTCAAGTTTATTTTGTTGGCAGCTCGTCAATCGTCACCTTTGAACATGGCATGCATCTGTCCCTTGTCTATTCTTGAGTATTCATCTGTTCTTGTTGAGTCATAGTCATCATATCGAGTTGTCTCTTTGACCGCGAGCCTACTCATCCGGTGTCTATCCTCTGCTATCAATAATCCCTGCTGCCAGGTCCTACTCCATGCCGTTATATGTTCAAAGGGTTACATTGTTCAGAGTCATCCATTATGTCAGAATTCCGCTATGTCAGTACGTGTCCTTTTGTTTCATCGTTCCATTCTATCTATCATTACAATTTCGTGTCGATGATGTGGGAATCATTATGGCCCACCTTCGACGAGTGTATTCCTGTCGACACCAAATCACTATCCAGGAATTAGGCTTAGGAGTCAACCACTAGTAACTTGGTACCTTCATGCCTCAATGGCAGGTTTCCTCATATTCGACAGTAGGTTTTCATCATTGACCTCTGATTGAAGGATCTCTCAGATGCTCGACATCAACTCATTTATTCGCATTTCGTTGAGATGTACTATAGATACCTTGGGGATCATTGTCATCATTAGTGATTTCCCTCGCATTTGTCAACAGTTCACATCATTGACCGGTAATCAAATGGTTTCTACCATGTTTGACTTCAACACCTTGTAATCACATGGCTATATTCGTATCATTTGCGATCAGGTAGAAGACCCTGGACACCCTTTTGTATTTTGATTACGTTCAGGTTGCAATGGAGATTTATTCTGTATTTTCACACAGATCCACTTATGCATTGGTCATGGCTGTGTCATCACTGTCTCATGGATCTACGCTTATTTACAGTAGCCATGATTTGTCTACAGTCTATATCATCTTAGTACTCATGGATCTGCAATGTATTGGTCGGCAGCCATGGTTTGAGTCAATTGTTTCCGAGCATGGGAATGCCCGCCTCGGTAGTATATCTGACACTTTGTTTCTATTTCAGCTCCTCATTGCTCTCCTCGATACTATCTCCGCATAGTATTTGTAAAGTCTTTCGGCCATCAGTCCCTTCTAACCTCACAATTTAGGGGGCATCTGTTATACATCAATATTTCACAGTGTCGCATCTTCATAATAAAAACATTTGATGACACTTCCCCTACTGCCTAAAACATCCAGAAGAGAAAAGTAATGATTGACCACTAAAGACAAACCTATCATATCATCTAGCAAACCTAACTAAGACCTATCTTTCAACACTACCGCTTCTTGCACCTCTTTAGGGGCGCGGTAGTCCATACTACCGCGTGTTGCTCCTTGTCTTGGGCACGGTACTACCGCCCTATGCTCTAGCTTAGGGGCGTGGTAGTCTTATTTTAACCTATTTGCCATGGTTTGTGGGATCCTGATTTTCGAGAGATTCTTTGGGGATTGACACCTCTGATTCGATCCTAACTCACTTTCTCAGATTAGTGGGTCTGATCCACTAAACACTCCCAAGATCCATTCTTCTCTCTTGTTGGTTAATCCTCCTACACACTATAAGAGAGAGGCCTTCCATGAGAAAAGGGAGGACTCTTTGAGATATCAAACCTATGGTCTTAGATCTTTGTGGAGATAGCTAGAGGAGAAAGCACTTGGAGCTGGGAGTTGGCTTGGACATCAAACAACCGTTGTAAGTAACTTCAAGTTTGCAAATAAAATAGAACTTGTCTTGTTTCGCAAATTATGTGTGTTGATGTTGTTTCATTTACATGATTTGTTTCTATGATAGATTTAGATTATAACATATATTTCAAGCTACTAGAAAGATTGTATGTGCTTGTACTTTGATTCATCCCAACAGGTTCATTCGCAAAGACTTGAGGATTGGAACAATAACTAGGACAAGCGACTAAATCAAAGGTCTATTAAACCTCTTCCATTTCTTTCAGCAGTATAATCTTGAAGCATTTGTTTGAATCTAGGAATTCGAGGTAGCATTTGTTATCTTTTTGTCTTAGTTTAAAGTCAGTCAAGTCTACTTTAACTTAAGAGAGTTTCTACCTATCTGTAGGGAGAAATATCTACAGCAAAAACTGGCGACTTTGCTCGTTTGAACCCCATTTGATTGATTTATTTCACTTTCAGCCATTCTTGATTGTGATTCTTCTTTCTTTTCAAACTAGTCCTGGATTTTGGTCTTTTTGACCTCTATTCACCACTCCTCTTTACATATTTTCTCCCTCTGTGATCAGTGAGTCCCCTGGGCCTGCAACAGCCTTGGAAAATTCATTTTTTTTTCAAAATTGCATTTTTTTTCCACCCTTAGCAGTAGTACCGCGCCCCCATTACTACTTACAGAGCGGTAGTACCGCGTATCCAGCGCTCATAACAGCGCGGTAGTGTACCAGTACCGCGTACCAGTTGGTAGAGACCACACGGTAGTGTCTGCATTTTTTGGGTTTTTATTCCCTGTTTGGTTTTCACAGGTCATCTCTCATCTTCTCTGCCTCAGATTGGTTTCTCCTGTTGCTTACTAGCATCCTGTCCCTTGCACAGTTACTTGTGGTTTGCTTGGTTTGGCATCAAAGGGATTGATTAGATTGGCTTTGAAAAACTTGGGACATCCTTGTTTTTTGAAGTCATTTTCTTGGGTTTTGCGCTTTTTTTCCTTTGCATCTTTACCTATTTATTGGTTATTGGGAAATATTGATTCCTTGTTTCCACTCTAGTTCAAAGAAAAGCTTGATTTTGTCACTCTTTTGCTATGTTCACGAAACTGGAAAAAATATCTATTCTTCTTGCTTTAAGTTGATCATTTGAAACCTTTGGTTTCACATTTGTAAGAAGAAGAAAATATTGCTTGATTTGTGTGCATTCGAGTTAGATAGAATTGTTGAGTGCTTTTCTTTGTCTTCCATCTGATTGGAAGCGTTTGTGGAATCCTTCTTCCCATAGATTGGATGTGTCTTTTTCAAGTGTAAAAAGGTAGGAAACAGATTATAATTATTGCATTTGGTGTTCGTAAAAAGATCTCCTTTTTATTGCTTTGGGTTAGTTTTGGCTACATCTTTAACTTCTTTCTATCATTTTGAAACGAAATAAAATTGCATTTGCATTGAGTTGTACATATTGGGAATGGAAGGAATTCTTCCTTCTTTAGCTAGTCTTCATCGAAGAGAAAGGCTCATTTCGATTCATCTTCGTTTGCATGGTTTGAGTCGTCACAACACCATCAAGTTTCACTTCCATAACCCGATTGTGTAAGACAACCTCTAAAATTAATCTCCCTAACTAAACCAACATTAACCTCACTTGAAGAAATCAAAAGAACTTGGTAGTTAGATAGGACACCGGGATAGGCATCCAAATAATTCCCCCTTGTCGTTTTCATCTAAGACATAGTCATTGTCCTCTAGGGTACTAAAATCCTCTTGTATTTGTTGACACGGTCATCGACCAGTTTGTGGAAGAAGGCCTCCCGTCGTTTCGGGAGCAAGTCGCAAGGATAGGTTCCGGACGGACTTTGTGGAATGTCGCACTCCACTTCGCACCTAAGGACATCTATCCATTGTCTTCCTTGTATTATATGGCCACAATACTGGAAGTACAAGGGTGATAAGACAGAAGTGCCACGTCCTTCTCCAACGTGTCATGAACGAGGTAGCTTAGTGAATTTTCTTCTAGGGCTCTTTACCCAGGATCCCTTTCTGTAGAGGGATATCCTTCCATTATTGGTCTCTCATTTTGTATTGTTCAACTTGGACTTCATCACCTTGCGAAGGATACAATTTGTTGAGGTCTCCAGCTCTTAGTTAGGAGGTTTTGCTTACTATCTTGTAGAGGGTCTTTTTCTTTGTAGGGCTGCTTGTTGGCATTCTAGCCGTTTTGTTGTATAGCTCGCTTACTATGGCAACGGCCTCAGTATAGTTTTTTGAGCTTGCTCTTTTGTCCTGTGAGCCTTGTCTTTTCCTAGCTCCCCTTTCGCACGCTTGGTTGCCTGAGTTTTTTGAGTTCTTTTTAACAAGACTTCGTCCACATCACTTAGTTTTGTTCCATGGAGAATCCACCTCCATGCACCCATGCTCCTTCTGGGACTACCAATTTGGAGACCCCTTTTCAAGGGTACCTTTTACTTTTCCTCCAGTTGGAGATATTGGTCCTCCCTTTAATGCCACGTTAAATCTTCCTGGATTAACCATAGGATTACCGGTAGGGTTATTCAATCCGGTGATTCCGATTGTACCCAATGTTTCGAATGTTAACTCTCCACCACGAGAGAGTCAATCCCAAACTAATCCTTCCCCTTCTTCGTCGGATGAATCTTCTTCCGTTCCTTCTTCCTCGCCTGATCAAAGCAATAGTGTTAGTAATCAGGTGGATAAGAAGAAGAAGAAAACGAAAGTTAAGAAGAAGGAGGATAAGAAAGAGACCAAGCATAAACTAGCTGCCGCTAATGGCACTCATTGTATGAAAACACCTCATAAGCCCAAGTTCCCTTGCAAACTCTGCAAGGGTGATCACCTTATCAAGGATTTCCCTGGTCTTTCCCGTGTGTCAGAAGTGTGGTCTAAAAACCCTAAACCACTTGTATCGTCAACCTTTGACCATCATGTTGATGACACTCCCTTAGCCAGTGACCCCTTGGTGAAAGGTCAGAAGGGTAAAGTCCTATATTCCTGCTTGATATGCAAGGGTATGCACCGTACTTTCCTTTGTCCAAGCATGGATGAAGCTTCGCGGTGGTTGGAAGATATCACTAGTTCTCAAACAATGCTTCCAACAAACGATAGTAAGTTGTCCCTTGATCGCTTGCTGGTTGACCAAGTGATCAATTTAGTTTCATCTGAAATTGTTCCCACTCTCCCTTCCGAGAGTGAAGTGATCGAGTCACTGTCATATCCACTTGATCCCGCTCTTTCATTGGAGAAAGTCCAGACTGAAGCAGTCACCTTGACACAATCTTCATCTCATTCTTATCTTCCAAGCGAGAGTGGATTGATAACCACTGATGTTTTTCTAGTCAGTTCCGATCATGATGGGAAAGAGCCCGTTTCCACGAGACCCCCTCCAAGTACTAAGGTTATTTCCTTTGATTGGAATGGTCTAACAAAATCTCGTCTTCCTTCGAGTGTTCCTTTTCAGATATCTGTAGGAGTTTCCAATAAGGAAATCTTTCGCACCATAGTGGATGAGGGAGCTTCTGTTAGTATTTTATCCTCAACTGCTTGGAAAGCTTTAGGTTCCCCTCAGCTTGTACCAGTAACTGACCAGATATTGGCTCTTAACCGAAGGCCTACTTGACCTTTAGGGTTCCTTCCTTAGTTACCTATCACTTTGGGAGGGAAAACTGTCTGTATTGTTGTTATGGTAGTCCAAGGTCTCTTAGATTTTAATCTTCTCCTTGGACGTGATTATGTCTATGCTATGAAAGTTGCAGTGTCCACACTCTTTCGAGTGATGTATTTTCCCCATCATGGGAATATGGTGACCATTGATCAACTTTCCTTTGTGACACCCACTCATCATATGACTCCTAGTCATCAGACTTCCTTGAATGTCCCACATGTTTTGGTGGTGTCTTCCCCTTAGAGATGGGGGCAGGACTCCAGTCTTTGGAATTCGGGCTGTAGTCACCCAGCTAGCAATCATGCTAGGGGGATTTTCCTCCTACATGCAAATGTCATGTTGAGAGTTTTGGAGCATAGTTATTTTTCCGGTGTCAAGCTCGTTAAAAAATGAAACTGTTTTCTCAAGCATAGTTTACTTTTGGTTTTAAGCTTGTGTAAAAATGAAACCAACCATCATCATGAGCATAGTTCATTCTGTTTCAAGCTTGTTAAAAAAAAAAAAAAAACAGGCCCCTACAAGGATAGTTTACTTTTAGTTTCAAGCTTAGGTAAAAATGAAATCCATCATGAGCATAGTTCCTTTTCTATGTCAAGCTCGTTTAAAAATGAAATAGGCTCATACGAGCATAGTTTATTCTTTATTTCAAGCTCGTTAAAAAATGAAACCGGCCCTCAAGCACAGTTTACCATTGGTTTCGACCTTGTGTAAAAATGAAATCAATCCCAAGCATAGTTTACTTTCTGTTTCAAGCTTGCGTAAAAATGAAACTACCTTCGAGCATGATTTCTTTCTGTTTTAAGCTCGTTAAAAAATAAAAAGGACCCTTTCAAGCATTGTTATTGTCTATTTCAAGCTTGTGTAAAAATGAAATAGATCTCCCTTCCATTTGTTCGAGTCCTTCGTTAGAGTTAGGACTTGAAACTTCATTTCATCTACCTAGGTCACTTGGTCCTAGTTCTCCCTACCCCCCTGGTGAACATGTTCAGATTAGTAGCCAGGATTTTTGGGTAAGGAATAAGAGTAGTCAGATGAAACGAGGCTTGGGGGTAGGTTTAGCCATTAGCAATAATGCTGGGGGCATTTACCAACCTATGGTCATCATGTTGGGAAGGAACCCGTCAATGGGCCTTAACCTTGAGCAGAGTTTACCTTTGGATTCAAGCTCACTAAAAAAAAATGAAACCAGTAAATTGAGCAGAGTTCTATTCCTGTGTCAAGCTCGTTAAAAAATGAAACATATCCTTGCCATTTGAGTCGACTCTCCTCGTAGACTTAGTACTTGAACCTTCTTTTCACCCGCCTGTACCTTAGGCGAATGAAATGAAGCTTGGGGGCATGTCTTCAACCTTTGGAAGTTATGTTGAAGTCAACTCAATCGCCTCTCCACACTGCGTTGGAGCTAAGTCACATACTTCTAGCAATCATGCAGGGGGCATGTACCAACCTTTGGATTTCATGACGAGAAGAAGTTCACCATTGGGAACATTTTCGAGCATACTCTCCTTTTTAGGTTTCGAGTTCATTAAACCATGAAAATTATCCCAGGCATAGTTCATTTTCTGTTACCAGCTCGTTAAAAAATGAAGCAGACATCATGAGCATTCTTCCAACATATCTTTGAGCTTGTTAAAAACAGTAAGATGGTATTTGAGCTTACTTTTCACTTTTTTTGTGCTCTGGTTAAAAATATGAAAAGTGGTTTGAGCTTCATTTTTACTTTTTCGTGCTCTGGTTCAAATATGAAAAATATTTCGAGTGCTTTTGATACCATTGTTGTGCTCGTTAAAAATTGAGCAAAAAGGTGTGTCTAACGAGTATAGTTTTATCACTTTATCCAGCCTCACTAGACTATTTACGGAAAAGGAACTGCGTCGAGTTTACTTTTCCTTTGTCTTACTCGGTCATCAACCATGACAAAGTTGTACATGGAGTCCTCTTTAAGCTCTTTTCAGACTCCATAAATAGGAAAAGACTGCCAAGCAAAGTTGATGCTTTCAAGCTTGTAAAAGAATTGGAATGATCGTCTTTCTGGTGATAGTTTACCCCTTTCTCGGACCAGGGGGCACTACTTACGAAAAAGGAATACTCCAGCCAATCATGATTGGAAGAGTCCTCTCCCGCGTTGTTTTACCCTTTTTTCGGGCGATGAGGCTAACTTTACGAAAACGGACCGTTGGAGTCTTCTTTAGTTCTTTTCAGACTCTCTAAACATGAAATGACGACTGAGTTTTCCTTCCTTGGACTCGTTAAAATTTAAACATTGAAGAACCCACTTTGGGACGAACCCCTCCTTTCTCAGGTTCGTAAAACATGTGAGATCGGACTCATCTATGAGATGAGCTATACCGAGCATCTGTTATCATCCTCAAGCTCGTAAAACAACAAAGAGGTACTCGTCCATCATGTCGGGGAAAATGGGAAATGAGTCAAGTTTATTTTGTTGGCAGCTCGTCAATTGTCACCTTTGAACATGGCATGCATCTGTCCCTTGTCTATTCTTGAGTATTCATCTGTTCTTGTTGAGTCATAGTCATCATATCGAGTTGTCTCTTTGACCACGAGCCTACTCATCCGGTGTCTATCCTCTGCTATCAATAATCCCTGCTGCCAGGTCCTACTCCATGCCATTATATGTTCAAAGGGTTGCATTGTTTAGAGTCATCCATTCTGTTAGAATTCCGTTGTGTTAGTACGTGTCCTTTTGTTTCATCGTTCCATTCTATCTATCATTTCGATTTCGTGTCGATGATGTGGGAATCATTATGGCTCACCTTCGACGAGTCTATTCCTGTCGACACCAAATCACTATCCAGGAATTAAGCTTAGGAGTCAACCACTAGTACCTTGGTACCTGCATGCCTCAATGGTAGGTTTCCTCGTATTCGATAGTAGGTTTTCATCATTGACCTCTGATTGAAGGATCTCTCGGATGCTCGACATCAACTCATTTATTCGCATTTCGTTGAGATGTACTATAGATACCTTGGGGATCATTGTCATCATTGGTGATTTCCCTCGCATTTGCTAACGGTTCACATCATTTACTGGTAATCAAATGGTTTCTACCATGTTCAACTTCAACACCTTGTAATCACATGGTTAGATTCGTATCGTTTGCGATCAGGTAGAAGACCCTGGACACCCTTTTGTATTTTGATTACGTCCAGATTGCAATGGAGATTTATTCTGTATTTTCACACAAATCCACTTATGCATTGGTCGTGGCTATGTCATCACTGTCTCATGGATCTACGCTTGTTTATAGTAGCCATGATTTGTCTACAGTCTATATCATCTCAGCACTCATGGATTTGCAATGTATTGGTTGACAGCCATGCTTTGAGTCTATTGTTTCCGAGCATGGTAATGCTCGCCTCGATAGTATATCTGACACTTTGTTTCTATTTCAGCTCCTCGTTGCTCTCCTCGATACTATCTCCGCACAGTATTTGTAAAGTCTTTCGGCCACCAGTCCCTTCTGACCTCACACTTTAGGGGGCATCTGTTATACCTCTATATTTCACAGTGTCACATCTTCGCAATAAAAACATTTGACGACACTTCCCCTATTGCCTAAAACACCCAGAAGAGAAAAGTAATGATTGACCTCTAAAGACAAACCTGTCATATCATCTAGAAAACCTAACTGAGACCTATCTTTCAACACTACCGCTTCTTGCACCTCTTCAGGGGTGCGGTAGTCCGTACTACCGCGTGTTGCTCCTTGTCTTGGGCGCAGTACTACCGCCCTATGCTCAGGCTTAGGGGTGCGGTAGTCTTATTTTAACATTTTTTCCATGGTTTGTGGGATCCTGATTTTCAAGTGATTCTTTCGGGATTGACACCTCTGATTCGATCCTAACTCACTTTCTCAGATTAGTGGGTCTGATCCACTAAACACTCCCAAGATCCATTCTTCTCTCTTGTTGGTTAATCCTCCTACACACTATAAGAGAGAGGTCTTCCATGAGAAAAGGGAGGACTCTTTGAGATATCAAACCTATGGTCTTAGATCTTTATGGAGATTGATAGAGGAGAAAGCACTTGGAGCTGGGAGTTGTCTTGAACATCAAACAACCATTGTAAGTAACTTCAAGTTTGCAAATAAAATATAACTTGTCTTGTTTCCCAAATTATGTGTGTTGATGTTGTTTCAATTACATGATTTGTTTCTATGATAGATTTAGATTCTAACATATATTTCATGTTGCTAGAAAGATTGTATGTGCTTGTACTTTGGTTCATCCCAACAGGTTCATTCACGAAGACTTGAGGATTGGAACAATAACTAGGACAAGCGACTAAATCAAAGGTCTGTTAAACCCCTTCCATTTCTTTCAGCAGTATAATCTTGAAGCATTTGTTTGAATCTAGGAATTCAAGGTAGCATTTGTTATCTTTTTGTCTTAGTTTAAAGTCAGTCAAGTCTACTTTAACCTAAGAGAGTTTCTACCTATCCGTAGGGAGAAATATCTACAGCAAAAACTGGCAACTCCGCTGGTTTGAACCCCATTTGATCGATTTATTTCACTTTCATCCATTCTTGATTGTGATTCTTCTTTCTTTTCAAAATAGTCCTGGATTTTGGTCTTTTTGACCTCTATTCACCCCTCCTCTCTACATCTTTTCTCCCTCTGTGATCAGTGAGTCCCCTGGGCCTGCAGCAGCCTTGGAAAATTCAAATGTTTTTCAAAAGTTGCATTTTTTTTTCCACCCTTAGCAGTAGTACCGCACCCCCATTACTACTTACAGAGCAGTAGTACTGCTTATCCAGTGCTCATTACAGCGCGGTAGTGTACCAGTACCGCATAACAGTTGGTAGAGACCACGCGGTAGTGTCTGCATTTTTTGGTTTTTTATTCCCTGTTTGGTTTTCACAGGTCATCTCTCATCTTCTCTGCCTCATATTGGTTTCTCCTGTTGCTAACTAGCATCCTGTCCCTTGCACAGTTACTTGTGGTTTGTTTGGTTTGGCATCAATTGGATTGATTAGATTGGCTTTGAAAAACTTGGGACATCCTTGTCTTTTGAAGTCATTTTCTTGGGTTTTGCACTTTGTTTCCTTTGCATCTTTACCTATTTATTGGTTATTGGGAAATATTGATTCCTTGTTTCCACTCTAGTTCAAAGAAAAGCTTGATTTTGTCACTCTTTTGCTTTGTTCACAAAACTGGAAAAAATATCTATTCTTCTTGCTTTAAGTTGATCATTTGAAACCTTTGGTCTCACATTTGTAAGAAGAAGAAAAGATTGCTTGATTTGTGTGCATTCGAGTTAGATAGAATTGTTGAGTGCTTTTCTTTGTCTTCCATCTGATTGGAAGCGTTTGTGGAATCCTTCTTTCCATAGATTGGATGTGTCTTTTTCAAGTGTAAAAAGGTAGGAAACAGATTATAATTATTGCATTTGGTGTTCGTAAAAAGATCTCCTTTTTATTGCTTTGGGTTAGTTTTGGGTACATCCTTTACTTCTTTCTATCATTTTGAAATGAAATAAAATTGCATTTGCATTGAGTTGTACATATTGGGAATGGAAAGAATTCTTCCTTACTTTAGCTAGTGTTCATCGAAGAGAAAGGCTCATTTCGATTCATCTTAGTTTGCATGGTTTGATTCGTCACAACACCATCAAGTTGCACTTCCATAACTCGATTGTGTAAGACAACCTCTAAAATTAATCTCCCTAACTAAACCAACATTAACCTCACTTGAGGAAATCAAAAGAACTTGGTAGTTAGGTAGGACACTGGGGATAGGCATCCAAATAATTCTCCCTTGTCGTTATCATCTAAGACATAGTCGTTGTCCTTTAGGGTACTAAAATCCTCTTGTATTTGTTGACATGGTCATAGACTAGTTTGTGGAAAAAGGCCCCCCGTCGTTTCAGGAGCAAGTCGCGAGGATAGGTTCCGGACGGACTTTGTGGAATGTCGCACTCCACTTAGCACCTAAGGGCATCTATCCATTGTCTTCCTTGTATTATCCGGCCACCATATTGGAAGTACGAGGGTGATAAGACAGAAGTGCCATGTCCTTCTCTAACGTGTCATGAACGAGGTAGCTTAGTGACTTTTCTTCTAGGTCTCTTTACCCATGATCCCTTTCGGTAGAGGGATATGCTTCTATTATTGGTCTCTCATTTTGTATTGTTTGACTTGGATTTCATCACCTTGCGAAGGATACAATTTATTGAGGTCTCCAGCTCTTAGTTAGGAGGTTTTGCTTGCTATCTTGTAGAGGGTATTTTTCTTTGTAGGGCTACTTGTTGGCATCTTGGCCATTTTGTTGTATAGCTCGCTTACTATGGAAGCGGCCTCAGTATAGTTTTTTGAGCTTGCTCTTTTGGCTTGTGAGCCTTGTCTTTTTCTAGCTCCCCTTTCGCACGCTCAGTTGCCTGAGGGTTTTGAGTTCTTTTTAAGAAGACTTCGTCCACATCACTTAGTTTTGCTCCATGGAGAATCCACCTCCATGCACCCATGCTCCTTCTGGGACTACCAATTCGGAGACCCCTTTTCAAGGGGTACCTTTTACTTTTCCTCCAGCTGGAGATATTGGTACTCCCTTTATTGCCACGTTAAATATTCCTGGATTAACCATAGGATTACCGGTAGGGTTATTCAATCCGGTTATTCCGGTTGTACCCAATGTTTCGAATGTTAACTCTCCACCACGAGAGAGTCAATCCCAAACTAATCCTTCCCCTTCTTCGTCAGATGAATCTTCTTCCGTTCCTTCTTCCTCGCCTGATCAAAGCAATAGTGTTAGTAAGCAGGTGGATAAGAAGAAGAAGAAAATGAAAGTTAATAAGAAGGAGGATAAGAAAGAGACCAAGCATAAACCAGCTGCCGCTAATGGCACTCATTCTATGAAAACACCTCATAAACCCAAGTTCCCTTGCAAACTCTACAAGGGTGATCATCGTCTCAAGGATTGCCCCGGTCTTTCCCGTGTGTCAGAAGTGTGGTCTAAAAACCCTAAACCACTTGTATCGTCAACCTCTGGCCATCATGTTGATGACACTCCGTCAGCCAGTGACCCCTTGGTGAAAGGTCGGAAGGGTAAAGTCCTATATCCTTGCTTGATATGCAAGGGTATGCACCGTACTTTCCTTTGTCCAAGCATGGATGAAGCTTCACGGTGGTTGGAAGATATCACTAGTTCTCAACTGATGCTTCCAACAAATGATAGTAAGTTGTCCCTTGACCCCCTGCTGGTTGACCAAGTGATCAATTCAGTTTCATCTGCACTTGATCCCACTCTCCCTTCCGAGAGTGAAGTGATCAAGTCGTTGTCATCTCCACTCGATCCTGCTCTTTCATTGGAGAAAGTACAGACTGAAGCAGTCACCTTGACACAATCTTCGTCTCATTCTTATCTTCCAAGCGAGAGTGGATTGATAACCACTGATGTTTTTCTAGTTAGTTCTGATCATGATGGGAAAGAGCCCGTTTCCACGGGACCCCCTCCAAGTACTGATGTTATTTCCTTCGATTGGAATGGTCTAACAGAATCTCGTCTTCCTTCTAGTGTTCCTTTTCAGATATTTTTAGGAGTTTCCGATAAGGAAATCTTTCGCACCATAGTGGATGAGGGAGCTTCTGTTAGTATTTTATCCTCAACTGCTTGGAAAGCTTTAGGTTCCCCTCAGCTTGTACCAATAACTGACCAGATATTGGCTTTTAACTGAAGGCCTACTCGACCTTTAGGGATCCTTCTTCAGTTATCTATCACTTTGGGAGGGAAAACTGTATGTATTGATGTTATGGTAGTCCAAGGTCCCTTAGATTTTAATCTGCCTCTTGGACGTGATTATGTCTATGCTATGAAAGCTTTAGTGTCCACACTCTTTCGAGTGATGTATTTTCCCCATCATGGGAATATGGTGACCATTGATCAACTTTCCTTTGTGACACCCACTCATCATATGACTCCTAGTCATCAAACTTCCCTAAATGTCCCACATGTTTTGGTGGTGTCTTCCCCTTAGAGATGGGGGTAGGACTCAAGTCTTTGGAATTTGTGCTGTAGTCACCCGGCTAGCAATCATGCTGGGGGGATTTTCCTCCTACATGCAGATGTCATGTTGAGAGTTTTGGAGCATAGTTATTTTTCCGGTGTCAAGCTCGTTAAAAAATGAAATCGTTTTCTCAAGCATAGTTTACTTTTGGTTTTAAGCTTGTGTAAAAATGAAACCAACCATCATCATGAGCATAGTTCATTCTGTTTCAAGCTCGTTAAAAAAAAAAAAAGGCCCCTACAAGCATAGTTTACTTTCAGTTTCAAGCTTGTGTAAAAGTGAAATCCATCATGAGCATAGTTCCCTTTCTATGTCAAGCTCGTTAAAAAATGAAATAGGCTCCTACGAGCATAGTTTATTTTTTATTTCAAGCTCGTTAAAAAATGAAACCAGCCCTCAAGCACACTTTACCGCTGGTTTCGACCTTGTGTAAAAATGAAATCAATCCCAAAAATAGTTTACTTTTTGTTTCAAGCTTGCGTAAAAATGAAACTACCTTCGAGCATGATTTCTTTCTGTTTTAAGCTCGTTAAAAAATAAAAAGGACCCTTTCAAGCATTGTTATTGTCTATTTCAAGCTTGTGTAAAAATGAAATAGATCTCCCTTCCATTTGTTCGAGTCTCTCGTTAGAGTTAGGATTTGAACCTTCATTTCATCTGCCTAGGTCACTTGGTCCTAGTTCTCCCTACCCCCCTGGTGAACACGTTCAGATTAGTAGCCAGGATTTTTTGGTAAGGAAGAAGAGTAATCAGACGAAACGAGGCTTGGGGGCAATGTTTAGCCGTTAGCAATCATGTTGGGTGCATTTACCAACCTATGGTCATCATGTTGGGAAGGAACCCATCAATGGGCCTAAACCTTGAGCAGAGTTTACCTTTGGCTTCAAGCTCGTTAAAAAAAAATGAAACTAGTAAATTGAGCAGAGTTCTATTCCTGTGTCAAGCTCGTTAAAAAATGAAACATATCCTTTCCCTTTGAGTCGAGTCTCCTCGTAGACTTAGTACCTGAACCTTCTTTTCACCCACCTATACCTTAGGCGAATGAAATGAAGCTTGGGGGCATTTCTTCAACCTCTGGAAGTTACGTTGAAGTCAACTCGATCGCTTCTCCACACCACGTTGGAGCTAAGTCACTTACTTCTAGCAATCATGCAGGGGGCATGTGCCAACCTTTGGATTTCATGACGAGAAGAAGTTCACCAATGGGAACATTTTCGAGCATACTCTCCTTTTTAGGTTTCGAGCTCATTAAACCATGAAAATTATCCCAAGCATAGTTCATTTTCTGTTACAATCTCGTTAAAAAATGAAGCAGACATCATGAGCATTCTTCCAACCTATCTTCGAGCTCGTTAAAAACAATAAGATGGTATTTGAGCTTACTTTTCACTTTTTTTGTGCTCTGGTTAAAAATATGAAAAGTGGTTTGAGCTTCGTTTTTACTTTTTCGTGCTCTTGTTCAAATATGAAAAAGATTCCGAGTGCTTTTGATACCATTGTCGTGCTTGTTAAAAATTGAGCAAAAAGGTGTGTCTAACGAGTATAGTTTTATCACTTTATCCGGCCTCGCTAGACTATTTATGGAAAAGGAACTGCGCCGAGTTTACTTTTCCTTTGTCGTACTCGGTCATCAACCGTGACAAAGTTGTACATGGAGTCCTCTTTAAGCTCTTTTCAGACTCCGTAAATAGGAAAAGATTGCCAAGCGAGCTTGATACTTCACGCTTGTAAAAGCATTTGAATGATCGTCTTTCTGTTGATAGTTTACCCCTTTTTTCAGACTAGGGGGCACTACTTACGAAAAAGGAATACTCCAGCCAATCATGACTGGAAGAGTCGTCTCCCGCGTTGTTTTACCCTTTTTTCAGGCGATGAGGCTAAATTTACGAAAAAGGACCGTTGGAGTCTTCTTTAGTTCTTTTCAGACTCTCTAAACATGAAATGACGACCGATTTTTCCTTCCTTGGACTCGTCAAAATTTAAACATCGAAGGACCCACTTTGGGACGAACCCCTCCTTTCTCAGGTTCATAAAACATGTGAGATTGGACTCATCTATGAGATGAGCTATACCGAGCATCTGTTATCCTCCTCAAGCTCGTAAAACAACAAAGAGGTACTCATCCATCATGTCGGGGGAAAATGGGAAATGAGTCAAGTTTATTTTGTTGGCAGCTTGTCAATCGTCACCTTTGAACATGGCATGCATCTGTCCCTTGTCTATTCTTGGGTATTCATATGTTCTTGCTGAGTCATAGTCATCATATCGAGTTGTCTCTTTGACCACGAGCCTACTCATCCGGTGTCTATCCTCTGCTATAATTAATCCCTGCTACCAGGTCCTACTCCATGCTGTTATATGTTCAAAGGGTTGCATTGTTCAGAATCATCCATTGTGTCAGACTTCTGCTGTGTCAGTACATGTCCTTTTGTTTCATCGTTCCATCCTATCTATCATTTCGATTTCGTGTCGATGATGTGGGAATCATTATGGCCCACCTTCGACGAGTCTATTCCTGTCGACACCAAATCACTATCCAGGAATTAGGCTTAGGAGTCAACCACTAGTACCTTGGTACCTGCATGCCTCAATGGCAGGTTTCCTCATATTCGATAGTAGGTTTTCATCATTGACCTCTGATTGAAGGATCTCTCGGATGCTCGACATCAACTCATTTATTCGCATTTCGTTGAGATGTACTATAGATACCTTGGGGATCATTGTCATCATTGGTTATTTCCCTCGCATTTGTTAACGGTTCACATCATTGACCGGTAATCAAATGGTTTCTACCATGTTCAACTTCAACACCTTGTAATCACATGGCTAGATTCGTATCGTTTGCGATTAGGTAGAAGACCCTGGACACCCTTTTGTATTTTGATTATGTCCAGGTTGTAATGGAGATTTATTCTATATTTTCACACATATCCACTTATGCATTGGTCGTGGCTATGTCATCACTGTCTCATGGATCTACGCTTGTTTATAGTAGCCATGATTTGTCTACAGTCTATATCATCTCAGTACTCATGGATCTGCAATGTATTGGTCGGCAGCCATGCTTTGAGTCAATTGTTTCCGAGCATGGGAATGCCCGCCTCGGTAGTATATTTGACACTTTGTTTCTATTTCAGCTCCTCGTTGCTCTCCTCGATACTACCTCCGCACAGTATTTGTAAACTCTTTTTTCCATTAGTCCCTTCTGACCTCACACTTTAGGGGGCATCTGTTATACCTCAATATTTCACAGTGTTGCATCTTCACAATAAAAACAATTGATGACACTTCCCCTACTGTCTAAAACACCCAGAAGAGAAAAGTAATGATTGACCACTAAAGACAAACCTGTCATATCATCTGGAAAACCTAACTGAGACCTATCTTTCAACACTAACGTTTCTTGCACCTCTTCAGGGGCGTGGTAGCCCGTACTACCGCGTGTTGCTCCTTGTCTTGGGCGCGGTACTACCGCCCTATGCTCAGGCTTAGGGGCGCGATAGTATTATTTTAACCTTTTTGCCATGGTTTGTGGGATCCTGATTTTCGAGAGATTTTTTGGGGATTAACACCTCTGATTCGATCCTAACTTACTTTCTCAGATTAGTGGGTCTGATCCACTAAACACTCCCAAGATCCATTCTTCTCTCTTATTGGTTAATCCTCCTACACACTATAAGAGAGAGGCCTTCCATGAGAAAAGGGGGGACTCTTTGAGATATCAAACCTATGGTCTTAGATCTTTGTGGAGATAGCTAGAGGAGAAAGCACTTGGAGCTGGGAGTTGGCTTGGACATCAAACAACCGTTGTAAGTAACTTCAAGTTTGCAAATAAAATATAACTTGTCTTGTTTCCCAAATTGTGTGTGTTGATGTTGTTTCAATTACATGATTTGTTTCTATGATAGATTTAGATTCTAACATATATTTCAAGATGCTAGAAAGATTGTATGTGCTTGTACTTTGATTCATCCCAACAGGTTCATTCGCGAAGACTTGAGGATTGGAACAATAACTAGGACAAGCGACTAAATCAAAGGTCTGTTAAACCTCTTCCATTTCCTTCATCAGTATAATCTTGAAGCATTTGTTTGAATCTAGGAATTCAAGGTAGCATTTGTTATCTTTTTGTCTTAGTTTAAAGTCAGTCAAGTCTACTTTAACCTAAATGTGTTTCATGTTGATTGTTGCATTGTTAGTTTGCATGGATTTGTTGTTCAAATTCCTTAGAGTTTACTTGGCTAGAAATTACATTATGCATTAGATATTATGCCTTGCATTTAAAGTAATAACTTTGAAGTGACTAGTAGGCCCCTACTAAAATATTAAAGTATTCCTTTGAATGGGAAAACACCTTGTTGTTTATGATCGAACTATTGACTTCAAATGGTGGTTGTTATGGCCTTGGTTGTTTCTTTCGAGGGGTTTTTTAAATAGGTCAATTGGCCCCTATTTGGTTCAAAGTGTTTCTTTGAATCGGTTGAAAGCCCCTCTTTGTTGGCATTCAAAGTATTTCCATTGAATGAGGCCTATGGCCTTTACCCTTTTACATTTGAATTCAAGAAGGACTTTGGAAGAGGCCTAGTGGTGTATTTTGTTTTCATCGAGTGCATATTTTAAAGTGACTCAATTGGATCCTTTGAATGGCTCAATGGCCATTTCTTTCAAAGTGACATATTTATAAAAGGCTCAATGGCCTATAGGGGGTATTTGAAAGTTCATTGTTTGAATTTGTCTCAATGGCCTATCAAGGTATTCATATTGCCCCATTAGGAGGTTGTCATCTACCCAAATTTTGAGAATATTATTTTATTTGCAAAATACTTTATGTTAAATTATAATTACAAAGTTTTGTAATTATGACCAAGTTTGGTCAAGGATGAATGTAATTACTGATTATTATTATTTAATAAATTAAAATAGGAGACAAACACCCAAGGGAACTGTTAAATGAGTGTTCACTGACCCACTAGGAGGAATGGAAGCTATTAGAAGGTATGGGACAGATGGCATCATTTGCACTCCACCACGAGCTGTTAGTTATGGGACAACTACCCCTAAATTTGTGGCATTATCCCCCAGGTGGGTGGAAGAGAGTAGGAAGCTCATTAATGACCAGTTAACCATTAAAATGCCTAGGCAGCCTAGATAAGGCAATTCGAATTGGGCAGGAATCCCCTACAATAGTTTCTGCAGAAATATTCATCAAGTGCATCAGGTGACGACTGAGAGATTCGAACAGGGAGGCTATGTGAGAGCGCAATTGTGAGTTTGCTAGTTATACTGAGAAGGAAATCCAGAGGTGCTGGTGTAGGTCTTTTTGACTGCTGAGTTTTGATGACTGGAAAATCTATATTCTACTACAAGTTGATGTACTAAGGCTTCTACAGAATCTTCCTCTTGGTGGTTCAGTGAACAGGCTTGGGGGTCCTAAGGCAAGTAAGTTGGTTGTCTTCAGGAGTAGGTTGGGTGGAACAGGCTCCTTGGGTGGCTTGTTCTCCTAAAAATTATCAGGTTCTATTTTTCTGTTGTTATTTCAGTCAAATAATTTTGCATTTATTAGTAAGAAATCATTCTATTTTCTAACCTAAGTATGTTTTCTAAATGAAAAATGATATGATAGATGAAATGATTGATAAAATGACTTCTCTACATTTTTCACCATGCTAGTTTCGGCATCGTACTCTAGTACAGGAAGTGGAATTAAAATCAGATAATTGATGGGCAGAATCCCACGTGAATAGATAGATTGAGACTGTAGTGTTCTTCTAATTCTAACATTTACATGTTTAAAAATCAGAAACAAAATAGCATATAATAAACAGTTATAGAAAGCATTCTCCTGTACTTAGTTATAAAAGAAAAACAATTCATTTCTGTACAGAACTATATTTCTATTTATCACTAACCATTGTTGCAATCTATTACCATGTATTCTTTGCAAATATGTTTTGAATATCAGATGTTTCAGGCATTATGTTTCAGGCTTTATTAATTCTAGATTTCTAACAGCTGCAAAAACTCTTAAAATCAGAGTTATTATATTTAAATAATAAATAGATATTTATCTTTCATATCATAAATTTATTCAACAAATATATCTTATATTTCCTTTTAACTCCCAACTAGGGTTTCCTTTTTCCAAGTTTTCATCATAGTTAGAATCCAAACATTCTATCTTGTTATCATTTTGTCTTTGGATCAAAACCAGAACCCTTAATCTAGAAAACAAATCAATTTCATTTTAATGACAGAATCGAAATTGATCCGACGTTTGCAATGCTTAGCAATTATTTCAAACTCTCAGATTATAAACACACACTTACGATCTCTTTTAATCAAATAGACATATGCATTCAACATCCTATTTACTTCTTGACAAACCCTTTGTATATTTTATTTTTGAAATAGTAACTGAAACCATAGATTCGATTCATTATTGAATTTGTTACAATAGCAAATATTTAGATTGACTCTCGGCCAACATGCAAAACAGTTGAAACATTAACACTTTTCAATATAAAACATTGTTTTAAAACACAGTGTAAAACCAAGGATCGAATACTTCAAATATTATTCTGTTTCAAGTAAAAACTATAGTTCCATTTTCCATTCAACCCAAAAATCGCACAGTCCATCTATTCGTTTCACAGAGACGTTTTCAATAACATAAAACTTGTTATCAAAACAAATTCCTATTATTTCTTTATCGACGATTTGGGATTCCAAACATACACAGTAAACCTTGAAGTTTAAAAACTGTAAGTACCTATCAAAATAACGAGGGTTTATCCCTTAGGGTTTACAACTGCAAAAATGAGATACATTTCCACTAATAATTTACAGTAGACGCTGCATCAACCAGACTAGCCAACACCTTAGCAGTTGGACACACAGCATTACTATTCACAAATTACATTCGATGGACAAAAATCGTGCCAGAAATCCAAACACCTAGAAATTTGTCAAAACATCATTCGTCGACCTCAACTGAACCAGGATGACCAACAAGGTAAGGAAACCACCGAGGCTTACTGGTGGACAAGCAGAGCTCCTCCATTATTCTCAAGTGAATGGTCCTACGACGAAGGCAAACCTGTCACAACAACTGCAAAGGGTTAAACAAGTTACTGGATATATTTATGAAGGCATTTAAAATAACAGTAATAGTTTAGAAGAATACTTTACCTTCGCGTTGAGAAGACTCTCTTGCAAACAAGGTTAACAAAGCCACCATCCATCTTGGAAGAGAGAGTTCCAGTTCTGAGAAACAACGAGTTTACCACATTTTGAGAGTCAAAACCGGTGCCATCGCTTCAACAAAGACCATGGATAAACATCTCATAAACTCACGTAGTAAAACAAGCTACAGACTTAACCTTTCAACATTTTAACTACTGCAAATTTCACTACAGAGGCTCGGCTTCTTAACATGACTGTCACTTGTAGGTTGAATGCACACAGGTCACGGGTTCGAGCTCGGTGAACCTCCAACTATCGAAACCCTAGAACTCCTTGGCCTGTCGGCCTCTCCCCAAGACCATTACCTAGCAAAATGAATGCCAAGGGACGAGGTTCAACGCCGTTGTAGTATGTAGTTAGGGTTTTATATTACAATCTCAAGAATCACAAATCAATGGTGAAGATTGTTTCCAACCAGGCACGTTGGAAAGTGGGAAACCACTGCATTTAACACTTCTTTAAATATTACAACCACGACAAGGCCAATTCAACAGTCCAAAGGGAAAAGCTAGTTACAGCTCAGACTCATATCACAAATTGTTATCAACTCCTTCACGTGGTCATAGCCACGGTAGCATACACTCATACATCCACTAATTACAACTGTCAGGAGACTTCAATGATACGACCATAACCGGTGGTGTGTCAGACCCTTTTCGTACTCAACACTCATTACCATTGTAACACCTTCCATGTAAAGGTTTTCAACATTAAATGTCTCTCATATTATTCCATTGTATTGATAAATCAAAGGTATGATGAATGACAATTGTTTGTGTATAGTTGACTTTGGATAAGTTGTGTTACATTCCATTATTTCCATATTATGCAACATAAATATATTCGTATAGTTTCTCCAACGAATTCATATATATTCCTAGGTTGATACATATAGTAACCCTTAGTTGGGAACCATATTATTTTACATCGTATTAATTGTTCATATAGCATAGTTCATAACATCATGGATTTAATAAATTTAAAAGGGTCAAATCTCTCTAGTTTGTTGCAATTCTAGTGGAAACATCATTATAATATCAAGGTAGGACACTATTGAATATTACACCAATAGTATGTGTGTTCATGCATTTAGAAAAGTATAAATATTATATTTGCAATTATAATAGCTTTCAATTTATTCATGTTGCTTTTCCATTAATCTAATTGTTTTCGCATTTTTCAATAGTCTAAAACTCTAACCGGAGTCAAGACGATATAAACCAATACTTGTAGAAATAATATTTCTTATGAAAGTAAAAGATATCAATAAAGTCGTTTTAGTGTTTAGACAACGTAACCTAGTACATTCTTGAAATTCTCATAAGCATAAGTATTTTCCTTTTTGGCGAATGTATTATTGAGTATAGTTTTAGAATTCATTGCAACTTCTACAGCATGTATTTATGCTCAAAACAATACAACTAGGATAGACAAAGACTCATACCTGAAGCAAGGGAATAACTTAGAAATTCTACCAAATATTGACGGCTATTTGTAAAACATAAATACTCTTAACACTTGTTTTGTCGCATTCTCTTACCTGAATTCTGCGCAAGAGGAACATGAACAAATGCTTTAGCTAAACATAGCTAAGTAAGTCTCAAGGACCTCGTAGGACCCCTTTCATCACCATCCAAAAACAAAACTGTCAGCACATTGTCAAGCAAACATAAACACATGATTTCGAATTACTGTTAACACAAGTAGAACTAATGACATAAGCATATTAAAAGAAGTAAGTCGTGTCGCTGTCATTTCAAATATCTTTAGTTATGAAACTCAGTAATTAATATGTTTCCTGTATTAATGACTCATTAATTCAAGGCTGTCTTGTCAAGATTTAATTATTTCTGCAATTGCAATTTATGTTACATTTAATGCTATTGTAGAAATTTTAAATTTCTATGAAAATATCGGGATGTTACATGTGGTATCAGAGCTCACGTTCGAACTCTAGGCCTGAAAAGGTCCAAGAACATGCAACATAAAATTTATTTACAGCAAAAATCTTATTAATTCAATTTAACTATTTGTGTTGTACAGAAATTATTTTAAGCTACAGGTATGGAAGGATCAGCTAAACATATAGAGGACAGATTTCAACCGAACAGTCATAGCACAGGACAACATTATGAAGAAGAAGTCCATGGCGAATTAAATGATAATTCGTCAGAATTGTTACGTGCATTTCAAGAGTTAAAAGCAGAAATCAGATCTGTAAAACAAGACAATGAGAAAATTCTGAAGGCACAAGAGGAACTTAATCAAGTACTGTTCGAACAATGCCCAACTAATGAACATGATAGAGAAATTGAAAATACCTCTAAGATTGAAGATTTACCTCATCGAGACAGGGGTAAGAAAATGAAAACTGATGATTGGAACAACATTTCAACATCATCAGAAGCTGCCCATGAAAAACACAAAAAGAAAAGAAATTATTCAAGTGATAGCAGCGAAGGAGACTACAAACCCAAAAGAAAAAGTCAGAAACAGTATGAACAGATTTCTGGGAAGTTTAAGAAAATCAAACCCCCAACCTTCAATGGTGAAACTGAGAAAGGAGAGACAACGGAAGCTTGGCTGTCCGGCATGAAGAAGTACTTCCAAATTTATGATTACTCAGAATCATTGAAGGCAAAGATGGCAATATACAACTTGATTGGGAAGGCAGATATTTGGTGGTAGGACATTAGAAGAGTGAAGGGCATCAAAGACAAGGGTGTGAATTGGAGCAGTTTTAAAAGATATTTCAAGAAGAAGTTATTATCTGAACAATACTATGAATAAAAATCAAAGGAGTTCTATGACTTAAAGATAGGAACTATGAACATGAAAGAGATGAATAATAAAGTTCTGAATTTACTGAGGTATGTGCCATTCCTCGTGGAAGAAAAATCGAAGATTCAAAGATACCTGAGTTGTCTACCTTTCAACATCAAGGACAGAATCGAGTATGACAATCCAAAGACCTTAGAAGAGGCCATGAGGAAAGAAACTTTTTGTTATGACACTAATCGGAAAAGAGAAGGGATATCAAACTGGAAAAGTCATAAACCCAACAATTTTGAGCTGAAAAAGAAAAATTTCAGGTTTAGTGGAAATTTTGGTTTCCAAAAGAAAAAATTTCAGAATCGGAATTTTCAAGGAAATAATCCTAGAAACAGTCAGCAACAGAATTTGACAGCTCCTAGAAACACTCCCAATGCTACCAGAACTACTGATAAAAAAGCACCTATCAAATGTTTTGAGTGTCAAGGTCCTCATTATGCATCAGAATGCCCCAAGAGGAAGCGGACAACTAACAATATTCATTCCATACAAACTGAACCCACTGTTGGAGACTTGGCAAGGGAGATGCCCAGAATTAATGCAACTCTAGACAACAGGCAAGCAGAACATCAAGTCTCTATGGTAGAGATTGAAGGTATGCTACAAAACCATCATGTTTCTCTTTTGATTGATCCAGGTGCTATCTTAAGTTATATATCACCAGATATTGTAGAAAGTTTTAAATTGAAAACAAAAAATTTCAGTAAATCTTGGTTAGTTAGACTAGCAACAGGAACAAAAATGAAAGTATCTGATTTTATTTAAAGTTGAGCTTTATCCATGAATTAGTTAAAAACACAAACCAAGTTGAATGTTTTACCTTTAGGATCCTATGATATTATAATTGGAATGGACTGGTTAGAAGCCCATCATGTCATTCTGAATTGTTATGGGAAAAGTTTTACATGTTTAAATAATGAAGGAGAAACTGTAGAAGTAAAAGGTATTCCAAGAAAGACATCCCTTAGACAGATTTCAGCCATGCAAGTAAAGAGGGCAATTAGAAAAGGATGTCAAATGTTTGTAGTAAATGTAGTGAATTATGAGTCGATTACTAAAGATGGCGAACTAAAACTAGAAGATATACTTGTCTTAAAAGATTTCAAGGATGTTTTTCCTGAAGAGATTCCAGGATTACCTCCTAAGAGGGATTTGGACTTTACCATCGAGTTAATACCAAGAGCAGTTCGGAATTCTAAAGCTCCATATAGGATGAATCTACTGGAATTAAATGAGTTGAAATCACAGTTGAAGGAACTGATTGATAAAAACTATATAAGACCCAGCATGTCTCCTTACGAAGCACCTATTATATTTGTTAAGAAGAAAGATGGTACCCTAAGACTGTTGGTTGTGGAGCCAGATCTTCTAGTCTCATAGATGATATTGTATCAGCCTTGTTTGTACCCCAGTTTTATATGATATGTAGGTGGATTGTACAGTCACCCTAGTGGGGGGGTGTGGGGGGGCATCCATGGTTTTGGGTATCCCGTGGTATTTTCTCATTGTATTTCCCTTATAAAATAAAGACATTGTAATACAGCTAGGGGTGATGATGTATTAGGTTTTATGCATTGTAAAGATCTCTGAGATCAGGAGAGAGACTGTGAAACAGAGAAGAGGAAGTGCAGCGGTTGTGCTGCAGGTTGTATCCCTTCACCTTGTTGGACGGTAATAATAATAAGGATTGGCAAATTCAGTGTGGACGTAGCCCAAGTTGGGTGAACCACGATATATCTGTGTCTCTCTTGTAATGTGTATGTGTGATTATATTTGCATTTTTGTTTATTGTTATTGCTCTGCGATCCTGTTTTTCTAACAAAGACTGTGTATAGATTATCGCCAGCTGAATAAGATGACAATCAAGAATCGATATCCGTTGCCCCACATAGACGATCTATTTAATCAGCTGCGTGGAGCAACGATATTTTCAAAGATTGATTTAAGGTCAGGATATCATCAAGTTCATGTGAAGGATGAGGATATTTTTAAAACAACCTTTAGAACTCGTTATGGACATTATGAGTTCGTAGTCATGCCATTTGGATTGACTAATGCCCTGGTTGTATTTATGTGTTTGATGAACAATATTTTGCACAAATACTTAGATAAGTTTGCTATTGTGTTCATAGACGACATTCTAGTGTATTCTAAAAGCAAAGAAGAGCATGACGAACATCTTCATATTATTTTACAAGTTTTGAGAGATCATCAACTATACGCTAAGTTTAGTAAGTGTGACTTTCACAAGGATAAAATTCAGTATTTAGGACACATAATTTCTAAGAAAGGAATCTCGGTTGACCCCGATAAAATAAAATCCATTAATGATTGGCCGGTTCCTAAGGATGTGTCGGATGTATGATCATTTATGGGTATTACTGGATATTACAGAAAATTTATAGAGGGTTTTTCAAAGATTGCAAACCCCATAACCTCCTTACAGAAGAAAGGGAAGAAATTTGTGTGGGATCAGAAATGTTCAGACAGTTTTAAAAAGCTAAAGGAATTACTAACTACAGCACCTATTCTGAGGATAGCAGATCCTAATAAGGATTTTATAGTATGCACCGATGCATGTAGTGATGGACTCGGTGGAGTTCTGACACAAGAGGGACATGATGTTGCATACGAGTCTAGAAAGTTGAAAATACACGAGAAGAACTATTCTACTTATGAGTTAGAATTGTTAGCAGTGATTCACGCTTAAAAAATGTGGCGTCACCATCTTATTGGGAGAAAATTTACCTTGATGACAGATAACATGGGTCTGAAATATTTATTAGATTAGACAAATTTGAATGCTAAACAAGATAGATGGTTAAATTTTCTAAGTGAATATGATTTTGTAATTCAGCATATAAAAGGTAAAGACAACAAGGTTGTTGATGCATTGAGTCGTAAAGCAAAGCTGAATTTTATTTTAGCCATCAGTACTCACTCAACAGATCTGGAAAATCAGATTGTTGAAAGGATGGAAATGGATGAAGAATAAAGAAAATTACAAAAAAAATAGCAAATAGCAATTCTGAAAATTCTATGGCAGATTACAGTTTAAAGGAAAATGGACTATTATCATACAAAAACAGATTGTATGTACCCAACATACCAGAAGTAAAAATTATGATATTAGATGAGATGCATAAAAGCCATTATTTGGTCATCCAGGTTATCAGAAAACCATCACCATGCTGCGGAAATAGTACTATTGGCCCAAAATGAAGGATGAAGTAGCAGAGTACATAGCCAAGTGTTTGGACTGTTAAAAAGTGGAGGTTGAACATCAACATCCGACTAGACTATTGCAGCCATTGCCTATACCTAGATGGAAATGGGAAGTGATAAGCATAGACTTTATTACCGGACTACCCAAAAATCAGAAACAAAACGACTCTATCATGGTGGTAGTGGATAAACTCAGCAAGGCATCACACTTTATACCTATAAAAACTACTCATAAGGCTCCATACATTGCAGAAATATTCATGAAACATATTTTTCGATTACATGGGATACCAAAAGTGATAATTTCAGACCGTGATTCCAAGTTTATTGGAAACTTTTGGAGGTCTTTGTTTAAGGGGTTGAATACAACCTTAAACTTCAGTACAACATTTCATCCACAAACGGATGGAGAGTCAGAAAGAGTGAATCAGGTATTGGAAGACTTGCTTAGGATGTATGTTAAGGATCAGCCTGGTAAGTGGGAGGACTACTTGCATTTAGCAGAATTTGCATATAATAACCATTATCATGCATCATCCAGGCTTAGCCCTTTTGAAATTTCTTATGGTAGGAAATGTGATACACCTATTTTTTAGAATGACCCAGTAAATAGAGTTATTTTCGGACCTGAATTGTTGCAGGAATTAGAACTAATTGTGAAATAAGTACAAATAAATCTTAAAGCTGCCCAAGATAGGCAAAAGAGTCAAGCACATCTTAGAAGGACTTATAAAGAGTTCCAGGTTGGTGAACATGTTTTTCTTAAGGTGAGACCGAAAAAGAGTTCATTGAAATTGGGAAGTTGTGCCAAGTTGGCACCCAGGTATTGTGGTCCTTTCGAAATATTGTCAAGGGTTGGACCAGTGGCATACCAACTGGCTTTGCCACCAAATTTAAAGATACATAATGTTTTTCATATATTATTTTTAAAGAAGTATGTACACGATGCTACTCATGTTGTAAATTGGAATGATGTACAGGTGGGACAAGACGACGATTTTCAGGTGGAACCGGATTGTATCCTCGAAAGGAGGGAAACTCTACTCCGGAATCGCACCATTGGGCAGGTAAAGGTGCAATGGAAGCACCTTAGCCCAGAAGAGGAAACCTGGGAGTTGCAGAGTAGTATGCGGGAAACATACCCAACTCTATTTCAGGAACACTTAGAGAGTGATTAAGCAACATCAAGGACGGTGTTGAGACTTAAGGGGGGGTGTGTGTCACCTACCCAAATTTTGAGAATATTATTTTATTTGCAAAATAATTTATGTTAAATTATAATTACAAAGTTTTGTAATTATGACCAAGTTTGGTCAAGGATGAATGTAATTACTGATTATCATTATTTAATAAATTAAAATAGGAGACAAACACCCAAGGGAACTGTTAAATGAGTGTTCACTAACCCACTAGGAGGAATGGAAGCTGTTAGAAGGTATGGGACAGATGGAAGCATCTGCACTCCACCAATAGTTGTTGGTTATGGGACAACGACCCCTAAATTTGTGGCATTATCCCCCAGGTGGGTGGAAGAGAGCAGGAAGCTCATTAATGACCAGTTAACCACTAAAAGGCCTAGGAAGCTTAGATAAGGCAATTCGAATTAGGCAGGTAGCCCCTACAATATTTTCTGCAGAAATATTCCTCAAGTACATCAGGTGATGTCCAAGAGATTCGAATAGGGAGGCTATGTGAGAGTACAATTGTGAGTCTGCTAGTTATACTGAGAAGGAAATCCAGAGGTGCTGGTGCAGGTCTTTTTGACTGCTGAGTCTTGATGACTTGAAAATCTATATTCTACTGCAAGTTGATGTACTAAGGATTCTACAAAATATTCCTCCTGGTCATTCAATGAATAGGCTCGGGGGTCCTAAGGCAAGTAAGTTGGTTGTCTTCAGGAGTAGGTTGGGTGGAACAGGCTCCTTGGGTGGTTTGTTCTGCTAGAAATTATCACGTTCTATTTTTCTGTTGTTATTTCGGTCAAATAATTCTGCATTTATCAGTAAGAAATCATTCTACTTTCTAACCTGAGTATGTTTTCGAAATGAAAATGATATGATAGATGAAATGATTGATAAAATGACTTCTCTGCATTTTTCCCCATGCTGGTTTCGGCATCGTACTCTAGTACAAGAAGTGGAATTAAAATCAGATAATTGATGGGCAGAATCCCAAGTGAATAGATAGATTGAGATTGTAGTGTTCTTCTAATTCTAACATTTACATGTTTAAAAATCAGAAACATAATGGTATATAATAAACAGTTATAGAAAGCATTCTCCTGTACTTAGTTATAAAAGAAAAACAATTCATTTCTTTACAGAACTATATTTCTATTTATCACTAACCATTGTTGCAATCTATTACCATGTATTCTTTGCAAAGATGTTTTGAATATCAGATGTTTCAAGCATTATGTTTCAGGCTTTATTAATTCTAGATTTCTAATAGCTGCAAAAACTCTTGAAATCAAAATTATTATATTTAAATAATAAATAAATATTTATCTTTCATATCATAAATTTATTCAGCAAATATATCTCATATTTCCTTTTAACTACCAACTAGGGTTTCCTTTTTCCAAGTTTTCATCATAGTTAGAAGCCAAACATTCTATCTTGTTATCATTTTGTTTTAGGATCAAAACCGGAACCCTTAATCTAGAAAACAAATCATTTTCATTTTTAATGACATAATCGAAATTGATCCGACATTTGCAATGCTTAGCAATTATTTCAAACTCTCAGATTATAAACACACACTTACGATCTCTTTTAATCAAAGATAAATATGCATTCAACATCCTATTTACTTCTTGACCAAACCCTTTGTATATTTTATTTTCGAAACAGTCACTGAAACCATA
This sequence comes from Larix kaempferi, assembly GCA_027924585.1. NCBI lineage: Eukaryota > Viridiplantae > Streptophyta > Pinopsida > Pinales > Pinaceae > Larix > Larix kaempferi. The sequence continues at coordinate 41,331,969 of BSBM01000299.1, forward strand.
GATTCGATTCATTATTGAATTTGTTAGAGTAGCAAATATTTAAATTGACTCTCGGCCAACATGCAAAATAGTTGAAACATTAACACTTTTCATTATAAAACATTGTTTTATAACACAGTGTAAAACCAAGGATCGAATCCTTCAAATATTATTCTGTTTCAAGTAAAAACTATAGTTCTATTTTCCATTCAACCCAAAAATCGCACAGTCCATCTATTCATTTCACAGAGACGTTTTCAATAACATAAAAGTTGTTATCAAAATAAATTGCTATTATTTCTTCATCGAGGATTTGGGATTCCAAACATACACAGTAAACCTTGAAGTTTAAAAACTGTAAGTACCTATCAAAATAACGAGGGTTTATCCCTTAGGGTTTACAACTCCAAAAACAAGATACATTTCCACTAATAATTTACAGTAGACGCTGCATCAACCAGACTAGCCAACACCTTAGCAGTTGGACACACAACATTACTGTTCACAAATTACATTTAATGGACAAAAACCATGCCAGAAATCCAAACACCTAGAACTTTGTCAAACCATCATTCGTCGACCTCAACTGAACCAGGATGACCAATGAGGTAAGGAAACCACCGAGGCTTACCGATGGACAAGCAGAGCTCCTCCATTATTCTCAATTGAATGGTCCTCCGAGGAAGGCAAACCTGTCACAACAACTGCAAAGGGTTAAACAAGTTACTGGATATATTTATGAAGGCATTTAAAATAAAAGTAATAGGTTATAAGAATACTTTACCTTCACGTTGAGAAGGCTCTCCTACAAACAAGGTTAACAAAGCCACCATCCAGCTTGGAAGAGAGAGTTCCAGTTCTGAGAAACAATGAGTTTACCACGTTCTGAGAGTCAAAACCGGTGCCATCGCTTCAACAAAGACCATGGACAAACATCTCATAAACGAACGCAGTAAAACAAGCTATAGACTCAACCTTTCAACATATTAACTACTGCAAATTTCACTACAGAGGCTCGGATTCTTAACATGACTGTCACTTGCAGGTTGAATTCACACAGGTCATGGGTCGAGCTCGGTGAACCTCCAACTATCAAAACCCTAGAACTCCTCGTCCTGTCGGCGTCTCCCTAAGACCATTACCTAGAAAAATGAATGTCGAGGAACGAGGTTCAATGTTGTTGTAGTATGCAGTTAGGGTTTTCTATTACAATCTCAAGAATCACAAATCAACAGTGAAGATTGTTGCCAACCGGACACGTTGGAAAGTGGGAAACCACTGCATTTAACACTTCTTTAAATGTTACAACCACGACAATGCCAATTCAACAGTCTAAAGGGAAAAGCTAGTTACAGCTCGGACTTGTATCACAAATTGTTATCAACTCCTTCACGTTCTCATAGCCACGGTAGCATACACTCATACATCCATTAATTACAACCGTCAGAAGACTTCAATGCTAATACCATAACCGGTGATGTGTCAGACCCTTTTCGTACTCAACACTCATTACCATCGTAACACCTGCCATGTAAAGGTTTTCAATGTTAAATGTATCTCATATTATTCCATTGTATTGATAAATCAAAGGTATGATGAATGACAATTGTTTGTGTATAGTCGACTTTGGATAAGTTGTGTTACTTTCCATTATTTCCATATTATGCAACATAAATATATTCGTATAGTTTCTCCAACGAATTCATATATATTCCTAGGTTGATACATATAGTAACCCTTAGTTGGGAACCATATTATTTTACATCGTATTAATTGTTCATATAGCATAGCTCATAACATCATGGATTTAATAAATTTAAAAGGTTCAAATCTCTCTAGCTTGTTGCAATTCTAGTGGAAACATCATTATAATATAAAGGTAGGACACTATTGAATAATACACCAATAGTATGCGTGTTCATGCATTTAGAAAAGTATAAATATTATATTTGCAATTATAATAGCTTTCAATTTATTTATGTTGTTTTTCCATTACTCTAATTGTTTTCGCATTTTTCAATAGTCTAAAACTCTAACCGGAGTTAAGACGATATAAACCAATACTTGTAGAAATAATATTTCTTATGAAAGGAAAAGTTATCAATAAAGTCATTTTAGCGTATAGACAACGTAATCTAGTACATTTTTGAAATTCTCATAAGCATAAGTATTTTCCTTTTTGGTGAATGTATTATTGAGTATAGTTCTAGAATTCATCGCAACTTCTGCAGCGTGTATTTATGCTCAAAACAATACAACTAGGAATGACAAAGACTCATACCTGAAGCAAGGGAAGAACTTAGAAATTCTACCAAATATTGACGGCTATTTGTAAAACATAAATACTCTTAACACTTGTTTTGCCGCATTCTCTTACCTGAATTATGCGCAAGAGGAACAGAAGCAAAATGCTTTAGCTAAACATAGCTAAGTAAGCCCCAGGGACCTCGTAGGACCCCTTTCATCACCATCCAAAAACAAAAATGTCAGCACATTGTCAAGCAAACATAAACACATGATTTTCGAATTACTGTTAACACAAGCAGAACTAACATGACATAAGCATATTAAAAGAAGTAAGTCGTGTCACTGTCATTTCAAATATCTTTGGTTATGAAACTCAGTAATTAATATGTTTCATGTATTAATGACTTATTAATTCAAGGCTGTCTTCTCAGGCTTTTATTATTTCCGCAATCTCAATTTATGTTACATTTAATGCTATTATAAAAAATTTAAATTTCTATGAAAATATCGGGATGTTACATGTGGTATCAGAGCTCATGTTCGAACTCTAGGCCTGAAAAGGTCCAGGAACACACAACAGAAAATTTATTTACAGCGGAAATCTTATTAATTCAATTTAACTAATTGTGTTGTACATAAATTATTTTAAGCTACAAGTAAGGAAGGATCAGCTGAACATATAGAGAACAGATTTTGACCCAACAGTCATAGCACGGGACAGCATTATGAAGAAGAAGTCCATGGCGAATTAAATGACAATTCATCAGAATTGTTACGTGCCTTTCAAGAGTTAAAAGCAGAAATCAGATTTGTAAAAAAAGACAATGAGAAAATTCTGAAGGCACAAGAGGAACTTAATCAAGTATTGTTCGAACAATGCCCAACTGATGAACAGGATAGAGAAATTGAAAATACCTCTAAGAATGAAGATTTACCTCATCGAGACAGGGGTAAGAAAATGAAAACTAATGATGCAAACAACATTTCAACATCATCGAAATTTCAATAGTAAATTTCTGAATTTACTAAGGCATGTGCCATACCTCGTGGAAGAAAAACCGAAGATTCAGAGATACCTGAGTTGTCTACCTTTCAACATCAAGGACAAAATCGAGTATGACACTCCAAAGACCTTAGAAGAGGCCATGAGGAAGGCAACTTTATGTTATGACACTAATTGGAAAAGAGAAGGGATATCAAACTGGAAAAGTCATAAACCCGACAATTTTGAGCTGAAAAAGAAAAAATTCAGGTTTAGTGGAAATTTTGGTTTCCAAAAGAAAAATTTTCAGAATCAGAATATTCAAGGAAATAATCCCAGAAACAGTTAGCAGTAGAATTTTACAGCTCCTAGAAACACTCCCAATGCTACCAGAACTAATGATCAAAAGGCACCTATCAAATTTTTTGAGTGTCAAGGTCCTCATTATGCATTAGAATGACCCAAGAGGAAGGGGATAGCTAACAATATTCATTCCATAAAGACTGAACCTACTGTTGGAGACTTGGCAAGGGAGATGCCCAGAATTAATGCAGCTCTAAACAACACGCAAGCAGAATATCAAGTCTCTATGGTAGAGATTGAAGTTATGCTACAAAACCATCTTGTTACTATTTTGATTGATTCAGGTGCTAGCTTAAGTTATATATCACCAGATATTGTAGAAAGTTTTAAATTGAAAACAAAAAAATTTAGTAAATCTTGGTTAGTTAGACTAGCAACAGGAACAAAAATGAAAGTATTTGATTTTATTGAAAGTTGTGCTTTATCCTTGAATCAGTTAAAAACACAAACCAAGTTGAATGTTTTACCTTTAGGATCCTATGATAGTATAATCGGAATGGACTAGTTAGAAACCCATCATGTCAGTCTTAATTGTTATGAGAAAAGTTTTACATGTTTAAATGATGAAGGAGAAACTGTAGAAGTAAAAGGTATTCCAAGAAAGACATCCCTTAGATAGATTTCAGCCATGCAAGTAAAGAGGGCAGTTAGAAAAGGATGTCAAATGTTTGCAGTAAATGTAGTGAATGATGAGTCAATTACTAAAGAGGACAAACTAAAACTAGAAGATATACCTGTCTTAAAAGATTTCAATGATGTTTTTCCTGAAGAGATTCCAGGATTACCTCCTAAGAGGGATTTAGACTTTACCATCGAGTTAATACCAGGAGCAGTACCGAATTCTAAAGATCCATATAGGATGAATATACTGGAATTAAATGAGTTGAAATCACAGTTGAAGGAACTGATTGATAAAAACTATATAAGACCCAGCGTGTTTCCTTGGGGAGCACCTGTGATATTTGTTAAGAAGAAAGACGGTACCCTAAGACTGTGTATAGATTTTCGCCAGCTGAATAAGATGACAATCAAGAATCAATATCCATTGCCCCGCATAGACGATCTATTTGATCAGCTGCATGGAGCAACGATATTTTCAAAGATTGATTTAAGGTCAGGATATCATCAAGTTCGTGTGAAGGACGAGGATATTTTTAAAACAGCCTTTAGAACTCGTTATGGACATTATGAGTTCGTGGTCATGCCATTTGGATTGACTAACGCCCCGGCTGTATTTATGTGTTTGATGAACAATATTCTGCACAAATACTTAGATAAGTTTGCTATTGTGTTCATAGACGACATTCTAGTGTATTCTAAAAGCAAAGAAGAGCATGACGAACATCTGCATATTATTTTACAAGTTTTGAGAGATCATCAACTATACGCTAAGTTTAGTAAGTGTGACTTTCACAAGGATAAAATTCAGTATTTATGACACATAATTTCTAAGGAAGGAATCTCGGTTGACCCCGATAAGATAAAAGCTATTAACGATTGGCCAGTTCCTAAGGATGTGTTGGATGTATGATCATTTATGGGTATTATTGGATATTATAGAAAATTTATAGGGGTTTTTCAAAGATTGCAAACCCCATAACCTCCTTACATAAGAAAGGGAAGAAATTTGTGTGGGATCAGAAATGTTCAGACAGTTTTAAAAAGCTAAAGGAATTACTAACTACAGCACCTATTCTGAGGATAGCAGATCCTAATAAAGATTTTATAGTATGCACCGATGCATGTAATGACGGACTCGGTGGAGTCCTAACACAAGAGGGACATGCTATTGCATACGAGTTTAGAAAGCTGAAAATACATGAGAAGAACTACTCTACTTATGATTTAGAATTGTTAGCAGTAATTCACGTTTTAAAAATGTGGCATCACCGTCTTATTGGCAGAAAATTTACCTTGATGACAGATAACATGAGTCTGAAATATTTATGAGATCAGACAAATTTGAACGCTAGACAATCTAGATGGTTAACTTTTCTAAGTGAACATGATTTTTAAATTCAACATATAAAAGGGAAAGAGAACAAGGTTGCTAATGCATTGAGTCGTAAAGCAAAGCTGAATTTTATTTCAGCCATCAGTACTTACTCAACAGATCTGGAAAATCAAATTGTTGAAAGGATGGAAACGGATGAAAAATACTGAAAATTACAAGAAAAGACAGCAAATAGAAATTCTGAAAATTCTATGGTAGATTACAGTTTAATGGAAAGTGGTATGTTATTATACAAAAACAGATTGTATGTACCCAACATACCAGAAGTAAAAATTTTGATATTAGATGAGATGCATAAAAGCCATTATTCTGGTCATCCAGGTTATCAGAAAACGATCACCATGCTACGGAAAGAGTACTATTGGGCCATAATGAAGGATGAAGTAGCAGATTACATGGCCAAGTGTTTGGACTGTCAAAAAGTGAAGGTTGAACATCAACATCCGGCTGGACTATTGCAACCATTGCCTATACCTAGCTAGAAATGGGAAGTGATAAACATAGATTTTATTACCGGACTACCAAAAAATCAGAAACAAAACGACTCTATCATGGTGGTAGTGGATAAACTCAGCAAGGAAGCACACTTTATACCTGTAAAAACTACTCATAAGGCTCCAGACATTGCAGAAATCTTCATGAAACAGATTTTTTGATTACATGGGATACCCAAAGTGATAATATCAGATCGTGATTCTAAGCTTACTGGAAACTTTTGGAGGTCTTTGTTTAAGGGGTTGAATACAACCTTAAACTTCAGTATAGCATGTCATCCACAAATGGATGGACAGACAGAAAGAGTGAATCAGGTATTGGAAGACTTGCTTAGGATGTATGTTAAGGATCAGCCTGGTAAGTGGGAGAACTACTTGCATTTAGCTGAATTTGCATATAATAACCATTATCATGCATCAGCCAGGCTTAGCCCTTTTGAAATTCTTTATGGTAGGAAATGTGATACACCTGTTTCTTGGAATGACCCAGCAAATAGAGTTATTTTAGGACCTGAATTGTTGCAGGAATTAGAACTAATTGTGAAATAGGTACAAAGAAATCTTAAAGCTTCACGAGATAGACAAAAGAGTCAAGCAGAACTTAAAAGGACTCATAAAGAGTTCCAGGTTGGTGAACATGTTTTTCTTAAGGTGAGACTGAAAAAGAGTTCATTGAAATTGGGAAGTTGTGCCAAGTTGTCACCCAAGTATTGTGGTCCTTTCGAAATATTGTCAAGGGTTGGACCAGTGGCATACCAACTGGATTTGCCACCAAATTTAAAGATACATAATGTTTTTCATATATCATTTTTAAAGAAGTATGTACACGATGCTACTCATGTTGTAAATTGGAATGATGTACGGGTGGGACAAGACGATGATTTTTAGGTGGAACCGGACTGTATCATCGAAAGGAGGGAAACTCTACTTTGAAATCGCACGATTGGGCAAGTAATGGTGCAATGGAAGCACCTTAGCCTAGAAGAGACAACCTGGGAGTTGGAGAGTAGTATGCGGGAAGCATACCAAACTCTGTTTCAGGAACACTCAGAGAGTGATTAAGCAAAATCAAGGACGATGTTGAGACTTAAGGGGGGGTGTATGTCACCTACCCAAATTTTGAGAATATTATTTTATTTGCAAAATACTTTATGTTAAATTATAATTACAAATTTTTGTAATTATGATCAAGTTTGGTCAAGGATGAATGTAATTACTGATTATTATTATTTAATAAATTAAAATAGGAGACAACACCCAAGGGAACTGTTAAATGAGTGTTCACTGACCCACTAGGAGGAATGTAAGCTGTAAGAAGGTATGGGACAGATGGCAGCATTTGCACTCCACCACTAGCTATTGGTTATGGGACAACTACCCCTAAATTTGTGGCATTATAATAACCCTTAGTTGGGAACCATATTATTTTACATCGTATTAATTGTTCATATAGCATAGCTCATAACATCATGGATTTAATAAATTTAAAAGGGTCAAATCTCTCTAGTTTGTTGCAATTCTAGTGGAAACATCATTATAATATAAAGGTAGGACACTATTGAATATTACACCAATAGTATGTGTGTTCATGCATTTAGAAAAGTATAAATATTATATTTGCAATTATAATAGCTTTCAATTTATTCATGTTGCTTTTCCATTACCCAAATTGTTTTCGCATTTTTCAATAGTCTAAAACTCTAGCCGGAGTCAAGACGATATAAACCAATACTTGTAGAAATAATATTTCTTATGAAAGGAAAAGATATCAATAAAGTTATTTTAGCATTTAGACAACGTAACCTAGTACATTCTTGAAATTCTCATAAGCATAAGTATTTTCCTTTTTGGCGAATGTATTATTGAGTATAGTTTTAGAATTCATCGCAACTTCTGCAGCGTGTATTTATGCTCAAAACAATACAACTAGGATAGACAAAGACTCATACCTGAAGCAAGGGAAGAACTTAGAAATTCTACCAAATATTGACGGCTATTTGTAAAACATAAATACTCTTAACACTTGTTTTGTCGCATTCTCTTACCTGAATTCTGCGCAAGAGAAACATGAACAAATGCTTTAGCTAAACATAGCTAAGTAAGCCTCAGGGACCTCGTAGGACCCCTTTCATCACCATCCAAAAACAAAACTATCAGCACATTGTGAAGCAAATATAAACACATGATTTTCGAATTACTGTTAACACAAGCAGAACTAATGACATAAGCATATTAAAAGAAGTAAGTCGTGTCGTTGTCATTTCAAATATCTTTAGTTATGAATCTCAGTAATTAATATTTTTCCTGTATTAATGACTTATTAATTCAAGGCTGTCTTGTCAATCTTTTATTATTTCCGCAATCACAATTTATGTTACATTTATATTATAAAAATTTTAAATTTCTATGAAAATATCGGGATGTTATATGTGGTATCAGAGCTCACATTCGAACTCTAGGCTTGAAAAGGTCCAGGAACACACAACATAAAATTTATTTACAACATAAATCTTATTAATTCAATTTAACTAATTGTGTTGTACATAAATTATTTTAAGCTACAAGTATGCAAGGATCAGCTGATCATATAGAGAACAGATTTTGACCCAACAGTTATAGTACGGGACAACATTATGAAGAAGAAGTCCATGGCGAATTAAATGACAATTCGTCAGAATTGTTACGTGCATTTCAAGAGTTAAAAGCATAAATCAAATCTGTAAAACAAGACAATGAGAAAATTCTGAAGGAACAAGAGGAACTTAATCAAGTACTGTTCGAAAAATGCCCAACTGATGAACATGATAGAGAAATTGAAAATACATCAAAGATTGAAGATTTACCTCATCGAGATAGGGGTAAGAAAATGAAAACTAATGATGCGAACAACATTTCAACATCATCGGAAGTTGCCCATGAAAAATTCAAAAAGAAAAGAAATTATTCAAGTGATAGCATTAAAGGAGACTACAAACCCAAAAGAAAAAGTCACAAACAGTATGAACAGATTTCCGGGGAGTTTAAGAAAATCAAACCCCCAACCTTCAATGGTGAAACTGAGAAAGGAGGGACAGTAGAAGCTTGGTTGTCGGGCATGAAGAAGTACTTCCAAATTTATGATTACTCAGAATCATTGAAGGCAAAGATGGAAATATACAACTTGATTGGAAAGACAAATATTTGGTGGCAGGACATCAAAAGAGTGAAGGGCATCAAAGTCAAGGATGTGAATTGGAGCACTTTTAAAAGATATTTCAAGAAGAAGTTCTTATCTCAACAATACTATGAAGAAAATCAAAGGAGTTCTATGACTTAAAGCTAGGAACTATGAACATGAAAGAGATGAACAATAAATTTTTGAATTTACTGAGGTATGTGCCATACCTCGTGGAAGAAAAATCGAAGATTCAAAGAAACTTGAGTTGTCTACCTTTCAACATCAAGGACATAATCGAGTATGAGAATCCAAAGACCTTAGAAGAGGCCATGAGGAAAGCAACTTTCTGTTATGACACTAATTGGAAAAGAGAAGTGATATCAAACTGGAAAAGTCATAAACCCAACAATTTTGAGCTGAAAAAAGAAAAACTTTAGGTTTAGTGGAAATTGTAGTTTCCAAAAGAAAAAATTTCAGAATCGGAATTTTCAAGGAAATAATCCCAGAAACAGTCAGCAGCAGAATTTTACAGCTCTTAGAAATACTCCCAATGCTACCAGAATTAATGATCAAAAGGCACCTATCAAATGTTTTGAGTGTCAAGGTCCTCATTATGCATCAGAATGCCCCAAGAGGAAGCGGACAGCTAACAATATTCATTCCAGACAGACTGAACCTACTGTTGGAGACTTGGCAAGGGAGATGCCCATAATTAATGCAGCTCTAGACAACAGGCAAGTAGAACATCAATTCTCTATGGTGGAGATTGAAGGTATGCTACAAAACCATCATGTTACTATTTTGATTGATCCATTTGCTAGCTTAAGTTATATATCACCAGATATTGTAGAAAGTTTTAAATCGAAAACATAAAAATTCAGTAAATCTTGGTTAGTTAGACTAGCAACAAGAACAAAAGGGAAATTATCTGATTTTATTGAAAGTTGTGCTTTATCCATAAATCAGTTAAAAACACAAACCAAGTTGAATGTTTTACCTTTAGGATCGTATGATATTATAATCGGTATGGACTGGTTAGAATCCCATCATGTCATTCTGAATTGTTATGAGAAAAGTTTTACATGTTTAAATAATGAAGGAGAAACTGTATAAGTAAAAGGTATTCCAAGAAAGACATCCCTTAGACAGATTTCAGCCATGCAAGTAAAGAGGGCAGTTAGAAAAGGATGTCAAATGTTTGCAGTAAATGTAGTGAATGATGAGTCGATTACTAAAGAGGACAAACTAAAACTAGAAGATATACCTGTCTTAAAAGATTTCAAGGATGTTTTTCCTGAAGAGATTCCAGGATTACCTCCTAAGAGGGATTTAGACTTTACCATCGAGTTAATACCAAGAGCAGTACCGAATTCTAAAGATCCATATAGGATGAATATACTGGAATTAAATGAGTTGAAATCAAAGTTAAAGGAACTGATTGATAAAAACTATATAAGAAGCAGCGTGTCTCCTTGGGGAGCACCTGTTATATTTGTTAAGAAGAAAGACGGTACCCTAATACTATGTATAGATTATTGCCAGCTGAATAAGATGACAATAAAGAATCGATATCCGTTGCTCTGCATAGACGATTTATTTGATTAGCTGCGTGGAGCAATGATATTTTCAAAGATTGATTTAAGGTTAAGATATCATCAAGTTCGTGTGAAGGGCGAGGATATTTTTAAAATGGCCTTTAGAACTCGTTATGGACATTATGAGTTTGTAGTCATGCCATTTTGGTTGACTAATGCCCCGGCTGTATTTATGTGTTTGACGAACAATATTCTGCATAAATACTTAGATAAGTTTGCTATTGTGTTCATAGACGACATTCTAGTGTATTATAAAAGCAAAGAAGAGCATGACCAACATCTGCGTATTATTTTACAAGTTTTGAGAGATCATCAACTATACGCTAAGTTTAGTAAGTGTGACTTTCACAAGGATAAATTCATTATTTTTGACACATAATTTCTAAGGAAGAAATATCGATTGACCCCGATAAGATAAAAGCCATTAATGATTGGCTGGCTCCTAAGGATGTGTCGGATGTACGATCATTTATGGGTATTACTGGATATTACAAAAAATTTATAAAGGGTTTTTCAAAAATTGCAAACCCCATAACCTCCTTACAGAAGAAAGGGAAGAAATTTGTGTGGAATCATAAATGTTCAGACAGTTTTAAAAAGTTAAAGGAATTACTAACTACGGCACCTATTATGAGGATAACAGATCCTAATAAGGATTTTATAGTATGCATCAACGCATGTAATGACGGACTCGATGGAGTCCTAACACAAGAGGGACATGCTGTTACATACAAGTCTATAAATTTGAAAATACACGAGAAGAACTACTCTACTTATGATTTAGAATTGTTAGCAGTAATTCACGCTTTAAAAATGTAGCGTCACCATCTTATTGGCAGAAAATTTACCTTGATGATAGATAACATGGGTCTGAAATATTTATTAGATCAGACAAATTTGAACGCTAGACAAGTTAGATGGTTAACTTTTCTAAGTGAATATGATTTTGAAATTCAACATATAAAAGGGAAAGAGAACAAGGTTGTTGATGCATTGAGTCGTAAAGCAAAGTTGAATTTTATTTCAGCCATCAGTGCCTACTCAACAGATCAGGAAAATCAGATTGTTGAAAGGATGGAAATGGATGAAGAATACATAAAATTATAAGAAAAGACAACAAATAGCAATTATGAAAATTCTATGGCAGATTACAGTTTAAAGGAAAATGGACTATTATTATACAAAAACAGATTGTATGTACCCAACATACCAGAAGTAAAAATTATGATATTAGATGAGATGCATAAAAGCCATTATTCAGGTCATCCAGGTTATCAGAAAACCATCACCATGCTATAGAAAGAGTACTATTGGCCCAGAAGGAAGGATGAAGTAGCAGAGTACATAGCCAAGTGTTTGGACTGTGAAAAAGTGAAGGTTGAACATCAACATCCGGCTGGACTATTGCAGCCATTGCCTATACCTAGATGGAAATGGGAAGTGATAAGCATAGATTTTATTACCGGACTACCCAAAAATTAGAAACAAAACGACTCTATCATGGTGGTAGTGGATAAACTTAGCAAGGTAGCACACTTTATACCTGTAAAAACTACTCATAAGGCTCCAGACATTGCAGAAATCTTCATGAAACAAAATTTCAATTACATGGGATACCAAAAGTGATAATTTCAGACCGTGATTCCAAGTTTACTGAAAAATTTTGGAGGTCTTTGTTTAAGGGGTTGAATACAACCTTAAACTTCAGTACAACATTTCATGCACAAAAGGATGGACAGACAGAAAAAGTGAATCAGGTATTGGAAGACTTGCTTAGGATGTATGTTAAGGATCATCCTGGTAAGTGGGAGGACTACTTGCATTTAGCAAAATTTGCATATAATAACCATTATCATGCATCAGCCAGGCTTATCCCTTTGGAAATTCTTTATGGTAGGAAATGTGATACACCTGTTTCTTGGAATGACCCAGTAAATAGAGTTATTTTAGGACCTGAATTGTTGCGGGAATTAGAACTAATTGTGAAACATGTACAAAGAAATCTTAAAGCTGCCCAAGATAGGCAAAAGAGTCAAGCAAATCTTAGAATGACTCATAAAGAGTTCCAGGTTGGTGAACATATTTTTCTTAAGGTCAGACCGAAAAAGAGTTCATTGAAATTGGGAATATGTGCCAAGTTGGCACCCAGGTATTGTGGTCCTTTCGAAATATTGTCAAGGGTTGGACCAGTGGCATACCAATCGGCTTTGCCACCAAATTTAAAGATACATAATGTTTTTCATATATAATTTTTAAAGAAGTATGTACACGATGCTACTCATGTTGTAAATTGGAATGATGTATAGGTTGGACAAGACAGCGATTTTCAGGTGGAACCGGACTGTATCCTCGAAAGGAGGGAAACTCTACTTCGGAATCGCACCATTGGGTAGGTAAAGGTGCAATGGAAGTACCTTAACCCAGAGGAGGCAACCTGGGAGTTGGAGAATAGTATGCGGGCAGCATACCCAACTCTGTTTCAGGAACACTCAGAGAGTGATTAAGCAACATCGAGGATGATGTTGAGACTTAAGGGGGGGTGTATGTCACCTACCCAAATTTTAAGAATATTATTTTATTTGCAAAATAATTTATGTTAAATTATAATTAAAAAATTTTGTAATTATGACCAAGTTTGGTCAAGGATGAATGTAATTACTAATTATTATTATTTAATAAATTAAAATAGGAGACAAACATCCAAGGGAACTGTTAAATGAGTGTTCACTAACCCACTAGGAGGAATGGAAGCTGTTAGAAGGTATGGGATAGATGGAATCATTTGCACTCCACCACTAGCTGTTGGTTATGGGACAACTACCCCTAAATTTGTGGCATTATCCCCCAGGTGGGTGGAAGAGAGCAGGAAGCTCATTAATGACCAGTTAACCATTAAAAGGCCTAGGCAGCCTAGATAAGGCAAATTGAATTGGGCAGGCAGCCCCTACAATATTTTCTACAGAAATATTCCTCAAGTGCATCAGGTGATGACTGAGAGATTCGAATAGGGAGGCTATGTGAGAGTGCAATTGTGAGTCTGCTAGTTATACTGAGAAGGAAATCGAGAGGTGCTGGTGCAGATCTTTTTGACTAATGAGTCTTGATGACTGGAAAATCTATATTCTACTGCAAGTTGATGTACTAAGGCTTCTACAAAATCTTCCTCATGGTGGTTCAGGGAAGAGGCTCGGGGGTCCTAAGGCAAGTAAGTTGGCTGTCTTCAGGAGTAGGTTGGGTGGAACAGGCTCCTTGGGTGGTTTGCTCTCCTACAAATTATCAGGTTCTATTTTTCTGTTGTTATTTCAGTCAAATAATTATGCATTTATCAGTAAGAAATCTTTCTATTTTCTAACCTAAGTATGTTTTCTAAATGAAAATTATATGATAGATGAAATGATTGATAAAATGAATTCTCTACATTTTTCCCCATGTTGGTTTCGACATCGTACTCTAGTACAGGAAGTGGAATTAAAATCAGATAATTGATGGCAGAATGCCAAGTGAATATATAGATTGAGACTATAGTGTTCTTCTAATTCTAACATTTACATGTTTAAAAATCAGAAACAGAATAGTATATAATAAAATGTTATAGAAAGCATTCTCCTGTACTTAGTTATAAAAGAAAAACAATTCATTTATGTACATAACTATATTTCTATTTATCACTAACCATTGTTGCAATCTATTACCATGTATTCTTTGCAAAGATGTTTTGAATATCAGATGTTTCATGCATTATGTTTCAGGCTTTATTAATTCTAGATTTCTAACAACTGCAAAAATTCTTGAAATCAGAGTTATTATATCTAAATAATAAATATATATTTATTTTTCATATCATAAATTTATTCAACAAATATATCTCATATTTCCTTTTAACTACCAACTAGGGTTTCCTTTTTCCAAGTTTTCATCATAGTTAGAATCCAAACATTCTATCTTGTTATCATTTTGTTTTAGGATCAAAACCGGAACCCTTAATCTAGAAAACAAATCAATTTCATTTTTAATGACAGAATCGAAATTGATCCGACGTTTGCAATGCTTAGCAATTATTTCAAACTCTCGGATTATAAACACACGCTTACAATCTCTTTTAGTCAAATTGAAATACGCATTCAACATCCTATTTACTTTTTGACCAAACCCTTTGTATATTTTATTTTAGAAACAGTAACTGAAACCATAGATTCGATTCATTATCGAATTTTTTACAGTAGCAAATATTTAGATTGACTCTCGGCCAACATCCAAAACAGTTGAAACATTAACACTTTTCAATATAAAACATTGTTTTAAAACACAGTGTAAAACCAAGGATCAAATCCTTCAAATATTATTCTGTTTCAAGTAAAAACTATAGTTCCATTTTCCATTCAACCCAAAAATCGCACAGTCCATCTATTCGTTTCACAGAGACGTTTTCAATAACATAAAACTTGTTATCAAAACAAATTGCTATTATTTCTTCATCGACGATTTGGGATAACATGTAGTGGATCACCCAATTTCCCAGGTTAGCACAGTTAATGAAAGACGTTGGATGGTTTTCATTTTGTCAGAGGTTGCAGGGTTATAACATTCATGTGACCTAGGCCTTCATAAAGATTTTCAAAGATGGAGTAGTGTATTTTCAAAGTTTCAAGGTCAGTGCTGATGAGGAGTCCATTTCAGAAGCCATCGGTGTCCCTGGACAGGGAGAAAATTGGTTTAAACAACAGGATTTTGAAGGTGATTATGGTGAGTTTCTTTTGCCAGGTTTTGAAAAGTTAAAATGGACAAATGGTATACACATCAGCAAGCTAAAACCAAATTGGTGGATCCCATTAGAAATGTTGCAGAATTACATCACCTATGAAGGTCGTTATGACAGAGTGCTAAGATGCCATATTCGACTGCTTATGCATCTAAATGGAAGTAAGAAGCTAAATCTACCATATTATTTGTTAAAGATTTTGCAGAGGATGATTTCATGGGTTCAAACCCATCCAGAATACACTGGCCATTCTATTTTCCACCAAGGATTGATCAAGTTGCTGGTAATTTCTCGTTTGAATAAGGTTGGGCGAGATTGAGACAGTTTCCTCCTAGAATCAAGGTTTGAATCTAAAAATAAAAGCCAGTTAAAGGAAAAGGGAAGAAATCAAAGTGTTCATGCAAGCAGAAACAAACAGAGGATTCAATGCAACTAGCAGGTGACCAGACTAAGGATGAGCAAACCAAGTATGTTGCAGATGAAGGTAAAAACATTGCTAAAGAATTTGATATTGTAGAAGAGTCTGATATGCTTAGCATTGTTGTCAAGAATCCAAGTTCGCAGGAGAAAACCCTAAATGCAAACAATTTGAAAATCAAACCGAGGACTAGGTTAAGATGTAAGTTGGAAGCAGACATGCAGCAAATGTACAATCTTGAAAAGGGTACTGAACTTGTAATTGTCAATGACTGTTCTAATGAAGAGAATATACAAGTGTTAAAGGAGAAGCATTGCTCAAACAATGAAAATTTCATAGATTTTCAAGGAACTGTAGAAGATATGCTTGAAATATTTTACTGGAGCAAACAAACTCATTTTGAAAATGAAAATGGATCAGTCTCAAAAGCCTTGCAAGTAGATGAAGTTTCTATGGAGGAAGAAGAGGTTGAAATGACTCCAGAGTTAGATCAAGTCAAGAAATCATTATAGTCTTACAAGGAGCAAAGAAAATACCTCCAAGATATAAATGAAAGCCTGATGTCTGCTAACAAGAGACTACGAGAATGTCTAGAAGAAAAAGAAGTTGATTACCAAAAGATGGTTCTCATATCCAAAGATATATTAAAGAAGAAAAGGGCCATTCAGAAGCAGAATGAACAGATGAAGATTCAGCTCAAGGAGATGCAGAGTCGAGAACAAAACCAAGATGCTGAATACATCAGATTGCAAAAGAGGTCCCAGGTTATTAATGATCTGACCTTCTTGGCAGAATCTTCTAGAAGTCTTTATTTTGTGATGATCTAAGATAATCTAGTCATAGAAGATTAGTTTGTTGATGATTCGATAGTCGACAGCAGATAGTATGGTTTTTATTTTGTATACACTTGTCTAGTCTAGGTGTTTGAAGTTGAAGAAACTTTACTATATTTGAAAAGCTCGATCCATGAAAATAGGATCTTGAAACAATTTCAAGTTTTGAAGAATTATGTATATATATCAAACAATGATGAAGTAGAAGGGGTTGGAACTTATGATGGAAGTCAGATTGTGAACTGAATTTGCAGGCATGTATATGGTTTTATTTCATATTGATAAGAAGTAGTTTTTTTTTTAAATGATTGTGATCTGTGAGCCTTTCTGTTTTAATTATTGAAGTACATGTTATCATCATTCTGTCTATGTGTGGTCTTAATATTCCATACCATGATTCTTTTGATCAATATGCAACTATTTTTAATTTTTTGAAAACAGAACCTGAATCATTACATTCACAAAGTCATGCTTCATAGCTATGTATTGTCAATAGCCATGATAGTAACACTGATATACTCCCTGCTATTTGAATATTTGATTTTTTATGATTTCTGTAATATGTTTACCTACCATCAAACCCTATAGAGTTGTTTTCAGTTACCTTATATCTACTCTTAATATTTCCCTAAGCTTGAACCCTTGTAGTCTAGGTTCAACTTTAGTGATAATATCTTTTGGCGCCGTTGTCGGGGATGGAGAAACGAAAGTACATCTTCCCTGGGTATTTTATATCTTTATATTTGGTTTTGGAGGGTGGCAAGATTAGTATATTTTGTTTACAGACTACATTCACCTTGCAGTTTAGAAAGTTACAGTAGCTTCAAGGCAGATTGGTACAAGAGGAAATCCTTTATCTCCTCTACATGCAGGGGTTTCTGATCCAGAAAGGATTATAAGGGAAGCTAGAAGGAAGTTGAATTATCCATCATCCAGTAACCCTCAACATTCCTCAGTTGACACAGATCAAGGTTCTTCCTCTTCTGATTTTGTAGATAATGAAGAAGAAAACAAATTGGGTTTATCTGTGTGCATTCCTGAAGTTGATGACTTTAATCCAACACAAATTGGTGATTTTACGGTACATTCAAATCCTATGACTTCTGAACATAAGCATATTCCAGGGGAAGTCTTTAACAACACCTGATATACCTCTTACAAGTAGAATTCTCATTGGCCAATTGAAAATTGAAGTGCCATCTCCTCCACATACTAAACCACCATCTCCACAAAATCAGCTATCTTTTTCACATTTATCTAATCCACCAATTATTGCTGGTCAACCTCCAGATAGGATGGCTTCTATGGTAGCAGCTAGATATGCCCCTCTAATTTTACCTCAACCTTTAAATGCTCTCCCAGGAGGAGACTATCAGAAATATCTCCCGAGATTCAATGGTTAGGGAGGTGTCACAGCAGAGGAGCATTGGAATACGTACCTCAGTTATGCAGATAATCATAATTTTGAACATCAAGATGTGTGGATGAGGGTTTTTGTTCAAAGTCTAGATGGTGAAGTACGAAAATGGTTTAGAGAACTGCCACCAAATTCTATAAATGGTATTGATGCTTTGGAGGAAGTGTTTATGAAACAATGGGGAGACACTAAAGATTACTTGTATTACATCATAGAGTATGGAGCACTAAAAAGAAAGAAGGATGAAGCTGTTGGAGATTTTTCTAAACGTTTCAATAAAATGTACAATATGATTCCAGCTGAAATAAAACCTACTGAAATATCAACAAAGTTAACTTATGCAAATGCTTTTGATCGTCAATTTTCTTTGTGGTTAAGGGAAAGAAAAGCTTTGTCTCTATTGAATATACAGGAAGCAGCCTTAGAAGTTGAATCCAACATACTTGCTTCAAATAAACTCAAAGAAGAGGCAGAGTGTCAAATGTTTGATAGAAAAGGAAAAAAAAAGAAATGATTCCATCTAATTCTACAGGAAGGCCTTCAGATAGTAAGATGGATGAAATGAATAAAATCATAAAAAAATTATCTGCAAAGATTGATAAATTGGAAATAGAAAAAAGAAGTCAAAATAAGCCTATCTAGGATAATGACAATAGAAACCAAAATCAATTCAAACGCCCTTTTCCCCCTAGATTCATCCCCAGAGAAAGAAGAAATAATGATATTCGGAGGGAGAGGAGAGAAAATGAAGATCAGAAGATACAACCACCTTTTCAAAATAATCTGATGAGGGATGATGATGCATATGAAACACTAGCAGAAGAAGTTGAAGATTTAGAGCTTGATATTAATCAATTGGATGATTTTGCTTCTTCTAATTTTGTGACTAGGGATGATTATTATGGTGCAACATAATTCAATTATGATGAAACAAATTTTCTTGAGCAGCAATCCGAAATATTTCAACAAGATCAGCATAAATCATATGGTCTCAGATCAGGTGTAAAGCAAGCTGCACCATTTAAAAAGAAGGTTAAGTTTGTTCCTACCAAGGAAGTATTTCCTCCTAGAGAAAAGCAAGAACCACAAAAAGATAAAAAGAGGATTATTGATTCAGAAGAAGTGGGCAAAGCTCTTGGTTTTGATTTGGAGTATGAGATAAATAAAATCAAGGTTCCCATTCCTTTGACTGAGTTGGTTAGGAGTAAATACTATAGAGAACCTTCCCTTAAAATTCTAAATTCATCGCCTATTCATTCTTCATCAGATGTGATAAATTTGCAAGAGAAAGACCCAACTATTATCACTGGTTCAAAAACTGCTGATCAGTCAAATATGAAAGCCTGTTATCCCCCATCATTCTATATCACACTTACAATACATGACCAGATATTACATAATTGCCTTTTGGATTTAGGTGCTTCACATAACCTAATGCCAAAAGAAGTTATGGAAGCTCTAGGATTATCTATTACCAAGCCTTATCATGATTTATATGCTTTTGATTCTAGAGCTGTAAAATGTTTAGGAGTCATAAAAGATCTTGTGGTCAACCTTACCCATCTACCCATGAAGAGTGTTCTTATGGATGTGGTAGTAGCTGATGTGTCTCCTAAGTTCGGCATGCTGCTATCAAGGTCATGGGCTAAAAAGATAGGTGGCACCCTTCAAATGGATTTATCATATGCTTCAATTCCTATATTTGCAGGTGAATATAGAAGGCTTTACAGAGAAGTGCAATTGGCATTCTTGGTAAGTGATGATAGAAACCCTACGAATCATCCCATTTATTCAATACAAGAAGATATGGGCTCTTGCATGTTACAGTTAAATGATGATTCTATGGGGGTTTTGCAAGTACGGAAGGACAATCCAGTTCAACACAACACAGAAGAACAAGAAGGCATTTGGCAGATGTATTTTGATGGATCATCAAGTAAAGAAGGAACAGGGGCATGGGTTTTGTTGATTTCTCCTGGAGGTGAGATGATTTCATTAATGTATAAATTGGAATTTCAAACCACCAATAATATTGTTGAGTATGAAGCACTAATCTTTGGATTGAGAGTTGCAAAAAATATGAACATTCAAAGTCTTATGGTTTTTGGCGACTCTGAATTTGTAATTCAACAAGTTAAGAATGTTTATTAGGTAAAGCAGTCATTGTTGAAAGTTTACAGAATTGAAGTATGGGATTTGATAGATAATTTTTTCCTTGCTTTCAACATAACATTTGTTCCAAGAGATTGTAATCAGACGGCAGATTCATTAGCATTAGCAGCAACCCATTTCAAAATTCCAAAATTGACACACCTCAAGTATCCCATTGATGTGAGATATAGACCAGTTGTTCCAGATAATATTAAACATTGGAGAGTCTTCCAGGATGATCAGGAGATAAAAGAATTCTTAGATTTGACAGAAGAATTTGCTAATGATTGGGTTGACTGAGATGAAGATGTGGATTTGGCTGAATTTACTCCTAATACAAAAAATTCAATTGCTGATCAGAAAATTGTTGATTTAAAAAGTAACTTCATTCCTAAGGGACTTGTCCCACTAGAAAGGTTGTTCTCAAAGAATGACACATTGTTGAAAACCAACTTCCAGGACACTGAAGAAAATGTTTTAAGTTGTAATATTGGTTCTGAAGCTGAACCCAAAATGATCAGAATATCTAAGAAACTTTCAGAGAGGGAAAGGAAAAGATACATCAGTTTGCTGAAGTCATTTATAGACATTTTTGCTTGGTCGTATGAGGATCTTAGAACTTATGACACTAGTATTATCCAGCATAAGATCCCATTGAAGCCAAACACTAAGCCTTTTAAACAGAAACTCCGGAGGCTTAATCCAGCATTATTGCTAGTTATTGAAAAAGAAGTAAAAAAATTGTTGGATGCAAAAATTATTGTACCTCTCAGGTATTCATCCTAGGTAGAAAATCTTGTACTAGTACGCAAGAAAAATGGAGAGATAAGGCTCTGCATGGATTTCCGCAACTTGAACATATCCTGCCTTAAAGATAATTCTTTGCTTCCTAAGGTAGATCAGATCCTGCAAAGAGTGGTAGGTGCAGAGAGAATTTCAACTATTGATGGTTTTTCTGGTTATAACCAGATTGCAGTTCAGTCAGAGGATAGAGAGAAGATAGCTTTTACAACCCCCTGGGGTACATTCATGTATGACAAAATGCCTTTTGGGCTGATGAATGCAGGTGCCACATTTCAAAGGGCAATGGACATAGCCTTTGTGGGTGAGAATGAAAAATTTGTTGTCATGTATCACGATGATATTACAGTTTTTTCTAAATATGATGATGAGCATTTGAAGCATTTAAAACAAATTTTCATTAAATGCAGAAAATTTGGTTTGTCACTTTACCCCAAAAAATCTCACTTTGCCATGATAGAAGGTAAGCTATTGGGTCACATAGTTTCTGCAGAAGGGATTAAAATAGATCTGGAAAGAGTAAAAGCTATTTTAAAAATTTTCATCCCTAGAAATAAAAAGGAAATTCAATCTTTCATAGGGAAGATCAATTTTTTAAGATGGTTTATCCCTAACTTTGAGAAATTATAAAGTATATCACTGACATGCTCAAAAAGGATAGGGAGGTAAAATGGTCAAATCAAGCTAGACACTCATTTGAAAAGATTAAGCAAGCACTCATAGAAGCACCAGTATTGATAGCCCCTGACTACACAAAAGACTTTGCAATTTTTTCATTTGCATTAGAAGATACAATAGATGTTGTGTTATTACATAAAAACTCAAATGGCTTAGAACAACCAATTTCTTTCTTTAGTAATACATTGAGAGACTCAGAGCTGAAATACACTAGTATGGAGAAACATGCATATGCCTTGGTAAAAGCACTTAAATTTTTCAGAATATATGTTCTCCATTCTAAAATTTTGGCTTATGTTCCTAATTCAGCTGTTAAATAAATTTTGGTACAGCCTGATAGTGAGGGTAAAAGAGGTAGGTGGATTGCAAAAGTAATGGAGTATGACATTGAAATTAAACCTACCAAACTGGTGAAAGGGCAGGGTTTAGCCAAGCTTCTAGCATAACCCAATTGTCAAGCATTAGATCTTCACATGATGGCTGAAAATTCAGAACATGGTTGGTTGACAGAGCAGGATAAAGACCAGATTTATGGTAAATATCATGACTCTTTGTGATATGGGAAAATTGTATAGTTTTTGCTGCATTTACAATGTCCTTCAGATTTGAGTAAAAGTGAGTGTAGATCATTAAAGTTAAAATATCTCAAATATGTTTTGGTTGATCAAATCTTATACTGGAAAGATCCTGGAGGCATATTGTTGAAATGTCTGGACAGATCAGAAGCCAATGCTATCACTGAAGACTTGCATGCTGCTTTCTGTGGAGGACACAAATACTGGAAAGTTACTGCATTCAAAATTTTGAGAGCAGGTTACTATTGGCCTTCTCTTTTTACAGATGTGTATCATCAAGTCAGAGCCTGTATGGAGTGTCACAAGTTTGCAGGTAAGCATAAATTATAGTCTTTACCATTAAAACTTATAACAATAAATGCTCCATTTCAACAGTGGGGTTTAGACTTTATAGGTGAGATCCATCCTGCGTCTAGTGGACAACACAAATGGATTTTAACTGCAACAAACTTTTTCACTAAATGGATAGAGGCAATCCCAACAAGAAATGCAACAGACCAAGTTATCATTAATTTTCTTCAGAAAATATTCTTAGTCGATTTGGATGTCCTAAAAAGTTGATTATTGATAATGCACTTGCATTCAAGTCTAGAAAAATGATAAAATTTTCTGAAGAAAATAATATTACCTTGAAACAGTCCACACCTTATTACCCCCAAGGAAATGGATTAGCAGAATCTAGTAATAAAAGCATTGTGACTAGTATCAAGAAAATGTTATTGGAAAACAGAAGGAATTGGGACACCAAATTGAGATTTGCTTTATGGGAAGAAAGGGTCACTATTAAAAAATCAATTGGAACTTCCCCTTTTTAGTTGGTATATGGAGTGGATGCATTATTTCCTATTCAATTAGTTTCTCCAGTAATTAAATTTTTGCAGGAAACTGAGGAAGAACTTGAAGAAAAAAGAAGAAGAGTGTTTCAAATCATTCAGTTGCAACAAGAAAGAGAGGCTATTATGGAAAAGGTTGAAGTGCACAGAAAAAAGGTGAAAGAGAGCTTTGATAAGAAGATCAAAACAGAGGTGTTTTCAGTTGGTGATACAGTGTTGAGGTGGGATGCCAAAAGAGAGGAAAAAGGTAAACATGGGAAGTTTGACCATTTATGGTTGGGACCATTCATAATTGTTAAGATTTTGGGCAATAATACTTTTGTTTTGCAGACTTTGAGTGGCGATGAACTTGCAGGTCCAGTAAATGGACGATTTCTAAAATTGTTTCATACATATTAAGGTGGACAGGTTCAGTGTATATATTCATTGTACATACCGTGTCAGTTTAAGAAGACTCCATCCCAATAAGACATAAATTTGACTCTAGCATATTTCAAAAGACACAGGTCAAAGTGTTCTTAAAGTCTCACAGGGAGGACTTTATCCCCAACCGGAGCCAGATGTTATCTCTAGGGTTGTATCCTAGATTATTTTCATTTTTACCTAGTTACCATTCCTATTCCATCCTAGTTTTCCTTTATCATTTTATCAATTTTTCATTTTCCTCATTTTTCTTTGTCCTAGGTTTTATCCTAATTGATTTTTATTAGATTTTTCATTATTAAAACAAAGACAAGGCTCATATGTCATATTGATTTTCAAAAAGGGTTTTATTTTCTACTTAAATGCCATTTCAAATGATGTTACTATGCTTGAAAACATTCATATTATTCATTTTGATTAAGTGTGACCTGGAAGCATTTATCAAAATGCCAAGTGTAATAATGATGCCAGTTATATGAAATGCATATTTATTAATGATACGGGTGGTAAGTATTTATATCATAATTTTTTATGCATGATGATTATTCATTAAGGCATGAGCAGTACAGTCATAACCACAAGTATCGTGGCTGTATCCAGGCATTAAGCGGTTATTCCTAAGTCATTCCCATAGGTGCCTCTAAATCATCATTCATCATGGACAGAGAGTTGTGATTTTGGATGTAACCCTGAAATATTTTGTTTAACCCTGTTTTAGTCTACATTGTATGAAATTTTAGGGTTAATATGGAGGAGGGTTCACAGAGCATGTTGAAGAAGAAACCTAGAGGGTTAATTTGCAGGATTGAGCCGGATAACATGCAGTGGATCACCCAATTTCCCAGGTCAGCACAGTTAATGAAAGACGTTGGATGGTTTTCGTTTTGTCAGAGGTTGCAGGGTTATAACATTCAGGTGACCCAAGACTTCATAAAGAATTTCAAAGATGGAGTAGTGGATTTTCAAAGTTTCAAGGTCATTGTTGATGAGGAGTCCATTTCAGAAGCCATCGGTGTCCCTGCACAGGGAGAAAAGTGGTTTAAACAACAAGAGTTTGAAGGTGATTATGGTGAGTTTCTTTTGCCAGGTTTTGAAAAGTTAAAATGGACAAATGGTATACACATCAGAAAGTTAAAACCAAATTGGTAGATCCCATTAGAAATGTTGCAGAATTACATCACCTGTGAAGGTCGTTCTGATAGAGTGCTAAGATGCCATATTCGACTGCTTATGCATCTAAATGGAAGTAAGAATCTAAATCTACCATATTATTTGTTAAAGAGTTTGCAGAGGATGATTTCATGGGTTCAAACCCATCCAGAACACACTGGCCGTTCTATTTTCCACCAAGTATTGATCAAGTTGCTGGTAATTTCTCATTTGAATAAGGCCGGGTGAGATTGGGACAGTTTCCTCCTAGAATCAAGGTTTGAATCTAAAAAGAAAAAGCCAGTTAAAGGAAAAGGGAAGAAATCAAAGTGTTCATGCAAGCAGACACAAACAGAGGATTCAATGCAACTAGCAGGTGACCAGACTAAGGCCGAGCAAACCAAGTATGTTGCAGATGAAGGTAAAAACATTGCTGAAGAATTTCATAATGTAGAAGAGTCTGATATGCTTAGCATTGTTGTCAAGAATCCAAGTTCGCAGGGGAAAACCCTAAATGCAAACAACTTGAAAATCAAACCGAGGAACAGGTTAAGATGTAAGTTGGAAGTAGACATGCAGCAAATGTACAATCCTGAAAAGGGTACTGAACTTGTAAATTTCAATGACTATTCTAATGAAGAGAATATACAAGTGTCAAAGGAGAAGCATTGCTCAGACAATGAAAATTTCATAGATTTTCAAGGAGCTGTAGGAGATATGCCTGAAATATTTTACTGGAGAAAACAAACTCATTTTGAAAATGAAAATGGATCAGTCTCAAAATCCTTGCAAGTAGATGAAGTTTCTATGGAGGAAGAAGAGGTTGAAATGACTCCAGAGTTAGATCAAGTCAAGAAATCATTACAGTCTTACAAGGAGCAAAGAAAATACCTCCAGGATATAAATGAAAGCTTGATGTCTGCTAACAAGAGACTACGAGAAGATCTAGAAGAAAAAGAAGCTGATTACCAGAAGATGGTTCTCATATCCAAAGATATATTAAAGAAGAAAAGGGCCATTCAGAAGCAGAATGAATAGATGAAGATTCAGATCAAGGAGCTGTAGAGTCGAGAATAGAACCAAGATGCTGAATACATCAGATTGCAAAAGAGGTCCTAGGTTCTTAATGATCTGACTGTCTTGGAAGAATCTTCTAAAAGTCTTTAGTTTGTGATGATCTAAGATAATCTAGTCATAGAAGATAAGTTTGTTAATGATTCAATAGTCAGTAGCAGATAGTATGGTTTTTATTTTGTATACACTTGTCTAGTCTAGGTGTTTGAAGTTGAAGAAACTTTACTATTTTTGAAAAGCTATATCCATGAAAATAGGATCTTGAAACAATTTCAAGTTTTGAAGAATTCTGTATATATATCAAACAATGATGAAGTAGAAGGGTTTGGAACTTATGATGGAAGTCAGATTGTGAACTGAATTTGTAGGCATGTATATGGTTTTATTTCATATTGATAAGAAGTAGCTTTTTTTTTAAATGATCGTGATCTATGAGCCTTTCTGTTTTAATTATTGAAGTACATGTTATTATCATTCTGTCTATGTGTGGTCTTAATATTCCATACCATGATTCTTTTGATCAGTATGCAACTATTTTTAATTTTTTGAAAACAGAACCTGAATCATTACTTCGAAAGTCATGCTTCATAAATATGTATTGTCAATATCCATGATAGTAACACTAATATACTCCCTGCTATTTGAATATTTGATTTTTTATGATTTCTGTAATATGTTTACCTACCATCAAACCCTATAGAGTTGTTTTCAGTTATCTTATATCTACTCTTAATATTTCCCTAAGCTTGAACCCTTGTAGTCTAGGTTCAACTTTAGTGATAACAAGAGGGGTATTTGAATATGTTCTTTTGAATTTCCCTCGTGTTGAATGTTGTTATTTTTAAGTGGCCTAATGGCTTATCAAGTGCAATATTCAAAAGATGTTCTTTTGAGTTGGTCCAATGGCTTTGCCATCTATGAGTTCATTCAAAAAGAGGTGGATTTTTTTAATAAGGCTAATAACCTTTGCTTATGTATTGAGCACATCTTTAAGAAGTGCACGATGAGATATTTTGAATGGACCTGATGGGGTATTCAATAGATGCCCGATGGACCTATTTCTATATTTCGAAGTGGGTTACTTAAAAAAATTCCAACATCCTAGATGTGTATAAGTTCAAAGGATGAATATAGGTGATCTTCATATCAAGGTTGATGGGTTATTTGAAAAAGGGACAATGGCATGAATTTATACATGTTTCAAAAGTGCTTGATAGTTTGTTGAGCTCTTTTTCCAAAGGGGGGCCGACTAGATGGGAGCTTGCAAAATGGCTTGATGGGTTCTTTGATTGTAAATGATTGTGTATTGTATTTGAATAAGATAAGGTAAGACAATATTGGGGATACATAGATTAATGAACTCTCCAATGTTTCAGATGAACCATAAGATTTAAGAGCACACGATGCCTACAACAAAAAGTGTAATGAAAATATTCGTCGATCTATAACCTTGGAGGTTTCCACATTTGTGGTTGGGACAACAATAGGAGAGACTCAATGATTGAAGGATAAAATTGCAATGGGTTTGGGTGGCACATGTTCGCATGCAAATGAAAATCATAAAGAAGATCGGGTGAATTTACAAATGATTATTGCTCTTACGTCCCTATTTTTATCAAATATTAACGATGCATCGAACTCTGATTTATCTCTGTACTTTTACACACTAGGTTGAAGAATTTAGAAATCCATATTACAGTTTGAAGCATGTTTGATAGATTTTTCATATTAATGTGTATTGATTTAACATCCCTGTGTGATCAAATTTAACACCCAATAGAATCCTAACTAGATATTTGTATGCAACAACCGTAAATGGTGTTGTCATATCATTAAACCAATGGTGTAGTCTAAACATTATATGTTTTCAATTTTTTCCGAGCATATTTTCCGTCTGATTTTGTTCGAAGTCCGGTTGGAAATATTTATAAAATATTAGAATCACATATATTACTTATGGGAATTGCATAATTTGGGTGTCATGGAGTGTTCGAGGGTGCTAAATCTATTTATGGATTCAAAAACACAATTTTTGGATTTTACCAATTTTTTTTTTACCCGATTTTGATAAAAAACCTCTGTAAAGTCCAAAACCTATAATAAATAAACTACTCCTTAAACCAACTACACAATAAAAATAATAATATATGGATGGGATTAGATTTTTATTTTCATCTAACACCACCAAGAATAACATGAAATTTATCATATCACATATAGTCAACCAATAAAATATTAAATAATTTGTTTTCAAACATATTTAAAAATTTATATTATTCATTTTGTAATGTATAACAAATTTTAAATTTCTAATACAAGGTCAATAAAAGTTGACCTATAAACAATTACAATATCATGTGCCCTGTGCCTTTCAGTGAATATTTATTATTTTGTGTTTTATAGCTTCAAGCTAAACATGATCATTACCTCACCGAACACGTTTTGAGCTATTTTTCAAAGTTATTTATGGAAAAGCATGGATCATTAACTCACAAACAGGGATCAAAATTGAACATGTCACAGCCCGTCAAAGGGATCTCAGCACGTCCCAGAAGTGTTGTAAAAAAATGGACAATAAAAAAGAGAGTTTTTAATTTTGAAGTTTTATAAATAAATGTAATAATTATATTAAAATTTCATTAGAAGTGCTATGTTTAGCATTACCCGTAAATTTTTTTACAACACCATCCAATGCCACGGAGGTTCGAGTCCCGAATCCTTAGTCCACTTCCCAAGACGAAGTCGACTGGAAATTAACTCCGCATTTAATTCCACATCCAGGCCAGATCCGGCGGTGCCGCGGTAAATTGGTAAATGGATTGGTAATTTGGTTACTAGGTAGTATTTCCCAAATTCCCAATGGCCCACAACCACTGACACAGTGCCACTGCGACTCCACTGGACCACTACCCGTACCCTAGTGCCACTTCCCACCGCCACACAGGCTGCAGCACGGTCCATCATGTGATCCATCCATTCTCCACACAAATAAACATTCAGCTCAGTGCTGAATCAGCTCACAGGCTACAACCATGGTGCCACCAAGATTAACTCATTAAAAACAATCAATATCATATTAATTTCACATAAAGTATGAACTTTTAAGTGGTTCAGAAAATTTATGAACCATGACAGAACTTCCCAGCGGTAGCCAAATTCCAAATTCAATGCCATTCGAATTTCGGGAAGTTGGGAGAACCGAGAACCTTCAAGCTTCAACCTGGAGGATGGAATGCATCATTCTAATTTCTGGACGAGTAGAGATCATCATTTTTAGGCTTGTATATTTAGGTAGCAGAACTACCTAATACTCCTAAATCATTTTGGGTCGAACGCCTTAACCAGCCTCTCAGAATTAGACCCTGATCTATTTTTCTGTGGCCTTCAGGTATTCCATTTCCGGTTCTGATGCAGTGATGTCTCACAGAAGCTTTTACTAAACTGCCAAAAGTAGGAGGGGCTCATCGCTAAACGAGTACGTGAATGAATAAGTCAACTGAGCTTCGTCTTGTTACCCAACAATACATAATTGTGTTCGAGGATGTCGTGAATCCGTGATTCATAAGTGTGTGGGAACTGGGCAGCGGCCAACATTCGTGATGACATTATTTTAAGCAGATTGACTGCTCCCCTTGTAGCCAGTGACAAGAAACAGTGCGAAAAGCAAGCCCCAATGCTCATCATGTGCGCTGGTTTGAAATGTGAGGACCCTGGACCATTGTAACTTGTTATTGGACCTTGACTCTGTTTTTCATTTCCGGTGGTTTTTTATGCTTCTCATCTCGCTGGATGTGGGTGCAGTGAACGCAGAGGCCGCGTTGTTGACAAGTGCTAGTTTCTGGTGGTCCTTTGGCTTTCTGCTGTGTTCCAATTGTTATTGTTGAAGACAACGTTCTGTGGCTTTTGTGATCTTTTGCTGGCGCTTTCTTTGAAGGTATGTTGCCTTATTTCCATTGTCTGTAGGTTCGATAGTCTTTGATACCTGTAAACCCAAAAACCTTTAAATATTAATAAAAATTGTTATCGATCCTGCTACTATTATATTTCCTAAATGTGATATTTTTCAAACCTGTGTTCACATAATCATATGAGACATTAGTATATAAGCTTCTTGTTTATATTGATCATATAAATTCACTGTCTACAGTGACCAATTTCATTTCTTCAATAGTTATAAGAGTTACATGAAATTATTTTACCAACTGCATTTCTTCAATGATTAGAATTACATTGGAATTCTGGACCATGGTGTCTGTAATTTATGGATCGGTAATACAAGCAGGTTATGGAATATTTTGGTCATTTCCATTTCGTTGGCCTGCAGATTATATGGCATTGCTTTGTGGTGATGAATCATTAACTCTTTCAGAAGCGCAACGGCCGCTCCCTCAATAAAATCTACGGTATAACATCATGGATAAACAGGCCCATGGTTTGGTAAACACTTTAAAAATATTTAAGAGAATATGTGCTACAAGCTCAGATCATTGCCTATCTGCCCCATGTAATTTATAGCTTGCCCCGATCCTATCCTTGCTAAATCTAGGAGCTCCTTCCGGCCATTTTTCTTTGCTTCTTTCCTCCGAGTATCCCGCCAAAGCAGACCCAGTTGAGCAGCCGAGGAAAGCGACTGAATGAATCCCGGGCGATCATATAGAAAGTTTCTAAAAGTCCAAAACTAATGAGCAACCTAATATTGCCTCTGTTTATGATTATTGGGATGATCAAACCATGAATTATGGTTTAAATAGAGGTCGAGCAGGTTCTGAGAGAATTAATCCCTCACCCTCCTGGGTTTTTAACAATTTTTTTTTACTCCAAAAATATATAAGAAAAAAATTGGGTATATTGAGCACACCTCACAGTACAATCATGTTATTAACATTTACTTCAAAATAAAAAGTTTGTCATATATCATGTAACTCATGCTAACTGATATTTTCTATCCATAGCACTTTAATTTGATAAGGTAGCCATTAGCTATTTTCAATTTACCGTTGTAACAGCCTGGTACGTCTGTGATATAAGTAATCCAGAAGCAGGGTATTGCATGGGTTATAGAGGCCTTTAATTACTCTAGCATACCAATTAAGGATAAATAGGCTACTAGATAAACTCAGCAATTTGCATCAATATTCCAGTTAGCAATCCTGAACGACACCATAACTGAAAAAGGAATTAAAGAATGAGATGCTCCTAAATAATCCAAGCAGTTGTGCATCCTTTGGGTGTGCACGGCCTTTAGTATTCTTTTGATTTAAGTTTAGGTTTGGTTCTGTGTGCCAATCTGCTGGAGCCCTCTGTGATTTCCAAAGTGTGCAATCAAGATTATAATGCACAACCCCAGCTTTTATAAGTGCAGAATCCAAGGAATGGAACTCGACCAATTATACGCCTACGGCACGTTAAGGAATGTCACGCAGTAAGGCATGTCACGCAATAAGGAATGGAATGTTTGCGGTATGGTCATAGACACAATTGCCCTGGATGTGGAAGCATTTGCCATAAGAGTATCATAGATGATGTGTCTGGCATGCATCTTTAGGGTTGAGTTTTCATAATGTGCTCCTACAAAATTTGAAATTGAATCTTTGTTGCGGGAGTATGAAGATCTGTTTCCTGGCTTCATATGGTTGATTGGTTGGGATCTAGTTGAGCTTAGCCAAGTATAGGTTTCTGTTGTAATTCCAGTGACATCAAAATAATTATAAACCCTCTCAAAGGCACACACAATTGCTACATCACATAACCGACACACAATAATTACATGCCCTAAAAAGCCCTAGATTAGATAAGATAATTTCACCCAATGTAATTTAATAAAAGATCAAGGTCTATCTGGAACCGAGATTACATTGAATTACTCTTAGTAAAAAAACTCATGAGAACAGGTTAATGGCATTGATAGAACTTTATGCAAATTACCCTAGTTTACAAAGGACTAGAAGCAAAAGGAGGTGGGTCATAACAAAAGGTGAAATCCACAAACAAGAAATTGGTAAAAAGTTGAAACTATGATAATGGATAACCCAATTTTTATTATTGTAATAACTAATAACTGATAACCCAATTTACTGGTAATGTTTGTTTAGATATAGTAACCATTATGTGGGACTGTTTGT
The DNA here is from genome assembly GCA_027924585.1 of Larix kaempferi. Taxonomy (NCBI): domain Eukaryota; kingdom Viridiplantae; phylum Streptophyta; class Pinopsida; order Pinales; family Pinaceae; genus Larix; species Larix kaempferi. The sequence continues at coordinate 41,364,033 of BSBM01000299.1, forward strand.
TAACAAAAGTAACCCTTTTTCTATTTAAAGAGATGGGTATTTTCAAACCGTTTCATTGTATTTATAATTTATTGTAGTTAAGTCTAATTATAATTGTAATTAATTCATAGATGGAAATGTAACCCATATTGAACCAATGAAAATTTGAAGAAACGTATTCATGGCATTTAACATAATTGATGTATAGTGTAGTGGGTTTGAATTTTATCCATTAGATCAATTTTATCTATGGTAGAACTAGAAAGAGTGTGATAAGTAAAAATGAAGCATACAAAAATTAGCAATCTAGGTCTGGAAGCACATATGTTTGCATTGAGACAAAAAGAATTGATAACCCAGGGTGCATAAAGACTAGAGAGGGAATCAGTTATTGTAGTCAATCATTGTAAGTGTTTTGAAAATGAGATCAATGCCTAAGCCTAAAAATTATAGGTAGGGCTACTTAGTATGGATCTCCAAGTCCCCTGTTTTATGGGAAATAATTGTTTCTTTAATATCTGTGCCAAGAACAGTGACACAACATTAATGATATAAGGGATAATATTTCATGTATATAATTTTATTCCCACTGTACCATATATATATATATATAACCATTGTGGCAGGACTTTGAATCGGGTTTGAACTTGTTGCCTAGGTAAAAAATAGAAAAAAGCCACGGACAATAAAAATTAAGGCATGTTATGCCAAAAAAATTCCTGTTAAGTGTCACAGATGCTCTAATTTTTCAAAGCAGACTGCAAAAAGTCAACAATTTTTGTGTTGATCAATAGTTTCTGGCAGTTTCACCTATTTTATATAGGTAGATATACTTCCTTGTTATTTATTTGGAATAAAACCTCCATATATTAATTACTATTAATGTATTAATGAACCACCTAATTGTTAGCATGTTTGGCATGTGGCTCCTTTGTCAACTGTGTATCCATTTTCATTTTGGAAAGAGCTTGATATGGCTATATTATTGGCTTGGTGTTGTAATATGAAGTGTTTGTTTTTATTTCACATTAGTGATTAGTATATCATTAATTTGTGTTTTTATATTTATTTATTTAATTGATTGAATACAGGGATAAATTGAGAAATGTCACGTCTTGGTCGTCCTAGGAAAGATAAAAGACAACTTTCACTTGCTGATGCATTTGGTATCCCTCAACACTCTAATCGACCATGCCACTTTGAAAATGAAGTTTATGATCATCCACTTGAAGGCCATGAATTAGATAGTGCATAACCTCTTGAAGAGAAACAACCATCAAAGAGGGCCAAAAGAGCATTCAAGTCCAAATGGAAAACTAAATTTCCTTGGGCTTATGCTATAAATGATTGTAATGGTGTTCAAACGATAAAGTGTTTGTGGTGTGTAAAATTTAAAAGGGAAACTTTATTTGCTAAAGAAGGAAGTATGACTCTTCAAGTTAGTGACCTAAACATCCATGCAAGATCATAGGCTCATAAATTTGCTTTGCAACTTTTAGAAGGGGAAAGCAAATGGAGTACTCTTCCAATTACCAAACATGTAGAGTTAATGGTAGATGTTGAGAAAGAGAGAATTATGTCCATGATAGAAAACATGTATTTTGTCGCCATACACGACTTACCTTTAGAAGTATATAAGTCCATATGTGACTTGAATAGGTATAAAAACACTCCTCACATGCCTCTAACATATGAATACTCTTAATATACAAATACAACATCTGGAAATGAGTTTTTACAAGCTACTAAGGATGTATATTGGAAAAAGTTAAAAGATGAGATTTCCAACAACCCATTTTACTCAATTTCAGTTGATGAAAGTACTGATCAGGACTATGGTGCAACATTTGATCATTTATATTTCATATTTGACAAATGAAGGAATAGGTCAATGTGTTAAAAAATTCATAAAGTTGCTTCAAATTAAATATGGAACATCACAGTCTATGTATGATGCTGTGACATCTCTTTTAGTAGAAATGGATCTATCCTTGATAAATTTAGTTGGATTTGGATCTGATGGGGCCTCATCCATGAGGGGCATTTGTGAAGGTTTATCTACTAAGCTTCATCGACATGATCCTCATTTATTAGATATCCACTGCATAGCTCATCGAGAAGCACTAGCAGCAAATGATGCTTCATCTTTTTTTCCAGAGTTGCAAGCTATTGATAAGTTTGCAAACAAGGTTTATTCATGGCTCGGGAAATCTGCTAAAAGACATGGAGAATTAAAAGAACTCATGGATTCATTTCAAATCACAAGGTTAGAAGTGTTACAAATTTATCACATTAGGTGGTTGTCTAGGGGCAAAGTCATGGAAAGACTTGTTAAACTCATGCCTGCTTTGTTAAGGGACTGGGAGTTAGGGGAAAAAAATGTATGAGGTGGCCACAATATTTCAAGTGCAATTTTGCATACATTTACTTGCAGATGTGCTTATTGAGTTAAATAAGTTGAATCAAAAGTTCCAAGAAGATCATGTTGATATTACATCTTTTGGAATTACTTTGGATATGGCTATTAGCTTGCTTCATAAGAGATTTCTAAGAGGCATATTTGGAGCAGGTGCAATACACACATAATCTTTTTTAAGTAAAACACAACAAGGAACTATTGATTTTATAGATTGCACAAGTATGGTACATGTACATGCATTGAGGTTTGACGGTTTTCCCAAGTCACAAAGATCAAGGACACTAGATGATTGCATTTTGTTGGGAAATTTTTTTGTAATGAAGGTGATTGACTCTCTCAATGCAAGGTTCACAGATTTACCTATATTTAATGTTGCTAAGTTTTTTAGTCCTCGTAATTATTACGAGGATATGGATGATAGGGACTTTCAAACAAGAAGATGGATAACATGTTTATGTGAGAAGTTTAGTGTTGGGGACTCACCCATTGTGGATAGTGTTAAATGTTTCGGTGAAATGGACGAATTTATTTGTATTGTTTATAGATCATACCCAAAAAAGCAGATGTTTCGAGCATGGGATCTATGTGGAGGTGAGCATGAATGGTTTGAAGGATTTCCATGTTTGATGCGTCTATGGCAAGTTATTCTTGTTATTCCAGCTAGCACAACAGTATGTGAAAGAGGATTTTCAAAATTAAGCCAGATACAAAATGATGGCAGATCAAGACTTTCTCTAGAAACATTGGATATGTTAATGTTTCTCTCTCTTAGTGCACCTCAAGCTCTAAATGAGGTAGACTGAACTTCTATTTATGATGTATGGAAACAAATGAAAGCTAGAAAGCCTCTTCCACTAGGATAACATATTCATATATCTAATGATCTAAGATTTGGTAATTTTGAAGAATGTGAATGTAAGTTTCAGTTAGAACACTTCAAAACACTTGGAAGAACCACTCATTTATTTGAAGTTTTTGTAAGGAAAAATATGGAGATATGGTAGTTGCTTTTTGAAAGTTTTTGGGACAAATGTATAGTTCCAAATCTCACCTTCTTAGTCTTTTGGGAGTTATGTTGGTCTTAAGACATGACTTTGGGATATATGGAATATGATGAGTAAAAATGATCCGACATAATTTTGTTGTGGGATAGAATGTATTATTTATATTGAGTATTTTTTATATTTAAAGAATTAATACTGTGTTTTCAAGCAACTATTTTCAAGGACTGTGGAATGTCATCTTCTTCAAATAATTGTTTGATATAATTTTGTCAAATAATTGTTTCATGTAGAGATTTGATTGGCCAACTCCACGCTACATAGACATGCTTGGTCCACACTATTTTAATTGACAATGAAGCATATTTTTGGGCCAAACATTGGTGCTTCATTGGTTTAATTGACAATGAAGCATCTTGTGACTTTTGTGGTGAAAAATAGACACTAATAATTACAATTTATGCCCTTGTGCTAGTTACAATTTATGCATGGGTTTACCCACAAAGTTTATATGGAATTAAAAAATCCAATTTTTTATTCACAAACTCTGCATACTCCATATGATCATTTCAGTTTTTATGATGACAGAGGAGAACATCGCTTAAAACACCTTACCATTTTTTACATAGGTTGAGTGATGAGGTTCTTCTTCTTTTGGTCCTTTTTATGCTCTCTCTAGCCGTTTTTTAGCCGGGTGGATGGTTTCAGTTAGTAAAATACAATTTGTATTTATGTTTCTATTAATTATGAAAATATTATATTCTTTCAAATATTGAGAGAACTAGATTTCATACCTTAATACTCAAAATACTTAATATAGTTCTATTGCTTGGGTAAATTTTATGCTTCTCTGTGTACATGCATATATGTGTGTTTGCTCTTCATCTTTGTTTTTTTTTGCTAGTTAGAGGGAGGGCTTACCCATAGATTTCATTTCTCATATTTAGCTTTGTTGAACTTTCATTGTGTTTGGCATCTTCATCCTTCCATGTGCATTGCATACTCATTATCATCCTATTTTATCTATATAAAATGATATGCGAACCGATGCCTCTTAAAAAAATTGTACAGTGGTAATCCATGCAAAGAGATGAACTCTCATATATTACTATATTAGTGAATTTGGAACCATTATGCTTGCATTGTGAGAACACTTGTGATTATTTCATGTGAATTTAAACTTAAATAATGACTGCTGATGTTATTTCTGATCTGGAGGTCCCTTGTTGTTCTTCATTCTTGAATTGTTGATGACTTGGCAAACCTTGAAGTCTCTGTAGCTACATATCTTTGAGTCAATCTTAGCTTGAGTAATTATTTATTTTCTGCAGCTACTTATCCAACCTTGATTACTTGTGGATTTAGATTGCTCTTCAAATTCACGTTCATGTGCGGAAGTGTTATTCACTGATCACATTTGAAGGGTTAGTCTAGTGCTTTGATGTCTAGTTCCTCACAATTCCAATTATAAATATGTATGGCATACAGTAAGTTGGTCAAATGGCTTAAACCCTAATTATTTGGAAGGTAATTTGTGTGCAGATTTCACAAAGTAGAAAGCTAGAGGTCAAATATAGTATATTGAAATCCATAGCATGGCATATCAATGATTCAGTAGATTTATGTTATCAAAATTGAATTGTTTGTCAAAAACTAAATTATGTTATAAAGAGGCAATAAAACTAAATTAGTCTCCAAATATTCTATTACTAGGTTGGTTTCCAGTGATGCCAAGAAACACAGTAATCCCTATTTAATGTTTTAGTAAATATAATAAATTAAAATGTCATATTTCAAATCAATTTATAATTGGAAATTGATTTGAAATGTAATATTTTATTTAACATATTTTTTAATGAAGTGCATGATTAATTTATTATTCTCAATTGAAAAACAAATTTTTTTAAAGCTTTTCATCCTCAAAGTGTGCGGGAATATATACCCTTCAAATTTAAATTAAAACTAGCCCTTCAAATTTGATCATCAATTTTTTAAAATAAACTATTATATAGGTGTATCAACTCTTTTTAAACATATTTTCTATTTTATTTTGTTTGAAAATCTTTAAGAAAATTTAGAATAGTATATATTAGTTATAGAAATTGCATAATTTGAATGCTATGAAAATATTTGAGTGTTCTAAATCTAAGATTCAAAAACACAATTTTAATTCTTCCAAATTTAGATTTTACTAAAAATAAATTTATCTAATTTTAACCAAAACTTACCTACCCTACATCTTTTCCTTTTTTATCAATTCATTATTCTTGTCCTTACTGAAAAAATATTTTCTAAGGAACAAATCGCTTAAAACGCGGGGCGATTTGAGTGCCAGTTATCCCACGCCCTTTTCTATATATTCATTATTATTATTATTAATGATATCAGATGCATGGTCGTTCAAATACGTGGAAAGTTTGGTCGTTGCACGTTAGCTACTCAGTCTTGTTATTTGTGCCGCACAATCAATGTGGTACATTGAAAATATTTTAAAAAATGAAAGTGGAGTTGTTGGGTTGGTTGGAACTTGGCTCATTCCAAACTGTAATCGGGGAATAAACTCGTCTTTTCAAATTGATTCAGTGGATGAATGAACAAAATCCCCGTGGCCCTACGGTCATATGTATCGCGATTCGCCACGCACCGAACCAGATTTCTTTTGCATAAATCTGTTCCGGGCAGAACCAGATTTTTTGACATAAAGTTGTGAGGGTCAAAACCAGACTTTTTTTGTTCATAAATTTGTTATATTAAATTAGAATACTGCCAACACATTACAGTAACCAAGGAAAGAAGAAGATCCCTGGCTGCCCCCACTCTGGAGAGGGGAAAGTGGAACCGCCCAAATCGTTCCTGCCTTCCCCAGAAGTTGAGGGGAAAGTGGAACCGCCCCAATCGTTCCTGCCTTCCCCAGAAGTTCTAAGTTGGGCCATGTCTGTGCACTCATCCTGGGATTGCGTTTTATCTGTTCCCATGCCCTCAAAGGCATCTTCCTCTTCTCCCTGCTATTGCTGGTGGTGGAAGCTTGTCTGTTGTTAATTGATTACATCCCATCTTGACTGCTGCTATTCTTCTGTTCGGATCTCTCGGCCCTCGAGTACTATCCGGCGCTTCTTCTTGGTGATTACCAATGGTCCGTTTGTTATTAGAGCAGCAGAATCAATCTATTGCCGGAGCTTCCGAGATGGCGAAATACATAGAAATAGTGGATGCGGGTATAAGAATCGCTGCCAGGTTCAATTCTCACTGCCCTCAGACATCGCGCATGTATTATCATCCTGCAACTTCCAACAACAGCATTCACTCTAATATACCTTGCTCCAAAAATGAGGCCGAGGCTGCCTCCTCTCGTGCCCTTCAAGTTCCTGCATCTCACGCCGATTCAATGTTTGAGATACTCTGTATCGCTGATTAGGCTGCTACTGCTGCAGCTATTTATTTAAAACAATGTAATGGGGACTGTCGCCTTTCCCTATTTTCAGATCAATTATTCTTTCACCCTTTTTTCATATAATCTTGCTATAACATGCGGGATATTTGGAGAGCATAATATGTGGGATATGCTTATGTTCCTTATGGTTTAAATGCAATCTTATTGCTAGTTCAGTGTTTTCTATTTGTTATTTCATTGATTATATGGCTCAAATTCTGGAAAATGTTAAATGGCTGCAGCATTCGAGCCGTGGATTTCCTTACTTCCAGTCATTTCAGATTGATTTCCAGAAATCTATTCTATTTTTTTCTTATTAATATGAAAACAAATGGGGAGTGTTACAAAGAAAACAAATCTATGACACTCAATGCATAGCCTGCATTTAAACCTGTGTGGGGCATTTCAAATGTATACTAGGTATAAAATAGGCCGTTATCTTCCAAGCATGATAAATTTAATTTGGGCCGTTATTGTATTAGCGGTATTGAGAACTGCACTTATTCAGAAGTCACATATAACAGCTCATTGGAGTAGGCTAATCTTGTAAAAAATCCCATTTTTAAGGCTAAAATTGAAGCTGAATCCGGCGATAGCTTTAGTTTCGCATGACTCTAAGTGTCATGCATGGCACTGGGCAGAAAGTTTCAGGGTTGTGGATCTATCTGACTTGTTGGGTTGCCTGATTCCAATAGGTCGAGAGAAGATTGCTACAACATTAGCCTACTCCTCAACTCATTTTCCCATAAAAGGAGACGCACTATCCACTTCTTTATACAATCATCCACTCATTGCTTGACCATTTCACAAAGATGGGTTACAAAAAATTGGCAATCCGGACTCCACTCTATGAATTTCAATCAACTATCAATGGTAACACAGCTATCACATTTAGGTTAACAATACTATTTCAGTCTCCATTTTGAGAAATATATCAACAATTTAATGCTTCATTAATGATGTGTACGAATTCATCTTAAGGACCACTTCTCTATTACTGCGGCTACTGCAGTCTGCAAGCAATCTTAACATAACAGACTGTGGAAACTGCAGAATCTGATATCGTTTAGGCTTCATCAATGTCCAATATTGAGTTTAGTTCATAGACCAACCTATGTATTAAATTAAAAAAAAAAGAATATGGCCAATTCAAAGTTCACAATTTGATTGAATAAATATACGAGGAAAATTTCTGGAAAAATCATGTTCCCAATGAAGACATGAATCTCTCATATTCTGACTCAACAACATATGTACACGAATTCATCTTAGGGACCACTAGTACTGCGGCTACTGCAAGCAATCTTAACATAACAGACTGTGGAAACTGCAGAATCTGACATCGTTTAGGTTTCATCAGTGCCCAATATTGAGTTCAGTTCATAGACCAACCTATGTATAAAATTAAAAAAAAAGAAAAAAAATTTGGGCAATTCAAAGTTCACAATTTGACTGAATAAATATACCATGAAATTTCTGGAAAAATCATGTTCCGATTTAAGACATGAAACTCTCATATTCTGACCCAACAAAATATGTATACGAATTCATCTTAGGGACCACTAGTACTGCGGCCACTCCAAGCAATCTTAACATAACAGACTGGAATCTGCCCTAGAATTTGCAGAATCTGACATCGTTTAGGCTTCATCAATGCCCAATATTGAGTTCAGTTCATAGATCAACTTATGTATTTAAAAAAAAAAAAGGGATTTGGCCAATTCAAAGTTCACAATTTGATTCAATAAACATACCATGAGAATTTCTGGTAAAATCATGCTCCCATTTAAGACATGAATATCTCATATTCTGACTCAACAACATAGGTTGCTGAAGATGATGCAAGAGGAGGAGGAACATTATTTTACACTCAAGATGGTCAAATGCCACCTATGCTATATGTAGGATCAGTTGGGGCACTTAAAGGGATAGAAAACCATAACCTTGATACCGTGGAGGAAGGGGATATGCATGAGGTCCAGCTGGTTGCATACCTTCTAAAGATGCACCCCCTGGCATGGTCATCATTCTAATATTGCTACGGAAGGACTGTGAAGCACCTCCTTGGACGGCGAAAGCTAAACATTGAGCTGCAGAGCATTTAATGCGGCAGCTCAGTGTTTAGGGTCCGTTGGATCTGGATATTCTCCAGATCCAACGGACCCTAAGCACTGAGCTGCCGCATTTTATGCTCTGCAGCTCAATGCTTAGCTTTCGCCCACCTCCTTGGGTGGCATTGGACGAATATTGTGGGGACAACTTTTGGGGTGGCTTGGAGGTAAGCTTTGAGGTGGTTCTGTCGGATGTATATCTTGAGGCGGTGCACCAGGTGGAGGCCCTGCATAGGAGCTCTATGATAAGCCCCTCCACATGGTGGAGAAGCCAACATATTTTTAGATGTTCTTCTAGGTGGAGGTTGTCCTTGCAGTGGGGTCCGGGATAAGTAACTCCTTGTGGATAAGATTCATCGTATACATTTTCTCTAATAAGAGGAGGCAGTGCATAGGGATTGTAAGTTGGAGGTGCAAACCATGGAACTTGGCCAGGATTGTGATCCTTGCCATTCCATTTCCAGATGGAGGTCATGGAGGCAATTGTTGAGGAGGCAGTGCATAGGGATTGTAAGTTGGAGGTGCAAACCATGGAACTTGGCCAGGATTGTGATCCTTGCCATTCCATTTCCAGATGGAGGTCATGGAGGCAATTGTTGGGGAATAATAACTTCCAATAGAGCGATGTCTTTTAGGATATCAACTAAGAATTGGAGTTTGGACACCTCCATGAAAATCATCTTACAGTTTCCTGCCTGCCTCTTTGACTCTATATTCCCGCCCTCTGGTAATATGAAACACCACCTAAGCAATTGAAGAAATATAGTAAATATCACAAATCCATAGCCTTTGCTTTCCCCAGTTAACCCAACCCTTGATCACCTTAACTACCATGATTTCACCAAAAGGACCATTCAACTTAATCATCTCGTCATTGTCAATGTCATATGGAAAGCATCCTATATACAAATTGGAATCGCCATGCTCCTTTGTAAATTTCAAGCCCACTATAGACTGAAAGTTGAAAGTTGTTCTATTGACTTTGCTATGCTTCAGAACATACTCAAACTCATTGCATCTCTCCGGAAATTAAACTCAGTCCATCATTTTCTCTTCCAAAATTTCAATATGCCCGTAAAGTGTTTCCATTCAGAGGTAATAATTGATTCAAATCACATTTTCACCGCAACCCATTTCGCCACCCAACTCTGGCATGCCACACCCTAATTAAGCCCTGAAGATTTCATCTTCATACACGATCCCTTCATAGGACATCGATATTCGAATTGCCATCATCACATAAATTCTACACAAAATATTACTTTGAAAAATCTTCATACATGGTCCCTTCATAGGACATCGATATTCGAATGGCCATTATCACATAAATTCTACACAAAATATTACTTTGAAAACGCAAATCCCATGGATGGAAAGTATGTCGCCTACGGGCTGTCTCCACATAAAGAAGATTACAGAACTCATGATGCTGTATTGTTCCATTGAACATCAAGGTTGTCTCAAGAGCTCCCGGTTGTGCTAATTCATTCAAACCCTCATCCATAGGCATAAGTGGCTACTCCACCATTTTCGATGGCTCCGTCTTAAATCTCATGGATTTCTCAATCCAAAACCTTTATCCTTGCGTTTACGTTTTCTTGAGTGCTTTGATTTTGATGATTTGGGGTACAAAACCTTTCCAAACTCGTTTAAGCTCGCAATCCTGACAATCCTTACATTTGCAATCCTGACAATCCTTACATTTTAGTGTAGGTGATATTTTTTTAGTATCAAGTGTTTTTAAGTAAGTCGTCCATCCTGATTTTTGTTGATGCTTGAGGTATAGCAATAGGCATGGCTGACCCATTTATTAAGATTAAGATTGCAAAAGAAACTGAGATCACACAGCGCATAACCCAGTAGAAAAAGTGATCCCACCCCAATAAGCAGGGGGCAAGCGAAATATCTGAAATATACATGCCTAGGATATACTTAATGAACTGCATTTGGAGATCTTTTCTAGGCGATCTTAGAAATACTTAATGAACTGCATTTGGAGATCTTTTCTAGGCGATCTTAGAAATACTTAATGAACTGCATTTGGAGATCTTTTCTAGGCGATCTTCATATAAGGGCTGATGGGTTATTTGAAAAGGTGACAATGACATGAAGTTATACATGTTTTAAAAGTGTTTGATTTTTTTGGTTGGGCCCTTTTTCCAAAAGGGTTTGAGTGTAACTTCATGAATGTATTGTATATGAATAAGTCAAGGTAAGATTTTTTAAATTGATTTAATAAAAATTCAAAAAAGAGATTAATTATATTGATAAGTGTTTATATTTTACAATTTGGGGTGGATGAGGAAGGGTCCTATTTCTAGATTGCAGGAAGATGAAATAAGTGTACTGTAAAGATTTATTTTATGAAAATCATTCCAAATTCGAAATAATATATATATATATATAGTTTTACATGTAATAACTGATAGTTGAGACATGGATAATGGGCAATTCATGGACCCCCCAAGTAGGGTGACTAAGATGGGACAACAAGTGGAGGACGCAGATGACACGCTACAACAAATGAGAAACACGTTTCATAGACATGGAGCAGGGCATTTGCTGATACCATCTATAAGGAAATGATAGGTAATAAATTGTGAGCACATATGAACTAGTATGGGAGCAATAACGAGATTATGGCCAGAAGTGCTCACACAGAAGGAAGGTACTTAGGCATGATGAGGATCACTTAGACCCAGGCTGTGAAGTACTAGGATATAACTGCAATTATGGTCCAAAGTGTCGTCACCATGATATCCCTCAAGGTAGCTAAAGGTCTTTTAACCATGGAAGGGAACAAGCACTCACATTTTCCTAAGGGTTTGATAGAATCTGCAACGATGTTTGGTCCAGGTTTTGTGGGACTTAGATTTGTCGGTTCTCGCTCCATTGGTCTGGTCTTTGTTTTGGGATGCTTTTCGCAAGGTATCTGGTTTAAACTTTGAAAGAATCAACCTACAAGGTGTTTGGTTTGGTTCATGCTACGTTGGTTTAGGCTCCATTGGCTTCGACCCTATTGAGGTTGCTTTATGCAAGGTGTTTGGTTGAAAGCTCAAGGAAAGGACATGGAAAATACATGCAAGGTGGTGGAGGCTACTACCTAGCACTCCCAGACTCTCAACATAGCAATAAAGGCAGCCAAACACTACCATGAAAGCACTCCCAGGAAGGTTAATTGGGGCATTGCACAGGAGGAGAAAAAAATAAGAGACAATTATGATACTTACCTGCATATCGACGAGTTTGAAGACTTGGCCAACTGGTTCGTGGACCATGGAGACACATGAGCTAGAATGGCCCTCTACCATTGCTCATTGTATTTGTATTGGTCGATAAAAGCCCTCTTGGGAAAATCCTTGGTAGAAAAGCATCAATGCAACACCAAGCTCGAAGAGGACATCACAGAATTGAAGGAAGCTACTAAGCCATGGAAATGCATGCGACTAGAGATGAAATTCATGGACAGGAAAATGGATATTCAGATGAGGCAAATGGGCTTAAACATCACCATGCAGTGGCTAGAGCCAGGAAGTACGCTGCAGTCATCCCACATCATCAAATCTAATGATGAAGAAGAAGCCAATCAATGACCACATCTTAAGCCTCGTCTATTGGAAAGCTCAAAGGTTTTTATGTTAGTTCTTCTTGTTATAAATTTGTTTCAATTGACAAATATGCTTCAATACATGTATAATTCTTAGGCTAATTTTGGGAACATGAAGCATATATGGATTTATAGTAGTAACAATGTAATCTATGTATACTAAGTAATAAAAGACGTTTTTTTTTAAAGAGTAGTTAGTGACACTTAACTTGTGGTCTAAGTAGCTTTGCTAGTTTAAATTAAAAAAATTAAATAACCTTGAAATAATAATAACAATTAAAAAATGATCACAAACCCTTCATAAAGGGATTGAAAATCTTGGATATATGATACTCACTTTACACTAATTTTTTGATCGGGATCTATATTTTTTGCCACTTTTGAGGCCCTCTATGGACCTCGGAACACTCTTACATGTATATACAGGATGATAGCTCTTATGACCAGCTCTTTTGTTACAACACTATGCTGGATACTCTTTTTGGAAGGCATTTTAAATGCTTTCTACAATATGTAATTTGGTTACTCTATTAATTAAATTAAGCTTTTTTCCTTGGAAAAAAACAATAAAAAAAATAAAAAAAACTTTCTTGTAATGAATACATTACACCAATAAAATAGTTTAACATATTTTGGATTTTATATCTATAATATATCAGTTAATATTTCTTCAAGCTCAAAAGGATCATTACCTCAAAGAAATTGTGAAAACGTCCATTTACACTGTCAAAACGGGCAGGACCATTTTACTCCTCAAATATGTGAAAACGTCCATTTACACTGTCAAAACAGGCAGGACCATTTTACTCCTCAAATATGATTTATATTTTAAACTGACAGTCTAATAAAACAAAGAAATTGTGAAAACGTCCATTTACATTGTCAAAACCGACAAAAATGACGAGTAGATTGTTTTGCAAATTCCTACCCTGACCTCACAAAACACCAACCAATTTTCAAAGTCATTGATGGGAGAGTATCTTGCAAAAGCTGAGCAATCACATGAATAGAAACAAATGCATATATCATAGAAACAACCGAAAGCTCAAGTTCCTTTTAAATTATTATTGGCTAAATTTGTTGAACATGTTCATCAAATTTGACTTTCTCCAACCTTGATGTTTAAGGTTGACATTGTCAGCGCTTTCTTCATTGGCACTGTGCATGTGGATGGTCCCGACTCCGCTGCTCTGATTCATACCTGCGGTTGGTTAAGGACACCTGACGTCACTCTGCCCATTTTGTGTGGGTTCTGTTGTCATTTGGTGTAGCATGTTTTGGCATGGACTCAGGGCTGGAATTTGATGGGCAAAATGTCAGTCATGTGTCATTTTGTTTGTCAAATACAGTTTAAATTTCATATTAATAATTAGAATGTCTGGTTTGTCTGTCAAATATAACTTATATTTCATTTTAATAATCAGAAAAAATAAAAAAGCAATAAAACATTTGTATTTAATGTCTAAACAGTCATTTTTAACCAATGAGATTTTTCCCAAATTCATATCCTGGATGAACTCCTTGAAGCTGTAAAAAGCCGGTTTTTCAACTCTATTTTCTTATCTATTCGTCATTAATGATATCACATGCTTATTCAAATTTGTTGAAAGTTTGGTGGTTTTACGATATCTGCCCATTTTTGTAGTTTGTGCTACACAATCAATGGTTTATATAGAAAATATTTTAAAACATAATTTGGAAATGGGTAATCAGTTTTAAGGGAGCTGTTTAAAATTTTGATTGTTTTAGTGATTTAGTTTGTATTAGAATTTTTGCAAAATTTGAATTTAATTGTGTTTTAATGACTATTTTGATAATAAAAACAAATTCAACATCATAAAAATTTCTTAAAACATCTAAAATTTGAAAATTGTAACCAAATTTTTTAAAAATCTCTACCAAATTTTTTCACAATTGTGAAAAAAAATACATAGTTTTTTTTTTAAATCATAAAATTTGAGAGGAATCGTTTTTCAACAACCCATAAACGTGGAGTTGTCGAGTTGGTTGGAACTTGGCTCATTTCAAACTGCAATCGCGGAAGTGTTTTTGAAGAGTCGATTCACTGGATGAATGAACAACATCCTCGTGGCCCTACGGTCATATGTATCGCCATGGGCCGAACCAGATATTTATGTCATAATTTTTTTATGGGCAGAATCAGATATTTTGGCATAAATTTGTCAGAAGCAAACCAGATTTTTTTTTGTCATAAATTTGTTATATAACATTAAAATACTCCAACACATACATCTACCAAGGAAAGAAGAAGATCCCTGGTTGCCCCACTCTGGAGAAGGGAAAGTGGAATTACGCGGAGAAATCTCCCAAATCATTCCTGCATTCCCAAGAAGTTGGACCATTTCTACAGTCTCATCCTGGGATTGCGTTTTATCTGTTTCCATGCCCACAAATTTAACTGATTATATACCATCTTGATCTACTGCTATTCTTCCGTTCGGATCTCTCGACTCTCGAGTACTATCCGGCGCTTCTTCCTGGTGATTACTAACAGTCAGTTTGTTATAAGAGCAGCAGAATCAAATTATTGCCAGAGCTGCCGAGATGGCGAAATACATGGAAATGGTGGATGCGGGTATAAGGATCGTTGCCAGGTTTAATTCTCACTGCCCTCAGACATCGCGCCTGTATTATCATCCTGCAACTTCCAACGACAGCAGTCATTCTATTGTAACTTGCTCCGAAAATGAGGCCGAGGCCGCCTCCTCTCGCGCCCTTAAATTCCCTGCATCTGACGCAGATTCAATGTTTGAGATACTCTGTATCGCTGTTTAGGCTGCTACTGCTGCAGCAATTTAAAACAATGTAATGGGGACTGTAGCCTCTCCTTATTTTTTAATCAATTATTGTTGCATCTTTTTCCATATAATCTTGCTATAACATGCATGACATTGGAGAGCATAATATGTGGGATATGCTTCTGCTCTTCATGGTTTAAATGCAATCTGATTGTTAGTTCAGTGATTATTATCATTTATTTCATTGATTTTATGGCTTAAATGCTGGAAACTGTTGCTAGTTCAGCGATTACTATCATTTATTTCATTGATTTTATGGCTTAAATACTGGAAAATGTTAAATAGCTGCAGCATTCAAGCCGTGGATTTCCATAGTTCCAGTTCTTTCGGATCTATTTCCTGATTTTTTTTTAATTTCTTATTAATATGAATATAAATTGGAAATGTTATACAGAAAAAACATTTTTTTTCAAATGTATATCTATGCCTAACAAGAAAACGTAGTGACATCAAATGCACGCTAACAAGGCATATAAATTCTCAAAATCATAAAAACCAGGAGTCACACTTCTCAGAAATAGACAATTTCCAATTAGCGATTTTGCCGAAACTCATTGTTTATGTTTTAAAGTAAAACGCTTCATTTTAGGTTATAGGATTATGGCAAACCGAAAATCTCCCTTGTAACTGTGAAATTGCAATAGCCTGCAATTATATCTGTGGGGCAAATGTATTCCAGGTATAAAATGCTTTTCAAAGCATCTCCCAAGCATGAAAGATTTAATTTGGACCGTTATTGCACTGGCGAGATTGAGAACTGCACCTATTCCGAAGTCACTTATAAGTTATAACAGCCTATTGGAGTAGGCTAATTTTGTGAAAAGACCCCATTTTTGGGCATAAACTAAAGTTGAAACTGGCCAAAATGTCGGATAGATTGAGTTTCGGCTGATCCGAGTGTCATGCATGGGCATAAACTAAAGTTGAAACTGGCCAAAATATCGGGTAGATTGAGTTTCGGATGATCCGAGTGTCATGCATGGCAGGTGGTTTTGCTCCATTTTAAACCAACCCAAATGCTCAGAAAATAAATCGGAGTTGTGGATCCATCTGAACATTGACTTCTTGGGTTGCCTGATTCCAGCAGGTTGAGAGAAGATCACTACAAGATTAGCCTACTCCTCAGCTCATTCTCCCATAATAGGAGACACACTATCCACTTCTTCATACAAGAAGATCACTACAAGATTAGCCTACTCCTCAGCTCATTCTCCCATAATAGGAGACACACTATCCACTTCTTCATACAATCATCTGCTCATTGCTTGACCATTTCACAAAGACGGGTTAAAAATAATGGCAGTTCGAACTCCACTGTGATGAATTTCAGTTAACTATCAATGATAACATAGCCATCACATTTAGGCTAACCATACTATTTCATTCTCAATTTTGAGCAATATATCAACAACTTAATGCTTCAATAATGATGTGTACGAATTCATCTTAGGGACCACTAGTACTGCGGCTACTGCAAGCAATCTTAAACATAAGAGACTGGAATCTGCCCTATAATCGGTAGAATTTGACATCTTTTAGCCTTCATCAGTTAAATAAGCTAAAAATTTTACGATTTGTACCTACTTTCCGGTGATCTTTTTTAGCCAAAATCTGATTGAAATTGTTGGAATTACAGTTTTAGGTTTTTAGAATTGTATAATCTGGGTGTCCAAGGTAATTGAAGACGTTAAAAATATTTCTGCAAATCAAAATTGCAATTTGAATAATAAAAATTCTAATTTAAGCAAAAATCTCATTGCCAGATTTTGATAAAAATAACCAAAAAAAATACAAATCATAGTTACTCCACCAATGCCCAATATTGAGTTCAGTTCATAGATCACTAAATTACAAAAATAAAGAAACAAAGAGAATTTGGCCAATTCAAAGTTCACAATTTATTACGAAAGTAAAGAAACAAAGAGAACTTGGCTAATTCAAAGTTCACAATTTGATTCAATAGACATTCCATGAGAATTTCTCGAAAAATCATGCTCCCATTTAAAACATGAATCTCTCATATTGTGACTCAACAACGTAGGTTGCTGAAGATGATGTAAGAAGAGGAGGAACATTATTTTCCACTAAAGGTGGTCAAATCCTCTACCTATGCTCTGTGTAGTACCGGTTGGGGCACTTAAAAGGGCAGAAAACCATAACCTTGATACCGTGGAGGAGGGGGATATGCAGGAGGTCCATCTGGTTGCATACCTTCAAAAGGTGCACCCCCCTGGCATGATCATCTTTCTACTCTTGATATTGCTACTGACTGACTGTGAGGCAACTCCTTGGGCACCTTGGGTGGCATTGGACGCATATTGTGGGGACAACATTTGGGTGGGCTCGAAGTAAGCTTTGAGGTGGTTATGTAGGATCCATACCTTGAGGCGGTGGAGGCCCTTGCACAAGAGCTCTATGATAAGGTCCTCCATATGGTGGAGTTGTGTTACCAAAAACGTGACGGAGATGTGCGTTTTTTTGGGAAAACGGAGTAGAAACGGGGACGGAACGAAAATGAACGTTTTTCTACTGCCGTTCCCATTTTAGAAACGAAAAAACCCGTTTTTTTAATAAACGAATTGTTTTGCACAACGATGCAGAAACGAAAACCGTTTCTCCGAGAACGTGGTCCATTGCTGATCGTTTTGGGTCGCTATTAATTTGTGGTGGGTGGCGAGTCAACCATCAGGTAAATGAAAAATTTATTGTGATGGATTGCTACGGAAGGAAGCTTGCTGATTGCCGTGGGCCGCCTACCTCCTGCATTGATACCTGATATGATACGAGATACCTGCCGGCCACCGCCTGCATTGAAACTGAAAGTTCAAAATGTTTGGACTCTGTATTTGGAGCTCTGTTTTCGCTGCGGTCTACTTTGGCTGACTTAAAACCAAGAAGAGTGTTGGGCAGCTGGAGTGGTGAGATTGGTTTGAATTTTGAAGAATCGACTGCTAGTAGATTGTCCAACGCATCTGAGCATCTGAGCAGTGTGTGAAGCATGTCGTCGACCCTCCAATTCATTGATGAAAGCCTGCAGCTTATTTTTGCTTTGAAGTGAACGACTTTCTCTTTGCTGTGATGTGGCTTCTGTGAAAGAGACTAAGGACATTCCCAGTGTACACTTCGTGACATAAGTTCCGCTTTAACTGTAGCAAATAGGCCCTCATTCAGAAAGCAAGGGTAGGTTTATTTCTTTCCAGATCAGGTAAGTCCCTTCTACACCTAAAGGTTGTGCTTACTAAACTGAAGGTTGGGCTTACTGAACTAACCCTATCTTTCTTAACTTCACCTGGAAAGGGGTATATTCTAATATTTTTGCCAATTGCCAGGTATTATTCAAAGTTACAAGTAGATCGTTTTGGCACTCAACATTTTTGTGCTCTACTTGTTTTACCCTCTTTAAATCCAATGGCACTAAGACTCATTAGGATTTGATTGTAACTAATCATTTTCTTTTCTATGGAGCTCCAACAATTATTTAGCAGCGTTAATGTATTCAGTGGACTTCTCATTTGCTCTTCGATATAAGCTTCCAGAATCAACATCATTAAGTTTCCTTGCTTTTAACTCTGTATATTTTGTGTAATGTTTGGAGTAGCAACTTCTACACCTTTTCCATATTTATTCCAGTTGAATGGCCATCAATATCATTAGCCTCACAATTGATTTGTCTTCCATGCACAACCCATCATCTGGAAGTTCGTCATCATCAGTTTGAAGCTGAGAAGTATACACTGGTTGGCACAGCTAAAAATACAATCCACATGTTGAAGCTGAGAAGTATACACTGGTTGGCACAGCTAAAAATACAATCCACATGTTGATGCCTGGAAAAATTATCACAAATGCATCAAGACTTGGAAAATGATATACTCCAAGAGTCTCTTCCACAACCATGTGTAAGAAAAAGTGAAAATCACATGAATACATTTATCCTTCACCCGTCTAAAAAGAAATTTTTTTATCTTACGATTCTCAATTGGTCCAAAGTATTTCTGTGACCTGTCTATAACATCATTCCCTCACTCGTCTAGGACTTGGTTCCATGCCATTGGCTGCTAATATTAATGGATGTCAAGGACAGCTGCCCATGTTAACATATGTGAAATTGGATGCTTGCGAGCAAAATAGAAAGTCCTGCAATCTCTATTGTATCTCCAATTCTAACTTCTAAGAACACAAAAAATAGTGTTAGCAGCGTCTTGGATCTCCTACATTGCTTTTTTCTTTGGATATCATAAGCATATAAGTTGAAATGAGTCTCTAAACAGATGTATCTTGTTCTTGCCTCTTGATTTCTCTCCCCTTATTAGCTTTATCAAAGACGATTCAATTTCATTGGCCAATTTCTGTTGATGTAGTTTTTTTCTTAGTGGGAAAAAACGTAAGACACATTTGAGTCATTTTCTTCATAGACTGCCACTCAATTAACTATATATGATGGCCTACTTCTTCTGCATTGAAATTGAAATAAAAACATGATAGACCTAAACGTTGGCTTCAAATTTCTCAAAGAAGAATGTCCAAAAAAAAATCGCTTTCCCTCTGGTCCAGAGACAAGTATAAAAACTTTCATTTTTTCCTCATTTATGATTATTAGATGACCAAGGTTGGTTGTAGGTGAAGGTTGGTAAGTTAGGGTGTTTCATCCCTGCATGATGCAGTTGTCGATATATCCTTCCTTTGTGAAAGCACGTCTTGTAAAGGATAAAAAAATTTGGTTTCTCCAAATGGGTCAACCCCCATTGGCCCAGATCTGATAATAAATATAAGTTTTCTTTGGTGCATGCATTGATTTTCTGCATGCATTGATTTTCTCCATCTTTTCTCAAATAGTTTTAAAAACTGTTGAAGTGGGTTGGATCAGTTTTTCAAATCAAGTTGAGTGGTCTAGAGAGATTAGAAAATTTTCTCGAGAGATGCTCTCTTTTCCTAGCAGCAGGCTTGCATTTTTTCCCCAAGTACATGCAATGGGATTTTCTTGTTGAAGAAATGCATATGATAGTTCAGAAGGCATGCATGTGTATATGCTTCTCTTTTCTCATCTTGGCAGGTTTGCATTTTTTCCCAAGTACATGCAATGGGATTTTCTTGTTGAAGAAATGCATATTATAGTTTAGAAGGCATGCATGTGCATATGAATCTTCCACAAGATTATGTGTCTGGAAAGCTATTGTGCCTTTTTTTCTTTAGCTTGTATTTGTTGCACTAAGAGTTTGCTTATTGTAAAGTCCTTGATTATTATGTAGAAAATCCAAATTACCCAATTCCCATTATACACCTTTCATGTTTCCCTTATGACCACAACCTCATGAATTTGAAGATTATTGGGATTCTCCTTCCTCATTGGTATGCTTGATCTGTATGCTACTTTTTTATCAATGATAAAAACAAGCAGATTCAAAATTGAAGTTTAAATGTTTAAGTTATCCACGCAGGATATAGTCAGTTCATTGGGTAACTATCTAGTAAGTCAGGGTTCAAAGATTTGTAGTTGGTTCATTAGGTAACTATCTATGTAGGTGCCTATGGTTAATCTTAGTTGATTCTGCTCTTTAATATTTAATTGATTGGGTGTCAAAGGAGGTGCTTATGAGTCGTGTATGACATTGAAAATATTGGTGTTTCTTTACTTTGTTAACCACAGGAAACAATTATTGTCCTAAACCCAAATTTGAAAACAGGGTATATGGATGGGAATATCCAGTTTTGTTGTTTTTCTCTCCTCGTTTCTTGTAGGCGAAACCTCTAAACATCGTTTCTCGTACCGTTCTCGTTTCTTGTTCCGTTTCCTGTTTCCCGTTTTTGGTAACATAGTGGTGGAGAAGCCATCATATTTTTATATGTTCTTCTAGGTGGAGAAGGTCCTTGAAATGGGGTCCGGCATAAGTAACCCTTGCGGATAAGATTCATCGTATATATTTTCTCTAATAAGAGAAGGCAATGCACAAGGATTGTAACATGGAGGTGCAACCCATAGAGCTTGGCCAGGCATTGTGATCCTTTCCATTCCATTTCTAGATGGAGGTCACCAAGGCAATTTTGGGGGAATAATAACCTCCAATAGAGTGATATCTTTTATGATATCAAATAGGAATTGGGGTTTGGCATCCTCCATGAAAACCATCTTACAGTTTCCTGCCTGCTTCTTGCATGTATATTCTTGCCATCTGGTAGGTATCTGTTAATATGAAACACCACCTATGCAATTGAATAAATGTAGTAAATATCATAGACCCATATCCTTTGCTTTCCCAATTAACCAACCCTTGATGACCTTAACTACCGTGATTTGACCAACATGACCATTCAACTAGAGCATCTCGTCATTGTCAATGTGATATGGAAAGCATCCTATATACAAATTGGAATCGCCATGCGCCTTTGTAAATTTCAAGTTGAGTATAGACTAAAAGTTGTTCCATTGACCTTGCTATGTTTCAGAACATGCTCATTGCATCTCTTCCAAACTTCCAATATGCCCATAAAGTTTTCCCATTCAGAGGCAATGATTGATTCAAATCGCATTTTCATCACAACCTATTTCGCTCCCCAACTCTGGCATGCCACGCCCTAATTAGAACAAAAATATTTCATGATATTCATCTTCATACATGATCCCTTCACAGGACGTTCAATATTCAGATGGTCATTACACCATAAATGCTACACAAAATGTCACTTTGAAAACCCAAATCCCATGGATGGAAAGTATGTTGCTAATGATGAGTTCAAGAGAGGGGTGATCCTTGCTTGTATTTCAATGATGAAGTAATGAGCTATTTAATATTCAAAGTATATGCAAGCAATGTGTCTCTAGGGTAAACAATGTGAAGGTTGATGGCCTATGGCCATCAAAAAAATCCATAAAGAAATATCAAACGAATCAACAAAATGAACCATGAATGGGTCAAGGTCATAGCATCACCATGAGAGAAGGTATACATGATGGTATTACTCAACGATTGGATCAAAATCCAATGACAAATGTGAGGTTGTAGTATAAAGTGAATGGAGCTAAGGATGTCCCAAACATTAGGGTTGGATTTATATAAAGTTTAAACTCATAATTGAACAGTTTGTAGAGGTTACAGATAGTATCGCGGTGGTTGAATATCGTTATTCTAGGTGTATCAACATTTGCAATTCAATGTACTGTCGATCTCCCAAGGCGGTATGGGGAAAACCACACATTACATCCATTGTTTCTGGTCTTTGGTTGTAATATTATCCATGGTTTGAATGTAAGCCGACGAGGCTTTCAAGCTATACTTGCAATCTCTAGGTAAGTTTATTCCACCACTAATTTTGTTCCTACTGTAAATAATTTTTGTTGAGAAATTTTGGGGATTCTTATTTCGATTTCCCTTTCATTACATGGTTTCCATTATATATAGCTTTTAATTTATGTATTAAGGAGTGTTACTCCTAGCTTTCAAATGCCTTCGTCCTTTAGGGACTTAGATATGTGAAGGTTGAGAATTTTTTTTTTCAAGGAATACTAAAGGTCAAGCATCTGTCTGTCTACAATTCATTAGTTGGTTTCATATGGAGAAGGGGATCAACCCTAACTCGATTTCATTAGTTGGTTTCATATGGAGAAGGGGATCAACCCTAACTCGATTATGAGCTATAAGCTCAATACGATGACCAAGGTAAGAAGTTCTCTATTCAATTTTTACACTTCTTTTTGTTGTCGTTGAGTGATTTTAACTTCTTAGAAGTTTTCTAACTCCTTAACGTTCGTTCCTTCATGTTCCTTCCCTTTTCAGGCCAGGTAGTAAGTAATATGACCCAATATAGTTTAGGTTTTACATTATAGTTTAAGGGTTTTTCTTCAGAAATAATAGTTTAGGTTTTACATTATAGTTTAAGGGTTTTTCTTCAGAAATAATAGTTTAGGTTTTACATTATAGTTTAAGGGGTTTTCTTCAGAAATAATAGTTTAGGTTTTACATTATAGTTTAAGGGTTTTTCTTCAGAAATAATAATAATAACTATTCTCCTTTTCTATGGTGTAGGGGTTAAACCATTAACTGGTTGATAAAAGGGTTTGATGACTAAACCACTTAGTGGTAAGTCCTCTACTCAATTTTATGGGACAACACGAGCTCAACCCTCCCAAAAATTGGTTGAGATTCAATCTAGAAGTAAGTTGACACAAGATCTTTCTGGGCTTGTTTTGGTTCTCAACATAGTTTGGTTTTTCTTCCGATTTCTATAGTGATGATAAGGGAATAGGTCCTTGAGTAGCAAAGAGATATTAACTCTCTCTTTTCTAGGTTGTACTTATTTTCTAGACATCTCTCTCTCTCTCTCTCTCTCTCTCTCTCTCTCTCTCCCCCCCCTGTTACCGGGCAAATTAGCAGAGTTAATTCCCAGTAAGAAAAACTAAGATCAATGACCCAATGTCACCTTGGTCACTGTTCTAACTTCTTCGGAAGTCGAAACCTCCAAGGAGAAGTATCCTTATGGAATCCTGTAAAGACACTAGAACAACCAACAAACTATATTATATGCAATCTTATGGTTAGACCAGTGCCTAAATGGAGTCAATAATATAAAGATCAATGCTAGTGAGTGCAAAGATATGATCCAGATCAATAGTTCACTTAGATCATTCAGTGGAATGCGTAAGCCAATAATGGACCAAGAGATAACAACCACTCACCAGATGTAGATTCAGGATCACTTACCAATAAAGAAGTGTAAGAAACTAATACACATGTATTACCACAACCAATATTGGATCAAAATACTATATTGCCAATATAACATCAACCATTAGCCAAATAAACATTAAGGGATAGTTGTCCATATCATTTACTAGTCAAATATAAGCATGTAACATGAAAAATTCATAAACAATTAGCTAACAAAGATAATTACTAACTAATGATATGTAAGAGACCATTTACCATGTATGCAAGCACCAACCAAGTGCATTTAACATATTTGTAGCAGCAGAAAGTAAATGATGCAATGACTATCATTCATGGAGAGAATAAAAATGTGTTTAATATAACCATGAGATATTGGTTTTATTCATTAAGTAGACACGCTGCTGTATGTTATTAGCAAGGTGACAATATCAGATTTTGTGTTAGATTAGCAATCAATCATCGTCGGTACACTAGCATTGAACACTTAGCAATCATACGTATCAGTCATATAAAGATCAAGTGCAATTTCAGATTTGTATGTGATTACAACAGCAACAGAAATAAGTGTTCACCAATGTCTTAAAGTGTACTTAACACACTTGTAGACTTACTTCAAGCCAAGGTAAATTACGAATTGATCTGATTTATGTATGTAGATGAGGACAAGGAAAAAACACACAAGAGATACCAAATTGGCAGACCTGTGTTGGGGAAAGGAGATAGGGAAAAAATGAAGGGAAAGGTGGCTACGAGGATAGGGTAGCAGACTGGGAAAGAGGCTTGGATGGGGCTGAGTGGAGAAAGAGGAGGCACGAGCAGGCAGTAAGAGAAGGTAGCCGAGTTGGAATGATAGAGGATCTTGGGTGGAGGATGAAGGAAGGAAATGTGGAAGGCTAGATATAGAAGGGTTTGGATGGAATGGGAAGTGAAGGAGAATGGACAAAGAAGGGAATGAGAGGGGAGGAGAAATCTGTGGGAGCTTTTAGGTTTTGTATTTTAGGGTAAACAAAAAATTTAGGGATTTTTAAGGTTTGTTAAAATAAAAAAGTGAAAATTAGAACTAAAAATCAAGTCTAAAATACATAAATCATAATATAATCTAACATAATATATATAAACTTAGAAAAAATAGGGTATTTAAGGATTTTTGAGAATTTTAAATTTTTAGGGCTTCCTACAATTTCTCCCTAAGGTTTCCGGGGACAAAAGGGTAGGCCGAATTTATGGGAGGAAGGGCCGAAATTTTAGGGAGGCCAAAAAAATTTAATTTTTTAATTTTTAGATTTTTAAGGTTTTTTTAAGAAATTTTTGATATTTTAAAATTTTTAGGGCTTCCTAAAATTTCACCTAGGGTTTTTAGGGCTAAAGAAGGCCGGGCGAAATTGTAGGAGAGAGGACCAAAATTTTAGGAAGGCCAAAAAATCGAAAAAAATTAAAATTTTTTATTTTTAGGGTTTTTGTCATAAAATTGCAGACCTAAAGCTAACCCTAATTCTACCATGAAAATGCAGATTTACACATGAAAATGAGAAATTTAACCCTAAATGATAATTACAAATGTACAAACTCATAAAATTAGGTTAAAAGAGTGGATGAACAACCTAGGGTTTCAATAGAAAACTATTTACCCAACCCTAGGTCATAAATGAGAGGAGTTACCCTCCTTGAGACGGTTCTTGGCAAGCTTGGAAACTAGGGTTAACCTCAACAATCTTTGAGATTCATTGAGGAGACCTAGCCTAGCAAAACTTGAAGACCTAAAGCTCAAGCTTGAATGCAAGGGTGATCAAAGATAAAAATGAAGTGCTAATCAAGAAAAAATTAAGCAACAATGGCTTCCATTCAACCCTAACAAGCATCACTTTCATACAAATTGACTAAGAGACATCAAACCAAAAGTATAGATACCTCCAAGTGCATGTGTTAAGCAAACAACTCTAGCCTGACCTTAGCAATGGCATGAACAAAAGTAAAACTTCCAAGAAAATGCTTCAGACTTGCAAAATAACCTTCATCAAGGAGTGTGCATCCCTTCAAAGAGCCCTAGTCAGGGAAAATAACAGACATAATGAAATTATCCCAAGAGTTTATGTCTAAAAATGAAGTGAGGAGATTGTATTTATATGATCTCACACTCACTTTACACAAAATAAGGTCAATTTAATATTTAAAAATGTCAAGTTAAAAATATAACAAAAATAATATAAAATAATCTAAAGATGGCCTCTAGCAGGCTACCTAGGGTATTTCCCCCCCTAGGTGCAAAAATATGCTAAACAAGGCCAATTTTGATGAAACTGAAGGCCAGACTATGCAAGGGGGGTTCGCCATGCCCCAACTAACCCCAACAGTGATGAAAACCCTCAATGCCCCCCCTTTTAGCAAGCAAATAGTCTGCCAAGGAGGATGATGTCATCCTATGAAGGAGGGCCCAGGGGGAGGGCACTGCTGAATTGGAGGACCAAGAGGGTGCTGGAGGTATTTTGGAAGATAAGAGCGTGTCTCCATGCTGAAACAACTGTCGCTGGAGTGTTGAAACAGGGTCAAGTTCATGTGACCCAGTGATCCACCCCTGGAAGCCTCGGACACCAGCCTCATGGTTTCAAACCCTTTCGTGAGGTAGTAAACGATGCCACAAATCCATAGTACTTCCAAAGGAGAAACCAGAGGGTCTGTCCATGCCCCTACCTCAGAATGAGCTGGCTAAACACCCCTCCTGGTCAGAAAAAAGACACCCTCTCCCTAGGGAACCTCTGTAGGTACGCTAGTGTTGGTACCATCGTAACACTGGCTCCAACTGCGGGACGAGTACTCCTCCTGAGGGTGCTCTAGAATCCAAGAATCATCTGGGTACATGTATACCTACACACATATCAAATAACCAAGGACATCAAAATACCCAGAGGCAGACACTTCCACCCTGCCTTGCTCGTCAAATACGACTAAATAAATGCATAAACAAACGACTATCATATGTCAACATGAAGAACGTCAAATGGAATGCATGGATAATAGTATATGCCTAACCTACCTACCTATGTTAACATAACAAGCATAAAGGACTAAGTAAAATCATACCACCAATGTAACCATTTGAGTAAGCAATTCATACATGTTGTCTTACCTTTGTCTTTGGATAGAATCCATGATAAAACTTGATCGATCATGAAGCAAATACATACTAGGGTCTCCATCATGAAATTAGACGAGGATTGGAAGTCTACGGGGATCTAGGAGCTTAAATATTGCTGCCATGGCGAGGAATCTCTTTTACAAGCTTCATTTATCCAAGATTCCACTAGACTAATGTATGGATCATCTCGAGAATATATTGGCATTGAGAAAAATTTTTGCTTGAAGATTGCTTGATTGTCCATTCAAGAAAGCATTTGTGGAGGTGGACCATGCAAATCTTCACATATTAGCTGTAACCTATTTGGACAATTCCTTGGAAATACATGCATATTGCTCTTCTTCATAATCATCATGTTAGTACCCATAACGATCTTTATCATTTTAAAATTGTCAACTACAAAATTCAAGCCTTCACATTTTAAACGAAAATATACTTGATAATAATCATGACAATGTGAAAAGAGAATCATACCTATCCACATACATGTATTGCCTTCATTGGAAAGTATTGTTGACCACTTGTCGATACTGGACAAAAAGGGATGAACACTTCTTGTAGAACATAGTTGATTAGGGCTTACCATGAACTGAAAGATACTGGAGAAACTTTGCACATGAGCATTGTCAACATGCACCACATCTTGCACCACCGCATCTTTTAGCAAATAAAAAGGATTGATCCATTCTTCATCGGAGGCAGAGCAAGCTTCTTCATCCATATATATGCTTGGAGGACTGTCTATTATAATTCTACAAGGCCTTGAAGAATCGTACATTGGTGGGCCAATGAATATCCAATGATCATCGTTTTCCGCACACCTGTAACTTTCTTCAAAGAGAGCCAACATATCATACGAAACTGTAACTTGAGGATATGGAGAACTCACCATTTCTTTATATTCGTCAGTTTCTTCAACTAAGGCCTCTCCATCTTTAGGGATTACTTCATTTTCCATGTCTTGAATAATGGTTTCTTCTAGTAAACCTTCTGAGACTTGACCTTCACTAGGGACTATTTCTTGCTCCTCTAATACTTGTTCATCAATATCCGTATGATCGTCCTTTACAATCTTCATGACTTCTTCTTTAGCATTTGGATCCCATTAATCGCTGAATACTTCAGCCAATTGGAGGAAGGAAGATATCCCCTTGGGAGGTAGCCCTTCGTACCAAGCATCCATATCTGGATCACCACCTAGCCCGAAAGACGTCACGAACAACTGTATGATAGTGTCCTCATCTGTGATATCCCATGTCGTCAAAACTTCTTTGAATTTTATGACATGAGATATAGCAGTATCTTTTTCCTTGTGGAACATCGGGATAGAATTCAAGTAACGGTGTTTGTTGAACCTATTTGGGCATCCGAAATTCTTGAGAAATCGAACGGATCGAGGATCACCATATCTTTTGACTTTCAGTTTTGCAAAGTGCTTCCTTTATATTTTCTTCAGTCGGAGTCACTAGGAGAGACCTGCCAAGTTAGACTTAAAAAAATCTCACCGAAAGCACTAACAAAATACGCACCTAAGATAATGGTGAATGTTCCGCATTGCTTCTTCATAAGTGGAGTCGCCTTAAATGTGTGGAGTCTCCAGATAAGACCTGCAGGGTTAGTCCTGTATAGATATTTTCAAATATAAGGAAAAATGACTCACCTCTGAGTTCTTACTAAATGTCGTTTAGCCAGGGATCTTGATGACTTCGAATGAACCACTTGAAGCTTTGAAACATCCCCGGCAACGACGCCAAAAATGTTAACGGAAAAATTAGCAGGGCTAATTCCCAGTAAGCAAAACTAAGATCAATGACCCAATATCACCTCGGTCACCATTCTAACTTCTTCGGAAGTCGAAACCTCCAAGGAGAAGTATCCTTATGGAATCCTGTAAAGACACTAGAACAACCAAAAAACTATATTCTATGCAATCTTATGGTTAGACCAGTGCCTAAATGGAGTCAATAATATAAAGATCAATGCTGGTGAGTGCAAAGATATGATCCAGATCAATAGTTCACTTAGATCATTCAGTGGAATGCGTAAGCCAATAATGGACGAAGAGATAACAACCACTCACCAGATGTAGATTTAGGATCACTTACCAATAAAGAAGTGTAATAAACTAATACACATGTATTACCACAACCAATATTGGATCAAAGGACTATATTGCAAATATAACATCAACCATTAGCCAAATAAACATTAAGGGATAGTTATCCATATCATTTACTAGTCAAATATAAGTATGTAACATGACAAATTCATAACCAATTAGCTAACAAAGATAATCACTAACTAATGATATGTAAGAGACCATTTACCATGTATGCAAGCACCAACCAAGTGCATTTAACACATTTGTAGTAGTAGAAAGTAAATGATGCAATGACTATCATTCAGGGAGAGAATAAAACTGTGTTTAATATAACCACGAGATATTGGTTGTATTCATTAAGTAGACACGCTGCTGTATGTTATTGGAAAGGTGACAATATCAGATTTAGTATTAGATTAGCAATCAATCATCGTCAGTACACTAGCCTTGACCACTTAGCAATCATACGTATCAGTCATATAAAGATCAAGTGCAATTTCAGATTTGTATGTGATTACAACAGCAGCAAAAATAAGTGTTCACCAATGTCTTAAAGTGTACTTAACACACTTGTAGACTTACTTCAAGCCAAGGTAAATTATGAACTGATCTGATTTACTTTTTTTTTCTTCTGATTTATGTATATAGATGAGGACAAGGAAAAGGCACACAAGGGCTGCCAAATTGCCAGACCTGTGTTGGGGAAAGGAGATAGGGCAGAAATGAAGGGAAAGGTGGCTGCGAGGATAGGGTAGCAGACTAGGAAAGAGGCTCGGATGGGGATGAGTGGAGAAAGAGGAGGCACAAGCAGGCAGTAAGAGAAGGTAGACGAGTTGGAAGGATAGAGGAGATTGGGTGGAGGATGAATGAAGGAAATGAAATAAGGAAATGGGGAAGGCTAGGTAGAGAAGGGTTTGGATTGAATGGGAAGTGAAGGAGAATGAAGAAAGAAGGGAATGAGAGGGGAGGAGAAATTTGTGGGAGCTTTTAGGGTAAACAGAAAATTTATGTCTTTTTAGGGTTTTGTAAAAATAAAAAAGTGAAAATTAGAACTAAAAATCAAGTCTAAAATACATAAATCAGAATATAATCTAACATAATATATATAATCTCAGAAAAATTAGGGTTTTTTAAGGATTTTTGAGAATTTTAAATTTTTATGGCTTCCTACAATTTCACCCTAGGGTTTCTAGGGACAAAAGGGTAGGCTGAATTTATAGGAGGAAGGGACAAAATTTTAGGGAGGCCAAAAAATTTTAATTTTTTAATTTTTAGATTTTTAGTGTTTTTTTAAAGAATTTTAGATATTTTAAAATTTTTAGGGCTTCCTAAAATTTTGCCCTAGGGTTTTTAGGGCTAAAGAAGGAAGGGAAAAATTGTAGGAGAGAGGGTCGAAATTTTAGGAAGGCCAAAAAATCGAAAAAATTATTTTTATTTTTATTTTTAGGGTCTTTGTCATAAAATTGCAGACCTAAATCTAACCCTAATTCTACCATGAAAACGCAGATTTACATATGAAAATGAAAAATTTAAATCTAAATGATAATTACAAATATACAAACTCAGAAAATTAGGTTAAAAGAGTGGATGAACAACCTAGGGTTTCAATAAAAAATTATTTACCTAACCCTAAGGCATCAATGAGAGGAGTTACCCTCCTTGAGATGGTTCTTGGCAAGCTTAGAAACTAGTGTTAACCTCAACAATCTTTGAGATTCATTGAGGGTACCTAGCTTAGAAAAGCTTGAATACCTAAAGCTCAAGCTTGAATGAAAGGGTTATCAAAGATGAAAACGAAGTGCTAATCAAGAAAAAATGAAGCAACAATGGCTTCCATTCAATCCTAACAAGCATCACTTTCATACAAATTGACTAAGAGACATCAAACCAAAAGTATAGGTACCTCCAAGTGCATGTGTTAAGCAAACAACTCTAGCCTCACCTTATCAATTGCATGAACAAAAGTAAAACTTCCAAGAAAATCATTCAAACTTGCAAAATAACCTTCATCAAGGAGTGTGCATCCCTTCAAAGAGCCCTAGTTAGGGAAAATAACAAACCTAATGAAATTATCCTAAGAGTTTATGTCTAAAAATGAAGTGAGGAGATTGTATTTATATGATCTCACACTCGTTTTACGCAAAATAAGGTCAATTTAATATTTAAAAATGTCAACTTCAAAATA
This sequence comes from Larix kaempferi, assembly GCA_027924585.1. Lineage (NCBI taxonomy): Eukaryota > Viridiplantae > Streptophyta > Pinopsida > Pinales > Pinaceae > Larix > Larix kaempferi. The sequence goes on from BSBM01000299.1 coordinate 41,395,481, forward strand.
TAACAAAAGTAATCTAAAGATGGCCTATAGTAGGCTACCTGGGGTATTTCACCCCCCTAGGTGCAAAAATATGCTAAACAAGGCCAATTTTGATGAAAATGAAGGAAAAACTATGCAAGGGGGGGTCTTCATGCCCCAACTAACCCCAATAGTGATGAAAACCCTCAACACCCCTTCTTTTAGTAAGCAAACAGTCTTCCCAAGAGGATGACGTCATCCTCTGAAGGAGGGCCCAGAGGGAGGGAGCTGCTGAACTGGAGGACCAGGAGGGTGCTGGAGGTACTCTGGAAGATAAGAGTGTGTCTCTGTGTTGAAACAACTGCCGTTGGAGTGTTGAAACAGGGTCGGGGTCATGTGACCCAATGATCCACCCCTGGAAGCCCCAAACACCAACCTCAGGGTTTCAAACCCTTTCGTGAGGAATCAGTGATGCCACTAAGCCATAGTACTTCCAAAGGAGAAACCATAGGGTCTGGCCATGTCCCTACCTCAGAATGAGCTAGCTAAACACCCCTCCTGGTAAAAAAAAAGACACCCTCTCCCTGGGGCACCTTTGCAGGTACGTTGGTGCTGGTATCTCTACTCAATTTTATGGGACAACACGAGGTCAACCCTCCCAAATAATTGTTGAGATGCAATCTAGAATTAAGTCGACACTAGATATTTCTAAGATTGTTTTGGTTCTCAACATAGTTTGGTTTTTCTTCCAATTTTTGTAGTGATGATAAGGGAATAGGTCCTTGAGTAGTAAAGAGATATTGACTCTCTCTTTTCTAGGTTGTACTTATTTTCTAGACATCTCTCTCTCTCTCTCTCTCTCTCTCCTCCCCCCCCCCCCCACCCCATCCTCTCTATCTCTCTCTCTAAAACATGAATGTTGTAAATCCTTTTATCTCTGTAATTTTGATTAGTTTGCTTTAGAGTGTAACAACAATATTGCAAGCATAAAGAAATGTAATCTTGTCATACTCATATTGTATGCTTAGACTAGAATATGTATTTGTTTGGAAAGAATATAAGTTATCTAGAATCTCAGAAGCTTGTTCTTTTCCTTTATATATTTTCATATGAAGGAATAAATAAAAACATATATAAACAATTAAATCCCATCTTCACTTTTTCTCTTTACATTAATTGCATGTATGCAGGAACTAGGTAATAAAACAAAATAAAAAAGTGTAGTATTTGTTGTACTATATTTCTCTTTACCTTAAATACTAATAGCTCCCTTACCGTGTAAACATACAAAATAAATAAATAACACATTTAGAGTCAAAATTGTAGGAGTTAAAATAACTTATTTGTAAATTACTCCAACAAACTAAGTTGGGCAAGTCCACATACCACCCAACCATAGGCGTTCTATAGGAAACCTTTACCTTAGAAACCACTCCCAAGTTGGTCCATGATACCACTAGGAAAAGTAATCTCAATATATCTAGATGCTTTAGTAGCTACAGTCTATACCCCTATGGTTTTATAGTGAATTTCTCTAGCCATAAATTACTCACAACACCTTCCCACCTAACACCTATAGGTGCTCTTCAAGGTGTGCATAGAGAGCTTTCCACTCTAGCCTAAGTCTTTTGAGGAGATTTTACCATTTCCGAAGGCTGTGATCATCTAGGCACCCCCAATACTTGCTTCACACAACACCAAAAGGTGCTATTCAATATGACCATAGAGAGTCAATTAGAACTGCAGTCTAACTAAACCTTTTCCAGACATAATAGCTAACTTGCTACTGAAATATATGGTTTGTTTTCATATTGTTGTTGTGTTGGTTCTTGGACTCTATTTTTCCTCCTCTTCCTCTCTCCATTTTTTCCCTTGTTTTTGTTCTGCTAACTACTTCCTCCCTCACTATTTGAACACCCCCTCTTTCTTATGACACATTTTCCTATATTTTTGGAATCATAGCTATGTTTTAGTAAAAGAGGTTTCCACCACTTTTGGGATGAGGGAAAAAAGGTATTTGATTAACACTTCATCCTTCTAGATTAAATTTCCCGCTTGTAGTATCATGGCCCTTCTTTGAATGGAACCCTGCCCAATCATCGTTGGAATTCTAAGTTTATTTATTTACCTAATTTAAAAATTGTTATTTACAAATCACCATTAATAATATTAATATCTCATGGTCAATCATAACCATGTCATGAGGCTATATTTAATCACAAATAACATGCAAATAAACAATTAAAAATTCTTGGCCCACATAGGTTTCCTATCCCATGCGTCACCCAAGCCTGCACCATCAATACAAAGGTGATGGATGAGCATCAGGGGGAGGAAATTAGGGTGACAAGGGAGGATGGGATGGATGGGAAAGTGGCAACCTCAAAAAATGACAAGAGGACATGAGAACAGAACATGGAAAGCGATGGCATAGGGGGATAAAGGACACTAGTTCACACGGTGATCACCAAGGATGACAAGCCTTCTGATCACCCTCTCTCGCACGATCACAATGCATGATGAACTATGCTTACCACTTAAGTATCCAACCTAATATTTTGATTTCAAACCAGGGAAGTCATCTACATGCATGCGAACTCATGATGATCTCATTCATTTTCCATGCTCGAGAGGCAAGCGACGTAAATATGAAGAAGTTGCGGAATCCCATCTCTCAATCTGTGAATTTGGTAGAATTTTTCCTTAGCCACTGTATTGATATTCTATGCAGCTACTTTGTCATGGTGAAAGCCAAAGGAAGTGGAGGAGACATTCCAGTGGAGAAGAGAGCCAACATGAGAACCAGAAAGGTATGCTACATCGTAGATGATTCCCATCGGTAAGAGAAATCATGTGACATCAAGCATTCTGGGAACATGGCCAAATTATTTTGGGATGAGACATCGAAGGTTGCAAAGAAAGAAATTGAGTCACTGGAAGAGGATATTATGGAAGATAAGAAATTTATCCTTGAGGTGCATAGGTTTGAAGAGTTTGAAGGATGGGTTCCTGACCTTGAGAACACAAGAAGCAATATTTCCCTCTACAATACTTCTATGGACCTCTATTGCTCGGTAAATTCCCTCCCGGGAAGGAAACTTATGGAGAGAGGGGAAGCCTATGGATACCTCTTGGGTTAGCTAGATGAAATCCACTCAACCATTAGTCCTCTCCGGGAAATCCCTTATCAGTTGAAGGTTATCGAAGAAAAACAAAATATTGTGGCCCAATAGGTGGATATCAAATTAAAAATTACTAAGGTTGTTGAGAAGCTACCAATGGAAGCCACGGCTCTGCCTCCTGCGCCTACCCCAGCTCAGCCTCTTGCGCTAGTTCTAGCTCAACCCCAATTCATCAATCTGGAGGACAACGAAGACCAAGAAGTTTCTCCAGATGGGTAGATTCAGGGGCCATCCTCGTCAGGACCTTCGTATTTTTGAATGGACATTCTCTAGTAACTCTTGACTAGATTTACTCTCTGCTTCATTTTTTCTTATAATCAAAAAGTTTTATCAGGGCTATGAATAGCTCCATAGGTCTTTATATTTTTCTATTGGTTTTCAGTTAGCTAGATTCATGATCTACTCTATGCCATTCTCTGCTATTTTCAGAGATTGGGTTTTACTTCGATACACTATATGCATGTAGCATCCCCCTCACCCTATCCTACCATCAAGAGGGGACGCTGGCCAAATCTGGTCTCTCAAATTTCGCCCCAAACCCATAATACAATTTTCAACAAATAAAATGTGTGCAGAAACTTAAATAGACATGCACAGCGAAATTAAAATCTATCCACACACATCTAGTATGCAAATACACAAGCATAAACATTACAGGCATGAAATAAAATCATTTCAGAATCAAATGAATAAGAATACTTATCTTTATCCAACACAGATCCAATCAACTGGCTGTGTAAGAGTGCTTTTCCACCCAACCATAGGCACTCCATCCAACATATACTCTTTCTGCTAGGAGGCCACCCCCAAGCTAGGATATGAGGCCACCAGGGCGAAGGAAATACCTATAGGCTTCTCTCTCTCATCCGACAACCCATTACACTCTCTGTGATTAGACAAATGCTCATACATAGCTCTACATGGGTCACACTCAACCCTCACATCCTTGGCTTGCACAATACCTACCCCACACAACACCCTTCTAGATCAGGAATCCCCTTCACCGATCCACGGTTCTCTTGGGAGATCCATCTTGCTGGGTGCTTCTAGTGTGTGCATAGAAGAAGTCCAACTTGGTATTGGGTACTATAGAACCACCTGTAGCCTCAATATGTGGCTTCTCAAGCACCTACGAGCATAAAAAATCAAGGGTAAGGTTTCCTAGCTTGCCCAACCTCTCTACTCACCTACAACCAACAATATTCACTTCCAAATCTGCAGCATGGTTTCCAAATTCGAATTTCTGGGTTCAAAACAACATGGTAAGTTCATGGACATCAAGGGAGAGCTCTGCATCTTCTAAATCTGCATGTAAGAATGAAAAAAATGAGGGTTGACTCCAAAGGATATGAGAAAATGGTGAAAAGAAAACCGACATAACGTCTGACAGTAGAAGAAAGGACTCCTCGCAGCTGCAGACTAACTTCTGTCATGACATAACTGTCACAAAAGTGCAGTCAGTCCCATGCTACAATAACTACATGAGGTGACTTTTCCCACCAACCACAAAAAACATTAATGATTGGAAAATGGTAAAAAAAAAGATAATTGGCTTATTCTCATCTCATGATAGAGTTTTGGGTGGGTTCCAAGATTGACACTTGGAAACAAGGATTTACTCACCCATGGACCCCCCTTTCTTGTCCCCTCTAGTGGAATTATAGCCCCTTTGGTGCTCTTTACACAACCATTGTTGGACAATTTTATTATTTATGCACATAATATTCTAAATTAGCATAAAATCCAACCAAATAGTCCAAAAAAAACATAAGAATCATACTATTGATTAAGTTGTCAATGATGCCAATAATGCCTGGTCATTGATGCCAACAGTTGAGTCTTGGTGCCCCTTGTGGATCCCCTGAGGGTTAGTGTTTGGTTTGTGATTGTCTGTGTTAGAGGATACCTTTTGAATTGTCCAAGTCCAAGATTGAAGCCCTTGGAGACCTTGGGACAATACCAAAATCCTTGGATACCCATTAACTTGGTTGAGTACCCCTAAGTTGTATCTTGGTCCCATTGAGTCCATTGTTGTATCCTTGCTCCTGGTTGTTGTTTAATTGAAGGTCTCTGTGTTGCTTGTACTTGTTGGGGTCTCTTGATTGATTGTTGAACGGAATGATGTAGTAGCATAGTCCTTGGAACCCACACAATTGACCTATGTGCTTACTTGATGTCTTAGCTTGTTGGTGTGTGCTTTGGAGCACTAAGTGGTCCAAATGAACCATTCTGTTGTCATTTGTGACTTGACAAGGTCATGGAACCCTTGGACATGGTTTGAGTCATGGATATTAGATGAGTCCACTTGCACTTGTACTCGGTAAGGAAACCATGAAGAAACCAAGGACATGATGACAGGGCTCATGCTTGATGATGTGGATAATCTCTTGGAATGCTTATTGCTTGATGATGGTGTGGTTTCACAATAGAAAGGCTTAGGTCTTTGAACCCATACTTACTGTGGCTTGATGACCTCTATGGTAACACAAACAAATTGAAGACATAAGGAATGTTGAAGAACATTGAACTTGAAGAGCCCTTACTTTTTCATGGATGTTGGACCTTGGAAAATGGTGGCTTGATGTACATATGCATGATATGGATACCTTGAACATAGAGCCCTCTTGCCTTGTTGACGTACATAATGCTTGAAGCCTTTACTTATGTTCCATGAAGCCTTTGATGAATTGATGAACATGTTAAAGCTCTTGAAAATATGTCATGGAGCCCTTAAAATCATTAAATAGGTCTTTGGTACCCATGGCTATCCTCTTGTGTATTTGAGATGGTTTTGTCTTGTTGAAGAATCCCATGCGTTTGAAGAACTTGGTGCATTGGTGGAGTTCTTGGTTAATTGATTGATGACATATGGATAAAGTCTTGCCTTGTTGGAGACATAATTTAAAATAAGAATTAAATAAATTTCAAGGGCGGCCAGATCTAGTTTAAAGGCTTATCTCTCAACTACAAATTGGCCCAACTTTAGAAGATAAATATTTTAATTATTAAATAAAAAATATAAAAAGATATATAGATTTTCAAGGTCGGCCCAGAAAAAATACTTCATGAAAAATGTGTATAAATAAAAGGTAATCCGCCTCATTTCAAAGAAAAAGTTTGTGGAAAACATAGCTCTGAAATTCGTCCACTCTTGCAGCCGCAGTAGTATTATGAATTTTTTTTAATGCTCTGATTTCGGGTTAGATAGAGGGAGTTCTGAGGCTGGTCACAGATGTCTAAGTGAAGTTCTTGTCATCTCTGAATTTTGGTGGTCTTCATGTTCTAATTTTATGCCACACTATACTGTCTTTATCTCTCTAAAATCGGGTTACGGTGAGGTCTGCTTAGGTGGACTGAGGCACAAATTTATAAACTTTTTGGACTGTCTCCTTCAAATCTCGGGCTGATCTCCTTTCAGTATAAATTCGGGCTACCTATCTGATGACTTTCGGGCTACCTCTGATAATTTCGGGCTGTTACAGAGATAAATTCAATGATGTATAAACTCGGGCTGCTACACAGGGTTTTGATGAGAGCACAATGAATAACACAGTGACGAGTTGGTTATCACAGACCCGGGTTTGATTGAAGGAAGACACAATTTTATGTGCAAGGTATGTCAATTAATTAGCACACAATGATATGTTGAGTGGTATGAAAAATTGTTACACCGTAATATGATTACTCAGTACTACACAATGATGTATAAATGCATGATAGAAATATATGTTCAGTGATGCTTACACAATAACATGCTTAGTGATGAAACAATGGTATGTGTGGTATTCTTCACACAGTAACATATACTCAGCAATACATATTCAGTGATATTTACTCAATGAGATGTTCCTATGCTTAAGTGATGAAATGTTAAGTGATATGATGTGCTAGTGATATGCTGAGTGATATACAAATCTAGTAGCAAACATAGATCATATGTATGCTTAGTTTACACAGTGATGATATGTATGCTCAGTTTACATAGTAATGATATTCACAATTTTATACATAGAGATGATATTTATGCTCAATAATGATCACTTTACATAGTGACATGCTCAATGATATGTATGACACAATAATGATATGATATGCTCAGTAATGTATGACACTCAGTGATATGTGATGCTATATGCTCAGTAATGAACACGGGATTATATATGCTCAGTGATGTATGCAGTAGAAACAATGATAATGAGAAGTGAGTACACTGATTCAATCAAGTAGGTTACATGATCAAATTCCTTAACTCATAATGGTTGAGTTGTATGAGTAGTTGGTTTTACGTAGGTGGATTGAGTCTCGTGTACAGTTGGTTAAACTTAGATTGACTGAGTGGGATGATGTGTACAACTTGATTGGTACAACCAGATTGGATAGGTTGATTGTATATGTTGATGAGCAATGTGACACAGTTGATGTACAGTAGTCATTGGATAGAAATGGTTAGTGGACAGTTGATGAGCAGTGAAAATTGATGAGCATGAGCAGTGGTCAGAAGTGTGGTGCAGTGTGGTACATGTGTTGATTAGCAGGTCCGCAGGATCAATCCGGTTGTGGTTCAATAGTTCCTTCTTCATATCAAGGTGGCAAGATGGGAAAAGGAAATCTAGGGAGATAGGGCTTCCTTTAGGCTGTCGCCTGTAAATCAGGGGGTTGTAGCCTCCTTCCAGTTGTAGCTGGTGAATTGAAGTCATTGTAACAAGGGGGTTGTTGCCTCCTTCCAGTTGTTGTTAAAAAACTATTATTATAAAGGCTTTTGTGGTTTGTCCCACAGGACTTGGGGTTTCCACGTAAAAATCTTGTGTACTGTGTTTTAATGATGTGATGATGAGCTACAATTTTTGATATAATGATAATAACGTACTCTGCATAATATTGAATAAGTTGCTGATGATTGTTAAAGTTGAAAAAGTAATAAAAAATACACACACTTTTCACCCCCCCTCTCAGTTTGCTCGGTGTGTCCAACACATAGATTCCTAGACATTCACTAGTCGAGCCTTGGACTTGAGATCCACACTAGGAATTCACACTAGCATATTTACATCATTTACATAAATTTGGATAAATAAAATTCAAGTCAAAACTAGGGGTATTACAATGCATCTCTCAAGTTGTTCTGTTTTCATTTGGGAGGAGTACCTGAGTGTTGATGTATTTGTAACTTCGGAAGATATTCTTCTATGTATTACATTTGTACTTTATTGTATCCCCAACAGAGATGTATTATTCCTCCAATTGGAATTGTCGTCATTTGTATTTGCAAGTGTCGCAAGTATTATTGTAAGTGTCGCAACTTATATTTGATGGGTTATTAGACCACCTTGCTGGGGTCGGACCTGTATGATTTGTGTGGGTCAAAGGGTTATTAGACCACCCTAGTGGGGTCGGACCAGAGTCAGTTTATGTTAAGTTGTTAAGTTGGGGCTGACCTAGTTGAGTAAAGGTTAAGTGAAAGTAAAAGTATAAATAGAGAGTGTGACTCTCTCATTTGACACATTCTCTCATTCACTCACTTCACATTAGTGAGAGAGAGGAGGAGTGCGCACAAGTGGAGGAGGAGCATGCTGCTGAAGATATCTATCTATTGGGTTTGATCATGGTGATCCTTGTATTGATGCTTATTCTATCTCTAAGGAAGTTGCGGGGTTTTTCACCTTCTTGGTTTTCCCCAGTGAAATGTTTTGTGTCTCTTGTCTCTTATGCTTGATATGCTGTACATGTTGTTCTTTCAGTTAAGATCCTAGATCATAATGAATTAAATTCTGAAAAAGTAACATGGTATCAGAGCTATCCTAAAGGAAGGCATGGTATGGCATTTATGAAACTTGTTGCACTTGCGACAAATTGGAAGCTAGGGCTTGATATAGCAAAAACCAGTCATCGTGGCAATTTCGCTATAAATCCATTTTGGATAAGGTTCAGGTTCGGAAACTTTTACAAGTCGTAGATAACATCCCCATGTACCTTGTGTCTGAAGCACAACATCGAATTTGCTGTAATTTCTGTTTTATGATCCGTACAATATAGGGTTTTTACCTCTTCCAGATCTCAGTCATAAACATGTGACCTAGGAAAAAAGGTCACAACTTGGGATAGGAAGCTCCAAATGAAATTTTGTAAAACGTGACAGGTAGGGAATGGACTATACTTTCACAGGTCCACTTTTCATAGGCCAAAGTTGAAACAATGACACGTGGCACTCCGTACAAGTTTGCTCTCATGTTGTATCCCATAAACAGGTCACGTTGCGACACTTGGAATAACTCTCACTTAGAGAATCCATTTGAAGTCAGACCTATGGGGTTGGAAAGAAGACATGTCAGGATACTACAGGATGAAGTTTCAGACCCTGTGGACCCGAAATTTCTGAGTTAAACCAGAAACAATAAGGCACATTTTTCTGTTAAATAGAATTGGATTCTGAGCACCTTCATTCTTGGCTTGTCATTGCTGCGGGAATTTAGGGCTTCGGAGAAAGTTGGAATTTTTGGAATCGGAGACCACGGCTGAATACTCCTCATCAAAATCAAAATTTAGAGACTAAGATCGAATTTTTTGGTTGGGCAGAAGGCCGAGCTTGATCAAACCCTAGTTCAGGATTTTGATCGAAAAGGTGGAAAATTAGGGTTTCTGCAAAAGTTGGAATTTTTTAAATATGTGACTACGGATGGAAGCTCCTCAGAAAAATAGAATTTTAGAACACAAGATCAAATGTTTTGGATGGGCAGAAGATCGGGCTTTATCAAACCCTAGTTCGGGATCCTGTCCAGAAGATCTGAAAGTTTCAAAGGCAATTTTGAGGGGTCAAATTTTGGAGATTTCAAAATTGAAGTATACCAGCTTGATCAGCTCAACAAGGCACATCTTTTCATCCAATCAGAAGTTTGAAATTGAAAGTTTGAATTTTTAGGGTTTCTCTGACAAACCCTAATCCAGCTCCAGATCCAGTCTCAACAAATCAAAGTGGATTGGGTTAATCCTAGAAGAGAATGAATTGGACACCTGCATAAGTGAAGAAGTTCCAGTTCCAGAGGGAGATGAGGCTAAGGCCTTACATAAAAAGACTACAAGCAATCTTGACAGGTATGACTGGAGGAGATACAGGTATGTTTTTTTAAAGCTATTCATGATTAAGGTTAAGATATGTTTGTCTTCATATTATTTAGGTTAGTACACTATTGATTAATTTTAGACTTGTCTTATCACCCTAGTAAAAGTATGAATGCATGTGAATGATAGAAGACATTCATTGATTAGGGTTATGACACTTATGATTGTACTAATGCACTGTGGTGTTGTATGACGTTGATGTTGTCCGCTAACATTAAAGGTACATCAAGAAAGTACAAATCAAGTTCTAGATCAAGAACATATGACCATGGTGACATGAAGACAAAGACTCATGGATCACATAGAAGCTCTACTTACGAGGTATGTATATTTTGGTTCCACAATGGTTAACTTATGAGTTATGCAGGTTACTAGCACAGGTCATTGAAGAGAACAATAAGACATTGTTTGGGTATGTTAGACATAACTAGCAAACATGATAACCATGTATGTTTTTCCTATATCAAGTTAGAATCCTACCTTGTGTTAGGATCTTATACTTTTGTATGAATGATAATGATTATTCTTGAAAGTTAGAAGTTTAAGTAATCAAGGGTTTATGCATATTATGTATCTTACTTTGATTGATGATATGACTAACCAGAAGAGTCCTATGGTCAAATAAGAATATGCATGAGTAAAAGAAGTCTTCCCTGAAACCTTGAATACTAACACTTATTACCTATGTATGAAATGATCATGACCATACATATTTAAGATTATTTAGAATCATAATGTTTTGATAGTATTGAGATTATACTGATGAATGTATGACTACGTATGAGATCTTGAGGATGACACAATCATGACACTAGTGCACACTTAAGCATGCATAGTGGTTCAGGATGGATATAAGTTCAAAGACAGATAATCCAGGAAGCAAGGACCGAGAGGGATCTCACTCCAGTTGTTCCTACAAGGAAGCAAAGATCGAGAGGGAGCACACTCCAGTAGTTCCTGCAAGAAATCAAAGATTGAGAGGGAGTCCACCCTACAACCAAACAAAGATAAGTATTTTAATTGTCATTTCTTGTATATATGATTACTTAAATGTTGTTGTTCAGTCATGTACATGCTTATGTTCCTAGATTTAGGATATGTATGATGCATTTTAGAAAAGGTTGCATTAATGAACAAGATACTACTAATATAGTAATGGATAAGTGGCCTATGGTACTGTACAACATTCCATTGCTACTTATCTAGAATGAAACCTCTTTGCTGACATGTTGGGAGTTGTGCACACTCTTAACAATGTTCTGGTAGAGATGGAAGGCATCTACAAAGTTACGGAATATGGATAAATGTTGTATTGAAGCATTGGCTAAGATAATTGCATGACTGTATGACATATGTCTTTATGCATAAGAATGTGTTTTTGAAAAACTATGAGAAGTTTCTAATCATGCAATTGAATTTGACTTGTAGGAAAGATCGTGTACAATCACCTACAAAAGAAGGACTACAACATTTGTTCCAGCAATGAAGTTAAAGAAAACTATCTATTGAAGATATTGAAGAATCTGAAGTTCCCAAGATCCGGGATGCAGTAATTGAAGAATGCCATGATCGAGGAATACTAGTCGATCATGAAGAATGATGTCTGGGATGTGGTCCCGAAACCAGAAGGGAAGTCTGTTGTGACTTCCAATTGGATCTATAAGATCAAACATGTTGTAGATGGTAGCATAGAGAAATACAAGGCGAGGTTTGTAGCTCATGGCTTCTCCCAGAAAGAGGGAATAGATTATGAAGAGACTTTTGCACTTGTAGCCAGATACACTTCCATCAGACCAGTACTTTCCCTGGCTATAGTGATGAAGTGAAAGATACACTAGATGGATATGGTGTAGTCGAAGATGAAGTGTATGTGGAGCAGCCACTCGGTTTTGAGACACGTGACAGGTAGTCATATGTGTGCGGATTGAATAAAGCCTTGTATGGCTTGAAGCAAGCTCCTAGGACATGGTACGGTAGGATAGACAGCTTCCTGTCTAGTTTGGGCTTTACCAAGAGTAAAGCGGATTCCAACCTTTACTACAAGGTTGAGGAAGGAAATCTAGTGATACTACTATTATATGTGGATGACTTGTTTGTTATAGGTGAGGATAGATTGATTGCCGACACGAAGAGGAAGCTTGCTGCCAAGTTTGAGATGAAGGACTTGGGTATGATGCATTACTTTCTAGGTATGGAGGTGTGGCAGAGTGTAGATGGAATCTTCCTTGGACAAGGAAAGTATGCAGTAGAGATCCTGAAGCGATTTAGGATGATGGACTGCAAGGCCATGGCCACACCTATGGCATCGAACCTGAAGATGATATGCATCAGGATGATGCTTTGACATGATCAGGTGGATCATGTGTGATGAGTCCGGAAGACGCAGATGCACATAGGATTTCGGACATGGTTGTAGGTGTGTTCTCCCATGGTCACGATGTAATTGCCAGGATTTTCTGACATGGTTGCAGATGTGTTCTCCCATGGTCGTGATGTAATTGCTGGAGCTTTTCCGACATGGTTGTAGATGTGTTCTCCCATGGTTGTGATGTAATTTCTAAGCCATTCTCACATGGTGGTATATGTGTTCTCCCATGGTGCAGATGTAAGGGCTGGATCCATTCTCACATGGTAGTATATGTGTTCTCCCATGGTAGTATATGTGTTCTCCCATGGTGCAGATGTAAGGGCTGAAGCCATTTTTCACATGGTGGTAGATGTGTTCTCCCATGGTGAAAAAGTAAGGGCTGGAGCCTTCCCCAAATGGTGGTAGATGTGTTCTCCCATGTCGGTGGTGTAAGTACTATATGATGTGCATCTGGGCTGTGCTTCATGGACGATGAAATGATATGATCAGTATGATCATGAGTATCAGGATGATACTCCATGGTCGTGGATAGGTTGTGCAGTTTCATGTAAAAGATCCTGGGAGATCCGATAGGTTAAGCAATGATCTCGTAAAAAATATTGGGATGCTCTTTCAAGGTTTTGTTGACGCACGTAATCAGTCATGAGGATTCCACAGGATGGCTAGAGATGATGAAGACCTATAGGAGGCTAGGCCTGCATCCAGCATGAAAAAGGGCTAGCTATGTAGAACTTCCTATGACGAGAAGAATTCAGAGATAGCCCAGTGATCGAGATGTCGAGTGCAGCAAAAATGATGATGATGATGCTCCGTGATCCAGTGATGATGATCCAGCTCCATAATTGAAGACTTGTGCCGATATGTTTTGATGACCTGTGTCTAGAGAATACCTTCCTAGTTAAGAGGGAGTGTTGATGTATTTGTAACTTTGGAAGATATTCTTCTATGTATTACATTTGTACTTTATTGTATCCCCAACGGAGATGTATTATTCCTCCGATTGGAAGTGTCATCATTTATATTTGCAAGTGTCGCAAGTATTATTGTAAGTGTCGCAAATTATATTTGATGGGTTATTAGACCACCTTGCTGGGGTCGTCCCTATATGAGTTGTGTGGGTCAAAGGGTTATTAGACCACCCTAGTGGGGTCGGCCCCAGAGTCAGTTTATGTTAAGTTTTTAAGTTGGGGCCGACCTAGTTGAGTAAAGGTCAAGTGAAAGTAAAAGTATAACTAGAGTGTGACTCTCTCATTTGACACATTCTCTCATTCACTCACTTCGCATTAGTGAGAGAGAGGAGGAGTGTGCACAAGTGGAGGAGGAGCATGCTGCTAAAGATATATATCTCTTGGGTTTGATCATGGTGATCCTTGTATTAATGCTTATTCTATCTCTGAGGAAGTTGCGGGGTTTTTCACCTTCTTGGTTTTCCCCGGTGAAATGTTTTGTGTCTCTTGTCTCTTGTCTCTTATGCTTGATATGCTGTACATGTTGTTATTTTAGTTAAGATGCTAGATCAGAATGAATTAAATTATGAAAAAGTAACACTGAGAGCTCGATTTTGTAGAATATGTAATTTTTTAATGTATGGTAATAGAATAGAAGGATCCACCTTACTTTAAAAAAAAAATTAACAATTATGATTTTAAGTGTAATATACTAGGGTATTACACTAAATATGGCCAAGAGTAATACATGAAAATTTTATGGACTAAGGCATTGATTTTAACTATTGTCCATGGTATGGACCTCTAGAACCATCCCTAGTGTGCTAAATATTGAAACTAGTACCATATCCCATTCATATACCAAATATTCCCTTTGTAGGGCATGTGTAGTGCCCTAACCCCACATGCACAACCAATGAACCCCAATGATAAATGTTATGGACCAACAACTTGGCATTTTGCATTGAACCATGTATTGGACATCAAGAGGCATCCAAAAGATTCCAAACCTCAAAATAGTGACACTATATGCTACTCGCTCCTAAAGATTCCCTATGCAAATCCTATTTGGTGGTCTAGGGACTTACACATGGCATGTGATCTCTAAACAAAAATGTTATGGACAATGAATTTGGATTTTAGTCTAGACCATATAATGGACCTCAAAGGACCATCCATGGTGTGTCCATCAGCTCTAGAGGCAAATGTTATGGCTTAAAAATTTGTTTATTGGCCCTAAACCATGATTTACCAAACTTCAAAATTTGCACCATGTCATGCTCACATGCCAAAGATTCCCTTTGTAAGGATTATTGGGAACTACCCTATCTCTCTCTCTCTCTCTCTCTCTCTCTCTCATTGGTTGTGCCTCCTCTACATTCATATCTATACATTTCTTTCACGAGACCTCCTCTCCCTCTTCCTATCCATCTTCCTCTCCCTCTTCCTCTCACCCTATTAGAGACCTAAATAATGTAATGTACCCAGGGAGGATAATATAAGGGTACCTAGGGAGGTACCCAAGGGGATGAGCTATGAATTGATGCCATCTTTATTGAATAAGGCCCATATAGTGTGAAAAGAAACAATTGTAATAAGGATTACTATATGGTTTTTATAGTAGGAAAAACCTTATAGTAGTAAACCTTAGTTGCAATAAGGCCTACTAGAAGGTTTTCCTACTAGAAAAAACTTATAGTAAGCCTTATTACAACTGTTTCTTTTCACACTACATGGACCTTATTTAATAAAGATGGAATTAATACATAAGGTCATCCCCTTGGGTGCCTCCCTAGGTACCCTTAAATTATCCTCCCTAGGTATATTACATTCCATCCCCCTTTTCATATTTCAACCTCAAAACATGGGAAGAAGCCATATAATATTATCTACAAAGTAATGTAGTCAACTAGTACCAAGCACAAGCATCAATCCATCCTAGTGAAATGTGGACATGGGGTTCAATTGCTCCCTTGTCATCTCAAGCTTGATTATCATTTCTCCTTAATTTGTTCCATGTTCCTTCTATGCTACTATGATATCTATAAACATTGGTTATAGTTCTCCATGTTCCTCCATACTAGTTTCCTTTCTGGTGCCATGTTTGTCCATAGTAAGTTTTTTTTGATACCCATGAACTTTATTTAATAACTGTTGTTTCACCAAGTGGCATGGGGGGCAATATATAACAACTTTAACTATTGGTTCTTTGGACTTTAACTCTATAACATGTGGTTCATTTGAGTCATGTAGTCCCTTAGTTTCTTCTTTATGTTTATGCCCTTCCTGGGGATTTTCGTCATGTGATTTTGTAGCCCCTTCTTTTGATTCAACTTCGGAGTCTTCACCCGATGTGTTTGTAGGCACTTAAACTATTTTACCTATAATGGATTCTTCATGTGCCCCTTTAAATCCTTTAGTAAGAGAAATATCATGTAATGTAATTTTCTTTTTCTTATACCAAAGCTTCAAAAGCTTTTTTTGCACATTAATATTAATTGTACCCATTGAGTCCATCCAAGGATATCCCAAAACAATATCCACATTATCCATATCTATAACATGAAAATGTAAATTTAACACATACTTTTCCATGGTGATCTTAAAACATTTAAAAAATTGAATAGTTCCACCCTCAATCTGTGTGCTTTGTGGGGACTTGCAACCTTTTGGACACATTAACATTTATGAAATTATGTTTGTTAATATGATCTATAGAAACAATGACATTCTCTTGTTTAATGCAGCCATGAACATGTAATAGGAATTTCTCACATGAAAATAAGACCTTAGTGATTTCTTTATCATTCTTCACATCATGACACTACCTATCTAAAAATACCTTTTCAAATTACTCATTTGAAATTTTTAATAACTCCTTAAATCAAAGAGTGTTTGACCCCATATAGCTACTTCATCTATTAAATTAGAGTATATGTATCTTTACTAAAGGGACTTATTTTTCTTGTAATATTCAATGTATTCTTGAATACTTAGACCAATAGATTTTCCTATAAAATACATTTTTCTGGAATTTACAATCCTTAAACAATTGATTTTAAATCAATGTAACTTTACTTCCCAGACTTTGATTTGGGTGATTTTTTCTTAATTGGGTGTTTTCACAAGAGGAACTCAAATCAATAATTAGATTCTTCAAATTATACACAAAGTTTCAAAAAATGATATGAAAACCAATGCCCTTTTTTTCCACTTTTCGGCCCAAGAAAGGGCTTTAATACCAAATGTTGTTTACTGCTCTGATACCAAATGTTGAGTTCCTTAATCCAAAGTTAGAATCACAAACAAGATAATCCTTTAAACATAAAATATAAACACAAATACATCCACAAGAAAATGAACACAAGAATATAAAGAATAACCCTTAAGGTAGGGTAACACCATTAACTATTCCTTATGGAAGGAATCACTCCACAAGATATATTCTTGTATAAATATGGCATCCAATATACTTCACAAGACATCTTATTCCATTGTTTCTATTTATTTATATAGCTTCTATCCAACCTTCTAGGTACTTTCTAGAGAAGGATCTTTCCAGTAGGTGGAACCTTCTAATACTTTCTAGAGAATAAACATTCTAGTAGGAAAAACCTTATAGTAATCCTTATTACAGTTGTTGCTTTTCACACTACATTGACTCTATTTAATCAAGATGGCCTCAATACATAAAATTATCCCCTTGGGTACCTCCCTAGGTATCCTTATATTATCCTCCTTAGGTACACTACAAAGGCCCTCTCCCTTTCCTTGATGGATTACCTTAAGGACCTTATGAAGTGTTTCCCTCTCCCTTCCCATGCTATGAGAGATTGCGGTGGCCTATGGTCCCATACGTGGATCATGATCCCTATAGATAAATGTTCTATCATAAGAACCTTGATTTTGGCATCAAACCATGGCTTAGGCATCATGAACCATACTTGTGTCAAATATCAAAATATCCACCATATTACACTTATAGGATAAATATTTTGTATGTAGGTCATGCTTCATGATCGAGGGCAATAAACATAGCCCATGAGGTCCTTCAAAATTTGGTATGGCCTCCTTAGACCCCATGTTTTGACTAGATGCTATTCATCGGGCCACGAGAACTATCCTAAACATTACAAAGGCTGAAATGTTCACCATATATCACTTGTGGGAAACGATTCCCTACATAGTGTCATTGCAATGGATTGGGACCTCACACATTACCAATGAGACCTAGAGGAAAATATTATGCCTTGAGACTTTGTGTTTTTTCCCTAGAACATGGACTAGGCCATAAGAACCATCCTTGGTGACTAAAACTTTGAATGAGCACCATATTCCTACCACAAGACAAAGATTCCAATTAGAGGGCTTTCCTAGTGGCTCAAGGCTCCATTGGCGGCTCATGAGCCTCATAATGTTATGGTCCAAGATGAGCTTTGGGGACCACATATTCTTCTTATAGACACATCGTATTTGAATGTGTTATTCCACCTTGCAAATCATCAAATTTCCTTGCAATTGTTCCTTTGGCCTTGACAAGTTAATCTCATGTTACAATTTTTTCCCCTTCGTCAAATCCCTCACTACTCACCTTGACAAACAAGGATTGATGCCCAAACTAGTTGAAAACCTTAAAAGGGAACTACATTGGAATGCCCTCACCTTTTTGTGATGCTTCTTGGTCACTATAATTGGTATTCCAAACCCACCCCATCTCTATGTTAGGTTCAATTAAGAAACAACAAAGCCGATTATGGAATGTGCAACTCTCCACCTTTAAAATGGTACAAAGGTAATACAAGGGAATCTTCAAATCAACACCTTCATCGAAATAAAATGAGGTGGGTTTGATGTATTGATGTTACAATTACCAATGGGAAATATTGCAAGAAAGTGACCTTGATCATTCCACTTCAATCCCTCTTTGAGGTTATTGTAGTCCAAGGACGAATCCTTTTTTGTGAGGAAAAATAGTTAGGAATATGAGGAGCATAGAAAAATGTGTCCAGAGAAATGAACCTGTTAATGAAATATGGAAACAAAGTAGGTTTGATGTAGTGATATTATAGTTACCGATGGGAAATATTTTAAGGAAGTGACCTTGGGCATTCCACTTCAATCCCTCTTTAAGGTTATCATAGTCCAAGGACCAATCCTTATTTGTGAGGGGAAATAGTTAGGAATCTAAGGAGTAGAGACAGATTTGTAAAGGGAAATGAACCTACTAATGAAAGATGGAAAATGGATGAATACATGAAAGTAGACACATAAATAAATGAAAAGGCTAAGAGGGGAATCAACAACTACAAGGAAAACACCATAGTTTGTAATATTCACCGATGTGTCTATTATAAACAATATGCATTAGCGCATACATGCATTATCAATGAACTAGTGCATATATTTTAATGCAAACACACCGATGCTTATATTATATTGTAATTGCATCAATGCATTGTCTTATATATGCACTAGTGGGTATACCATTCAAATAAGCACCGATATGTATTACATGATCACCAGTGTGTTTTCTTATATAAGCACCAACGTGTGTAACATTTTCACCCTCAATATATGTGCTTTGTGGGAACTTACAACCTTTTAGCCACACTAACATTTATGAAATTATGTTTGCTAATATGGTTTATAGAAACAATGGCATTCTCTTATTGATTACATCCATGAACATGTAATAGGAATTTCTCACGTGAAAATAAGCCCTTAGTGATTTATTTATCATTCTTCACAACATGACCCATCTATCTAAAAATACCTTTTCAAATTATACATCTGAAAGTTTTAATAACTCCTTAAAGCAACGTGTTTGACCCCGTATAGTATTAAATTAGAGTATATGTAGTTTTTCCAAAGGGACTTATTTTTCTTATAATATTTAATCTATTCTTGAATACTAAGACCATTAGATTTTCCTATAAAATACATTTTCTACAATTTACAACCCTTAAACAATATTTTAACCCAATGTGACTTTACTTCCCAGACTCTGATTTAGACAATTTGTTTTAATCACGTGTTTTCACAAGAGGACCTCAAATCAATAACTAGATTCTTCCAATTATACACAAAGTTTCAAAATTTGATATGAAAACCGTTTCCCTATTTTTTTCTCCACTTTTTGGCCCAAGAAAGGGGCTTTGATACCAAATGTTGTCTAGTGCCATGATACCAAATGTTGAGTTCCTTAATCCAAAGTTAGAATCACAAACAAGATAATCCTTTAAACATCAGAAATAAACATAAATACATCCACAAGAAAATGAACACGAGAATATGAAGAATAACCATTAAGGTAGGGTATCACCATTAACTATTCCTTATGGAAGGAATCACTCCACAAGATATAGTCTTGTAGCTATTGCATCCAATATACTTCATAAGGAATCCCATTCCATTGTTTCTACTTCTTTATATTGTTTCTATCCAACCTTCTAGGAACCTTGTAGAGAAGGATCTTTCTAGTAGTTGTAACCTTCTAAATACTTTCTATAGAATAAACATTCTAGTAGGAAAAACCTTATAGTAATCCTTATTACAATTGTTGCTTTTCACACTGCATTGGCTTTATTGATTGCAAAAATTGTCAAAAAAACCTCCGATACAACCTTCGTTTCTGGTAGCAAAGGTTATAAAGGATATTTTCTATAACTAAAAAATAATAGGCAGCCGAAGGTTATAACAAAGTTTTTTTCCAGTGCTCTATAGTTTATAATATGCACTAGTGCATAATATATTTTAATGCAAACACACCGATGCTTATATTAGATTGTAATTGTACCAGTGCATGTATTATATTGTAATTGCACCATTGCATTGTCTTATATACACAGTGGTGGGTATAGCATTCAAATAAGCATTGATGCATATTACATGAGCACCGATGTGTTTTTTTATATAAGCACCAATGTGTGTAACATCCACATTAGCACTGATGCCCCATATATTTTATAAAAGAACTAATGCACTTTATATATAAATGCACTAGTGTTGATGTTGTATTATATATGCACCGATGCATATTTTGTATTATAAGAAAGATGGTGTGTATATTATCCCAAAAAATCACAATGCATATAGTTTGAAAAAAAGGAACCGGTGCATATGTTTTGGAAAAAAACACCGGTGCTTATGTTTTGAAAAGAGCACTGGTGCTTACGTTATGTAAAGAGCACCAGTGCTTTTATTATGTAAAAGAGCACCAGTGGGTTTGAGAAGCATCGGTTCATGGAAATGAATAAAACGCACTGGTTAGTTGAAATAAATAGATCATATATGGTTTAGTGGTGAATTTTTCCAGGCTACATATATGCAAATATAGTTTCGTCTTTTTTTATTTTTACAAATTTTTAAATTAATCATTCAAGAATCAAATATTTTTAATAATAACAATTTTTTTTATTTTTTTTATTGCATTTGGATATATGGGTTGATTACACATTTGTTCATTGTAACCATGTAAATCATTCATATATTTAGCATTTGTAGTAATCATCTAAAAAACAATTTTTTTAATAATATTAATTTTAATTACTGTGTTTTGATAAGCATGTTGATTACACATTTGTTCATTGTCACAATGTAATCATTCATATATTTAATTAATAATGTAACATTTTGTGATATTAGAGAATGCAGTAGAAAAAGAAACATGTTTTATTATATATGAATAACAATCCAAAATATGGGACAAAATAAATGTCCTCGATAATAAAAATGTCATTTTGACATTGTTACAATTATTGATAGCTTATCCTCATCCAATTGAGATGATATGTCCACATTAAACAAAATGTTTGTTTTTGACAGATAAAAATTCCAAAATAGATAATTTGCAGTAACAACTTTCAAATGTATTGTTTATAATTCATCGCTCGAATTGTAGTAGTCACTCGAGCTACTTCCATGCCTCATTTTTTCATCACCTTTAGGAGATATTGTTCTTGAGTTATTTGAAATGTTTTGTTGATTGACTTCATTTCATTCCACATTTTCATGTTCCATCTACACACATAAAATAAAATGTAATGAGTATATCTACATCTATAGATAATATAATATACATGATTGTGTAAATGAAAAAGTGTACCAGTGCAACGAATGAATCATAAACTTCACACATTTTTTAAACCATTCCTCATGCTGCATGTCAATAAATTCTTTGTTGGCTCCACTCCATTCTTTGTTTCCCATGAGTTTCATATGCCATTACAAAGCATAGACATAATTTAATTTTTCTTATTGTTTCATTAATTATAAAATAAGGGATGTAAAACAACATAGCTATTTACAAATTGTTCAATTAACCCTTGATACCCCAACATATATTCACAACCCTTACTTAATCCAATATCAATCAAATGATTAGATGGATCTTCTCAGTATGTTATCACCTATTAGAAAACATCCACGCACAATTTTAAATTAATTAAAATATAAACATCAAACAAAATATGAACTCTAAAGCAAACCACCAGTACTCACAAACTTTGCGATCAACCCTTTTTTGCCTTGTCATCCCATCTTATGCGGTAAATGGGTGCCATTTTTTTTTGCAACAACAAAACAATTGGAAATCAGTATTCCATGCTATAATTAAACTCTCTTCACATTAAAAATAAAGCAATGATTATATACATTTGGTGCATGTTGTTGTTGGGTTGGCTCCCCTGCAATGTGGTTATGTTCATTTCTTTGACCATCTCATGGTACACCTTTTTTGACATCCATATCGGCATATTTTGGATATCACTTCGTCCTTCCTTTGGAATTTTAGCAATCTTCCTAAGAAACAAAATGCACAATGAAAAAATCGATTAATCTTTATATGAAAATAAGCACAGCAAAAATATTAATAAAGTAAATTTTTGGACTAATATTCACATATTCTAGAAAATACATTTTTACCAATAATGTGTTTTAAGTGATTCTCTTTTGTTATTGTATGTTTTTTTTTCTATTGCAAGTCTCACAAGTCTAAGTTCCCACTGCTCCGAAAATGCTTACTATAGTTTACTTATAACCTGATTCTTAGAGTCATTGGATTGATTTTTGTATTGTAAATGAAAAGTGCGTCTATACATTATTTCCACTACATCCCTCAAGTTTTTATAAATCCCCACCCCTTTCATTAACTTCCAATATCATTGTAGTTGAACTGGTGACTAATTCATCATCATTTACATTCTTCTTAATTTTTATCTTCTTAGGATGTCCTATTTCCTCATTGTTTGTCCTTGCACAACATTTCAAAATCCAAAGTTTGAAACATGTTAGCAATTATTATTCAGAAGCATTGTTAGTAAGAAGTCAAACAAAACTAGGCTCATGTTTATAACCTTTCGATCCGCATAATTCCTATGTTTGCAATAATTTCTTCAATATTTTTTGCTCTTCCTTACTTAGATTTCTAACAATCTTATAGTTTTTTCTCTACATGACACGCATAAACCAATACACATCATTTAAACATACATATCATTCAAATATATTACATTTATAATAAAATTACAAATAATTGACACGTTATTTGTTTTGAATTTGTTTCCCTTGCCTCCTTCCCTATTATTTTTATTCCATGATCTTTTATCGGCCATCTTTTATCAATAAACACCTCACATGATGAAACACATAAATACAAAATATTTTTTTACAGACTAAGTAAAGAATTTCAGATAGAAATGTATTCAGGTCAATCGGTGTGCACAATACAAAAACTCAACACCATTGTGCCTTACATGAGATAACACATCGATGCGGAATTTATGGAATAACACACGATTGTGCATGTTCTGTATAATGCTCACCACTACAGTTATTAACATTTTTTAATAAAAATAGAATCTAAACGGTGCATTTTTAATAAATAAATGCACCAGTGTGTATATCATGTAATATGCACACCAATTAACCTATTGAAAATTTTAAACATGCAAAAACGATGTGCCTTATAAGAATAAATGCATTGGTGTTTCTATTATGTACAGTGCGCACTATGGACCTTGAAAGTTTTTTGAAAAAAATTATGACAACTACAGTTCGAACAGATCAACTTCAAATTGAATTGCATCATGATCTCGGTCCAAAAGCAACCCAAATCCCCATAGACTAATATATATAACAAAGAAACTTACATTGTCAAAAATCAAATCTTTTTGTGAAATAGAGAGATAAAAAAAAAAGGAAAGCAAGGAGAACACTAGGGTTTGTAGTAATGAAGGTAACTCTGAAGGAAGAAGAACACACGGGTTTTTTCATTGAAGGTAACTCTTATATCCTCTATTTCCTTGAAAAAAACATATAAAATTTATGCCATTTTTTGAATCTATTGTGGCCAAAATGTCTCCTCTACAGAGTTGTATGTGTCCACGATGATCTCTTACAAAATTTCTCTTCAACGAAATATACCTCCAAACTCTTTCATGGTAAATCCCTCTTGCATAAGTCCCTCTTCAAAATTTTGTCCAAAAACGTTTTAGGGATTAGGGTTTACTTTTATTTATAAGCTCACTAATCTTAAAATGAAATTCTTGCTCTTTTTTTCATTTGATATTTTGGCTCAATGATGATAAACACACAGTTTTTTTTTCAATGGGATTTTGGCGCGCAAATCATAAATTGGTACACTGTTGTGCTTTACTGATATAAGCACATTGCATAAACAGTAAGACAGAAATGGAAAAATAAACTTTCACACTTTTTTGGTTGGGATACTAGTGCTCTACTCAGATAATAGAGAACTGATGTGTTATACTGATATAAGCGCATTGTATAAACAATAAGACAAAAATGAAAGTATAATCTTTCACAATTTTTTAGGGAGGGATATAGGTGCTTTATTTAGATCATAGTGCACCAATGTGTTATACTGATATAAGCGCACCAGTTACACAACAAGACAAAAAAATGTTACTGTAAAATTCCGCAATTAGTACTTTGTGGAATAAGTGCACTAGTGCGTTTTTCATGTTAAAGTGCATAAGTGTGCCAATACAAAATTTGGTGCACTGGTTACTTAAAAAATAGAATGTTGTATGTTTCCCAGTTTTTATTTTAAGAATGAAGACATGTATTGATTGTATTTTTGACTCAAATGCAAGGGAAAAAAGAGCAACAAATCAAATGGTTATTTCTTCAAATTCTAGCTCATTCCATATCGTTTCAAGTTCAAGTTCTCCCTTGTCATCGCCAGTAAGTCCATATTTATCTATATTTGGATTATCTAATTGAATTTATGTTGTCTTTTCATGTGTATTTGAATAATTTTGCATTGAATTTTGTAGGATCTTTATTCTGGATCAAATTCGGATGCACGTGATATTCCACCACTCCCAAAAAGGCATAAGGTCTCATCATTAGAAACATACCATAGGAATATGGTAGATGAAAATGGAATGCCATTTTATCCCGCCAACTATGACATGCCATCATCCAACAACCATCCTGGACCAATGGTACTTCAACGTGAGTTGGATCTCTTTTATGACACCCTAGTAGTATGTGGTTGTTCAAAATGTAAAGGGTTGAAGGTGAACCCTATGAATGTCACATTGTCCCACTATATTAATGCCTGACTACCCAAAGTTAATGGTCTAATACCCCCCACTGCATTCAATGATCTCCAATAGGTGAAATAGAAAAGACACATAGGAACACTTTTATAACCTCATTATTTGAAAATTTGGAAGCCAAATCAACCATGTTTTGTCCTAAATTAATCAACATGTCTCCTTCTGTTGAGTCAACCGAGATTTCTAGTGAGCCAATGTATGATATCAATACTTCCCAAAACATCTCTACAAGGAAATCCAAAAATTTGCATGAGCTAAGAGTAAAAATATCCAACTACAAACAAATTTTTGTTCAATTGTTGGAGGGTAGAGATGACTTCTCTCTTCCCATCCATCTACAAAGTAAATACCAAACCAGTTACAATTGCAGTTTCTATGGCGCTTGGTCATCTTCCCTACATGTGCCCGATGTTGGGACTGAATTCTCCCATTGTGGTAACAATTACATGATCACAAAGTCTAAAATGGATGTTGCAAATCCTGGATTATTTATATTTTCACATGTGTTCATTTCTCCTAAACAATCAGTAGCACTTATGCCATTTTGTGGTCCTCTTTATAATCGATCTGATTACTTGAATATTGTTAAATACAAACATAGTATTTCCATGTATAGTATGTGCATCAATGGTTATGATTATGGAAACTTTAATGGGAAGAACCTGTTATATATCGATGGTTGTCCATGCATGCATGGGAACATTGCAAGGTTTATAAATAGATATAGGAGGACAATGTTTAGTGGAAAATATTCATTTGAGGATCACTCCAATGACAAAGAGTTCTTTATGAAAAAGAAAGCATCCAATTTTTTTGTTTTGCACGCAATACGTAGTTTGCCTCCCGGTGACAAGTTGTTAATAAACTATAACTTTCGCAGACCACCAAATGCTTATAAAAATGACTTGAATTGAGGCTACCTTTATATGTCCCCTTGGGGCGTAAGAAAAAGATCATTGATTAATTGTATTTTTGGATTTTCAATGGAATTAATGTTAATGTATTGCTTAATTCCACATATTTTTTTATAAAGTGGTTGATTGCATTTGTACTATTGGAAAACAAATTCCACGCTTCTAATAAACGTTTGGTATAATGTTTCAACATACTAAATGCATTGTGTTTACTAATATCATTGATTTAAAGTTCAATATTTTTGCAACCAAGATTTCGACAACGATTAACATGTCTACCATCTATTGTTGCACCCTAGTATGATGTCAAATCGGGAGAAGGATGCTAAACAAGTAGAGATCGGAGAGGAAGCATACAAATCATGGTTGAATTAACCACTTATTCAATTCCCACTATGTCCCAAGTCACCTATTCAGAACATGTATAGTAACACTAGTTCTTCACAAGTTGGGTATGAAAACAATGATATAGAATTTGGTATGGATTATTTATAATAGGATACCCATGCCATGGAGGAATGTTGTTAAATGCATTCCAACAAGATGATCTTTTGAATGATGCTAATATTTTCGATGACTTCTTCAAAAAACCTGAAATCTGCTTCCACCACCCCTCTCTTTGGGCATGGATCAAGTTCTACCCAACCGGGGACAACAATGTTGTTGTACAACATGAAAGCAGTGTATGTAATGATGGACATGTGTTTCTCGGTACTATTGAGGTAACTAATCCTCAAGTCCCCATTAAATCAACAATGAAAAGAGATTTGTTTCATGCTAAATGCCATTGTACATTTATATTTCCCACTAATTGTTGGTTACTCAAAGACAAGGTATTTCCAAGTGATAACATCCTCCTGGAAAGTTGCAAAGAGGCAAAGTAATTGCTGAAAAAGTTGGGTATTGAGTACATCATATTGCGCTTATCCAAATAATTGTATTTTATATAAAGGAGAATATGCGGAAAAAGAGATATGTCCTAAACGTGGGCATGATAGATACCCAATATAAAAAAGGGTAAGGCACATGTTACTCCTCATAAGATATTGAGGCACATGCCTATAACCCCAAGGATTCAAAGTATTTTTCATTGCAAATAATTAACCATGTTGTTGGGGTGACATGCTTCGTGCAGAAGTGAGCCAAGAGTTATGCAAATTATTGCAAATTCAATAGCCATTAAGCTTATAGAGGATACATGGCTTGATAAATTCAAGGATGAAGTACGAAGCCTTGGATTAAGCATAGCAATGGATGGAGTTAACCCTATTCCCTCCAAAACACTAATTATTTTGTTTGGCCAGTGGTAGTGATCAATAAAAATATCCCTCCATGGTTGTTAGTGAAGAACACATATCTTATGTTGGATCTTATAGTTCTTGGTAGAAGACAAGTGAAGTATATGGATGTCTACCTCTAACCAATGATCGACGAATTCAAGAAATTATGGGAAGGGATACAAGTATACAGTGTATCAAGACCCATATCGGAGGAGAGGTTTTTTATGTTGTATGGCATATGTGCATACACCATGCATGATTATCTAGGACTAGGAGTTTGTTCCGGTAAGAATGTTTATTTATTTGCTTATATCCGTAATGTTATTTAACAAACTTAATTTGGTGCAAACATGTTCTTGGCGCTAATGTGTTCCATATACAATATCATTGCAAGTCTTGTAACAAAAAGATATCATGGATGTGAATGTTGTAGACCTTCAATAAAGGCTAGGTGGTCCAACCAACTACGAAATCTAGTGCACAATTGCTCGAGGGTGTCCCTCCCATAAGACCATCCTTATAAAAGAGTAACATCTTCCAATTGTAGCATCTACATATTGTTTGTTTTTATAAAATTATTATGATGTTGGATATGAAAACTTAACATCCATTTACAACCACAATATTGAAGATAAATTAAATTTTTGTGGAACTTCAAGCTCATTAGTAATTATTTTTATGTGAACAATTTTTATTTCTAAGATCTACATGTTCTCTCTTTTATAAGATTCATATTAACAACTATTACCATGAAAGTCATTTAAAATCATGTTTGTAAACATGTTTAATTAACATAACACATCAACAAAAAGCCATATATAATGACATTAAATGATTATAAGTTATTACAATCACAATACAAATGAAATGATTTCATATAGCTAGAGTTAAACATTATATTAACATCCTCAAACTCAAGAGGTCAAAAGCACACTAAGTCATCATGTCTCATTTAGCATTCCACTCTAGATTTGTTTCATACATTCAACCATCATTCAACTTTACTTTCAAGTAAACAAATCTCCATCAACAAGATTAACTTATTGATGTTCATGGCATTTCACAAAAACCAATTCTCCAATGCATGCATAAGAAGAATTACCTTAATCATAAATCGTTCATTTATATGCATTATAGAACATACAACAATGCAATCAACATTAAGCATTCATTTATTTTTAATCAACATTCCACAATTAATAGGGTTAACATTCATTGAACACTACCATCATTTTATTGACAATTTGTCTTGAGATAAAGGCATTCATAACCCCAATGACATATTGCTTCTAAAGTAGACACAACTCCCACTTGACCTCACCATAAAGTTATTAAGCCATAATATGATAATATATTCCAAATACACATGGAAAATTTCACTTAGAAATCTTGCCCTAAAAAGCTACAATTTGTATCCACATATTTATGCTAAAGATTTATTCCATATAAAAAGTTATTTGATTCATTTTCCATACTGTACAAATTACACTATTAATAGAATAAAAAGGGAATATTAAAAGTATTTTTTTTAATAATGATTTAATAGGTATATTAAAAATATATTGCTTTAATAGTGCATTGACTTTGGTTTATGTAGGTACATATGTATTTATTAATTGTTGGTTATGTAATTGGATGTATATAACTATGTATAATATAGCAAAGATAATAGTTGAATTTGTTTAAATACAGTTGACTTTGTTCATCCATGAATAATTTAGATTTCATTGTTTACATTATTGTTTTGTTTACATTGGTTTTGATATGACTTTAATTTTAACAACAATATTGCACAATTTTTATTTTTTTGAAAGATTTGTTACTCATTATTTAGAGTTTGACAATTTCAATATGTAAAACATATTTGCTATTTAGAATCCACATCATCATTAATATTACAATCTAGTGCTTTATCTTTATTAAAATTTTAATAAATATGTTTTAGTTTATTTGTCCATTTATTATCATAAATTTCATTTTAGGGATAAGACTCAATCTTATTAAAGGACTATTAAAAACAAGAGCATCGAGCTGCAATGTCCCTTCCTAGAACTTGAGGCTTTGAGAAGTTGCTTGAACTATTTAGAAAAGGAAACATTTGGAAATCACAAAAGACATGGAAAGAAAAACAATAGTAACGAGGGAAGTTGATTTTTGCAAACAAAGAACAAAGGAAATATATTTTGCATGGACGGAACTTGCTAGTGAAAAGTAGAATTTGGCAATGGCGAATCTATAAGGATGCATAGATTGTCACTTATATTAGCTTACATTGTTGCTTGCATATGATTCATAAGATAATGGTATGCTAGGACCATAGATTTGTTTTACTAGGCTATAAGATTTGAGACATGGATCCTTTTATTTAGCACATAAAGTTGGAGAAGAACGTTATAAATACTAATATATAAAATGAGCTGGTTAAATTTATTGTATGGTAGTAAAACTAAGAAGACTTTGATAATACCGTTTAACATGTCAAGTTTGAGGTAGTCTTTTGTTTTTACTCCAAAGTTCAAAAATGGACTATATAGAGTGTCTAGCTAGTGATTGTAAATAAAAGTATTTGTCGCAATATAAATTAAGCAAGGCAAGTGCAAATTATTGGTTCTAGGGAATCCTAGGAAATGATTGGCCATTATGGTGTTAGCTAATTGTCCTTATTTGGACTATAGTCATTTTGATTGGCCTCCAGGTGTTGATGGAAAATTCTGTAGGGAAAAAGTGGAAAAGTCCACTCGTAAGGAAAGAAAGGAGTAAGCATATTTTATACAATAAAACTATTTTGATTGCAAGGAAGGGAAAAATACACTCATTTAGATTTTAATAAAGTGATATGCAACATGGAGTATGAAATATTATAACCACTTTTTCGAAATCCCAAGGCCACTCTACATTTAATGGGATTTAGCTGGGAACATTTTGGGCATTTCTCAAAAGTTGTCTTCTTTTGAAGCTAGGACGCCCCTACCAAAGGCTCAAAATATGTTCAGATGCCAATAATGGTTCTTCAAACTAGAACAATGCCTTCAAATGGTTCAAAATTGAAGCACAAACTCATAAAAACATGTGCAAAAGATAGTTCCATGAACAATCAATTGAAGGGGGGTTTAAAGTTAGCTTCTTGGGGGCATGTTACTTTGCCCCCCCTAAAATAAAAATTTTAATATGTGAAATTGTTGCTGAATTATGAATAGTTGTAGCAACAACTATTAAGGAAAATCACTAAATTTAATGAAAAAGGGACATAATTCTAATAAGGTATTGCAGTGGAAAAATAAAGAACCAAGCATGTAGCCCTTATGGATGACTAAAAATGTGGCAATTTGGAAAAGGTAACCGATGGATGGGAACATGAAATTCATGTATTCTAGATGGAAAAGATATTTTACACTTTAGCAATGCACAAACCATTATTATGTATAATGGGATTGAACAATGGAAAGGGCTAGGGGAGCACATGTGTCATATGTACATAATGATCAAAGTATATTATTATATTACATACGGATTTCAACAAACATAATATAGAAAATACATTTATATTTTTGGTGTCAAATTTTGACAATTGAATCCATGCTTGAAAAAGAAATTGATTTTAACATTGTAAAATAGTTAAATTTCATGAAATTTTTCTTTTTTGGTTTTTTTGTTTCATAAAACTATTTTCATAAATTGATTTTGACACAATATACATTTGATAATCATGTTAACCAATTTTTTACAAAGTTAGAACTGATTGCAATGGGTTCATATGAATTAATTCTCTATATATGAAATGCTTTGGATATATGCTTATTGTACTATTGCCTGGGTTGATTTTTTTGTTCAAATAAATAACAATGTTTAATAACACTAACACCAACATTGGTTCATGCTAGGAATTAATGAAAGAGCCTTGTCTTTTATAGTGTATATTGTTCTTGATGAACGCCATTATTTTACATATACAAAGCAATTGCAAAAAAAAACAATTTAATTGATTAGAGTTTGAGCTAAAAACTATTGCTAAGAATTTGAGCACCTGGAAGAAGGGGTTCTAATTGCAAACATGTGTGGCATAGCCCTTGCAAACGTGTCATAGTTTTAGACAAAATATATGGGGTAGAGGGTAATTTATAGAAAATCATATCAAAATGTGATGAAACATAAGAAAAATCATTGGGTGGAACCAATAACCTAGGAAGGTGAAAGGAAGGTCTCCAAAAAATTATAACCAAATGCATGAAATAAGAAATCTTGATTTACCAATACCAAGTGATTAAAAATGAGTTGCTTTAAAAACTAATTCAATATGGGAAAAATACAAACAATATATGTCTTCCATCAACTCAACTGGAGTAGATCAATCTATAATCCAAAGGTTGAAATGTACATGTAGAAAAAATATTGTTGGTCTAAGTTATAAATGGAAAATATGTTTAATATTGCACAAATATTCAATCTTAATGTTATCTTAATGTTAAAGTATGTAAAAAGCATTTTAATAGTAAATAAATTTCAATATCATTCAATCAATGTTCTTGACAACAAACAACAACATTAGCAAATTAGCGGATGGGGTGAAAATGGATGGAAGTATGGTGAGGTGGGGGGATCGAGGAGCCAACGCAACTAATGCCTGTTCCATCGACCAGGAAAGAGCTCACGTTATTTAGCTCTGCTAGCCTAATCTATGTACAACTCGTGAGATGAGGATCTTTAATGTTGCATTTATTCTGGGTGTTGGGCCGATAAACAAGAAGAAGCTAGCTCCATACACCAAGCAGTTCATGCCTATTGTCATCTATTAGCTCGGAGATACAAGGAAATTAATGCCCATCCCCTCAGCCAGGAAAGAGCCCATATGATTTAGCTATGCCACCCTAATCTGCGTATAATCGACATAATGTGGATGTAATTTAATGTTGCGTTTATTCCCGGTATTGGATCGATGATGAAAAAGGAGCTAGATCCATACAGCAAGCAGAAAAACATGCTCAACGCAAGTCTACAAAAGAAACAAAGGAGGACCGGGAACTCAAAAAAAGGGAAGAAAGTAGGCTAAGCAACAGAGAGAAGAAATGGCAACTAAAGAAAGGGATATAGGCACACAATCTTCTTTAGACAAACATGTCCTGGTTTAATATCTCATGTGAGGTAGTCTAAAGGGCATCAAGAAGCAGGAAAAGGAGAGCATAGCCCACTTCAAATGAAAAATAATGAAGCTAGTTTCAAATGAAAAATAATGAAGCTAGTTTCCTGGAATTGTAGGGGTATGGGAGGAGAATTGAAGAAAGAAGTAGTCAAAGACTTAGTAATTAGAGAAAAAAAATCTATTTTCTTATTTTAGGAGGCCAAAATGGAAGCATAGGATGCTATTAAGCATATCCTAAGGTTATGGAAGAAAAGTGAAGGTAATGTAGTGAGTGCTAGAGGTGCCTCATGAGGAAGCATTACCACTCTCTGGGATGCTAAGAAATTTAGGAGAGTCCAACAAATGGAAAATCATAATTAGCTTGGTTGGAATTTGAAGACTTGGACACTAAGAAGAGAAAAATGGTATGCAATGTTTATGGGCATGTTCAATATGAAGGTAAGGTGAAATTTTGGAAATCCCTTAGTGCTTTGTATGAAATTGGATTACACCAGAATTGTATTGTTGCAGGTGACTTTAATGTTACTAATTACTATAAGAAAAGAAGGGGGAGAAGCAGGATTAGAGATCGATTTGGAGAGAAGTTGGAGGACCTTACGGTGGATTGGGATCTATTGGGCATTCCTCCATTAAATGGGGTTTATATTTGGTCAAATAGAAGACTTGGCCCGAGGTATATTGCAGCTAGGTTAGATATTTTTATGGTCCATAATTCCTTTCTCTTAAAGGGATTTATTTTCTAAACCAAAATAATTTTTTCAGCAACATCAGATCATAAACCCATTTCCTTAACTATAGAAATCATAGAAGATCATGTTCCTCTTCCTTTTCATTTCAATACTCTGTGGTTAATCAAGGAAGAAGTGAAACACCTCATTCAAAGCACTTGGACTACCTATGTTAATGGTTCCCCCGCTTATGTGTGGGAATTGAAGCTCAGGTTAGTTAAAAGGGATCTTAAACTTTGGGCTAAGGAAATATATAAGCCACTAGGAGTAAGAATAAATGAGATTCAAACAGAGTTGGGGAGGTTGCAAGAAGGAATGGAAGGAGAGGAAATCACAAACGAAACCTTGGTTCAAGAGAGAGAACTAAATTTATGGTTACTCAAGTAGTCTATAGGCAGGAGGAAGAGACTTGGCGTCTTAGATCCAAAAATATTTGGCTAAAAGACGGGGATCATAGCACCTATTTCTTCCACAATAAATCAAAAGAAAGGTTGAATAAACATATTATAAGGGAATTAATGGTCTTAAAAGGAAGTCAAATAAGCATCTATGAAGCAATCAAAGAGGAATCCTTTAATCATTTTAGGGATCTATATGTTGAGACAGGGGGTATGAACTCATAGGGGAAGAGGCAATGTCAGCCAATATTCCCATATTGATTAACTTAGAAGACAATCAAATCTTGGATAGTCTGATTTCAAAGGAAGAGGTTTTGGATGTTGTATGCAATATGAACCCAGATAAGGCTCTTGGCCCAGATGTCTTCACAATTAGTTTTTTTGTGGCTAGTTAGCACAT
Organism: Larix kaempferi; assembly: GCA_027924585.1. NCBI lineage: Eukaryota > Viridiplantae > Streptophyta > Pinopsida > Pinales > Pinaceae > Larix > Larix kaempferi. Next base: position 41,429,494 of record BSBM01000299.1, read on the forward strand.
TGTTAAATATGATTTATGTAGGATGTTAAATTGGACTAGAGGAAGGGAGAAGATTGGAGGGGCTACAAAATCATCTTTCATTGCATTGATCCCCAAGGAAAACTAACCCACTTCTTTGTCAAGTTTTCCCCCAATATCGTTATAGAACTCCTCTTATAATATTTTGACAAAAATATTAGTAGTGAGAGTCAAAAGAGTCCTCCTAAAAATTATTTCTCAGAATCAAGGTGACTTCCTCTCCAAAAAATAGATTATGGATAATATTATTCGATCATTCAGGAAGCTATTCGAATACTCAAGAATTTTATGAAATGAGCAAGGTATGATTATTAAGCTCAATTTAGCTAATGCCTTTGACAAGGTTCGACACAACTTCATTTATGAAGTATTAGGGAGCTTTGTATTTTCTTCTTTCTTCATCAAATGGATCAAGGAGTACTGCATCAGGGGGCCATGGCTGACCCCCTTGGTAAATGGTAGGCCAACCTAATTTTTTCAAGCGTTAAGAGGAATTCACCAAGGGTGGCCTCTCTCTCCCTTTTTGTATATTTTATGGCATAAGCATTAAGTAGGAAACTTAACAAACAAAGAGATGAAGGAAATATTGCATAGATATGCATCGCCAAAGGAGTCAAGGATGTTAACCATGCTCAATTTGCGGATGATACAATCTCCGTTTGGGGAGCCTCGGTCATAAATGCCCGACATTTCAAATCTATTTTGGATTAATCTTTCATATAATCTTCGCGAGAAAGGGTTAATGTTGAGAAGGGTAAAATATACAACTGGAACATACATACAAGGCTTCTCTAGCAAATCTCCAGAATCTTTGGATTTCTTGGGCAAAGTAAGTGGTCCTCCTTTAAATATTGGGCCATGCCTATCTCATTCAAAATAGCAAGAGTAGAGGAATGAATGCATGTTGCCAATAAAATTAAATCTAAAATTCAAGCTTGGGGAATTCTTAGGCTCAATTTGGCTGATAAAATCACGCCCATCAGGTCATTGCTCTCCTCTCTTCCTATTTTCCATTGTTCTTCCCTTCTAGCTCCAACAAGTGTTATGTTTAGTATTAGGAAGGATACATAGATTTATTTGTTAGGGAGGAAAGACTAATCATATGAAATTCCACTTGATCAAGTGGAAATCATGAGGGCCTTGTGTCTCATGGAGGAATTGGTATTAGATGTCCCATGCTTATGAACCTCACTATGGGAACTAAACTGCTATGGAGATTGATATCTGGATAAAATCGGTGGTGGAAAGAAATAATAAGGAAAAAATATTCCATAAGATCTAGACTCGGATGTTTAGATAATTGTAATTGGGAAGGAAGTGAATCTAGCATTTGGAGACTCTACAAAGCAACTGACAAGCTCATTCAAGAGGGTTTATATTGGGTTCTTGTTAATGGAAAGAGAATCAAACCCTAGGAAGACAAAATCCTTGGAAGGGATCCCTTGGCGAGTAAAGGAGGGCTGGAAGAACTAAAGGAGTGGCTTATGAGCAACGGTAGCTCGTTGCTCTTTGACCTCTCGGAATGGGATCAAATTGGTTGGTGGAGTGGATGGAAAAATATTAGATTTCCAAAAGCTATGCAGTATGCGTTTGAGATGTTCCTCTCCCTCCTCCAAGGGCCGCTCCAATCAACCTTCATAGAAAAAATACTTGAGGTTGGGGATCTAGCATAAAATTTTCGGTCAAGGAAGGTTATGATTAGCTAATTTGAGGTCTTCCCTTGCCTCCATTTTCTTAGTTGTAGAAAAAAGCATGGAATTTAGATGAACTTCCAAAGGTAAACACATTTTGTTGGGTTGTTGTCCATGATAAATTTTTAACCATAGATAATCTCAAAAGAAAGCATATTGAAGACCCATCTTGGCACGTGATATGAAAAAAAGAAGAAGAGACTTCCATAAATATGTTTTTAGTTTATCTATGCTAGATATTTTTGGAAATAAATTCTCTCCGAAATTAGTAGGACTACTATCCTGCCCACCCAATGGATCAGTTTATTCCTTAATTGGAAGGACTACTTCTCTGGCTCACTAATCCATAAACCAAATTTAACTAGAATTTGGATGGCTTTGCCTAAGTATGTCTACTGGAATATTTGGATAGCATATAATAAAACTATCTTCCAGTCTAAATTTACTCCTCCTCCTAAAAAAACAATCAAATCCAACAACTCTCCTTTTTTAATCACTTCATTCTTAAGGCATCCCAGGTTTGTTTAAAGAACCTCTTACTTGTCAAGAAAGACAATGGGTTTGTGAATTACTTAAAGGGAGCACCCCTCATTCCAAATTATTATTTCCAAATCATGTCAAGTCCTCTTTCTGGTAGTTATATATGATCCAAACAGAGTTTCAAGAATGGAACTCTTCTCAAACGTGTTATAAGTTGTTCTTTGATGGAGCTTTGAAGGGAATCTTGGGGTGACAGGCATGGGCGTGGATCTTGTTGGATATTGACGGAACAAAGAAGTATATTTTTCTTAGGGAATGGGGCTGGCAATAAACAACCAAGACGAATGGTATGCTTTATACATGGGATTAAAGATTATTCTTTCCTTCAACATCCAAAAAGTCTCCATCTTTGGTGACTCGTTTCTTATCATCATCCAAGCTATAACTTAGAAGAGGCATCCATAAAGAAGGATATGCAACTGGTAGAATCCAACAAAGGATTATTAAGGATCTCAAGCTTATCAAGGAGGTTAGTCTTCTTCATGTAAGATGACACAATAATGTCATTGCATATCATCTTGATAAGGAAGGGATTGCTTTTCTACCGGGGTACTTGTATAAAAAATGGGGGCCAAACATTTAGATGGTGGCTCCCCTAAAGTATTTTAAACGCCATTTATCAAGCAAGGTCTTCCTTGCGTTGCATTAAACATGGACGATGAATTCATAGAATACAGTTGGAGAGTGCTTGCCTCCCTTTGTACAAGTGCTTGTGGGCATTTAATGTCACTTAAGGTTGGTTCTTCCCATCAAGGTTCATTTCTTGACTCTACTATGCCGCCGGAGGTCTCATTCTATATGGATTTATACCCTCATTGCATCTCCCAAGTGAGATATCTATGCATAGGGATATCCATGGAGCCAGAGGAATATTGAAAGATACTCAACTGAGTAGTTTGCATCAGGAGGTGTGGAAAGGCCGAAGAGGTATAACTTCCCTTTATTCTTCTGTGAGTTTGGTGTTGCCACTTGAATCTATGCATGGGTTTTCCAGTCCCTGTGAGAAGTAAGGGAATGCTTGTTTGTTGGTTCTCTAGTGTTTTTTTTTTGTATTTAGTCTCTAAGGGTTCTTTGGGAGGTAATTTTTGTAAATATTGGTGTTTATATCCAGTTGAGAATCTTTAGCATGGTGCATTCTTTAAATTGGGAACCTAGTGATAGAAGAGTGTTGAGAGACATTCGGGAGCTTAAGATCATGATGCAGAAATTAAATTCTCAAATGGAATCTCTCACTACTCAGGTGGAAGGCATAATAGGGTTAGCAGAGCGAATCACATCTCACATTGCTCAACAAGATTCCAAGATTGAGGAATTAGAAGATAAAGTTTATGTTTAGGGATACCAAATTGAGAATTTGTTTAATGACTCAGAAACCCATTTAAATCTCTGAATGGGTATCACTCAAAGTTCCTTGCAACAAATCCTATGTTGGAAACTGGTATCTTGAAAGTTATTTAGTACAACAAATTTATGAGGCAAACTCAACTACTTTGAATCTTCAAGGTCAAGTCAATGCAATTCACGAAGTGGATGAGATGCACAAGAATCATACTTTTTATTAGTCTCTTGAAATTATGTTTTTCTTTTGTCTTCTATTGTTAGGCCATTATATAAGAATTTATAGCTTTAGATTCTCTATGTATAATGTTATTACAACTATAGTCTTAATAGCTTAGATTGTTTTTGGGTTTGTAGCTCACATGAGACAAGAGCGGAAATTGGAACATTTGAACTATATGTATCTTACGGATGTATTCTTCATCTATTGAATATAAAAATGTTACATGCTTTGGTTAAAAGAAACAATAACAAATGACTAAGAATTTTCTCATGGAGGAACTCCATATAAATGCCCCTAATTGAATTGTAATCCTTACAAGCCTTTTGCTAAAAGTCCAATCTCAAGGACTTTTGTGGGAGGTTTTGTAAAAAACATCCTTAAAGATACTTTTGAGGGTGGTTTTATAATGATTTCCCTTATAAAATATTTTTGCAATAATTTCTAGAGGACTATTGTTAGCTTAAATTGGTGCCATAGAGTAAATATTGTAGTGGGTAGTGTAATGCCCCATATTTTGACTAGGCATGTTTACTAGTTAGACACCTTTCACTTTAATTGCTTATTATCCGTTGGACTCAGCTAGACAGAGTGAACTATATTTTTGGCATGTTAGACATGATGATATGTCGCTACTATGTTTAGGATGTTACTATGTCCATGCTGATACTATGGTTATGATGTTACTATATTCATGCAGTTATTAAGTTATGATTATCATGAGATTCATTGCTTATGATGAAAATATATGTTTTAGCGTTTTCATTGATGAAATGTGAAATATATGGTGTTGTACGTGGATGCCATCCTATGATGAAATTGATAGAACTGTTATATTCCATACATACCTGTGATGCGATAAAATTGTGACGTGAAATAAAATGATGTTGATGATATGGATCAATTGGTGATCGAATGGAAATGCTTGCTATAAAATGTGTATTTTCCGGAATACTAACCTACAGGACATGAGGGCTATGGGATAGCCGGATACTTGATCTGATATATGGATAAGAGCCTATCCATGCAGTAAACCTTAGCAACCGAAACTGATGATACGATGACATGGACCGATAATCTCGATAGCATCAAAGTATGAGTCGATAAGGGAGTAGGCCCAGTATGTTGAGAGGGATGGATGTGTTTCCCACCCTATGTTCCTATGATACCCGAGGTCGTGGGAGGGCCGTGTTGAGACATGCTCCCCATGTAGTTGTGATGACGATGGTCGGATGCCTTCTAGGGGAGGATAGGTCCGCTGTACAGCCGACGCTATCGCTCTCAAGTTCTATGTGGTCAGGTCGGTGAGTCCGACATCCACTTTTATACTAGCAGAGGAAGGACAGGGAGGATGTGGACGTAGGTTAGGATGGGAGGATATGATAGTGGCACTGTTGAGGGTTGGGTATCCGTTGATCTTGAGTTAGTGGTAGTAGGTAGCTTACCTTGTACCTGATTGATTGAACAAATGTAATCATAAAAATAATGAAATAAAATCTTAAAGGTTAATCGATAAAATAATTGATGATGTTTTAGTAATCTTATGATGAATGTATACTTCTTCAGTTTGCATAAGGTATTATTAGTATTAGTTAGCTGTTATGCATAGGAAATATGACGTATGTTTATAGTACATGTCCGTCTTGTGCATACGCTGGCCACGCATGCACATTATGCCCATGCGCGATAATATTGGTTTACAACATATTTATCAAGATTTAACAATGTTATAAGTTATCCTAGATAACTCAATTAAGTATTTAGTGAATGACTTAATTAGTAAAAGATTATCAAGTTCTAATGTGTAAAATAAGTTAATTAGTCCTTGTATGTAAACATAGTAATGAACAGTTAAAATAAGTGTCGTTAATTGTACGTACCCTCAATTGAAGTTGTCTTCAATATGAAGTATAATAGTTAAACCTTAATACTAGAAGAATGTACTATATAATTGTTGATCATGATTAATTAAACCATTAATTATATTTCATTAATTACACATAGAGGTACTATGTTGACACTTATCGATTAAACAAACAAATATTTTAATTACTATTCACAATTAATTTAATTACTATTATTATTAATTATTATTGTTATTATTATTATTATTTATTTAATAATAATAATGATAATAATCCTTTTTATAAAGCATAGTGGATTGAATAATAATAAATTTATTAAATAGATTATTCATTTAATTAATGGACAGAATCATTCCAAGTAAATTAAAAGGGATTTGTTTAAATAAATTATTGAATAATTCCACCTTTAAAATAATATATAATCCTCGTTTTACCTTGAAAAGGGGGATGCATTAATGATTTGAACTTCCAAAAAAAAAAAACCATGACAGCTAGGGCGGTGGAGTGATAAGGAAGTTATGAATTTGTGGAGGAAAAGATTTCTATAAAGAGGGGTTTTTAACATAGTAGTAGGGGGGGTTGGTTTTGGAGGAGAGGTACTCTTAGTATTTGAGAAAAAGGAGGAATACCGAGGAGGGGGATAACTCGAAGCTTTGAGGAGGTGGGAAACTCAAAAGACTGAGGAGGGGGTTAACTCAGAGAAATATTACCATTGAGCTATGGAAAGGTACTAAGGAAAGTTGATGTCGGGATTATCGGTCTGTGGGCTCGGGGGCTAGGAAATTCGTTGATTTCCTAGGGTCGGCAAGATAATAGCTGATCGGCAGGGTGGACACATCATTTTGGGTTGCTAGGGGAACTTACAGAATCCACCACGTAAGTCTTCTGATCTTACTGCAAATCTACGGATCCAGGTATTTTACTCAGCTAGCTTAAATAAAATGTATTTTCCTTTTATTTTCAGATTATGCATGTTAGAAGAACAGAGTTAAAATGAAAAGTCTTAAGTTTAATGTTTATTTAATTGCAGAGACATATAACCCTATAGAAAACAGACATATAAACATTAGGAAACAGAAACACATAGACGGTTGATTCTTTTTTTCAGAAAACAAAAGGGAAAAACTTGGTATTTACATGAAAATACAAATAGAGACCCAGTGCCTAGTAAGGGCACTGCATTTGGTATCAGAGCATGGTTCGAACTCTCGAACCTCATGGCCTACCGGAAATAGAAACTAAGCAACCCTAAGGAAAATATCTGTAAATCTAGGTAGAACTCCATGCAGAAATCCGAAATCAATGTTCAAGATTTTCCAAACCCTCTTCCCTAAATTTTTGTAACATTCAATTACCTACACAATATAACAAAAGACAAGGTAAGTAATTTGCGAAACAAAGGATTTAAAAATTGTGCAAAGATAAAAAAAAAAAAAAAAAAAAATGCTATTTCAAAATAAGATATGGAATATCTCTTTGGGACAATAGGGTTTCGATTATGTCTTTAAGAAGTAATATTATTACCCTCTTCCCCTTGACTTAATCCTTGTGAATTCCACCCAACCATTTCAAAGCTAAATCAAAATATTCTATTTTTAGAATATGAATGTTTAAATTAATATTTTATTTTACTGAGTTTGCTTGAGCATTAATAAGGAAGCACATTATACACACCTGCTGTGCAATATTGGAGCACACAGTTAGTCTTTCCAAGAAGGTTTTCCCTTCTCTCAAATAAAATAAAAATAAAAATAGAAACAACATCAGAAGTGACACTGCTGGGGCGATCACCATCGAAAATTATGCACCATATATGTATATATATATGTTCCCTGAACACACATCTAGTTTCAAACAATCACGATGAAATTCCTCAATAAGACAAGATAGAAATAATAAATCTGCGTTTTACTATCTAGTGGCTTAAATAATTTCATACCTGAGACAAGAACCCGATACCTATAAATCGGATAGAAGAATATGATCACCTCCCTGTGGCATGGCAGCCGCACAATGTCTCGTTTTCAACCTCCCGCCCGCTTGTGGAAAAAATCCGGTGACAATTGCGGGATGCACACTTAAGGGCTGCAGTCGTTCCCTCCTCGCCACTGGCCATAAATTCTCCACGACCAACGACTGCGTAGCCATGTCCACGGGAGAGCCACACACGCTCCACTACAGCTCGAGTACCCAAGGCAGGAGCATTTCCTTTTATCGCCCATGTAATAGGTATAATCGGGCCCAGCCCTAGCTCTCGACAGCCGAGAGAATACCAAGCGGCCTGCAGCCAAACCCAAACGTACCCACACACACAATAGCAGTCCGACGGCTAAGCCCACTTAAGAGCTTACATTTCTTTTGTTCCTTATAAAGATTAACGGGCCCGACCCAAGCTCAACACCGAGAGCTTTGCAGATGACTAAAGGAGAAGGGAGTCCACGCTTTGTTTTTTTTCTCTTTTCTCTCTTTAATGGGTCATCTACCCGGTTCGATTTTCACTAATGTTCGTTTCCATTTCTAAGAACTACCTTATATATATTAATTTAGAGTAACACGAGCATTAAAACATTAATAAGCTTATTTTAGCCTCGTTTAACAATGACTACAACGTGCAGGCTTCAAAAATTATTTTTTTATCAAGTTTGAAAACGCTAGGGCTTCTAAGCTAAAATTTAGGGTATAAAGAAAATAAAATAAAACTTGTTACATACACCCTGAAAAGAAATCCCTGTAAGTGCTTTGTCTTAAGGTAAAACTTTTCGAAAATCCTTTCTTTGTAAACAAATTACACAACCATAATAAAAGAATGAGAATTCGCATCTCTATCGGCCATAACGTAAATTTAAACATAAATAGAAAAGTATATAGACAGGAAAACATCCAACCGGCTTAAAATAAGAATCTCAGCATTAAAAACCAGGAGGAAGAAAATAGTAAGCCGATTTTCCATTTTGGACAAGTAAAATTTTAAATTTCAGACTCTGGTTCTACAAAAAACTTTATACATACTTTTATACACAAATTCATTAAGTTCTGTATTTAAGCATTATACATCAAAACCTGGAAATGCCTTCTTCCACACTGGGCGAAACCCTAGTAGGCTTTCAAAACACCTTACCGCTATATTTCTTTTTACGTGCAAAATTAAGGAAACCCAATCACTTTGGGTCTACTCTACACTAGCATCCAACGCCGAAGGAAATCCTTCTTTAAGATACGTAGGGCCAAACCCTAGCGCTCAGCACCGCGAGCTCATCACGCGAGGAGCAACCCAAGCACCAAGCTCCCTCACGAACTTGCATTCCTTCGTTCGTAGGGCCCAGCCATCCTACACCATGGGTGAAAGGGTAAATCGACAGCAGGTATGGGGAGCTTCCTTAAAAGTATCGAGGAGTGTCGACTTCCCTACACTCGGCAGTCCAACAATGCCAAATAAAACCTAATACTCTTCCATAAATAGGGAATAATAGATGCCACGTAAGGCGGTTTCCACATGGCCCTTTAAGTGGTTTACCATACCGTTTTTTGGTATGCGGACGAGTAAGGAATAGACATGTGTGATGGTGGTTTTCTTACCGCGACCACCAACCACCATTATCGTGCGTGCATGTTGCCAACGCGGAGTAAAAGGGAGCCGTCGATCTTCCTCTACGGCTCTTGCAAACCTCCAAACAAAACGACCTTTACTCACGTCAAATGGCTGGGGATCGCTCCCATGCTTCTAAGTTTAACCTCCATCACTCGATCTCCAAGTCTAAGTACCAATCAAATCCAGCAACAACACTAAGTCGTTGAGTAACAAGCACGATCCAATCTGTATCACCACACCGATTACCAGGCCAAGCGTCAAGCCACGAGGAGCAGAGTATGTGCACAACACTGTAATTGTGGGCCGTGGCCTCTCCTTGGGCGCTCTTGCACTTTGGGTTTGGGCACTTGTGTTGACAATTGTGCCTTCGGCATATGGGTGATACGATGTTTGGCTACGCCCTAAAATTTAGTGTGACTAAAGCCCAACAATTTTAAAAAAAAAATTAATTAATTAATCTCTTTTCTTCATAAAACTCTCACTCGAGCTAAACTCTTTTATATGAAAAACAAAAAAATATCTATATAAACCTTTACTCACCAGGTCAAAAATAGGTTTCGGCAAAATTTCGTATATAATCATATAATGCTAGTGTTATTTTATTTAAATTTAATTAAATTTCGTATATATTTCTATTTCGTATATAGTTATATTTAAATTTCGTATATAATTATATAGTGCTAGTGTTATTTTAGTTAAATTTAATTAGATTTCATATATATTTAGATAGTGTTATAACCTAGGTTTGGTGAAGAATTAAAATTTAATCAAAAAAATATGTATAAGGTTACTCATAACCTTTAATTAAAGGGTTCATCATAAGATTTAAAATTTTAAGGTTAATTATAGTAAGATCAAAGATTAAACATATAAATTAATAAGGTTAATGATTATGAATTAAATGTGAGATTTTCTTTTCAAAATTGTGGGGATTATGGAGGATTGAGATTTTGTAATAAAAACCGTAACTTTTAAAGTAACTTTTAACAAACTCTTCAATCATGACATGTAAATAATAATCATAATATCATTGGTCCATTTTTAACCCTATACATAGAAAGAGGGCAAGAAGTAAAATATTAAATGAACTAAAATATAAATAGGTAATATGAGAAGGGGACTATAGTGAAGCAATTTATAAAAAAAAATAAGGAATAAATTTGAACATAGTAAATTAATCACAAGGATGATGGCAATATAAGTAGTAAGTATGATGGCGAAAACAATGAAAGTAATATTTAGGAAGCGAAAGTACACTACGGAACATAAGTTCGATGTGTTGTTCATTAAGAGTTAGGATTGGTGAGAGTATCTTAATTGAGCACTAGGGATACCTTGTGTATTTAGCTATGTGAATAGGTGAGTCATGACCTACTGGAGGTGTGATGTCGATCTTTCTATAGCTAGCGTTCGAAGTAAGTGAGTTCGACCTGATCTGCATTAATATGGAGGGACGTATTTTGTATCAATGTAGTGACTCCTTATGGCTCATGTCTCATTCTAATAAGTGTCGACAGGAGGTCATATGAGGGGGCTATGCTATGAATCTCGAACCTAAGTTTTGGAGGATAAGTGAGATGGCGAGGTGATATACCTTAAAGATTGTAATGAATGAAGAAGTGTTCTAGTTCTATTAGTTAAATATGATGGTGGAGTCCACTTACGTTTAATAATGCGTCGAATTGTCGAATAAATAAACATTCGTGTTCTAATATTAAGGGATGATGGTTACCACTATTAAGTGACTAGGATAATTGTGTTGCTTCCCATTATGTACAGGATCTACGGGTTATATATATATATAAGGGGAGGATCATCGATAGAAACAAGAGATGCATTAACCAAATCTAATAAGGTAGTAAATGGAGTAAGGACATGGTAGGAAGGTAATAAAATGAGAGATAATTGAAAGTCAATAACACTTGACCAATAGTCTAATAACCGTTATAAATCAAGTACTTGGAATTTGTAATAAGACTATTTTTTGGGGGAAATAGTGCATTTCCAATTATGAGAAATGATGAAATTATTTATTGAGGAGAATGGGTATCTTTACAAAACTGGCAAGAAAGGGAGTAAGATTATATGCGTATCTCATGTCTAGTGATAATGTGTAGTTGTATGAGGCACCTAGATAGAGGTGGTAGGTCAATATTCAAGGTATGTGTGAATGGATTCCCCTATTGGAAATTTAATTAGTATTAAGATATGAGAGATATCTATATATTAAAATCAACACCGTAAATTTTTATGGGTAATGTGCAATTAATCATGTTTCAATATAGTAAGTGGAAAGAGATTGAAGGAACTAGGTATGTGCGAGAAAAGGGTAGGGGTTATATGCCGCTAGTCTTGCTTAGGTTAAATGTCATGATGGGGGGAAAATATTATTGAGAAACAACCAGGATTTAATAGTTACACAATGAGCAAGCAATAAAATATAAAAGTAGGTAAATTATTGAGGGACTAATGAAGTTACTCATAAATCTTAATTAAAGAGTTCATCCTAAACTCTAAAATTTTAAGATTAATGTCTAGGTTTAATGTATAGACTAGATCAAACATTAATTTATTTATTTAAAAACTTAGAAAAAAAAAAAAACCTTTGTCGAGACTTCAACGAATAGTCGAAGAGACAAAACAAACACTTAATCTGAAAATAAGGAACCGCTAAAACGAGCATGGCAAGCTGAATGCTAAGACGCTAATTTCACTACATGACAAAATCATTAATGAAAACGACCATAGATTTCAACACGTTGATCCTAACAAACTGTTCCTTGCACATAAGTATAAATATAGGCATTTTAAGGAGCATTGCATTAGGTTTTCCTCGCAATGTAAAATGACAGGGAAGAAATGAATTCCTTTATTTTCTTATATTTCTTCTCTAATTTCAGTTCAAATTTTGGTACGAGGATGGGGTACTTATGATGAGAGTGGCTTCCATAATTTTATTAAAATAAACTTAAAAATTTAGTGTTTCATATACAAACCTTATTTAGTTTACTTTAAGCTAGGTTGACAGTCTTATGATAAAAAGAAATACATGCTAAAAGTCTAAGACATTCCCTCACGTAAAAGATCAACTTAAAAGTTAACATCTACAACCATCTCGAATAATTCAAATGAGTATTACAAAGAGTGGTAATTTTTACATATCAACTAAGAAAGAAAAAGTTGTGTTTTAATCTATTGATAAAATTCCTAGATTGCATTAGTTGCAATACTATGTAACCTCATCTAGTTCTATTGAATAGGCTTTACATATTGGACAATTAACATATTTAATGGTTATGTGAATGTGTAATTTGTTAGGACAAACACATCTAAACTTTGCTTGTGTTCAATAAGAGAACATGGTGAAATAAACATGGGGTGGTGTTGGAGCTACTGCTTCCCCACAACAAATTACACAAACATTAATGCGTGTATATAGATAACTTAGTACAAGGTGCAAGTTAAAGTAAAAACTCGTGAACCCCTCATAATTATATTACGAATAAAATTTCCATTTAAGAATATAGATAAATGTTATATAGATTAGTGAAAAATACATTACATATTATTTAGATAAGATGATGGATGGAAATAAATTTGTTGGATATAAGGATAGGTATCCCTTTTGAATCACATTATGGAAACACCATGTACGTAAACCATGAGATTGCATATAAAGCTTATTAAAAGACTATTTTATTAAGGGGGAACATGGCTTAGACTAATTAAGTTAAATATTGGTGTAATGGTGCGAAAGGTTTTTGAGAAAATTTTGGATTAATCATACCTAATATAGTGATAATCTCGGGTAATAATAAGAGAGTCATAAGAATCTCAACACAGTCCTCAATTTAACTCAATTAAAGCAGTTGTTATGAAGTTTTAATATGATTGAACAGATTACGTAATGATGTTTTCGTTCAACTTGTAGGATTAGACTAAGGTCTTTACAAAGTACATAAAGGTTGCTTGTGTGGGTAGGAAGAGTGGCGATGTACAGATACAATGGCATACTAGGATAAATACTAGTAATTACCTTTGCGATGGTAAGGGTGGGAACAAAACTAGCTATGAGATTCTTAAGGAATTGAAGAAGTAATGGTTCCCCGACAAATTATATTGGTTTGAAAATGAGAATAATAAATAAACACGATAACAATTTTATTTTGATAAGAAATAGCCATGAAAACCTTTTAAACAATAATAGTTCTCCTAATTTAATGATGTTACAATACTTTGTTATTGTTTATTACCGATAAGGAGATAATAATGTATGACCTTAGGATTTAAGGACATGAACCTTCTTCCCTAAGAGAGGTATGCAAACCTTAAGGGTCCTTAGTAGTTACGTGTTGAGTGAATACAAATTAAGAGTTCTAATGACCTCCGATTTAAATCGTTGATTATTTCATGCTAAGTTGGATCAATATAAGCTTTTGTGATGAGTAAACTTCTGTGGATGTTATAACTTGAAGGATGTTGCTAAACGGTAAGAAGTAGGGTACTAAGGTGGATAACACTTGATTACAACCTTTGGGGTTCTAGAGATTCAATAGAAGGATTAATCTAAATGTTTCTTTAATTATTAGAATACACATCGGGGGATAAAAGAAGCAAAGCCATAGGATAATATCGACATCTTCGGTCAAGTCAAAGCTAAGTAGGACAAGTATAGCCAACACCTGCTACTTGCATGAACGAAGAGTTTATGTGTCAAGAATTTCCTTGCATTATTATGACCATAACTTCGGGACGAAGTTTCCTGAAGGGTGGGTGTATGTAATGCCCCATATTTTGACTAGGCCGGTTTATGAGTTAGACACCTTTCACTTTAATTGCTTATTATCCGTTGGCCTCAGCTAGACAGAGTGAACTATATTTTTGGCATGTTAGACATGATGATATGTCACTACTATGTTTAGGATGTTACTATGTCCATGCTGATACTACGGTTATGATGTTACTATATTCATGCAGTTATTAAGTTATGATTATCATGAGATTCATTGCTTATGATGAAAATATATGTTTTAGCGTTTTCATTGATGAAATGTGAAATATATGGTGTTGTACGTGGATGCCATCCTATGATGAAATTGATAGAACTGTTATATTCCATACATACCTGTGATGCGATAAAATTGCGACGTGAAATAAAATGATGTTGATGATATGGATCAATTGGTGATCGAATGGAAATGCTTGCTATAAAATGTGTATTTTTCGGAATACTAACCTACAGGACACGAGGGCTATGGGATAGCCGGATACTTGATCTGATATATGGATAAGAGCCTATCCATGCAGTAAACCTTAGCAACCGAAACTGATGATACGATGACATGGACCGATAATCTCGATAGCAGCAAAGTATGAGTCGATAAGGGAGTAGGCCCAGTATGTTGAGAGGGATGGATGTGTTTCCCACCCTATGTTCCTATGATACCCGAGGTCGTGGGAGGGTCGTGCTGAGACACGCTCCCCATATAGTTGTGATGACGATGGTCGGATGCCTGCTAGGGGAGGATAGGTCCGCTGTACAGCCGACGCTATCGCTCTCAAGTTCTATGTGGTCAGGTCGGTGAGTCCGACATCCACTTTTATACTAGCAGAGGAAGGACAGGGAGGATGTGGACGTAGGTTAGGATGGGAGGATATGATAGTGGCACTGTTGAGGGTTGGGTATCCGTTGATCTTGAGTTAGTGGTAGTAGGTAGCTTACCTTGTACCTGATTGATTGAACAAATGTAATCATAAAAATAACGAAATAAAATCTTAAAGGTTAATCGATAAAATAACCGATGATGTTTTAGTAATCTTATGATGAATGTATACTTGTTCAGTTTGCATAAGGTATTATTAGTATTAGTTAGCTGTTATGCATAGGAAATATGACGTATGTTTATAGTACATGTCCGTCTTGTGCATACGCTGGCCACGCATGCACATTATGCCCATGCGCGATAATATTGGTTTACAACATATTTATCAAGATTTAACAATGTTATAAGTTATCCTAGATAACTCAATTAAGTATTTAGTGAATGACTTAATTAGTAAAAGATTATCAAGTTCTAATGTGTAAAATAAGTTAATTAGTCCTTGTATGTAAACATAGTAATGAACAGTTAAAATAAGTGTCGTTAATTGTAAGTACCCTCAAATGAAGTTGTCTTCAATATGAAGTATAATAGTTAAACCTTAATACTAGAAGAATGTACTATATAATTGTTGATCATGATTAATTAAACCATTAATTATATTTCATTAATTACACACAGAGGTACTATGTTGACACTTATCGATTAAACAAACAAATATTTTAATTACTATTCACAATTAATTTAATTACTATTATTATTAATTATTATTGTTATTATTATTATTATTTAATTAATAATAATAATGATAATAATCCTTTTTATAAAGCATAGTGGATTGAATAATAATAAATTTATTAAATAGATTATTCATTTAATTAATGGACAGAATCATTCCAAGTAAATTAAAAGGGATTTGTTTAAATAAATTATTGAATAATTCCACCTTTAAAATAATATATAATCCTCGTTTTACCTTGAAAAGGGGGATGCATTAATGATTTGTACTTCCAAAAAAAAAAAACCATGACAGCCAGGGCGGTGGAGTGATAAGGAAGTTATGAATTTATGGAGGAAAAGATTTCTATAAAGAGGGGTTTTTAACATAGTAGTAGGGGGGGTTGGTTTTGGAGGAGAGGTACTCTTAGTATTTGAGAAAAAGGAGGAATACCGAGGAGGGGGATAACTTGAAGCTTTGAGGAGGTGGGAAACTCAAAAGACTGAGGAGGGGGTTAACTCAGAGAAATATTACCATTGAGCTATGGAAAGGTACTAAGGAAAGTTATTGTCGGGATTATCGGTCTGTGGGCTCGGGGGCTAGGAAATCTGTTGATTTCCTAGGGTCAGCAAGATAATAGCTGATCGGTAGGGTGGACACATCATTTTGGGTTGCTAGGGGAACTTACAGAATCCACCACGTAAGTCTTCTGATCTTACTGCAAATCTACGGATCCAGGTATTTTACTTAGCTAGCTTAAATAAAATGTATTTTCCTTTTATTTTCAGATTATGCATGTTAGAAGAACAGAGTTAAAATGAAAAGTCTTAAGTTTAATGTTTATTTAACTGCAGAGACATATAACCCTATAGAAAACAGACATATAAACATTAGGAAACAGAAACACATAGACGGTTGATTCTTTTTTTTCAGAAAACAAAAGGGAAAAACTTGGTATTTACATGAAAATACAAATAGAGACCCAGTGCCTAGTAAGGGCACTGCAGGTAGACCCTTTGTTTTTATGTTTAGTTTGGAAAGGGTTTCATAAATTGATCCCAACTATAAACATAAATTCATCACCCTATGGCTCTCCAGAAAGGACTTTTATGTATTTTTATTATTTATCATTTGAAGCAGTTCATAATTGTCTAACTACTCCAAGTTCTCTTTAAAAGAGAAGGGAAGGGGAGCGAATTGGCATCATTTATTTTGGTATTTCAACTATACTAAAATTTTTCTTGAGTTCTTTTCTTTCCATTTGTGTGTATCTACCAATTTCATGATTGCTTAGGACACAAGTAGCTTGCATGTGTCGGTATGTTGTTAGTTGAAATTCATAGCCTTTTGCTTGAGGTATAAGAATTTGTTGTTGGTTAATATGTTGTCGCGTAAGGTGCTTTGGATAATTAGTAATATTTGTGTAAATTATCCCCTGGATAAGAGCATTCAAAATATGGGTTTTTGAGTTGGCCCAATGGCCTATTGAGAGCATTTGAAAGATCTCTTTTTGAAGAGGCCCAATGGTCTCATGAGTGCATGTTTTGAGAGAGCCTAATGGTTTTGTTGTCTGGGAGATCATTCGAAAGGGGGGAGATCTTTTGAATAAGGTTGATGGACTTTGCTTATCCATTAGACACATCTTTAACAAGGGCCCGGTGCAATATTTTGAATAGGACAGATGGGTTTATTTCTATCTTTGGAAATGGGTTATTCCAAAGAGGCTGAATGGCCTAGATGTGCATAAGTTTGAAGGATGAATTAAGGTGATCTTCATATCAAGGTTGGTAGGTTGTTCGAAAAGTGGACAATGGCCTAAATGTGTACATGTTTCGAAAGTGATCGATGGTCTATCGAGCATCTTTTCAAAATGGGTATGTGGGATCTTTCAAAAGTGCCAATGGGTTTTTTTTAATGCAACCTAATGAGTTTGTATTATATTCAAATGAGCCAAAGATAAGATTCTTCCAATTTGATGAATATGAGTTCAAAAAGGAGATTAATTTGAATGGGAAAGGGATTAAGTAACCTTTAATGGCTAGTAGAATGGAAAAAGACAAAAAAATATGCCCCTCCTCAAATGTGATGATAAAAAAATATGGATATGTTACACCAATAAAATAGATAAATATAGGTTTTCTATAGATATTTACTTTTAAAATTTTAATATAAAAATTGAAAGCATCAATTGAGTCTTAAAAACTCATTACCTCATAAAACACCTTTTTAGCTAATTTCCAAAATCATTTATAGGAAACCATCTTGCAAATGTGGAACATTAACATGTATAAAAACAAATGAAAGCTTAAGTTCCTTTTGAGTCAATATTCTCTCTATAGAACCTTATGCACATAGGTCAACCACCAAGGGCAAACATAGGTTAGCTAGGCAAAATGATAGTATGAAAACACCTAAGGATCATAGACTTTCTCTAGGGTTTGATTATTTGACTCGAAACCTATCCAATGACGATTTAACACCATAGTTAAGGAAAATATAATTAATAATGAAATTAACTACCGATTGACCCGGCCACTTTCGGGGAGACTTTTTCTCTGGTTGTGGCGTGCAAATTTGTCCACCGACCAACTTCATCTGTATTTTAATTCGTGTGTAAAGGTTGGCCGTTGCACATTTCATTTGTGCCGCATAATCATTGGTAGATATAGAAAAGAGTAGGTGGGTTCGGGGCGTTGGGCCCTACGGTCATATGTACCGCCATGAGCAGAACCCAATTCATGCATTTGTTTTCATAATTGTAATCAGAATTTTGCAAAATATTGAGAGATATAATTGTAACCATTCCTAGCTGACCATGTTAGAAGTTACAAGGTGGGACATGTTAGATGCTATAAGTTTATTAATCTTTTTGTAGATATTTTCAACCTTATTTTTTTTATTCTAAACTAAAAAATGGTGATGGTGCTCTTCCTCTTCCTCTTTGGTGATGGTGACTACTTCCTCACAAGCAATGATCACAACTTCTTCAATACTTCCTAAGCAATAATGATGACCACTTCATCAAAGTCAACATAACCATGCTTTTTCCAACTTACCTAGTTCATTAGTGACTTTTGTCATTGGTTAGCATTTTAACACTCCAATTGATCTTTTCATCTTCTAGGTCATTCATCTTTGGTTGGGCTTAAATAAATAAGTGCTTTACCCTCTTCGCATTGGCCTTGGATTTTTCACAAGAGAGTACCATACATCTCCCACTTACAAAGATCTATATATTGTCATGTAATCATCTCTTGTTATGCATACTAATACTTACATTTTTATGCAAAATAGTTTTTATGTAATTCATTGTTATTACACTTCACCATAATTTTATGCCCACAATTTAGTTTAGTCTTTTTATGGTTGTTATAATTTATCATTTTTATAATTTATTGTTATAAATATTAATTTTTTCAAATGTATATTCATTGGATTCTCTCTATAATTTTATGTCTACAATTTAATTTAGATTTTTTAATGATTGTCATAATTCATCATTTTTATAATTTATCGTTATAGACATTAATTTTTTCAAATGTGTATTCAGTGGATTCTCTCTATAATTAGAGTAATGCGTTATTACAACAAAATATTAGGGTACTTAATCTTTGCTAATTCATATACTACAATAGACACAACTCTCTCTCTCTCTCTCTCTCTCTCCTTACGATGTTTTCGCAAAGTATTCTCTTCTTGCTAGATCATATACAGTTCACACACAGTTAGCTCATCACAATGATATTCACTCTTGTTAATCCATTCATTTTACTCACATAATTGGATCATTACAACAACAAACCACCTACATGAATGCATAATACCACCATGATTGCATATAGAGAAAACAACACAACAACTTGAATGGATAAGCTTATTGCACACTCTAAATTGAAATAATAAATCCTAAACTTCATGAATCGTTTGGAGGAGATCATAAATAGATTCACTAAAAGCTCCCTAATATGGTCTAGAAAGTTGATGCAATGGGTACCATCGCTCTCTAAGAGGAGTGATCAATCCATGTAGTTCCTCATATACAAAAACAACCACTTCCTCATAAGTGATGTTCACTTTCTCATCCTTATTCCAATCATCACTTCATCGACGTCAATTGCTTCCTTGTCGGCAACAAAAGCCACTTAATCACCGTCATTAATGTCAACCGCTTCCTAGTTGGTGTTTCTCAGTCAATCCTTATTGTTGACATTGACCATCACTCTATTAATGGCATCCACTTCCTCATCATCAACATCAATCACACCTCTATCACCAATTCACCGTGCACGGTGATTTGATGACTACCTTTGCATCCAACTCTTCGCCTTTTGCTTAATTGATCTTTTTATCTTATAGTTTATTCATATTTGATTGGATGTAAACAAATGAGGGCTATGCCCTTTTGTTTTAAGGGATTATTTTTTTCACATGACAGTAGCATGCATCTCTCCCACTTGCAAAGATTGTTATTATCATCTTATCTATATTCATACTTGAATTTTTTGCAAATTAGTTTACCTATTTATTTATGCAATTCCCTTTCATTTCACTTCAAGAAAATTCTAAGTATACTTTTTAGTTTTGTTGTTTCATTGTTTCTATATACATTATTTTATGTATAATAATGTGTGTACACTAGATTCCGTCCATAATTTGGATCAATGGTAGAAGGTTAGAAGATTGGAGCTCTCCATATAGGAAAATCGACAATTTCGATGGGGGGTTTTGTTATGTTTAGGAAATAGTTACAAAAGTGAGCTACACAGATTCCATGTATTTTGAATCACTGACAAAATTGCATATGGATTTTGCTTAGAGACAACCTTCGCTCTTCAAAGAAGCTTCTTCTTTTGAGTCCTTCAACTTCTATTATTTCCATTTTTCCTCATTTCCTCTCTAGCTCTCTTGCTCTCCTCTTCCTTGTTCTCCTTTCATTCCAACAACACTCTTTAATAGAGCTAAATTGCAAGGCCAACCATCAAACAATTATTTTAATCTTCCTTGGTTTTTGTCTTTTGGAGTACATTAATTCGTAGTTTGGAAAATTATTATTTTTATACAAAGTTGAAAAGATGAGAGAATGACACCTCCCCATTTGGAGGCTTTTGGTCCACAAAAGCTTCAACTCAATTATATATATATATTTTTTCTTTTGTAGTTGTGTGCTTTCCTCCTCTGCTATCATTGATCACATTTTTCTCTTTGTTGTTATGGATCAGCTCTACATCAATCTATGACATATCTCAAAGAAGGGGTGCTTCTATTGTTGGATGGAGTGTAAGACATGAATAGGGACTTCCTTTGGCTTTATCCCACTATCCACTTCATTTGTGGAGATGAAATATTTTGATGCCATAGGTTCTTGGAAAATTGTTGTTCCTTCTTCCTTCCTCTTTCCTTTCACTCTCTAAATTCTTCTTTTAGTAGTGCAATTCCTAGGATGAAGCTCCGAATGAAACATGAAACACTTGGTTTCCCAATATCCACTAAACTTACAATGATAACAACATTTCTTGCTACTGCATGGGTTGTTTGGCATCCTCTTTTTGCTAGAGTGCCAACAAACATTGGCCTAGTGACCTTTATTCTTACAACATAAACAAACCAAA
Source organism: Larix kaempferi (assembly GCA_027924585.1). Lineage (NCBI taxonomy): Eukaryota > Viridiplantae > Streptophyta > Pinopsida > Pinales > Pinaceae > Larix > Larix kaempferi. The sequence goes on from BSBM01000299.1 coordinate 41,450,682, forward strand.
GATACCTTGGCATTCCTCTTCAATTGGTGCTTGTCAACTTGTTTTCTTGGTCCCCCAAGTGTGGTTGCAAATTTGGATGGCAAAAGCATCTATTTGTTACCCTCTTCTAAGCTTATACAAGTAAGTTGGAATGGTTTGTTTCCCAATCTATTTTTAGTTTCCTTTTCTTTAATCAAAATATCATGTTCTTCTTTGGTCCATCTTGATTTGATGAAGGTTATTTTGGTGGTCTTATCTTGAGTTACACTATAATCACTCACTTCCTCTTGTCCACGAAAACCCTAGGCCTTCATGATTGGCACTCTTTTCAACTACGATGGATAATCCCTTGGCTTCTCTTACCTTACCCTTGGCCAACATATCCCATTTGCCTCATGAGCTTGTAATCGATTCATCTAGAACGTTTTTCAAATTCACCAAATAGTTCTTGAGAAAGGTCCACGGAGAATGAACTTACCATACTTGTCTTAGTCATGGTGATGGATTTTGTAGTTCCAAATGGAAGCATTTGTACTTCCTTGGTCTATTTGACAGTTACCTGCAACTTGGCCAATGTCTCATGCTCCTTTTCCAACTCTACTATCCTCTCCTTTAAGTGTTAGTTCTCCTCTTTGATTTGCACATTGAAGCCTATTAACTCTTCCAACATCACTCTCTTCGCTATTTCTCTTCAAATTATTGACAACCTCTTCATGGCCAAGGACTCAACTACTTTGATACTAATATGACCCACAAACGAGGGACTTACACTGCACACACCTCACCAACTCGGATACTCTATGGGAATAGATTTCAATTGTCTATAATTAAAAAATCAACTATGAATGCAACCAATACTGTGTTGAGATCTCTATCTTCATATATGTTTCATTACTAGACGTTATTTGGTTGTGGTGGCCATACAATTGCCCAACAAGGGGAGGGAAGTCTACTATAAGTTAATTACCAACAACTCAATAAAATTTGCTTATTATAATGTCCCAACCCAACACTCTAAATTTTGTTGACCTATTGATACATAGTATGTGCACGATATTAATTAATTATTTAACTACACATGAAAATAAAATAATTATGCATAAAAAATAAATTGCATTATCCATTACATGGATAAATCCCAAGTTTATGGTATCTTAACTTGGAGGATCTTTGAATTATTGGATTAATGAACTAGAAATGAAATAATAGTGTGGATGTAGTTTGTGTGCAAGCATCTACTCTATAACTAAAGGACACAAGTCATTGTACAAAATAAAGAATTTTGAAAGAAATAATTAAGCATTTCCTATTTGCTTTGTGGATCATTCCCCTTAAGGATTTTACCACATATATCTTATGTCAATTTGTGAGTTTGTTGTTTTCCTAAGATCATGATTCCATGTGCATTTTCTCACATGGTATAAAAGAAGTTTAGGGTAAACTTTGATTATTGATCATGATTGATTGTCGATTCTTTTCCGTGGGAAATTCTCATATATACACATTTTGGAGGCTTGAAATTAGACATCATGGTTGTATACAAAGTAGAAAAATTATCCAAGAACTCCTAGTGTGTGTGTGTATGTGCATGCGCACGTGTGTGTGTGTGTGTGTGTGTGTGTGTGTGTGTGTGCGCGCGCGCGCGTGCGTGTGTGTGTGTGCGTGTGCGTGTGCGCGCGCGCACATGTGTGTGTGTGTGTGTGTGTGTGTGTGTGTGTGTGTGTGTGTGTGTGTGTGTGTGTGTGTGTGTGTGTGTGTGTGTCGAAGAGGTAAAAATTCCATTTATGCTTCATTGTGGGCCCCCACCAGCCTATTCCCCAAACAACCTTGGTATCCTTCATTATGGGCCCTCATCTTTGTCACAGACCTCCTATCCATGACCCTCCACCTCATATCTTTAACCCATTCTGTCTTTAGATAGATATATATGTTTTTAACTAAAAATAAATAAATAAACCCTCATTTACTCCATGGGTGTTTCCCTTCTGAGATTTTTACTATGTATATCATATGTCAATTTATAAGCTTGTTATTTTGCTAAGATCATATGGCCATGTGCATTTTCTCACATTGGGCCTTTTGTCCCTTCCTTCTTACAATGCATCTACCCTCTTGTGTTAGCAAACCCCTCTTCCTTTCCTTTATTGTGTATATATATTTTATATATAAAAACAAATTATAAATACCCGTGCTTTAAAAAAAAGAACTTGCAAAAGCCATACCACTTGTCCCTCCACTTGGATCCAGTGACACATGGTTGCCATCTCAATTTCCAGATGACATCCCGTCATGTCATCCACATTGTTTCCACCTCAACACATCATCTAGCTGCCAATTCAACACCTAATCAATACTGCCAACTCAATAGTTAGCATAATCAGTAGGTACAGTGAATAGAAAATTAGAAAATGCCACATGGTACTTCCAATCCCTCGGGGGGGTTCAAGTTTATTTTGTGGAGTTGAAATTCAAACTATCATAACTTTTCCATACAAACTTAGAGTTGAGTGCCACATTTTTTAGAATGTGTATTTTTCAATGCTTTTCATAATGGTATAGGTGATTTTAGTATTTTTTGTAGTATGATGTAGTGAAAATTGATTTTTTGGCTAACATAGAGTATGTCCTTATTTTTGTAGCTTTCCAAGGCCACAAATTCATCATATCAACTCCTTTTTTAGTCCCATTTTTTATTTGGCTATTTTTTTTAGATCTATGTAATGACACATGTTAGTTTAGTTCATTTTGCATTTCTTTTCTATTTTTTCAAAATGGCTACTTGTGAGGTTCGCTTTGAACTAGTGCAAACTATTATTCTTGGAAATCCAACATGGAGAATCTACTAAGGATTAAGAGTTGCATCATATGACTCTTGGGTTAGATCCTTGACTAATTGATGCTAATAAATGTAGAAAATGGATTAATCATAATGATGAAGAAATATGTCTAATTGGCATGATGATCTATGCGATCTCAAACTCTACATTCGATCCATTAACACACCTCAAGAATCATGGTCGAAGTTTGAAAAAATCTTTGGGGAAACCAATTGGATATGAGCCTGTCAATTGGAAAATAAGTTCATAGATCTTAGTCCATAAAATGTCCTCAAACTGAGGACTAAATCACAAAATTTAAGCTCTTAAAACTCTAACTTAGTTATTGTGGAATCACCAAATGAGATGATTACACATTAATGTTTATTCTCTCCAAACTCAAAGTCATTTTGATGTTGTTATATATACTTTTTATTCAACTAGAGATGCATTAGGACCAAAATATAAATTTCCAACTTTTGAGCTATTTTATGATCAATTACTACGTGAGCAAAATAAGCTTGTGAATATGGGTGCACTTGATACAAGTACTAAACATAAAGCATTGTTTGCTCACAATCGCAAGGGATCCAAACCCTTCAAGAATCCATTGAAAGAAGCCAAAATTCCCACGATTTCCAAGCCACCTATAGTGGCTCCTCCTCATCCAAAATATCAATAGGGCACCAAGTCTTGTTCCTTTTGTGGAAAAGTTACGAATCTTGACACACATTGTTGGAAGAAGACGCAAGTGTTGGAAGCAACCATGAAAACACATAATATCCAGTTTCATTCTTTCTTGTCTTCTACTTCTTCTAACCTTCATGCTCTTACTATAGTAGCATGTCAACCATCTTATGAATGCAGATCTCAGACTTAGAGGCCTCTCATCATATGACCATTCGTAAGCATATTTCTTTAGTCTTAATGATTGTACAACATCCTAATATATTTTTGTCAGTGATTGCTCCCCCTTAGATTTTTTAGGAGCAAGAATAATAGATCTTCCTAATGGGAAATTTAAAATATTCTATGTTCTTGATCTTTATGCAAATTTGCTTCCATTTTTTCAAATTATTCATTGGTGATGACAAGACCATTGAGTTTTCAAGCCATGATGTTGTAATTAGAAACCTAAACAATACATTGATTGTAATAGCTTCAAGATGTGTTGATGACTCTTTAAGTTTATAAAAAATTGATAGATTTGAACCTTTATCACTTGTCCTTTTTGCTCATGCTAATGATTTGAACAAAGTTTGGCATAAGTTGTTTGATTATTTGAGCTACCACTACTTGCAATAGCTACCGAAGCACTAAATCATGTAGATTTTCCCTGTGTCTTGTGCAATGATGATGTTTCTCATGGTTGTATTTCGAGTAAGCATCACAGGGATCCCTTTCCTTTTGGTTATTCATGGCAGGCACCAACATCACTTACATTAGTTCACAGTGACATCAATGGACCATTCTCCACTCCATCATTTCCAGGAGCACAATATATTCTCACTTTCCTTGATGATCACATGTAGCACACTCAAGTTTACTTTTTAAAGCTCAAACGTGAAGTTTTCCATCTCTTTATTTCATTTAAAGCCCTGGTCAAAAAATAGTTAGGTCATCTAAATAAGTGAATCCACGCTGATAATGGTAGAGAATATATTAATAAACATTTCATTGTTTTTTTCTCTAAAAATGGCATTCAAATGCAACATACAGTGCCTTCTACTCCATGACGTAATGAAGTAGCTAAATGTAAGAATCTAACACTTAAAGAAATGGATAATTATATGGGTTGAAATCAAAGAAATTAGCACTATAATTTTTGGCAGAAGCTATAAATTGTGATAACTACATCTTGAATAGTACTCCTACAAAAGTTTTAATGAATGTAGGTACAGATGAAGCTTGGTATTAGATCAAGCCCGATGTCAAACACTTTAAAGTGCTTGGTTATGAAGCATGGGCACATTGTTTGGTGAAAAGCATAAGGAAATGTAACCAAAAAGTAAGCAATGTGATTTTGTTGGCTATCCTGAAGATGTAAAACCCTATCAATTATTTGTACCTCACTCTTTAGAGGTTATCCTTAGGAGAGATGTTTGACTTGATGAACTTTCCTTAGTTTGTGTGCCTACATATTCTTCACTACTTCTCTCATTTTCTTTTACTTCTCCAGGACTTGTATCTTTTTTAAATGATGTTTTTTCTTCTAATGATGATGAAATTGAACTTGTAGCTAAGTCAATTGCTCCTGCTACAATTAGGTTTGTGACTCTTGCACCTTTAATTGCTACTCCTATAGTTCAGTCTTTTGATCTTGCACCTTCAATTGCTCCTTTTATAGTTCAACATGTCGATCCTACACCTCTAGCTAGTTGTGAAGAATTTTGATAAACCTGTGTAAAGCAAAAACAATGCCAAACAAAATCTAAAACAAAACAATTAACAATGGCTCACACACACATCACACGAAGATTTACCTGGAAATCCAAAATCGGAAAACCATCATTCCTGATATTTTCTCCACTCTCTATCTCATTGTATTATATTTTATGTTTACAATAGAATATTATAGCATCCAAAATCCTAATCCATTAACCTAGATTAGATTACAACCCCAATTTCTTAACCAAAATTAGTTTACAATGGGTCAAAAAAACTCAAAATGGACTAAGAATGGACCCATTTTTTTTCTTTTAGGGTCGTTACCCTTGAACCCCGACAAGAGGCTCATTGGACCCCTTTCTCCCCATTGGAGCCCCATTGCACTGGACACCTACAAAGAGTACAACACATGTCCAACATCTTAACTTCCAAAATGGGCCCAAAAAGCAAGGGAAGCTACTCTTACTTTAGTTGGCGATCCATTGGATCCTTGCAGGACACTTTGAATTCAATACAAGTGGTTGAAATCTTATAGCACAACACATTTAGATACAAGATCCTTATAAATAAGTAATTGGTAAACCTGAATGGGAATCAACTATGTAAGAAGAAAATAACTTCTTAATAAAATATGACACTTGGGATCTTGTTCCTCTTCTTGAAGGTCTCAAGATAATTTGTTTTAAATGGGTCTATAGAACCAAGTGCCTAGTAGATTGAAGTGTGAATAAGTTTAAAGGTCACCTTGTTGCCAAATGTTTCTCATAGGTTGAAGGTATTGATTACTCAAAAAAAAATTCCCCTATTGTAAAAATGGATTTAGCCTAGCTAGTTCTTTCACTTGCTTCTTCTCAAGGGTTGAAAGTACATCAAAAGTGTCTTTCTTCATAAGGATTTTAATAAAAAAAATATGCATGAAACAACCTCTAGGTTTTGCTCAGGATGACTTATCCCTTGTTTGGCACCTCAAGAAGTCACTTTATTGTCTAAAATAAATTGTCCAAGCTTGAATCAAAAGATGGACAATTTCCTTCTTGATTATGGTGTCTCTAGGTGCCAATTCCATCTAAATGTCTAAACAACATGTAAATGGTGAACTTCTCATCCTTTTTTTGTATGTTGAATATGACTTACTTATCATTGGGGGTAATCACCATTAGCTCAACCATGTGAAGTCTAGTCTTATGAGCTAGCTTGAGATGTTTGACATAAGCCTCCTTCATTATTTCAAATGGAAGACTACAAATATGCCCCTACTCCATATTAGTCACGTGTTAAACGTTTTTCCAAATATACAACTCCAATGGTTGATCCTACTTTGTATAGATAATTGGTAGGAAGTATTTTTCACTTGAACCATACCTGAGTAGATCTTTCCTTTATTGTCGGTTTAGTCTCCTATTTCATGCAAGATCCTCATGAGAGTCATTGGAAGGAAACAAAGTGTATCCTTCAATATGTCAACGGTACTTATCAGTTTGTCATCAAGTATATTTTAGGGGGTTCTAGGCTTCTTTAGTGGGATTTACATATTGAGGTTGGGTAGGTTATATATATGTATGTGTGTGTGTGTGTATATGTATATGTATACTTTCGGTTACATTTCAACCTTGGTTCAGTTCATGTCACTTGGTCTAGCAAAAAGAAACATGTAATCACTCTTCTTCTATAGAGGTAAAGTACTGAGGCGTTGTCAATGTTGACCGGGCAGTTTTTTTGATTCAACAGTTGCTCATAGAGTTTGTTTTTCGCAAGATCATCCTACAACTCTTAGGTGCGATAGTTAGAGTGCCATCCACATTGCTCGCAATCCAGTTGATCACCAATGTACCAAACACATGAAGGTCCATATGCATTAGATACGACGACTCTTTCATGATCAAGTTCTTGACTTGCAATTTTTTCATTCAAAATATTAGATGATACATATTTTCACGAAGCCACTCATTGAATCCAAGTTCTTCGATTTTCGATCCTTATTAGGATTGAAAAAGGTTGTCTTTACGTGGGAATTGTAGGTACATTCTCCTTCCTTCCCCTCAACGCTAAGTCAACCTTACTCGAGGATGTTGATGAATATTTAAATGCAAAATAGTAATTAATTGTGCACACTCAAATAAATTAATCATACACAAGAGATACTCAAGTTTAAGTAATCTTAACTTTGGGATTTTTTTAAAGGAGTAGTCTATTTATTCTACGTTTTGAACTTTACGGTGGGTTTTGGTCCGAATCCGGTAATTTTTTTTATAGTAAAATCTAAATTTGGAAGTGTTTAAATTGTGTTTTTGAATCCATAAATAGATCCAGCACACTAGGGGAGAGACACCAATTGTGGTGTGGGGTCCACGCGAACACATCAATGGACACCTGGAAAGCCACGTAACCCATACGACAGGTGTCCACCATGTGCCGACGTGTGTCCAACAGCTGCAGATGTAACTTTTTAGGGTTTTCGTGGGGTTTAGGGTTTTCATTCCTCTGTTTTTCCTGCCTACTCTACCACCCTGTGTAATGTTGCTTGGGTCCGATGTGTGGTCATTTCGGCACCTCGGTAGTGGTCCACCGGGGCTCCATTGCCCGAGCAGGCCTGCGTCTATGGTTGAACACGTCATTGCTATTAACAGAGCTCCGCAGAACCCTTCAACTCGCGCCCTGGTCCCCGTTTTGGTCGGCAATGATCTTTTTGTGGTTCGGTTCGCATGGTTTGCATCCTTATTCGGCTGGTGGCTTTGTTCAACATGCATTCTCCATTGTGCACAGCTCTCCGTGTTGGCGGTCCTGAGTGTCGCAATGTTTTCATCCTCCTGTGTCAGTTGCGGGGTCGTGGAAGTTGGCGACGACGGTTTCTTCCTTCGGTAGGCATGCTACAGGTAGGGTTTCCTACCAGCTTTTGAACAGTGTTTATTAACACTCCACATCTCCTCATGGATGATTTTGTTAACTCTTTGGCTCGGTTTCTTGGTGGCTGGTTGTGTTTGCCTGTCTGTATTGTGTTTGTCTGTCTGTGTTGTCTGCCTGGCTCGCTTTCTCTCCTATTGGCGGTCATTATTTGCTCAGTTTCAGCTCGGCTACGAGGTCGAGGAGGATGGCAAGGTCGGTTTGTGGTTTCGACGGCCCTCGGCTCTGCATACTCGACAACCTTGGGCTCTACATCCTGCAATGGATGGGATTTCCTACCAGCTTCTCCACAGTGTTTTTTAACACTTCACATCTCCTCATGGATGTTTTGGTTAACACTTTGGCTTGAGTAGGGTTGTCTTGGATTTTCTGTGGATTCTTGGGTTTGTCTGGCAGTTTGCAAGTGCAATTATGGGTTAGTGTTTATTAGTTTTTCAGACCCTGTCTGGTTACTGTTTTTATATGGTGGTGAAGCCCTGGAAAAATGGCGTGTTGAACTGCCTGCGATTGTGTAATGTGGTTCTGGTTGCTTCTGAACTATCCACTTTTTTCACACCCTCGTTGGGTGTCTCTGGTTCTAAGGACATTGCGACAGTTCTGGCTCTGCGTGCGTGATTGTAACTTGGGACAGGGTCCGAAAAACTGGTATAAAATACTTAGCCTGAATTGGCTTCCACTGGTTTATCTTTGGGTAATTATACAATTGTATACTTGTTTTTTGTTTAGGGTTGGCCTTGGAGGGTTTTGTATGGGATTCTCTGTTTTTCTGTAGCTTATATTTGGCGTTTTTGGGCATATGCGGTCACTAGTTTGTAAATGTGGTGGTTGAGGGGTTTTTGGTTTTGGCATGGTATGCAATATTGGGTGGATGAATGATGGTTGCGTTCGGTTTTGGCAGACAAATATTGGGTGGATAAATGATGGTTGCGATATTGGGTGGATGAATGAAATTGATTTTGTTAATTTAGGTCATTTTGCAGCAGTAGGTTTTTGAATGATGTGGAAATGAAATTTGCATGGCCCCTTGGGATATGAAAGTGTTGCTGATATGAAATTTATTGTGAAAGTTTGCTGGTTGAATTCTGGATATGCTTACTGTAGATTATTGGTAATTGGGAGCAATATTGTAATAAGATTTTGGAAATTTTGCAGCGTAGGTTTTAGAACTTGATATTCATCTTTATATTACTGTTTGAAGCTGCAAAAGAAATAAATGATGTGGATATTTAGTTTGGCATGGCCCTTCGTGGATATGAAAATGTTGTTGATGTGAAATATAGTGTGAATGTTTATTGGTTGAATGTTGGTTCATTTATGGATATGCTCACTGTAATTGGGAGCAATATTGTAATAAGATTTTGGTTATGTTTTTGGTAATTTTGCAACAGTATGTTTTTGAACTTGGTATTCATCTTTATATAGGTGTTTGAAGCTACAAAAGAAGTAAATGTTGTGGATATGAACTTATGTTGTGAACTGAGGCAGAAAATTTGACACAGTTTAAGCATTTGTTGGGATACACTTTAAGCATTTGACAAAGTATAAGCATTTTATACAATTAATTGACTGAATTTTTCTGATTTTTTATTATGGAATTGAGTTTAATTGGAAATTTGAGATGTGTACTTATGGCTAGTTTGTGCATGTTCATTTGTTTATTCCTCTAAGTTTAAGAGGAAATTAGAGATGCTACTTGTTTGGCTAGCTTGTGCATGTTAATTTGTTTATAGATTTGATTTTACATGCAAATTACAGATGGTACTTAAGACTGTTGTTTGTCTAGCTTGTGCATGTTCATTTGTTTTTGGATTTGAGTTTAAGTGGAATTTAGATATAGTGCATAAAAGTGTTGGTTGGCTGGTTTGTTCATGTAAGAGCAAAGTTGCAAAGAGGGTAGCAAGCAAAATCCATTTTAGAGAGATCCCATGCATACCAATTTATGTTTTTTTTTTGAGTGACTGTTATGGTTACCTTCCTTGGGTACGGAAACAAACATAAATAAATAAGAACTGCTCATTTATTGCACCGAGTGTAAACGAGGTGCTTACAACCCAGTATGGGGGAGATCATGTAATGGATGTCACATGTAACGTTTGTCACATTATGTTACAACCCAGTATGGGGGAGATGTTGTAACGTTTGTCACATTTGTCATGTTACATTACAACCCAGTATGAGGGAGATGTTGTAACGTTTTTTACATTTGTCACGTTTGTCACGTTACGTTACAACCGAGTATGGGGGAGATGTTGTAACGTATGTCACATTTGTCACGTTTGTCATGTTATGTTTCCATGTCGGCTCATAACTTATAAAAAATCAAAAGTAATTAAAAATTTCATGTTCGCTCATAACTTATCAAAAATAAAAATAAAATAATTAAAAAATTAAAAGAGAGGGATCCAATTTCTTGAGGGGTAATTTTTTTCTTAATGTGTAAAAAATTTAAGATAAAACAAAAAAAATTACACCTCAAGAAATTGGATCCCTCTCAGTGCTTGATAGATCCGAGTTTGAGATGGATCTGCGCTGGTAATAAAACAACTGCACTTTATATTAATAGTACTGAAATACAAATACAATAACTCTATCTGAAGTAGATGTCGAAACAATGCCTCTGTTTGAAGTAGATGTCAAAACAATGCCTCTGTTTGCAATAGATGTCAATGCCTAGGATTTAGGTTATATCAAGCCCTCATCATGCTTGATTGGGGCTGCACAAAAACCAGCATGCCTTGAAAACAAAACAACATTTGGTTGGCCTATACACCAGATATCCTATTCTTCAAAAGGTTTGTCACCCCCCCCATAATTTCTTGTAGGGTAATCCACTCCCTTCTCGTGGGCAGAATCTTTGGCAGAATCAAGCCCTCATCATGCTTGATTGGGGTTGCACAAAAAACAGCATGCCTTGAAAACAAAACAACATTTGGTTGGCCTATACACCGGATATCCTATTCTTCAAAAGGTTTGTCAAACCCCCCATCATTTCTTGTAGGGTTTCCAGTTGGAGACAAGTAGGGTGACCTTACTGAGGATGTTTGATTAGGATGGGTGGGGTTGGTGGAAACAAATTGAGGCCAATTTACTTGCTGCAACCAAGGAGGAATTGAATAGCCATAGGCCTGACTTGTGCTTGGGACCCCTGGAATAATTGCTGGTGTTGGATAAGATAACATAGAATGGGCCCCTGCACTAGTAGGAACAGAGGTGGGATGTAAACTTGCCTGATTATAGCGGGGTATCTGAATGTTAAAAAGATCCTGGTAGAATCGTGCAGTGCTTGCAAACGCTTCTAATGATCCTTCCATCATGTTCCTTTCATCGGTTGTTCTTGTAGTATTAGCCATCACATTCCTTTCCTCCATTTCTCTTGCATAATTTTGGTTCATCTGTTGCACCTTCCTCACTTCCTTTGCTTGCCTTGCCAACTACTTCTGGTGCTCTTTTTCTTATCGATTAACCTCTCTTGCAATCCTTTCGTGTGCCCGTTGTCCAGCTGCAATCATCCTTGCTTCCTTCTTTTCCTTTGCAAGATCTTTCTTCCTTTGTTTTAATTCCTGCAAAGCATGTTTCTTTTGTTGAGATTCAACCAAGAGGGTTATGTACTCTTCTGAAGTGAGTAGTTGTGAGCTCCGGCCCAATCGGAGAATGTTTGTCTGTCCTTCCCTTCCTTGCATTGACACTCTCTCCATTGGCAACTTTAGGAATTGGCCAAGGCTTGGTGTATTCCCTGGCAGTGCTTCTTCTGCTATGACAGGATCTTCTGCTGCTGTGTACTCTTCACCTACATCCTCGTTCTCTATGTTAGGATCTTCTATCAAACAATCATCAACATAAAAATGGACAATCTTAGCTGGATGCGAAGGCATGTTCATGCTTTCATTGTTGGTGGAACCACCAATGTGTCTGTTCAAGTTCATCATGGCCTCTGCCATCCATGATGGTTGGGATACTTGGGTTGGAATTGTCAATGTGTCATTGTTGCTGCCTGGACTGTGACAACCATCGACCACATCTATATGTGCCACAAAATCCACTTGTGTGCCAGCTTGAACACCTAGCCCCATGTTATCTTCCGCTGCTTGGTGATCGAATTGTGTAGCGTTGAACTGTTCATCATCATCGGAAGCACCAACTCCTTGGCAGTTTCCTTGAGAAAGGGACATGATGTTGTCCACAGCATATGCCTCTTGTTTCCCATCCAATTGCTCTTCTAAGTCCTCAAGAGCTTCGCCAGCCACAGCTTCTTGGCCATCCACATCAAATGCTCAGCTACACCTGGTGTCGTGCATAAAAGCATCATAATTCAATGGCCAAATACCAGTATGCCTAAAGCCAGCCTTGATATTGGAGGATGTGAGAGCCCTTTTGAAAGCCTTGCTTGCAAGCTCAACTAACTCAAACCTCTTTACCTCTACCCCTGGGTTCTTCGCCATCCATGCAACATGTTCCGACCTGAAATAAGCCTTGAAAGGCCCAAACACACTCACATCCAGGGGCTGCAACCTATGAGTGGTGTGAGCAGGAAGTGTTAACAAGTCAATGCCCAACCTGTTTGCCTCCTCGATGGTTTGCACAGCAATGTGGCTGCCATGGCCATCTAAAACCAACAAGTGTCTATTTTCAGGGGAGACACTGCATGGTACGGATGCTGCAAAGTGGCAAAGCCAATTCAAGAAAAATTCTTTAGTCATCCATGCATGGGGATGTGCAGCCATGCACGCCCCAGGTTCACAGTTTTGGATATAGTTTTGCAGCTGAGTTTTTCCCTCGAACAAATAAAACCCCGGGATTTCCATACCAATTGCATTCACACATGATAGAATGGTAATCCACTCCTTGCTCTTGGGCAGAATCTTTGGCACATTCCTGCTCCCTCTCTTTGCAATGACCCGCATGCCACAATTCCTTCTTTCTTGTGACCCTGACTCGTCGCAGTTCCAAATATGGTCTGGAGCGTAAGAGTGATTCTCATATGCAGAAGAAAGAGTGTCATAGAATTTGGAAACAACCGTGGGGCGTAGATTCAATGCCCTGTCTCTGTCCAAGCCCTCTGCAGTTCGTAGCACTAGCTCTAGATGCCTTTTTTTGAAACCATCCCACCAAGACTTACCTGGAAACCCATCTTTGAATGGGTTTGGCCTCCCCTAACAGATCTAAGCAACAGTTGATTTGAGTTGTATCAACTCTAGCCCATGTCCGAATTCAACCATCTCCTTGCACCACACCACCACCTCCTCCTCCTCTTGTTCAGTCATGACTGTAAGAGGACCTCTCCTCTTGGTTGGGTCAGGCCATTTATCCAATAATGGATTGACGTGGGTGCAATCCCATATTTTTTGGCCGCTGCTCTAACTAAAAACCCCTTGAATTCAACATCGTTAATTGCAGCCAGCATGTCTTCTTTTGTCCATCCTCTAATTGCACTGATTTTCTTCGTTGAAATGGCACCTTGCACTATGGAAGATGGTGGCAATATGGGCGATGCTGGAACTGTGGGTGGTGATGGCTCTGTCATTGATGGTGGAACCACACCATCTACCTCTTCCACAGGACCATTCTCAGAATTTGTTGTAGCAGTGTTGTCATTTGAAACATGGGCCCTTTCCTCATCCGATGATGTGCATTGTAACTGGGTACCCCGCTTCCTTGTGTTCCTTGTACGATATGCGATATTGACTCTTGGCATCGCTATGAGAATCAGCACAATCCATACATGTTACAAGTTAATGGGGTATTATATCCAGACAATTAACCTGTGAGTATTATATATCCTTCTGTGAGTATTTTAGGTTTCAATGTTAACAATAATGAAATTCTTTCACTTATCTGGGGATTCCATTTTTTTAGGGAAGCATGTTTTGAAAGATTGGAGAAATGTGATTGATAAAATCAGAAAAAGATGGAATATTGAGGAACACAAGGGTTGAATCTGGTATGGAGTTTTGGTGGTTTTAATAATTTTCATTGTGTCAATTGCTTAACAATGGAGGTTTGAAAATTGAGAAAATGTGGACTTGTTAAAGAGAAGTGAGTAAGTAATCAAGGAAGATAAATTTTAATATGGCATTTTTGCCATAGATACTAAGCTAGGGGCTACTTGTACCATTTGGTAATGTTTCTTATAAAAGAGCAATCACACTGCTATCATGCATGTATGTTGATTGTGGCCATTTTAATGTTTGTTTGGATGGTATTGAAATGTTCATATGAATATAGCTTCTCCCAATGTTAAATCACCCCTGCTCTGCTCGCCTAAGGCTCTTAATATACTGCCCGTGATCTCATTTTTTAGCTATTGAACTATTCATAGATGTCATCGAACTATTAATTATAAGAAGTTTGATCATCATATTGCTATGTTGCTTGCACTCTTTCCATAGTCTATTTAGGTTTTATTGCACTTATTGCCATGAAACTTGTGTTGACAAAAGCATAGAGATTATATAAATTATACTGCTTCGAAAGTCAGGATATTAATGGAACTATACTAGTTTTGTGATTTTAACCATTGAAGATGTTCATCACCATTTTAAATAATTTTCATATTGTTATGGATATTAAAATTAATTGAAATAGATTTCAAGATAGTTCAGCCAGACTGGTAAGGCCATTTGAAAATCCAAATTCATGGAAATTTCAGATGTGGTCTTAGCCTATGGGGCTATTCCATAGAAATAAGAATATAATATTAAGCAAAGTTGAAAGAAGTGATAACCATTCTATACTTGTTGCTTTTATCATTCCCATTTTCCTGCTTGCTTATTTCAATAGATGGTTAATTGAATACATGAAATAGGTTACTGTACATACCTGTCACACAGTGCACACACTGCTGGGCTGTTGATGGATGGTTGACACTATGCACACACCATTGGCTGATAAACGCACTACTTGGTTGAGTCCTGGCTGATAAACGCACTGCTTGGCTGAGTCCTGGCTGATAAACGCACTGCTTGAAAGATAGATGAATTGAAGGGATGCAAATGGGTTTAATTGTGTGCAAAGAGGTTGGTTTATATTTTTTTTATGTTGAAAATGATTGCTTAGGGGAATTGACATGGATTGCAGGGTTAATTCTGGGAATGGGTGGCTGGGATTGATTTGGCACCGATCCAATGGCTTGAGAATTGTATTTGCATGATCCATGTGCTCTTAGTGTGTTTAATGGATGATTTGTTGCTGGCCAGCTACTTTGGTTGAGTTTAATGCTTGATTTGATCTTGGGCGGCGAATTCTGTTTGCAGAGTTGAGGGTTTAATGGATGATTTGATTTTTTTATTTAAAAGTTTAATGCATTGTTGCTTTTGGGCATTCGTAGAGTTTTGCTGCTCCTTTTGATTTCATGAATTTTAATGGGTGATTTGATTTTTTCAGTGGGTGGGTGTCATTTATTGAGGTTGCATGTTTGAGTTGTTGAATAATTCTGGACCAGATGCTGACCCTCCTTTCACTTGTAGTATGCAGGTGGTAATGGGTGATGGAACACTAGATCCTGCTGTTTGATTGTTGCTTCTCTAGTTGTGGTTCATGAGGACTGATGTGATGCCCAGGGTGTACTTAGTAGATTAAGTATGATATGATTTTTTGATGTTCCATTTGTAATTAATGGAAAGACAAAGTGGATTCTCAATTGGACTGGATGGTTTTTAATGTTGGCATTAAATGGACTGAATACTTTCAGCTGGGGTCCTAATCAGTTTTTAAGTGTATTTTGGACTTAATATAATATATATATCTATGCATAAATATGTTGTTTAATGATTTTTCATTAATCTGGAAATGTGCAAGAATAGGGTGGTTGATGTGAGGGGAAGCACAACAATAGGAGCCTCTCCCCTAGAATACCCCCATGGCACCCAAATTATTCAATTTTCATAGCTAATATATGTGATTCTAAGTTTCTTTAAAGATTTCCAACCAGACTTCTAAAATAATATTTAAAACGTAGAATATTTAGACTACACCTTTTTAAAATATTGATTTTGTGAATTAAAAATTAAAAAACAATGTGTATGTAATTTGCATGAGGAGTTGTCTAAAAATTGGATGATTGAATCCAACATTTTTTATTTTGCAAAATCTCAATTTAACTGTGTTGTAATGATGATTTTGATGGTAGAAACCGTTTCAATACCATCAAAAACCCTTGGGACCCCCAAAATTTCACAATTTAAGAGTTGTAAATAAGATTTTAAAAATTTTCTTTCAATTTTTTTCAAAATTATACTTGAAAAATCAAAATTTTCCATTTGAAATCGTAGAATTTTTAGACTACACCATTTACATGAAAGCAAATGTTCTATAAATAAAATTCTTGATCCTCGTTGAAAAACATACACTTTTGAGAAAACACAATTATTCAATCAGGAATGTTAATGTTGATTTGACAACCCTCCAAAAAGCAAATGTTTTATAAATAAAATTCTTGGTCCTCGTTGAAAAACATACACTTTTGAGAAAACACAATTGTTCAATCAGGAATGTTAATGTTGATTTGACAACCCTCCAAAAAGACTTTTTCTCTTACTTAGCGTGCACATTTGTCTGCCTACCCCTTCATCTCAATTTTCCTATACATTTCATCATTAATGACATCAAATGAAATATGAAGTTAATTAAAAAATCACCACATTGATTGAAAAACGGTCACATTAGCTGGCGTACCTACCCATTGTTGTCCTTTTTGCCGCGTCCTTCAATGTGGGGGTTGTAGAAAACCTAAAAACTTGGTGTGAAAATGGAAATGGTTTCTCTTTTTCAACCTGCCAGAAACGTGGGGGAATACAGTAATGAGAAATGCATGAGAGGCCTCTGTTTCTCCACGGAAGTGACGAGAACAGCAATACCTATCGCAACTTGCTTGGTTGGTGGGTTGAATTTTCTTGGGTGGTGGGTTCGTTGAATCTTGGGCGTCGGCTCATTCCAAACTCTGAATCCTGCAAATCAACTCGTGTTTTTGACGGGTCGATTCAGTGAATGAATAAGCAACATCCTCGTGGGCCCTGTCTAAATTCCTACCTTCCGCAGAAGTTATAAGTTGGAGCCTGTCTAAATTCTCATCTTGGGATTGCGTTTCATCTGTTCCATGCATGCCCAGAAAAGCGTCTTCCTCCTCCTGCTGCTATTGCTGGTGGCGGAAGCCTCTTTGTTATTAATTCTGCTGTTCGGATCCCTCCAGTACTATCCGGCGCTTCTTCCCGGTGTTTGCTTACAGTCCGTTTTTTTACAGTAGCAGCAGATTCAATCTGTTGGCCGAGATGGCGAAATACATGGAAATGGTGGATGCAGGTATAAGGATCGCCGCCAGGTTTAATTCTCACTGCCCCCAGACTTCGCGCATGTATTATCATCCTGCAACTTCCAAAAATGAGGGTGAGGCCGCCGCCTCTGAAAAATTACAGATCGCTGCCTCTCGTGCCCTGCAACTTACTCCATCTTTCGCCGATTCAACGTTGGAGATGCAAGGGAAACAAGGCGATGGAGAGTCTCCCCTCGTCGTATTCGTGAATTACTCTCTCTTTTCATTCTACATTTGATCATATCCTGACATTTGAGAGCAAAATATATGGCATATGCTTCTGTTTTTTCTGAATTCTGGTACAGGTCACCGATTTCTATCGTTTGGTTCATTGACTTTTATGGCTCAAATTGAAATCGTTAACCGGCTGCAGCGTTCAAGCTGTGGATTTCTATACTTGTAATTTCAGACCGATTTGTCCTTTGCCACTGGCAATCTTGTGATGTTGTTTTGTCGAGGTTTGAAATTCTTAAACATTGAATCATATAAAATTATTTGAAAGTTAAATAATATATTAATATATTTTACTTTGTAATGAATGGTTGAGAAGACAACTTGTTTAGAGTTTGAAATAGGACTATGGCTCCAGCTATCCAACTGGTTGATTATTATGAGGATACTCTTTCTAAAGTTGAGATTTTCAATGCTTATCATAGTAGAGATGACTTGCTTAGTGGGAAACAGAGAGGTCCCTAATGGAGATTCAAAATATGGGGGTTTAGTGGTGGTTTGTCAAAAAGGAATAGATTCTTGCATGGAGGCATCAAATCTTAAGAGTGCTTTGAGTGGGTTGTACCTTAATTGATCTTCCATAACACATGCTAGTAGGGTTTGGTGGTGGATAGGTGGGCAAAGTTATTGTTGGTAGTGCCTCAGTCAACGAACAAGATTTATCTACTTTGGAAGCTTAAGCTTCTTCCAAATCTAGATTGACTATTTGAAACCAACTTGGAAGAAGGATGGGTTTGGCGACGATGTTGGTTTATTGTTTGTTGGTTGGAGGATAGGCTTCCAGTATTTGTAAGGGAAGAAAGAGGTGCATGGGGAGTGACTACGTGGAAATAAGCTAAGGTGTCTTGTGAAGAGTCACATATGAGGTGTCTAAGGGAAGATTTGTGAGTCTAGAAGATCACTCAGTTGATGGGTAAAACCCTTGAACACATATTTCATTAAATTTGGAATTATACAAGGGATCTAGAATTTAGAACTTCAACAAGATTGAGTTTTCAAAAAATGAAAAACCAAAAAATTACTTAATTCACTCATTTCAATCTTTATATTTGCCATTTTTTTATAATATTATCAATATAAGCTATATAAAATCAAATTTATATAAAGTTGAAGCATATCTTCCTAATATTAAACTTAGATTCATTATTTTATTATTATAATTTTTTAATTTGTATTAATATTTGAGTTGATCAAGGTTTACCTCATCTCATGAACAATAGATGTTGCAAGAAATTTCTTACCTATTAAGTTATCTAATGGCATTATTTGTAAGTTGAAATTATTAACCATTTTATTTATAATTTGATAAAGCATATATTGTGCATGTGTTGAATTACCATATTAGTAAGAGATTGTCTCCATTTTAGAGTGCCCTACAAAGTTATTTAATGATATAGCAGTCAATGTGTTTGTTACTGTAACAAATTTATGTATTGGCATAGTAACTTATTAATTCCCAATCTTGATAATGGGTGGCTAGAACATGGGGATTTTTTCTCAACTTCAAGAAACAACAAGAACTCGAAATGCCTAGGAATTGGCTGAAACCTCTAATACCATGAAAAATTATTAGCTCATATAGTCACTGTAATATTGAACCTGTGGATGAGGACACTACCCCTAATCATATTTAGAATATTGACTAGAAAAACAATTAGTAACATATACACAAGCAACAACATGGAAAACTAGGTCATACTCTATTTTATTTTCTTCCCTTTATATGTATTGTCGAGAACGGATCTAGAATTTAGAACTTCAACAAGATTGAGTTTTCAAAAAATGAAAAACCTAAAAATTACTTAATTCACTCATTTCAATCTATATGTTCACCATTTTTTTTACAATATTATCATTATAAGCTATATAAAATCAAATTTATATTAAGTTGAAGCATATCTTCCTATGCTTAAACTTAGATTCTTTACATTATTTTATTATTATAATTTGTAATTTGTATTAATATTTCTTACCTATTAATTTATCTAATGGCATTATTTGTATGTTGAAAGTATTAACCATTTTATTTATAATTTGATAAAGCATATATTGTGCATGTGTTGAATTACCATATTAGTAAGAGATTGTCGCCATTTTAAAGTGACCTAGAAAGCTATTTAATGACATAACAATCAATGTGTTTGTTACTATAACAAATTTATGTATTGGCATAATAACTTAGTAATTCTCAATCTTGATAATGGGTGGCTAGAACATGGGGGGTTTTGCTCAACTTCAAGAGACAACGAGAACTGGAAATGTCTAGGAATTAGGTGAAACCTCTAATACCATGAAGACGTATTAGCTCCTATAGTCATTGTAATATTGTACTTGTGGATGATGACACTACCCCTAATAATCTTTAGAATATTGACTAGAAAAATAATCAATAACATATCTACGAGCAACAACATGGAAAATTAGGTCATACTCTATTTTCTTTTCTTCCCTTTATATGTATTGTCTATTGTATGCCTTAGGACATTTTTGTCAACTATATAGCACAATAGGTACTTAGGCACTTCACTTTTTCCCTTCATTTTATGGGATTATTATGAGCCCACAAGTTTCTACATGTTTTGGACATTGTTAACTATCAATTATTACTTTGGATTATGTTGATTGGTTAAGCCTAGATTCCTTTTTATAATATAAATATAATCATCTAACATTTAAAGAAATATTCATTATTCAATACTATATATTATGATATGTGGTTGGCACTATTTTAGAGCCAACAAGAGAAAATATTGTATTGGATAAAGTCTAAGTATACCAATTAAGGTAAAAAAAAATTATTAATTAGAATATAAATTTTATAGTACAATTGGTTTTTTTTCAAATACATGAAGAAAGAGGGAAAACCCATTCTAGTTATTGCAAGTGTCCAGTATTTATTTTTGAAATGTTTGAACATATTACATTGAAAAAACATTAACTAGCTACTCCCATAGTAAAGTTTTTATAGACAAAGTCTATAATATGTTGTATGTCCAGTATTTATTTTTGAAATGTTTGAACATATTACATTAAAAAACATTAATTAGCTATTCCCATAATAAAGTTTTTATAGAGAGTCTATAATATGTTGCTTGTAAGTGCTTTACTGGACTCCATTAACCAAGTTTGATGGATCGAGAAGTGTGGTACATTTGAAATCAATGAATTAGAATAGAAACATTGAAGTACATTTTTGTTTCTTACAAATACAAAAGTGAAAACCCACTAAACTTATTAAAAGTGCATTTAACAATCAATTTTTTTTATAAGTATCTGTGTGTCATTTAACAATCAAAATCAAATTATTATGAATTTTTATTGGTAGTGCATTTAACAATCAAAATATTTTATAAGTATTTGTGTGTCATTTAACAATCAAAATCAAATTATTATGAACTTTTATTGGTAATTTTTATTGGAAACATTTTACAGATGTCAAAAGAAAATATTTTATAAGTCTAGGCGTGTTTTTTAATGATCAAAATAAATAATTTTGTTATGAATTGGAATAGAAACAAAGTAGTACAGTTTAATTTATTTTATTATAATATATATTCATGAAGTGTTTGAATGTATTATATTGAAAAGAATACGAATTAGCTAGCCCAACATTATCGTTTTAATAGATCGTATCTAGAAGATGATGCTTTTAAATGTATTATTGAACTTGATTATCCAAGTTTGATGGAGTGAGAAGTTATGTCGATCTAGACAAAGCATTGGAATTTGTAATTTCCATGTTAGATATTGTTTGGTGTTTGAACGTATTACATTGAAAACAATGCTAATTAACTCCAATATAGTTTTAATATGCCAAATTAACTCCAATATAGTTTTAATAGGCCAAAACTAGAAGATATTGATTTTAAGTGCATTATTGGACTTGATTATCCAAGTTATGGGAGAAGTTATGTTAATATAAACAAATCATTGAAAGTTTAATATTTCATGGTGTCATGTAATTTGCATGAAGTATCGTCACATGAATACATTGCAATTTAAACAAAATTTTCATATTTGTACCAAATAATATAAAACTCCTCAAATAAATTTGAAGAGAATATTCAATATACAAGAAAAATTGAAAAATGTTTCTTCATGTATTAATTGGTCCTCCAAAGAACAAAATTACATCCATGAATCATCTCCACCTAATCTCATGTTATTCATTCAAGTAGGTCAAGGATAGCTTGTACACCATGTTTATTTATCTTGGCCTTCTTGCAATGTTCTTTCTTAGCCATCCATGCCCAAACTATGGTATCAATTGGAATAGATCCAAGCTCTATGTCATCAGGATTTGGTACCCAATATTCTTCTAATACTTTTCCATTGTATTTCCCTGAACCGGGCTTCCACCAATCAACTTTAACATGAAGAGTATCACTTTCATCATCTTGAAATATATTTGAGGTGGCTTTTGCCATCCAAATCATCTCCCCTTCATCCTCGTTTCCTGATCTAACTAGCAACATCTTTCCTTTCTCAACATCATTAATAGGGTTGAATGTTGTCTTTGGCTTATTGCACTTGGGTCCAACATACACGGGTTCACCTGTCATAGTATCAAAATCCCCATCCATAATATTTGAGATTGCATGAAGCACATTACGACCAACATCTGGAGTTTGCCTTGTCTTGGGCCAGAAATCCTCAGAAGATGAATCACTTGCATCCACTATTGTATGATCATTGTAATCTTGATATAAAGTATCAAGAACTCTTTCCCAATACTCTACCTTATTTTTCCATTCTGGTGTAACAATTGGCAAATCCTCACCACCCATTGTGTCTTTCCACATTTTTATGTATGATGTTATTCCTTCTTTTAGTTCTTTTAAATAGATTTCATTCTCTTTGGGATGTAAGAAAGATGGCTTCCCTATGGGCAGTTTAGATCGACCTTCATCGTCTGTATTCCATAACTCAACTGGTTCTGACCACTCAACATCTCTTATGGATTCTTTATACCTTAATACCGGAACATCATTGAGTACAAGAAATTGGAAGTACTGAACATTAAGATGTCCAACTAGTGCATTTTTTCCTTCCATGATGTATCCATTAAGGTAGCTTTTGAAGTCATACACCTTATCAATCAGTTTAGGTGGAAACACTCTTTTTTCTTCAATTTTGCGATATGTATCCATCATCTCAGGTAGAGAATATATATCTTTACTTTTCAAGCTGGAAGACATTCTCCCATAGGTCCCGTCTATGTCTTCATGGGTGTGTCCCATGAGAAAGAACCCAACCTCAATAGTGATGAAGACACCAAGTGCAGTGAGAAGTGATAGAAACATGAAAAGATAACGATTTTTATTATCACTTGCTGCATTATCCAATTGTAACAATAAATGTGGAGGAAGAGGTTTAAAATCGATATCTTGATTTTCTAATCTTCCATCAGATAAAAATTCATCCTTGTACACTCTACATTTTTAGTAAATAGAGGTGTCAAGTAATGCATTTGAAAGTGGGTTTCTTGAACTTCCACTCTCATAAAGAAGATCACCATACATATCAAGATGTGGGTCTTCAAGGTCCCTTAAGCACTTAGCAAGTGATGTAATGGTAAATTGTGATCCCATATGTACAAATGGTAGGGAGAAATGACCAAAACCTCCTGTCTTATGCCCATGTGTTAGCATACCTGTCAATGACAAACCCAAGTTTATTCCTACAATAGATTTTGATTTGACGCGTAGCCTTGGAATTAAAGTCTTTGTTTTATCCATTTTATCATGGATAATACTCAAATACTCCTTTGGAAACCTCTCTAACATGATTATGTGGGCATAGTAGCAATGTCTTCCGCACATAACGATCTTGTTATGTTTGTTCAATCTAGCGCGTGCCGTTTCTTCCAACTCTTTTGTAGTTGCTGACTTCATTTGTGCTTTCAACACAATACATTCACCACATTTACTGAAGTTGGTGTTCTTTGAGAATGCCACGTCTCGAAAATGAGTGTTCCAAATCTTGCTCATTGTTGGTTGTGATATTAATGGACAATTGAGCTTTTCCAAACCCACATTGATCTCTTTTAACAAAGAGCTTTCTGTGTAAGTCGAAGGCAACAATATTAGAGGAGAAGAAGTTCCATCTGCTTCGACTTGACGTGTTTGGTTTGGCGAAAAATCTGAATTGTCCATTACAATTTTATGCAGTATTTCTATGGCCGCCACAATATGTGCACGTGCTTTACATGTATTGGTGTTACCATGAATGGATTCCATATGTCCTTGTTCAAAATTATGTTGGTAGCTATAGAAGGTGCTTTGAGGAATCTTATGTATCTTGTACCATGCTTTCTTACAAATAACATTACCATCAAATCTCATGTCCTTTAATTTTCTAATAATAGGAGGTAGGCCATGGCCATGGCTCTTTGACATGATAGTGTTTGAAACAAGTGAATTCAATACAAATTCCCTGATACCATTTTTGTCTTTGCATTCCATATCCCTTCTAGCATTTGCAATGGCATTCCTATCCACATGTTGAAGACAATCTTGTTTACAACATTCATCTGCAGCCAAAAGTCGGACTTCTTTCTCTTTATCTATCTTGGTTTGACGTTTTGCAACTTTTTCTCTTGTCATAGCTCGTTTAATCTTTTTATATGGCCTCAATGCATTAAGAACATTGACATCTTGATCTTTTTTATTATAAAGATCCCCATCCCATTGGTATAAAGGACTTGTATCCTCTATAACATCCCATATCAGCATTTCCATGGGTGGCTCTTTGTACTTTGTCTTGACCCTTAACATCTCACCTATGTTGTCCACCAATTTATGTATTGGCCATCTAACCAATCCATGTATAGAATTATCCCCAATCTTGCATCTTTCACAATACCCATGTATCTCTTCCACAAAAACACCAAAGTTATCTTCACCTAGTGTTTCACCCACAACCATGTCATCCTCATGGACATTAACTATCATTCCTTTGGCAATGCACATAATTGTTCCTATGCATCCATGTGTAAGAGAAACCCTTGTACATGTGAATGCAACCCTATCTTGTGGAATATTTATGGGTTGATCTTCACAATGAGGTTTCAAATCTATTTCTGGCCAAATCTCATAAGATTCTATTGCACCCCCTAGTGTTTCCTCAAATCCAGTTGGATGTGGTAAAGGAGCATCATTTTTTAACACCTTCTCAATTCTAACCACTATGCATCCTTTCTTTACAATCTTTCCATGAACCTTATTCCCAAGCTCTGTATTGAATATGGAGCCCTCACCCACCGTCACTCCATGTTGTAAAAGATCTACTTTGTCTCCAATAGAAAATGTTGAACAAACATTTGCACCTGTACACCAAACATAACAAACTTAGTATTTTCTCAAAAAAACATTCAATAAACTATGAATAATTATTAACACATGCTTTGGTATTTGATTTACCTATGGTGTGCCTCAAATCTGTAGTCCTCCATGGATGTGTGTCCCCTTCATCAACATATTCCACAATCAAATGCGGTTGAGTGACATCAATTATCAAAACCATAACATAACCTGCAACAACCCTTCCTCCACCATAATAAGTTCCAACTTCTGTAGATTCAACCTTTCCTAGCCCAATAACTTGACCATTAACCAGGAGGTCAACATAGTCCCCTTTTGTGAAAATTATACTTTCCATTGTCGCTCCTACAAATTATGTAACACATAATTGAATTATAATTTGTAGTTAAGGTTAAACCATGTAAAGTGTGCTCTTATATTTTAGGCAAAACACAATCTACAAAAAAATAATGTACTTGTAATAGCTAAAAAGGGTATGGCATCATTTTGTTGTGCAAATTAAACATTGTTCCCCACCATTTAGTCCCCACCGCCAAAAGGGACTTTACATATAAATTATGATGGAGCTACAAAGCGTAATCAAAACAAGATTGGTTATCAATGTATATAATCTTAATACAAACACAAAACTATTCTTAGAAAAACTTGTAAAAATGTCTAAAAATTTTCCATACTTAAGAACTTGTAATAGTATTGAAGGTAGTTATTAAGTAGGTTGGAATCCAGCCATGATCGATCATGCAAGTTTGTATAATCATGGAACTTGTAATAGTATTGAAGGTAGTTATTAAGTAGGTTGGAATCCAACCATGATTGATCATGCAAGTTTGTATAATCATGGCTCACTGAGATTTATTTTTTGTATCAATTGTTCAAAGTAAATTCAAATATCCTTGATTGGAGTCATCCCTATTTTAAGTACTCCCGAAAATAGTTATTTGGTGTCATCTAAACCTATATTGTAGATTAGTGAAGAATAACATCTATATGGAACTAGAGTAATACAAAATCCCAAGCAATGCTACTTGATGCCACTATTAGTATACTAATACATAGTAGAAGTTTTTTGAATTATAAGCGACTCCTAGCTTAGCGACTACTAATACATAGTGACTACTAGCTTTCCTTCTAGCATAAGCATTTCCTTCTAGCATAAGCACACATGCTTATGCTAGAAGAAAAGCTAGCACTCATTAGCTTTCCAGAAGAAAAACCCTGGGCATGGTGATTGGTGGTTGCTAGGTTATACCTTGGTCTTGTGCCATGTACTCTATTTTGAAATAAGCACATGGCACAAAATCAAGGAAAGCTAGTGACTCCTAGCTTTCGTTCTAGCCTAAGCATTTCCTTATAGCATAAGCACACATATTTATGCTAGAATGAAAGCTAGTAGTCGCTAGCTTTCTAATAGATAAACCCTGGGCATGGTGATTGGTGGTTGCTAGCTTATACCTTGAGCTTATGCCATGTGCTCTGTTTTGAAAGAAACACATGGCACCAGGGATCAAATTTGAAGGGTGGGGTCCCATTTCACTTTCAAGGGCTATGAGATATTGAACCCTTCAATGCTGCCATGTCAAAATAAGTTATTCTTTTTATTTGAAAATGTAATATTACATCAAAATTTTAATGTTTGCTGACGTAGTAAAGTCAAGAGGTTTTATTTTGCAGTGGATATAGTAGCACTGAACATTATATATGTCATATAACACAACCATATTTCTCCCCGATCTAGCGGCTAGTCTCTAGGTCACTATGCCACCTTTTCCATCTTAGCAGTTTCCCAAATTGAGCAAAGAGAACTTGTAATGCCTCTCAAGGGCATTAAAAATTTTAAACTAATTAAGTATCTATTTTATTTATTTAGTTTTGAAATGTATAAGAGTGTCAATACAAGCTCAATATACATCATGTAACCATAGCAGCATATGAACAACACATAAGCATTTTACAATAGCATCTAACAAATTTACAACATTCTATAAACAATTTGAAATCACAAGAAAAGTACCTCGATATAGAACCCGTAAGCAAAGTGTCGATCGACTACATCGACCAAACTTCCCCAGCAGGCATCCGCTAGTCGTCATCACATGTCTAGGGGAGTGCGCTACACAAACCTCCCACGACTCCAGGTTTCGGGGGATAAACGGTGGGAAATTCTTCCACCCCCCCTAATAGTACTAGGGTCAACACCCTACATCAACCATACTGTGCCATCACTATTCTAAGGGGTCCCATCATTGAAAAACCACTTTGGGAAGGTCACAATTCCTGTCAAAACTCACACTCACCCACAATTCATACAAATATTGGAATTCACAATTAAATAGCATGAAATTTGATATAACATCATTATACTCATGATGTTTAATACATCTCGTGCCCCTTGGCAATATAGGAATCCGCCTATCTCATAGCCAATTAACATGTGGTATAGTTCATCATTAACATGAACCATATATATAGCCATACCCAACTCTTTCAAGTGCCAATCCATATCACTAATACGACATTTACAAATAATCATGTAAGTTATTTTTGCAAACAACTAGATTAGCATTCTACATATGGATATTCTATATTCAATTTTGCATGTTCAAATGAAATAACATATTCATTGTCATTAATAAATTAAAACAATATTTCGAATTACCATACATGCCTCAAGGGAGTCCACATGTCCACATAACAATCATCTTGATCAATCTATCTTAGTGAAACAGATAATAAGAAAATGCATTGCTAAGCTAATTCACATTAGAGTTTTTAATTAAAGACTATCAAAATATGGGGCGTTACAGAACTATCCGACTATAGGCAACTTTTGTTCTCAATAGCTAATTATGGACCTTGTATGCTTCTTCTTTATAGCCCCATGATAGCCCCCCCCAAGATCTCGTTATACATCCTAAATCTATGGTATGATGGAGTAGAGGATGGGTTGTGAAGCATAAGAAAAATGTAGGTTGACCAAGTAGAGAGGGGATGCATAGATGGTTGAAGTTCTTGTTATATGGTTTAAGTTCATGTTTTTTCCAGACCAACCGATAAGGGCAACAAAATCAAATGGTAAAGTAGCACTGTCATTCTAAAAATCAAGATTACAAAAACATTTTTGTCCCAATTCATACAGTCGAACGCGGATTGTAAGTGTAGTAGCATCGATGGTCTTCATATTAATAAATACCAAGAATCTTAAACTGTGTACTAGAGGAAGGTGTTAATTCGATGACTGAGCAATTGGGGAAAATAGCTCATGTAATACAGTTTTAGATACAAAGTATGGATTCTTGATCTGACTCATTAACTAGATGCATGGAGGTTGGCAGAGTGGGAACTTCCCCAAATCCTCGGGTTTTTTGGAAAAGTTGGGGGGCGCATTGCGCACACCTATTTCCCGTTGGGATGCAACCGTGTCCAGTGGCAGCTGAACGGGGAAGCAATCGGTTTCAGAGTGAAAACAATGGTCTTCCTTGTCCCCTCCATTTCACAAAAGTTAAAGGGTAGCTAAATTCTCAAGAGCTTCGATCGGGAAACAATGGAAAATAGGGAAAGGCAAGGAGCACATGGAATCATATATATGCGTATACACAGGACATATGAAGAAATAAGCAATTGTTGTTGTTGCTACAATTGGGAATTGATAAATGTCGTTCTAAATAGCCTCTGACGAAGATTTGTGACAAACCCACTCTCGGGTCCAGGCTTCAAATTTGAAGCCTTCAAGGCCCATTTGAAGTAACAAAATTTCATTCAAATAATAATATTGTGTTTGAACTTTGAAGTTACAGAATTTTAATCAAATAACAAAATTTTTAAATAATTGATGGGATCATGAATGGATAAAATGATGTACATACCTGTAAATTCATAGGATGTCAGCAATCTAGTCATCCTTGAAGTTGAGCTCCTCAAAGAAAACGAATTTCTTTAAATATGTTTATGGCAGGCTGGCATTGCCAGCTTCACTCCGCAAACTCTCCTGGAGGACTGGAGGAGATAGGGTAGGTGGAACTTGGAAGTAGATCAACCACAATGGAGTATGGGTATAAGAAAAAGATTGTTTGTATTCCTGTAATATTATATATTGATGGTCGGAGCCATGGAAGCATGGAGTTTGAGCATTGAATTAATACAACAAAGAAAACACAAGGTGGGACTCGGGAGCTGCAGGATTGACTTGATACAACAAAGAAAAACAAGGTGTGAGGCTGGGAGCCGTAGACAGTAGGATTAAATTGATACATCAAAGAAAACACAAGGCTATAGGTAGGGGCCACGGGCGAGAGCAACAACCTGCAACATTACAAGAAGTTTCTGGATTGTGGATTTTGTCTAAAATGCCAAATTCGGGGCACATTAACATAATATATTATACATTGAATACTCAATTAACTCACGAAGTCAGCATTCACGAATTGGTATGTGATAACTGGTAACGTGGTAATTCCGCTGCCAACAACATGTATGAGCCACCAACCAGGTTTAATAAATTTGTTGATGCCCTTAAATGTGTTAAACACGTAAGTGCTTGCTACAAACACGAGAACTTGGAAGCGTTCAAGCCACGGACTGCTCAGTGTAACCCCGTCCACGTAAGTTGGTCAATGATATTATTAGAGGCCCAATGGTCCATGATCCATGGATGATCAAACACGTGGATATTGGAGAGTAACCGAGTCCCACTCCCAAGTCACCTAGCTAGTAGCCGCATTCCCAATTTCCCACTGAAAACTGTTGATGGGTGAAATTTGAAGCTACCCTTCTGTTGCAATTTTAAACAGTAGTGGTTAATTTAATTATTGAAGGGCTTACCATGAAATTAATTCTTTTTTGCATGGTAAAATTTGAAGTGGCCTTCTATGACGTGTAAAATGGCTTCTGAAGGGCCCTAAAGGCTTCACATTTGAAGCTTGCATGGCACAAGATCAAAAAAAGCTAGCAACTGCTAGCTTTCTTTCTAACATAAGCATTTCCTTCTAGCATAAGCACACATGCTTATGCTAGAAGGAAAGTTATCAATCGCTAGCTTTCCAATAGAAAAACCCAAGCCATGGTGATTGGTGGTTGCTAACTTATACCGTAATCTTGTGCCATGTCCTCTATTTTGAAATAAGCACATGGCACAAGATCAAGGAAAGCTAGCGACTGCTCGCTTTCCTTCTAACATAAGCATTTCCTTCTAGCATAAGCACACATGCTTATGCTAGAAGGAAAGCTAGTAGTCGCTAGCTTTCCAATAGAAAAACCTTGGGCATGGTGATTGTTGGTTGCTAGCTTATACCTAGAGCTTGTGTCATGTACTCTATTTTGAAATCAGCACGTGGCACAGGATCAAGGAAAGCTAGCGACTGCTATCTTTCCTTCTAGAATAAGCATTTCCTTCTAGCATAAGCACACATGCTTATGTTATTGGAAAGCTAGAAATCACTAGCTTTGATTTCTAGCTTTCCAATAAAAAAACCTTGGGCATGGTGATTGGTGGTTGATAGGTTATACGTTGATCTTGTGCCATGTGCTCTATTTTGAAAGAAGAACACGGAACAAGATCAAGGAAAGCTAGCATAAGCATTTCCTTCTGGCATAACCACACATTCTTATGCTAGAAGGAAAATTATCAGTCGCTAGCTTTCCAATAGAAAAAACCTAGCCATGGTGATTGGTGGTTGCTAGCTTATACCTTGAGCTTGTGCCATGCGCTCTATTTTGAAAGAAGCACATGGCACAAGATAAAGGAAATCTAGCGACTGCTAGCTTTCTTTCTAGCATAAGCATTTCCTTCTAGCATAAGCATAAGCACACATGTGCTTATGCTAGAAGGAAAGATAACAATTGCTAGCTTTCTAATAGAAAAATTCTAGCCATGAAGGAAAGCTAGCAGTCGTTAGCTTTCCAATTGATAACACTGTCCATGGTGATTAGTGGTTGCTAGCTTATACCTTCAGCTTGCGCCATGTGCTCTATTTTGAAATAAACACATGGCACAAGATCAAGGAAAGCTAGCGACTGCTAGCTTTCCTCCTAGCATAAGCATTTCCTTCTAGTATAATAACACATACTTATGCTAGAAGGAAAGCTAGCAGTCGCTAGATTTTCAATAGAAAAATCCTGTCCATGGTGATTGGTGGTTGCTAGATTATACTTTGAGCTTGTGTCATGTGCTCTATTTTGAAATAAGAACATGGCAACAGATCAAAGAAAGCTGGCGACTGCTAGCTTTCCTTGTAGCATAAGAATTTCCTTCTATCATAAACACACATGCTTATGCAAGAAGGAAAGCTAACAGTCGCTAGCTTTCCAATACAAAAACCCTGTCCATGGTGATTGGTGGTTGTTAGCTTATACCTTGAGCTTGTGCCATGTACTCTATTTTTAACGAATGCTACCTTTCCTTCTAGCAAATGCATTTCCTTTTAGCATGACACACATGCTTATGTTAGAAAGAAAGCTAGCAGTCGCTAGCTTTCCAATAGAAAAACCCTGGGCATGGTGATTGGTGGTTGCTAGCTTATAATTTGAACTTGTATCATGTACTCTATTTTCAAATAAGCACATGGCATAAGATCAAGGAAAGCTAGCTACTGCTATCTTTCCTTCTAGCATAAGCATTTCCTTCTAGGATAATAACACATACTTATGCTAGAAAGAAAGCTAGCAGTCGCTAGCTTTCCAATAGAAAAATCTTGTCCATGGTGATTGGTGGTTGCTAGCTTATACCTTGAGCTTGTGCCATGTGCTCTATTTTGAAATAAACACATGACAAAAGATCAAGGAAAGCCAATGACTGCTAGCTTTACTTGTAGCATAAGAATTTTTCTTCTAGCGACTGCACACATGCTTATGCTACAAGGAAAGCTAACAGTCGCTAGCTTTCCAATAGAAAAATAATAAGAATCTCTTTAAGTTCACATTTCCTAAAGATTCATAATAGCCTATCCCATAGAGACCATCATTTAACTTGTTAGATGAATAACTTTTGGACATGTCAACATGAGAGAATAAGTGTTTATAAATGACAAGCTTTAAAAAATCAGCGTCTTCTTCCACATTCACCTCATAATAAAACTTCCCATTACATAGAATAAGCACACATGCTTATGTTATTGGAAAGCTAGCAATCGCTAGCTTTCCAATAAAAAAACCATGGGCATGGTGATTGGTGGTTGATAGGTTATACGTTGATCTTGTGCCATGTGCTCTATTTTGAAAGAAGAACACGGAACAAGATCAAAAAAAGCTAACATAAGCATTTCCTTCTGGCATAACCACACATTCTTATGCTAGAAAGAAAGTTATCAGTCGCTAGCTTTCCAATAGAAAAACCCTAGCCATGGTGATTGGTGGTTGCTAGCTTATACATTGAGGTTGTGCCATGTGCTCTATTTTGAAAGAAGCACGTGGCACAAGATAAAGGAAAGCTAGCGACTGCTAGCTTTCTTTCTAGCATAAGCATTTCCTTCTAGCATAAGCACACATGTGCTTATGCTAGAAGGAAAGATAACAATTTCTAGCTTTCTAATAGAAAAACTCTAGCCATGAAGGAAAGCTAGCAGTCGTTAGCTTTCCAATTGATAACATTGTCCGTGGTGATTGGTGGTTGCTAGCTTATACCTTCAGCTTGCGCCATGTGCTCTATTTTGAAATAAACACATGGCACAAGATCAAGGAAAGCTAGCGACTGCTAGCTTTTCTCCTAGCATAAGCATTTCCTTTTAGGATAATAACACATACTTATGCTAGAAGGAAAGCTAGCAGTCGCTAGCTTTCCAATAGAAAAATCCTATCCATGGTGATTGGTGGTTTCTAGATTATACTTTGAGCTTGTGCCATGTGCTCTATTTTGAAATAAGAACATGGCAACAGATCAAAGAAAGCTAGCGACTGCTAGCTTTCCTTGTAGCATAAGAATTTTCTTCTATCATAAACACACATGCTTATGCAAGAAGGAAAGCTAACAGTCGCTAGTTTTCCAATACAAAAACCCTGTCCATGGTGATTGGTGGTTGTTAGCTTATACCTTGAGCTTGTTCCATGTACTCTATTTTTAACGAATGCTACCTTTCCTTCTAGCAAATGCATTCCCTTTTAGCATGACACACATGCTTATGTTAGAAGGAAAGCTAGCAGTCACTAGCTTTCCAATAGAAAAACCCTGGGCTTGGTGATTGGTGGTTGCTAGCTTATACTTTGAACTTGTATCATGTACTCTATTTTCAAATAAGCACATGGAACAAGATCAAGGAAAGCTAGCGACTGCTAGCTTTCCTTCTAGCATAAGCATTTCCTTCTAGGATAATAACACATACTTATGCTAGAAAGAAAGCTAGCAGTCGCTAGCTTTCCAATAGAAAAATCTTGTCCATGGTGATTGGTGGTTGATAGCTTATACCTTGATCTTGTGCCATGTGCTCTATTTTGAAATAAACACATGACAAAAAATCAAGGAAAGCCAGCGACTGCTAGCTTTACTTGTAGCATAAGAATTTTTCTTCTAGCGACTGCACACATGCTTATGCTACAAGGAAAGCTAGTAGTCGCTAGATTTCCAATAGAAAAATAATAAGAATCTCTTTAAGTTCACATTTCCTAAAGATTCATAATAGCCTATCCCATAGAGACCATCATTTAACTTGTTAGATGAATAACTTTTGGACATGTCAACATGAGAGAATAAGTGTTTATAAATGACAAGCTTTAAAAACTCAGCGTCTTCTTCCACATTCACCTCATAATAAAACTTCCCATTACATAGTGTTAGCACTTAGATTTTATTCCGGTTGTAAAAGAATAACACCTAAGGTAACCTATTTCAAACCAAGCTTTAGGTGGAAAACTCAGCCATTTTTCCACCAGAGAGGGCTCTCTCACAATACATATACAAGGACTGAAAAATATAAAAGTTCTCTCAAATTTTCTCAAAAGGATTTTCTGGTTGAAAAGGAAAACAAGAAACGTTGGGCATGGAGTCAAAGTTTCAAATATACAATATACCAGTAAGAGATTTATACCAAACAGATTTCCACAGAGGCAAGATAGCAATCATATTATAGTCAATTTGATTTTTTCAGGTGGTACACAAAGAAATAATGACATTCCATCAACAACGGGCATCTAACTTAGGATGAATCCATTGTCAACTTTGGAGAAAATAGTGAATATTTAAATGATATAAAACGAGGCATAACCAGTATGAATCTTGAATTATTTCAGACATTCATTTAAATATAGAAGAAAAACATAATGGAAGATATAACAAAGGAAGTGAACATGCACATATAAAGATAAAGAAAAAACGGACTGTAAAGCTGATCAACACATGAATCTCTGGTCTCAAAAGATGGGTATTTTCACTGTACTGTTTTATTTATCAAAAAATAGATCTCCAAACATACACTGTCTCTCAAAAAATTTCCAACCCCTTCAACAATGACTCTCATTGTTCTTATACAAAATTTGGAAGAAGCTTGACATAACTGCTTCTTTTAACTAATAACTAAAAATATTTTAACTTAAAAGATAACTGTCTTTGAGCAATAGATAACTGTCTCCAAATAATATTACAAATTTAAAATAAAAGTATCCTTTTTGCCACTTGGCAAAAATTTTGAATATCATCTTTTCGCCACTTGGCGAGAGTTTTGAAAGCCTCTATGAATGGACAGAATATCTTGTCCTTCCATATTTTTCCACATAAGTCCACTGGTCGGCCGCGGGTAAGTCATAGTTGGTCATTTCCTTCACCAAGACTCCCATTTCAACATGACCTGCATAAGAAACAGGAAGAAGGTTTCCACAGGTTGAGATTAGCATATTTAAAATTTCAAACTCCTATGATATTTTCTCCATTACAATTTTCCCTGTAAGCATATGATCCAGCTGCTGGAACTTTCTGTGATCCATCCTTATATCAAACAGCAATCTCTTATAATCATTCGGAGGAATTAATTCATTTTTTTCATTCCAAAAAGCAGGGAACCCTTTGTTTACTAATTTTTCAAATTGCTTTTTGAACTTTACTACTTCTTCCTGTATTTCTCCAGCTTTAGCTTCAACATTCTCAACATGCGAGTATTTCCCCAAGATCCTTCTGGCCCATGTGATGACTGAAATTCTGTTCATTATATTCATGGCTATTAGGTCTACTTCTGTTAGACTGTTTAAAAATGTTATTGCTTTCTGGGCTACGTCTTTTGGCTTTTTATTTAAGCTTTCCCTGATGGCTTTGCAACTTTCGAAGGCATCTTTGACCACCTTTTCTTTGACTCTTATGTAATCCAGATATGGTCTTAGTTTCTCAACTTCTTTTATAATTTGGTCCCACACCAGGTGTTTACAACCTTGCATAGCAGCTTGCCCTGTCACATGAGCTGCTAATCCTTTATTATTATTACTTAATTCCTGATTCTTTGTTTGCAAGGTTTTTATTTCTTTATTTTTGATTTCATTCTCTTCTGTTAGATTCTGTATTTCAACCTTCAATTCTTTGATTTCATTTTCCCTTAAGCTTACCTGGGACATAGCCTGTAAAATATCATCTACTCCCGTTTTATCTTCCCGTGTGTCTGTTTGTACTTGTTGTTGACCACTTCCTGCTAATATTTTCCTCGCTTCTGCCAACTGTTCTTCTAAAATGATTTTCTCTTTTTCCCACCGATCTTTTTCATCAGAAAGCTTTAACATTTTAGCAGTAACATCATTGACTTCATTAGATAATTCTTCTTTTTCTTTTTCCAATATTGTCAATTCTGCTCCTTGGATGAGTACAGTGTCTGGAATTTTTAATTTTCGTCTCAACATCTGGATCGTATCGTCTTTCTCTTTGAGCAGTTTGGTTGCTGCATCTCCTTCTTTATTTACCAAATCTACTTGCAATTTTTTAATTTGTTGCTGTCGAGACTTATTCTCTGCCTTCTCCTGTCTCCATTGATTATTCAATTTATCCACTAAACTTTTCAACTTGTCTGCTCTTAATATGGCTCCCAAATAGTCTGAATATATGACTTTTTCAGTTTGTCTATGCAATAAAATTTTATCCGGGGCATTTATTTTAGACAAATCTATATTCATTTCTGAAATCTTATTTTTTGTGACAACTGAAAATTTCAAGGAATTTTCCCTGATATTTTTGCTAGTAAATAAGCTTACCTCAGTACTAGATATACTTCTAACCTTCGGAAACAATTGACTGGTTTGTTTCGCGGACTCCTGTTTATTTCGACTATGCTCATCAAACACATCCATGATATTCTGGGGTCTATTTACATGACCCTCTACAGGGGTTTCTTCAATGTTGTACTCTTTAACTGTAACCTCTGGTATTTCTTTTTCAGTTGTTTTAGCCTCTTCTGAAATTGTTGTTAACTCTTGTGGTTCATTCATTTTCAATCTTTTTCCTCTTTCTGTTTCTTCATCTTCAATGATCATTATGTCCTGTATGGGTCTTTTAGATCCAACCAATGCACTATCTATTTCGCTTTCTGTCCCTGTTGTTGTGTCAATCAATGCCATTTCTTTGTCGGATGCATCCAGAATGATTTCTTCTTTATATTCTAGCCAATTGACTCTGTCCGACATTCCTTCAACAATCTGATGGTTCAGGGCCTTGATACGATGCTCCGTTCTTCGTTTTGATATGATGTTTAACGGGTCATACTCCATAGCCGTATCTGACTCAAAATTCATATCCTTCAACAACTTCTCTATATACACTACAACATTCTTATTCTTTATTGTGAACGGACCAAATGTGAATGGGTATTTAATGTCTGTAGCTTGTCTGTGAACCAAAAAATTGTTATCTTCCACAATCAACTTTTGTCTTAAGAATTCCAAGACAAAAACCCTTAAAGTAAGAAAAGATGGTAACACATAGGGTTTATGTCTGAACCCATATAATCTGATTACTGTACTGTCTTTCGACAAAAACCAATCTCCTGTTGCGTATTTTGTACTCAATTGCATGGATGCCTGCATTTTCGGTAGTACTATAGGCATATTTTTTCCAAAAATCATTCTATAAATCTCTGAAAGCATGTAATTGATGTAATTGAACATGTTATTTTCTAGTAAAGTCGTGAAAATGATTTCTGGGAACTGCAACTCGTCTTGACTCGCTGTCATAATCATTTTCATCAAAAAGACCTGAAACCTGAAATGTCTGAGAGTGGGAAAATTGACCATCTGGTCATGAATCTTTTCTGTTAAAAATGCTTCAAAATTAAGTCGAGGGATTTGATTTTCACCAATCCCTGACTGGACTGTACTCATTTTGTACAATAAACTCAATTGAAACTCGGTTACATACAAATACGTATCCAAACCTAGAACTACGGCCAATAATGTGAAAACTAACTGGGTATTTTCATTAAAAAGATTGATATCTATAGGGTATGGGACCTCCGAAATGCTGGTCTCTGGCTTGAGACACGATGACAAAAAAATTTCCCTATCATTTTGAGAAACATGATGATAATTTTCAATAATGGAGACTTCAGAGAAAACCTCAGGGTCAAGGGTTTGGGAACAATCTACTTCTAGTGCTTTAATTAACTCTGCTGGCTTTATTTCGCAAATGACTCGGGTTTTTTGGCTGTTTAGAACGACTTTCTCTTCCCGGGAGTAATTTTCGACACACCATGATACGAATTCTGGGAAAGAAGGGATTTGGTCGGGGCAAAAGGCTATCAAAGACGACTGGTGAACTCTGTGGGGGTCTGTCCCTTCCTTTAACAATTCAGACAACCTAATTTTTATATCAGATATTGGAAACCTAATTAGGGTATCGTAGACGTCTTCGTCTCTATCCTCTAGGGATTATTTTGATTTAAAAACGTCTATATCGTGCACAGTCTCCATTTAAACGTTTCTTTAAACAAAATTCTGTTTAAAAAAGTAGGATAGGTCACCCGACCCTACCTGTATGTACCCGCCTTTCGCCTTCTGTCGCAATCGCAGACCTCCACCAGTCTTCAGAGCTCTTCGGGATAGTGACACATGCAGAATGCCGTTATGTGGAGCCTCTTTTGTTTTATATAAGACTTTTGAATTAACTTCCCTGCACCTTTATGAATGCGGTTCATATCTGACCATTGATCTCGAGACTTTGTTTTGGACCGTCAGATCTCGCCTCCCTTTATTCCATTTGGTGGTATCTGTGATCAAAAAGCTGTTTTCTTTTCCGGTTTACTCTCTGCGCAGATCAGCCACCTGCTGACACCTATTCGAGTGGTTTATTCTCCGCGACCACTCTTCCTCATATCCAGTGTGCACCTTCCTAGATGCGAATGAAACAATGGCCGTTGATTTGATTAAGGTTTATATCGGCCCTCCGATTGCTACAAAGTATAACTCCATGTGCTATGACCCCGCCACGCTTGCTCTATCTGCCACGTATCAGGTCCCACACTGCCACATGTACTGACCCCACCGCGCTTCCATATTTGGTGGTTCCGCCCGGCGCTATGGTGGTTTCCTTTACCGCTATATTACATATGCGGAAGGATGAGGTTTGGACACGTGTCCCGGCGGTATTGAGTCCGCTACCGCCCACATCTATTTGCCGCCGATCACTTTGGCGATGCGGGAAGCAATATCGGTCGTTGATCGGGATTTTTGACATCTCCGCCACCGAAACTTGATCGAGGTATAATCTTTTCACAAATTTGCTTTCGGACTTTGCATAAGTGGGTTTTTTCCTCTTGTTTTTGAATTGTCAACCTTTTCTTCAACCTCCTTTGTGATAATTTCTTCCTTTTTTGGACATTTTAGCAAACTTTTTGGATTTAGTCATTCTCAAACCTTAGTGTCAACACATAGAATGCCAATCTTTTCTCTTGTTACATGAGAATTATGTCCAAATACAATGTATAGTTCAATGCGCTTTGTGTCAGTGATTATTTTAGCACCCATCTGCATTTCATAGTTCAATACATCTTCCATCCTCTCAAATTCCTAGTGTATTTTCTCTATATCTAAAAAAATTGGATTTCTCTTTTATGATGGTCTACCTCTATACCAAGCCGGTAGATGTTGCAAGTTTGTTGAATTGTAGCAACAAGGGAATGCAAATTGTAATTATTCTTTCCACGGAACCTCTTCAAGAGACAACTTGAAGTTTTTATGATATCATCTTTACATCTTACCATGGATTTGGCATTAATGTTATTTTCCCAGCACCATTTCTTCCTTCTGAATTTTCGTTTATCCTCCCACTTCTTGTAAACTGAGAGAAGAGTAAAAAGGTCTCCATCGAGATGGAAGAAACAAAGTTTTAAACAATCAGACTCTGATTTTTCTACCTCTGTACCAACCTTAAAAAATATCCTTCTTGCAATTTCCATCAAAGCTCCAAGTACAAGGCCCTCCTTACATAAACCCTAATAAAAATTGTCCAAAGTAATTGTTCCTAATCAAGGTTGGATAACCAACTTCACAAGTTTCAAACATAATTCAGTTAATTTCAGAACTTCCTGGCCACAAATCATTACACCTAACTGCACTAAATATTTATCAGCCATACTAATTGTCTCTTGGCTTGAAGATTGAAAAAAATCCAAAGATTCAAGATCGTGAATGGGAGACAAGAAGGACATAAGATATTGAATAAGTGTACTTCTTTTCGAGTATGGGATTCGTTGGTCTGTATTCAAAGCCACGTTCAACTACATATCTTTCAAATCACCAGAAGAAGCCTATGGAATATTTAAAGTGCCCAAAATTTCCTTCATTTTTTCTTCAATTAACCAATCCCATTGAAACTTCAAGTCCATCGAGTAAGAGTCACAAATTCGCTTCTTGTTGCGCACTGTCACCATCAATACTTCACCTACGCCGCTTGAGACCTTCAAAATATTATCTTTACAAATATCGAATTCTAAAGAACCTAAATCAATGAGAAATTCCTTTATCCTACTGTTGGCCCAGGTGCTTAAATTTATTTCGTCCCAAGTTCCTGCACGATTCCAGACTGATCCCAAAGGAGCTGATTGTTGTTGTTGATTTGATAAATCCTCCACCGAGATTTTGCAGGGAGTGAAAAGTTTTGTCGCTTCGGTTGTGGTCATTACTAAACCTTGTTTTCCATAATTATTCATTTTTACATTGTAATGATGAAAATACCTTGCAATGCGTAGAGTACCATCCATTGCTTGAGTCCACGTTGAATTCAAATATAGATTCTCATAACACTCTACTTCAACATGTCCATATAATATTTTACTAGAGCAAACCGTTATGTTTTAGGTGCTAAATCACAGGATATTTCTGGGGGTGTGGCTAGAAGTTTGGCTTCTACCTTCACTCTTTCTCGACCACATGGATCCTCTACAAGCTGCTTTGAAGCAGTGGCCGTGATGTTTTCCACCTTCTCATCATAAAACATGAGCCATTGGTCACCTCTCTTCACTATAGAAATGTAATTCCCATCATTAACCGTGCATCCCACATGCACCACAACATCAAATGAAGAATACAAAAAATCATCTGCTTCTCCATCTCCACAATTGTTAATTAGCAGTATGTACTCCATGGGGAATGCAACATGATAGAAAAACTTCTTGAATCCCTCCATTTCACCTTCATGTACTGTGTATTTGAAACCTTTTAGCTAGAAAGTGAGAACTTGAGGTGCAGATTTGACCTTCAACTTCTTCTTGGCATCTTGCAAATGGCAGCAGTTGTCACACCAGCACTTGCTTTTCCCACTCAGTTTCTCCATGGCGCTGAAAGAACTGAGATATCTCAACAAATAATAATGTTGTTGTACCTCCACACTTAGATACTCGTCTCTACATGTTACCCTCTCGCAATAGGAACATTGAGTTTCATTGCCGGAAAGTGTAGGGAATTTGAAACATTTGAGATTCTTGAATTTATCCCAGACAGAGATAGAGAAGTTACCTAAATCATTGGCTCATGTACGAAGCCTCCTGTTTCTTGATGTTAGTGGGTGCAAACATCTATGTGAGCTGCATTAGGGCATAGGTGAACATAAGTCTATGGTATATCTGAATGTGAAGGGCTGCAAAAATTTGAAGTCGCTGCCTGCTGGAATATCGAAACTCATATGTCTACAGTTGTTGAAAGGTGCTGTTCACCTCAAGGATGGGACTTTTGGGGCTATGACAGAGATGCGAGACCTCTCCTTCAAATATATTGATCCCTGCAGCCTTCTCAGTCTTCCCAAAGACATTGGTGTCATGAAACGCCTTGAAATTCTTCATCTAGGTGGCTGCGAAGTCCCGAAATGGATCTTTCACCTCCAAAACCTCATGGAGCTGAAGTTAGTTGGTGATAACGATTCAGAACATTCACCTCGAATTTTGAATGTTCTAAAGCGGGAAAATTGAAAATTCGAAACCTCATGGAGTTGAAGTTACTTGGTGATAACGATTCAGAACATTCACCTCGAATTTTGAATGTTCTGAAGCAGGGAAATTGAAAATTCAAATTCGAATTTTGAATGTTTGGGGGGAAATGAAAATTCAAATTTTGAAGGTTTGCGGGAAATGCAAATGCAAATTTTGAATGTTGACTACCATTCAAAAATACACATATTAAGAGAGTGGTTGCAGGCAAGTGCATGTAAAAAGCTTGGATGCGCCACTTTCAAAGCCCTCAGCTATTGAATATCTTTCTGCAGTCACCTGTTCTCTTCTGTAAGGGTTTTGTGGCATCTCTTTAGATATTAACAGTCCACTTCTGTCCGCTTCATCTTTGTCGTATCATATATACATAAAAATCAATCAATATTCAAACTTCAAATCCATCCATAAGACTTGATTGGTAAAAGAGGCTAACCTGGCTCTTCTGTTATGGAACCATAGAATTCTACTTGATGCGGGCGAAGGTTAAGCTGAGACTACTTATATTGTGAAATCTGTGTCGAAATAATTTGTCCGCGATTTATGGAAGCTTTGTCCACTTAGAATATATTTTTCCAAGAGCGTTGTATCGTGTGAATTCTGTGCAGAAATAATTTGTCGTCTTTCATTAGTGTCAGCTCTGTTCGCTCTTAGTAGATAACAACTTAAAACTCTTAGACTCCGCACATGGAGAAAAGAGGGGCGGCCCTGTAGCTCAGCTTCACTGACATTGCAGAGGCCAAAACCCCTGTTCTGCTCACATGAAACATTGC
Source organism: Larix kaempferi (assembly GCA_027924585.1). Taxonomy (NCBI): domain Eukaryota; kingdom Viridiplantae; phylum Streptophyta; class Pinopsida; order Pinales; family Pinaceae; genus Larix; species Larix kaempferi. The sequence continues at coordinate 41,492,760 of BSBM01000299.1, forward strand.
AAAGCGGAGGCATTCTAAATTCCAGCGCAGTAAAACTTTAAATTTTAAACATTTAGAATAATTTTATTGGATACAAAAATAGTTGTCAGTCTTTGTAGGACAGTTATCAACCTTTATCCTTATTTTCTATCAGCCTTAATCATAATTACCATGGAGGGTCATAATTGTCATTTGAGGGGCCTCGTGCTTTCCATGCTCATGTGCGAAGCCTAAAAGCTAACCATTCAGCTGCAGAGTATTAAATGCAGCAGCTCAGTTGTTAGGGTCCCTTGGATTTTGAGATTCTCCAGATCCAACCGACTCAAGCACTGAGCTGCTGCATTTAATGCTATGCAGCGCAGTGATTAGTTCTCCTAATAGAAGACAGCAGCAATCATTAATCTACTTTAGGTTAATTAATTTTTATCCAATAATTATGATTTGATCATTACATTGCTTTGCCTTAGTCTAATTAATTTTTGTCGAATAATTATGCTTTGATCATTACACCACTCTCAACTTTTGTACCTATTTTTGGCATTTCAAACTCCAAGCATTCCAATCTCCAACTAAGTATGACATGTCAGTTTCCTCGGTATGCACTTTTCACATTGTCGTAAATGTTATCAGGACTTCAAACCTCATTACTTGTTCAAGGTAGTGGGTTGGTGAATTAAAATTGGCATCTTGCCTCTCCCTGTTCATTCTTCCGTTGTGGAAGCCCATCCCCTGCATTTGCTTCTCAACCAGACATCTCACCCTTTTGCAGCGAGACCCCTGCATCTGCTGCTTGAGCAGGTTCTATTCTACTCCATGTTCTGTTCTACTTTTGTTTTATAGTTGCATAGCATTTCCAATGCAAGGCAAACAACTACAAGTTACACACCAAATTGGCGATCAATCCTAAATCTCTCTATAAACTTAATAGGTAGGACTAAACTATTATGACCCAACACTAAACTTTTCCATCTAGGTCGATTGATCCATAATGTAACGTCCGGAGGGATCTAATGGTCAGTGAACCATAGATTTTAAATGGCTAATGTCCCATATATTTTAAACGGTTAATGTCGCATAGGTTTTATATGGGGTTTCCATGAGAGGAAATAAAAATATTCTACTCTAAATGCCATCTTTTTGCAACTTATAATGTGTTAAACCATATCTTTATGGTTAATGCCTCATAGATTTAAAATCATATCTCAATAGATATCAGTGATTTTACTATCCCCTTCTAAATATATTTTGACCATTAAATAATTGAAAAGAGAGATAAGTTAATATTAAGTTAATTTTAAAATTACAGTCAAGTTAAGCATCAAATCAATTGGATATATAAAATTATATACATCAAAACCTTCAACTTAAGAAATGTGATTTTCTTTACAATCTTTCATTAAATGGATATTTCCTACCAATTTCATTGAATTTAGGATAGTTTTGGAATGCCCTAAAATAAAGTGGAGAGGATTTTATGGGGAAAGGAAATTATTAAAAGAAATTTGAAAACCTAAAATGCAAGATAAGCACCAATTCTCATATTTCATAATATTAAGAATCACTTTCAAGTGAGGATAGATGGAAGTGGATACATTATGGAAGTTATCTTAATGTAGAAAAGTAAGCAATGTGCTATATCCTCTAATGAATGATCTTATGAAGTGGAAGAACCATATAAACTGAAAAAGGCCATCAATAACACTAATCACTAGACTTTGTAATATTTGTAGGTTCATATTGACCTTCAACAATTAAGACACTAGAAATGGATGGGATGTTTGCAAAACTTTATCTCATAATCATTTATAAAAATGGAAATATAACACATAGGAAGACATCCTATTGATTCTATGTGCATTGAAGATCATATCTTTAGCTAATTTGGTGCACATGGATCCTTTCACTCATGATTCATACAAAGAGGAAAGAACATAAGATTACAATTTCATGAAGATATTTCATGGATACAAGGCCAAAGTCATGAAGAATCAATTAAAGTGACAGCAAGATTTAGTATCATCTCCAAGATGCATTTCTCAACAATATATATAAGTGTTATACACCTATATAGGTGAGAGAAAAAAACTAATAACAGAGGCCCATAACTTTGATGTTGGAGGCCATTTTGGTTTTGAGAAAACAAATAATAACTTGTAGATATGTGTCTTGTGCCAAATTCAGGAAGATGTAGATTGGTTCATTAGAGGATGCATACGCCATTGCATTAGTAAGACCAACAATGGGAAGGAAGGTTTATATCAACATATACATATAAGTACTAGACCATGGGAGAACAATGCATTTTGTGGGAGGTTTTTCAAGAAGCATGTTACGGATTTTGTAAATAAAATAGCTTAATAAAATAGTGTATAAACCAATGTACACCAAATATGAGAGTGAAACATAAATCCTAAAGTTATAATAGAGATGAATTAAATAATAAATCCTTATATTTATTCTCCATTATTTCTGGATTCATTGTGTTAAGGAGGGGTTTATCGATGTTTCATACCTATGATACGCAATCCATATTCTTACCTATCATGAAGATGGACTACATATCATAGGTCTGAAACGTAGATAAACCCCTCCTTAACACAATGAATCCAAAAATCATGGAGAATAAACTAGCACACTGTGAAATCCTGAGAGAGAAAAATAATTATATTCATTAAGAGAATCCTTAATTATAATGATTGTAACTACATCTCTCTATATAATATTCCCTATCTCTCCATATAATATCCCCAATTGTACTTGTGGGTCCCCTATTAGGGTTATCCCTATTAAATATTCATGTAACCACATTACCTATATATTCAACCCCATATATACATCCCATGGAGTTATAACATATCACCCCATAAAAAGGATTCGTCATCGAATGTTTGTAGCTAAGGCTTTTATATGTGATGAAACCTAATAATAGTAATGGTTATTTATATTTGTTCTCTCTTGCTACTACTATTGATTATCCATCCATCTATATTTAATTTTTTTTTGTCAATTCTTCATGGCTTCCTTTCCTTTGATTGCATGTGCATTATTATAGCTTCTCCAATTTGTTATAGTTTTTGTTCTTTGATAACATCACATTAAATAATGGTCCCTTTTTGCCTCATTATATGAACCATTGATTATTTCATCTTCATCCTTTGTAATGTTGACACTTATTGTATTTTTTCCGATATTTCATTGTAAAGAGGTATCAATATGGTTCCACCATTAATGGTGCTTCGTAAATTTTGATGCCCTTATCACCCCCTCTCCTTTTTGGTACAATGACATGCTCCAACTATTATAATTATTGACCTTCAATTGCTTCTACTTTTGAGATAATAAGATCATATTTTTCCTTCATATTCTGAAGATGATGTTCAAATTCAACAATTATTTTATGGTGACCTTCTTATACCTTCTCATCCTTCTCCTTTTGTACTAAATGGTTGATGTTATCCATCATTCTATCCTTCTTCGATTATAAATTGAACTTTTAATTTGACATATATTCAAAATTTAGGGTTTCTTCAACCTTCTTGCCAACATAATATTCAAGTGTTTAGGTAGTTTATTCATCTATAATCTTTCAAAATACTAACTAATGACATAGACCATATCCTTAGTCATATTATATGATTCCTAAAAGTGATCTCCCCGCAAAGTGATATTCTTAGCACGTACTATAGCAATGTAAGATAATCGAAGAGTTTATGGAAGCATGGGTATAGGCAAAAATAAGGGACTTCCTATATACCCAAAGGTACATGGAAGATTAAATTTCTAAGCATATTTTATGTAATGTGGTACTAATTGCTAGATACCAACATAGGTTCACTAGGGAGCCCAACCAAGTGACTCAAATTTCCTACATGTATGTTTCCTAGTACTGTTTTTTTCCTAGTAAATAGCATATATTTGTGTTTAAAGATGCTTGAACATGTTTCTAGCTTTAAAAAAAATGTAAAAATTGGACATGTTCTAGCATTGGAAATGTAACAACCCAAAAAAAAGGAATGCAGAAATTTTAAAACTTTTATTTCCTTTTATTTTCACTATATTGAATATTTCTATAATTTCTCTCATTTCAACAACATACATCTTTCCCTACCACGATTTAAAATTTGAGAGTTATACTTCTTTCCCTTTTCAAGGATCATACTCATACACTCATAACCTAAGCCAATTATATAAAAATGATATATATGAGACTCATTGGAAACTCCTATCTCTTGTAAGTAAATTTTGTGGCTGAAAACCAAATGTGACTTTTCACCTGTTTAAAAGTCCTTTGATTTGTCGCAAGATAATGTCTTCATTTTGACATAGGCAACATATCCTATTGCTTATTTCGTTAGTATTATCATTTTATAATGGACAACTTCCCACAATAATTCATTGTGAAATTATCATAACAATTTGTTGTAACTATAAACAATGTCATAAACACCTCTACAAATATATGAGTAATTACGATAAGTTCTAACATTTGTTTCTTTTTCAACAATCCCAAAGTATACATATCTATGAAAAACCAATGCTCACACTATATATCTGCATATCTAGATTTATGAGAAAAATATACCCAAAACCATATGTAATTTTCATTGATCAAAAGTAAATAAACATAAACTATAAATATATTATCGGTAATCATATATATATAAAAACTCCACAACCTTCCATTTTAAACATATACAAAATTCTCTACTTCCATATGTATCCATAATAAACCATGCAACCCTCGTGAGAATCAAAACTCATATTCTTTTATCAAGAGCAAGACAAAATACAGTGTTATCATAACATTTTAATAAATACAATTTGTATGTAATTAACATAAATTTTCATTCCAAGCCATATGGATTATTGAATTTCATTAGTAGTTCAGCTTGGATATTCAACAGGAGTTTGGCATAGGAGACAAGGGTGACAACTAAACCCTTAAAGTACATATGGACTCTAAGATTCAACAAGAAAATGTGAGAGGAAGGCGTCGAGCAGAAAAGAGTTGTCACATAAATGAGCGATCGCTCAAGGGAGTTAACCAAACTGTTTTTCTCCGCTAGGGTCAACCTTCAAATATTATGAAGATTCTACCACAAGATCTACAATCGAGAACCGAGGGGGTATTAATTCCCAACTATATCGCACCATCACCATAATAGACTGATTGTTTTCTGCCCAAAACACATCACTCAACTGCTGCATCACAACCCAAAAATAATGGGCGGATCTCACAAGGAAGAACATGAAAACGCCGAGTTGACAAGTAGGGAAACATTCCAAAAAGTTATTGAGGGTTCTTGTCTTTCACTTAACAGTAAGTTCACGAAATTTAACAGTTATTTGCAGACCATGACCATCTGCACATCACATGCACTCCACAAACGTATTACACATGCCTTAATACCACAATTCACTTGGTACTTAACACACAATCACTTCAAATATATAAAATAATCGACTTAACCCTCCAACCTTTAAATCGAGGTCCCTGACACATTTCACAATCTTTTGATAGATCGGTCTAGGGCTCGCTTCCTGCATTTCACATACTTAGTTTCTTGAATATACAGACAGGGAGGCGAACGAAAGGATTGAACACAGATAACAATTCTTGATTGTAACCATATCCGAGAGCATTAACATGATCATACACAAAGAATTACACTGAATAATAAAATTTGAATGAATTCATGTGCTAGCTAGAGTTAATATATAAGGGAAAGCAGGATGGCAAAGTGCGCAGGTATTTCCCATGAGATGTTGCAGTTGTTTCTATGAACATTCCACGCACTAAACCCGACTAGACCAGAAATTAAACCCGACTAGACCAGAAATTGGATAGTATTTGGTTTAGGGACTGAAATTTTGTTAAGAAAATGCCAGAGAATTTGATGAGACAAGAATTCCTTGTAGCACTAGGAGATAGGATTACATGGCAGAGAGATGTACCTGGAACTAATGTGGTGCTGTCAGGATGATTCATGGAGATGGATGAAACACCGAATGAAATGCTGCTGGCCACCCACGCTCGTGAAGGTTATTTCGGCCTGCCAACTCCTATAAAAAATTCATTACACATATCTTGAGAGCTGGAGATACCAACAGAAGCAATTTATGGAAATAACAACAAATAATGCATACGCTGAGGCTATTTAGTTTATATACCAGTTGGTGAAAGGAGGAAATGTGCCCTAAGCAGGAATAGACTGGATCTCGTAGTTGATCATGTGCCTTGTAGGATGTGTGACAACTGTTTGGCAGCGCTAGATTATGAGAATATATAGCAAATATTTCCAGACAATGCTCGCCCCAAAAATCTTATGAACTGTTGCAAAATGCTCACTGCCTTCATCATAGCCTTAGTATGGAGAGAACAACATTCTTTCACCCATTTCATTCTAAGAAACTTGCAAGCCCTGAAGGCGCTCCTCCAATGCACAAGATTTGAACTACCGAGTCCCGACGGTGAGTTTTCTGAGGTATCCTTGATGGATCTTTTGCCATGGCGAAGAATGGAGGAAATTGGTGAGGAACCATCCTTTGGTAACTTTCGTGGAGTGCGGGCATTTGAGATTTGAAATTCAAATTCGCTTTTTTGAACACCGTGTCTGAACATTGAAGGGACAGGATATATATATTATGCATTATATGCATGGACTTGGTATATGACATATATTAGATTCTTAATAAATTTGTGGTCAAAATAGGTTATTTTGATATAAGATTATTTTATTTTTTATATATTTATTTCTTCTTCAAATATAGGATCAAAATAAGATTGAGTTACAAATTTTTTAATTGAACTAGCTCAGACTTTAGAGTGCTAACAATATATTAAATGAACTAAATCTGTGAAGTTGGTTATTATTACAGCAAACTAAAGAGTTGATGGGCATAATTCTATGAAATCATATTTATGCAGACTAAGTACAATGCTTCAAAAGATATAAGTTGAAAATAGAAAAGCACTACAAACATAAAAGTTGAAACAATTTTAGAGGGCATACAAAACCAAATTATAATAAGGGAATTTCTCTACTCATTTTCATTACTCAAACATAACAATATATATACACATTTACAACATTTGCCTTACCACTATGTTTGAGGTCCATGGTAGACTCTCTCAATTGCCATGTCTCAAGACCATCTAGCTAACCCCTCTCAAATGACAACCATTTTTTTATTATTCATGTTTACTCATGGTGCAGCTTCCCCTACGCTTCATCCATCTTCAACTACTCTTTAACTTCCATATGACTACTTGAGCACATCTTTGTCGCTTCAACTTCCACATTGATATTTCATCTTCCCTTAGTGCACTTCATATGTCATGCACAGTTACCCCATGCTCATCATGTGCACTCATTGTCATGCACATTTTTGCTCACATGCACTTGACTCATAGTTGGAATAACTAACTTGCATCCTCCTTGGATGCACATTCCACTTGAGCACACTCCTCAAAGTATCACATGTTTTTTTTGTTAATCCATGCATGATCGACATTATGTTATTTTCTCTTACCGTACCACATTATATCTTCTATGTTTTCTTTTGTATCAAACTTGCTTGTGTAACACTAGCATGTACCAAGTACTGGTACATGCTAAGTACTGTGCTTCCTTGAAGCCTGTACCAAGTCGCTTAAGTAGTCCTAGTCCCCTTGTTGTTACAACTATGTTTGAAATTCATGCAGGCAAGCATTCTTTGACATTAGTGTTCGTGGAAACAAAAAAGGGATCTGATTCATTGGAATACTGGTTGTGTTCCAATAGGTTTCCACTGTTCCAGCAACCAGTATTCATGGAGACAGAAGCCAAAGGAGCGTGAGAAAACGACTTCAAGCATCGATCTATTGACTCATCAACCGTGCGAGCTCCATCGACCATTCAACCAATGTTACATAACGATGTGCAGGCTCCATCGACCATTCAACCAATGTTACATAACAATGTGCGGGCCCCATCGACCATTCAACCAAAAGTTGTTTGATAGTGCACAGAGTCACATTGTATCGTTTTGTGCGGGCTCACGGTTATGATTGGAGACTAGTCCTTGGAGGGTGCACAAAATGGTACGTTGTGCAGCCCCTCCGCAATGCCAAGAGTCAAGACCATGATCTGTGCACAAAACTAAACTCGTTGTCCCATGTGCAATCTCGACTCTACATGCGACGATACACATTTGATGGTTGCACCATGGTATTGCGGGCTCATCATATACACATTGGCCAGTGCAAAGGCGATTTGTGCGAACTCACCATCATACTATGTGACTGGTCTTAAGAGGGTGCACAAACTTTGCTTCGTACTTTGTGCAAGCTCTCGTCACATGATGTTGCAAATAAGATTGGACGCACAAAATGTATTATATACCATATGATATAACCCATGTAACATTTCATTGTTTTTCACCGCTTTTCATATGCCATTTCCGATATGTTACATGGGTGTATAAAGCTATTTTTCCAAAATTATTTTTCCAAGGACGCTTCTTCGAAAAAACTAAGTCTTTTCTTATTTTTCTTTTAGGTTCACTCTTTGGATGGTTTAGGGGTGAAACAAATTGAGGGTTTTCATCAAGTGGAATTTAAGCTTATGGAATCAGGGATAGTTTTCTCACTCATATTTTGTCAAACTTTTCAAGGATGAATTGCTTGTACAGAAAGAATAGGAAGTAAGGGCAGGGGGGGTTTACTATATCCAAGTGTATGGCATGATAATAAAAAAACCTGTAAAGGAGAAATATTAGACATGGTATGATAAAACATACCTTATAAGGACTCCGTCCAAATTGTAGTTGTATAGACATCATTAAAGAGTAACAACACTTGGATCAGTGGCCTTTAGCTCAAAATTTCAGGTGGGGCCCCACATCACATAACTTGGGGAGTTGTTGAGGGATCAATAGATTATTACATACACCAAAGGAGAAGCTCGAACTAGGCATAAAATTACTTGTGGAAGGTATTCCAAGACTAGGAAAACGTAGGTTTGGAATGTGTTTGCTAATAGATGGCATTATGAATGAAGAGACATTGGGAACATGTGGCATATGGGTAGAAGAAATGATTTTGATAACTAAATATACATAAGAAGCATTAATGTTTCCTCAAAAGACACTAGGTGTAGTGGAAGTACATCCCATGCTTGTTAGATTAACCATAATTTGGTTCTAGACATATTATGTTGTACATTTTGAACAAATTTAAAGGGATCTATGGGAAAAGGTACATCTAGTTGTATCAAGACATGATCATCAGGTTGGTTCAAGGGAGGATTATAATGGGTCAGTGTCTAAATGTCAATAACTTCAATTTTAGGTGTCCCTAAATATTCGGTTAAGTTATGTTCAGTGTATGTATAAATAGGTACTTCTCTTTCAAGTCTCTCTCAAATTATCAATGTGTGATTGTTTCTCATCTTAGCCTATGTTATAGTTATTTAACCATTTGCAGGTCAGAGGTGGTTTGACACTTTTGGTCGGAGACCTTCTTAACCCCAAGACATACAAGTTAGATAGTAAACCACATTTACTTGTTTTAAGTTTAACCAAATTTGTCTTTTATGTAAGAACAAACAAAACTAAGGAATTTTATGACACAAATCAACAAGAATAAATAACATGTGCAATAATTCTACCAACAGCAATAAGAAAATATAGTAGGGAACCCTCCAACAATTAGATTGGAAGTATGAAGTCTTAGGACCAAAATGTGAAGGTGAGAATGATGCATTTACGGTAACTCTCACACAACTCTCACACAATATGAAAATACTCTCATGAAGACAAGTACCCTCCAAGTGAGTTGAAATGGTCTTTATAAGTCTACCTTAGGTATCACAAGCATGCCCCTCTTATAATCATTTGTGTGAAATTAGAAAAAACCATTAAGATTACCATTTCGCATATCAATGGTTGAGGGGAACAATTGCGGGTTAGGTGTTTGGATATAGCTAGGGAACATGGGATGTATGTATCAGGCCTAAGACTCTAAGAGAATTGGTGTCACCTTAAGGAATTTTCAATTATATCAAAGCTCCTATACATGCTTAACTTACTAGACATGCAAGAGGGGATAATCAGGTGGTTTTTACGTGTACTTCAGATATAGGAGCATCATATAAATACCCAACTTAAAGAAATAGGCACAATCAAGCTAATGTGAAGTTTAAACTCAAGCAAATATGTCAATCGAAGGAGGAAACTGTTGTATTGCAAAGAAGCTCTGAATCACTAAAAAAGGAAAATGTGGCCTTCCAACGCAGTAGATCGACGATGTAATAATTTGCCATAACATTCTCCAATGATTGTTTATGTTTAGATATATGCAAATGCCTAAAGTACTCAAATGCATTTCTAAGTAATGCTCTAGGTGCAAACTTATATGTTTTTATGCAGTTAAGTTTAACAAGCATTTTCACTAGGACCCCAGTGCCGCGTCGTTGGGCTTCCCCGTTCCTTAATTTCATTTCCCCGACATGGCACCACTCCGTCGGGTCCAGTTATTCATAGTTTCCATTCTTCGGCAAGGTACCACGTCATTGGGTCCTTGCGTCCACTCTTTCCGTTCTCGACAGGGTACCGCACCGTCGGGCCCTTCTGCCATCATCCTTTCGTTTTGACTTGCGGGAACTTAATGTAGGGATTTCAGGAGCCGTCACCTTCTATCTTCTGTCTACACGCTATTAGGGACTAATGGCGCTGAGGAGTGAGTCCGTTCTCACTGCGCGCCCCCCAACTCGTACGTGACCAGCTCCGTCGTGGCCCACCTCGTACGCCCTCACGCTTTCCTCTTGAGCAAGCGGATCAGTGCTTATCTGCTCAAGCGTGGTATTCCGTCAGAAGTCGACATTGTCGTCGCTCTCCCTGTGTGTGATTTACCCGTACTCTACAACCCTTCATATTCCTTTGTGTGTCCGTCGGTGAACCGTTTCACCTATCACTACACACATTTCTCACAAACGTAAATTAGTAGTAATGTCCTCAATAATCACAATTTGATTTATAAATCTGTTGCTTCATTAAGCATCTATAGTTTACTCAATCGTTACTCATTCGTCTAATCACATAATCAATTGCACAACTAGTCGTTAAGCACCATTCATATGTACAGTTTTCATATCAAAGTTAATTGTTAAACAACATGAAATTGTCCATTCACAATAACTACCCAAATGCACATATATCAATCAATCGTAATCATAAATATACTCAAAATAAAATCATAGGGTTATTTTATTAATGTTTCAAACAGTCAGGTCACTCAGCAGGTGCCCTCAATGTCTACAATAGTCTAGGGGCACTACATACACCCCTACTTATTTAGAACTTCGTCCCGAAGTTCAGAATAAATGCGGAAATCTATGATGCATCTCAGCTGCATCCTCCCAAGTTGCACAGCTAGGACTATAAATGTCCCACTACACTTGACTTGATCAATTCGTGCTAATCATTAAGCAAGATGTAATCAATCAATTATCCCACCCCACACAATATAATTTAATTCCTTAATTCATTTATCAATTATTATCGTCATTCACATCTTCAGGTTTTCCTCAATCATTTAAGACATAACAAGGCTCAAGAGACCACTATATCGAAGTTGTTCAGCCGGGTCACTTGACAGGTGCCCTTAAGGTCCACAGTCATTCTAGGGGCATTACATACACCCCCTCTTAAATAGAACTTCATCCTGAAGTTAATTTTTGTTCTTGTACTTTCGACACTAAGCTTTATCTTAATTTCCTATTATCATCTTCTTTCCATTCCCTTCTATTTTTCTCCAACAATCATGGCCATAAGCACAAGTGGTTCTAATCATTATTATTTTTTTTATTTTTCCAACATGGTTCCAATACATTCTCAGGAACTCAATCATAATTGTGTATAATATCAATTCGATAGTACATTCAATAACTGTCGGTCCCAACTAGATTTTTGATATCACTTATTCTTGTCATTAGTATCATCATGTTCAGCTCCATGAGCTTATCATGTATTTCCCTTATCTCTTCGTTTATGTTGTCATAGGACCACTTCGACAGATTCATCAAGTCGCACAAAGTGTCTTCTTAACCCCATCAAGTTCCATCTCGAGGGCTAGTTGTCATTTTATCATGTTTGATTATGACCTAAGGTTAGCTTCATTGCATTCTATTTATTATGCTAATCGTCTCCATACTTCTTTTTACGAAACATTGCCTTCATTTGACCATTTCGATACCATGGTTAAATTTCAAGTTCGTAGTCATGAGTTTTCATAAATGGTTTTGTCGTAATGCAAAATGCATGTCGTTGAGTTCAGCTCATCATACCAATCACATTGATATCTCGTTTTCAAATTTTAAGTTGGTTTCTCTTCCTCGACAATCCGTCAAAGTCTCGTCAATCTGAGCATCTTGGTGTCTTATCATTTAAATATGATCAATTTTTCGTCATTCAGCAAATCCACCGATTATATCCGTCCACTTGTTTTCTCATCATGGCTATGTAGAAAAAGGTTTAAAATATCGTTGGTCTTTGTTCCAAGTTTCTCCGAGTAGATTTTTCTTAAAATACAATTTTACGTTATTGATACCATCTCTATTCAACAATTTAATGCTCGTAGTTAGTGAATGATTTTTTTCTTCTTCTTCTTCTTCTTTTTTTTTTTTTTTTTTTTTTTATACTATAAGTGTCTACTCCTAAGTTATAGTTCTTTGGCTTTCCAAAGCATTTGTTTTGGAACAATTATTCCATATGTGAATTGGCAAGGATCTCTATCATAGTTGAAATATATCTTAAATAAGTAACACTTGCAAACGGAAACCCTAAGGGTACAATTTGACAAAAAGGAAGGCTATGTCTTTAATCTTACAACCTACAATCCCCTAAGTGAACTGTGAAATATAGGCATGTGTTAACTTTTCATCTAGTTCATTTTATAACATCAAGAAATATCATAACAGTATCTTCTCTTTCAACCAGTTCATATTATCATATAAACGTAGTATAAATATAATAATACATTAGCCTTTCATAGTATCCCATAAAATAATTATGAACTATAAACAAGGCATTAACCTTTCCTTTACATCTTGCTATCCCATTAACGAAATATGAAATATGGTGATGCATTATCCTAAATTTACCTAATTCATTTCATCACATAAACGTAATATAAAATATAATATAATAATACATTTAACTTTTCAAATTACATAAGAAAGTACAAAATATAGACAAAATATTAATCTTCTTCTACTTCCAGTTATCCCCAAAAAATATGTAATATCACACTACTTTATACTATCATGCATAAATAAAAAATATTACAATATCTTTCAACTAAATCTTATAATTATAATAAGGTATTATAAAATATAATAATACATTAACTTTTCATCCATGCCATAAAGAAATATGAAATAAGAACATGCCATAAAGGAATATGAAATAAGAACATACCATACATTATCATCCATTTCATGTCATTGCATAAATGAGAAATATTGCAATATCATTCAACTAGTTTTTATAATTATAATAATGTATTATAATTATTGACGTAGTACCACACGAAGCGCCACACAGTCCCATCAAAAACCTGCAGGTTGATCATGAGCCAGTTGCAGCCATATCCTGGAGATCTCATCGTACACAGTCTCTCTCCCGCCATATCCTCAAGGTTCAACGCCCATCTACCTGCATTCAACGCCCATCTACCTGCATTCAAGGCAGTGCAGTCCATTGCAAAATGCCAAGAGACCTGGTCCTCATTCTCGTCTTGCAAATTCCTATAGCTGGAGCTGCTGAAACATTGTTCTTGTCCTCTGCAAATTAGAACCTGAATCCTATTGCGGGCAGCTGGAGCGGCTGAATCGTCCTCCTGTAAATTAGAACTTCAGGTACTCCTCGTCCTACAAATTCCTATCATTCTCGTCCATTTAGTTTAGAATCTGGATTTTGTACAAGGCCCATGGGGTATGGGTATTTTTGTGCCTTCTTCAAGTTATAAGAGGTTGCATATTTCAGTTACTGGAGATATCTGCGAGTCTGTTGTATGCTTGAAAATCTTGATCTGAACATTCCCATATAAATTTCGTAGCAACGTTTTGTCGTTTGTATGTTCTTATTTCAAAATTTATCATTTTTTAGAGGTTTGTACTGGTTCTTATACTTTGTAGTGGTTGTTATACCGTAGCATGGATTTATATTTAGTGTACCTGACTATTGCTCAAGGGACGCTCCCTCCAGTCACTCATCCTAGTACTTTTGTTTAAAGCACTTCCCAGCACAGTCTTTGCAAGGTCGGAAAGCCCCCCTGGAACAGATGGAAAAACCTTTTGAAGGTCTAATTTAGGCACTTCACAGTAGCGAAAACACTCCAGATCTCCATAGGAATCAGAAAGACGCTTCAGGTTAGAGTGCAAAGCATACCCTAACTTCAAAATGCTAGTTGAATGAAATACAGCTTTAAGGCACAAGTCCAGTGCACCTGGTTCTTTGTTAAATAAATTCACCATCTCAAATATAAAAACCTTTTTTGCAGTAGCAATCTCTGATATCGAAACCTACAGAATTAAAGGTAATTCAAGGTTCCAAAAAAATAAAAGACAAATCATCCTTGGTTAATCGAGACGATGGAAGGGATGATTTTCCATAACTTGATTGCAATTATCTTTTTGAGGATCTTGTATTAAACGTTGTAGAGGGAGATGGGCCTAAATCTATCTACAGATGTCTATATTAACGTCGTTTTCCATGAAACCGTTTTCCTGTATCGCACTGAAACATTTGCTCCGATGGATGTCCATCAATATAACCCTGGCATCCATCAATATCACCCTGCATCCAAGCATCAGATGGTGGATTCCAAGTATGTAGGCAATGTGATGAATGGTAAACAACCTTTAACACCCTGCCCGACTGCGCGATCGTCGCTTCAGATAATTTTGTCATAAATGTTATTCGTTTGAGAAATCTTTTCCAACTTGGGCAATTCATTACAATTTGGTGGAGAAACACTCAATATTAATGCAACCGTCTGACATGCTCGCGTAGCCATGCCCATTTGAATTTTGAATTTTGAAATTTTTTGTTCCGCCTTACTACCAGATACAAGTGACATTGCCGCTTCCTGCCCTCGTTTGAGTTCGAACATATTCATAGATAGGAGCACACGATATTTTTTTGTCACTGGCCTGGAGTTTAATTCACAACCATGGCTGACCTAAATCCTATAAAAGCCTATTTGTATGGATGAGCTGCTTACTATCTTATGAAAATCTGCCTCCTCAAATGATGATGAGAAGCCCAAATTGAGAGTAAGAGGTTATATAATTCTCTTTGTGGAGACTTTTGCGGGGGATTTCTCCCTACCTCATGTCTAAATAATGACACTGATATTACTATTTGCATTTTACACCACTGTCATTACGATTTGCATTTACACCTCTCTCACTCTGCTGTCGTGACTATGCAAATTTAGGTAGTTACCATCCGACTCAATTTTCCAGCATGATGAATCTTTACCGCCAACCTTTACAGGTTTTGTAAATGGGAGTAAAATGGTACTAGTGTAGTGTTCTTCCGTAAAAATATATTAAGAAAGGGTTCACTCAGGTGTAGAACTATAGACTTATTTGATTATTCTGCCAACTCAATGCAAGTTTTGGTTACAACTCTTTTGACATTAACATGGTTGGAAACTTTTAATGTCAAAAATAAAAATGTATTTTATTTTTAGATAATTTATTTTTTATTTATCAAATTTAAAAAATGTAGATGTTATAAATTGTGAAAACTTCAATTTTATAATACCATGAATCTGGGTTTTTGACAAATGGTACTGACATGATAACATGATAGTAATTTCACAATTGCATTTAATATAGGCCGTTATTAGGTTTTCTTAATATAATGGATCTATATTAAGCATAACCTCTTCTCAATTGAAATATATACTTATTGTTGTGCTCCAAACTAACTTTATATGAGTCGATTGAATTGTAAAAGTTTGTAACTTCATATGAGTAGGCTGATTTGTAAAAGAAATATATACTTATTCTTGTGTTCCAAACTAACGGCATATGACTGGGTTGAATTGTAAAAGTTTGTAACTCCATATGTGTAGGCTGAATTGTAAAAGTTTGTAACTCCATATGAAAGTGTCTATTGTTTGGATTTTTTTAGTATTTTTTAAATTATTAATGATATTTTAATGGAATTTAATATTTATGTTAATTACTTTTAAACCATTCACATTATCACTTTATCATTGATGTTTATCTTAATTAAAAAAAAATTATCTAAATTATCAAAACATTTTATGATTTTGGTTTGGATTGTTTATTTTATGAGTTTGTTTAAAAAATAAATATTTGTCATTAGAATTATCAAAATATTTTATGATTATGTTTTTGAAAAAACATTTAATGATTTTGTTGACTTGAATTACATTACATAATTTAATGATTTTGTTTTTCCACTACCCTTGATCAATGCATTGATTGCATTATATCATCTCAATTATTGGCATATGACTTGTACCACATCTCCTTCATCTTCTTGCCACATATTTTCTACTCATCCCAAGGATTTTTTTGACTTTCTACTTTCCATAACACTTACTTAAAAATGAAGGGCTAACATATAACATGTTATTATGAGTGTATAAATATTATTACGTCTAAATTTATGATAGAAATAGGAAGTGTTCCCCTTGTCATCCATAAGCAAATGGAATAGTTGAGTGATTTAATATGAAATTTGTAAAAGGATTTAATAACAATCCACCAGTCTTTGGTCTTGGAACCCTCTCTTATTCTTGAGATTTTGGAATCCTTAATTTTCTTTAAAATATAGATAAATTTCTAGGAAATAGTTTACATTGAATATGGAACACTAACTCTCTCCTTTTTTTTTATCATTATATAATTACACCTACATATTTTTTGAATTTAATTTTATGTAGGATGTTAAATATAATAAATACTAAGATAATTTGATTAAATACATGGATTTATTAAACCCTAGATCTTCACCAAACCACTTAAACCACTCTTTATTATTTATATATATATATATATATATATATATATATATATATTTATTTCTTTTCCAAAATTTTAAATATTTATATATATTAAATTTAAATATTTTAAATTTCTCCCTTAAATATAAATTATAATTTAAATTTTATCTATGATAATTTAAATATAACTTCACCAACCACTTCAACCTTACTATAATTGACCTTAAAACTTTAAATCTATGAAGAACTTTTAAATTGAAAGTTCGTGAGTAGCTTTATATTTTTAAATATTAACTTTTAATTTTTTAACAAACCTAGGTTATAACATTATATGGAATCTAATTAAATTTAAATAAAATAATACTAGCGCTATATAATTATACACAAAATTTAAATAAAAATATATACGAAATTTAATTAAATATAAATAAAATAACACTAGCATTATATAATTATATAAGAAATTTTGCCGAAACCCCTTTTTTTTTGACATGGTATTTCTTTTTTTTCGTTTTTTAATTCTTATCAACAACTAAATTAAATTAAATTAAATAATAATTAATAAAAATAAATAAATTAAATTGAATTAATTTAAAAAAATTTAAATTGAATTAATTAAATTAAATTAATTAATTAAATGACATTAAATTAAATTAATTAAATGACATTAAATTAAATTAATTAAATCAAATTAAATTAAAAGTCATTAAATTAAATTAATTAAATTAAATTAAACGAATTAAATTAAATGAATGTTAAGAGACACTACATTAAATTAATAAAATAAAATTAATATTTTAAAAACATTAATTTAAAATAATAATAAAAAAAATTAAAACAATATAAAACGCAAAAAAAAACCTTTTCTTTTTCGCATGGGGGTTGACGCCAAGGCAGGATCGACAGCTCTCCTTATTCCGCGTCGGCAACATGCACGCATGGTAAGGGTGGTTGGTGGTCGCGGAAAGGAAACCACCATCCCACGTGTTCATTCCTTACTCGTCCGCATACCAATAAAGCGGTATAGTAAACCGCTCATGGGCAACGCGGAAACCGTCTTACGTGCCGTCAAAAGTATGCCTATTTAAGGAGGAAATAAGGTTTTATTTGGCATTGTAGGGCTGCTTCTCGCGTGGAGAGCTCGCGGTGCTGAGCGCTAGGGTTTAAGGGTGTGCGTGGTGTGTTGAGTACGTAGACCCAAGAAGGTAATGCTCTTGTGAGAGCTTTGCACTTGAAATTCGATAGAGTGCGTGGTTCCGACTCGTCTTGGTAGCTGGTTGTCTTGGAGCTGAGCGCATAGGCTGGCCTTGGAAAGGATTTCTCTGGCACTTGCAGGGTGGTTGAGATGCGTGGCAGCCCCCGTGGGTGTACTGGTGCGTGAGGGCCCCCTTCAGGATTGGCCTTCGGTCATCTGAAATGCTCTTGGTGTTGAGCGATAGGGCTTGGCCCAATAAAATTTTTATTACCTGGGCAATAAAAAGGAGTGCTCATGTGTAAGCTTGGCGGTTGGACGTAATGGTGTGTGCGACCCACATCTGACTCTGCAACTGGATCTCTGTGGTGAGCTCGAGCTTGGGGTTCGAGCTGCCGTGGTGTACGTGGATCTCCAGTCGGCCTGGCAGCTGAGTCTTTGGCGTTGGCTGCTGGGGTGATGGAGAATTTCGTGGGGTCTCTTCGACTTGGCTCTTGGTTTCATGTAAGAGCCTCGGTGCTGGGAAGATATGTGGGTAATCTCATGGACGATGGGAGATATGATATCCGTGGGACCCTCCTGGCTTGGCATTCGGTTCCCTGATGAGTCCTCGGCGTTGAGCACAACGCATCTTTTATATATTCCCATCCTCTTATGTGAACTCAGTGCATGGTATTCGATGGTGGGCATTGATGTGTTAAATGCATGGGCCAATTGGCTCTAGTTGTTGAGTTCGGGCTGGGCACAAAGGAAAGAAGAAAAACGCTTGGAGGACAATTGATGTGGCGTTGGGCTCCGGGCGCTTGGTACACCTGGCTTGAGCGCTAGGGTTTCAAAGGAAGCAACATTTTGTATGAAATTCGTTTCAGACAAAACAAGCAGCAACAATGGAGAGCAGTATGGAAATCGTTTCATGCATTTGCCATGCTTGTAAATCTTCTTAGTTATTGGTCAAAATGGATCATATCGAGCTCAAATGAAACGATTTCTACGTCGAAATTTAAAGGATTGAAGACGGGATTGGTGTCCGCACGGTTTTGTGAAGGAATTCGAAGATTAAATTATGGTCTTTATAAAGGAAAATAATGGAATTTAAGAATAAATAAAATGGATACGCATTAATCCCGTGATTGCTCTATATGAAAGCTTTTGGAAAATATATCATAATTAAATATATGAAAGCTTTTGGAAAAGATGCCAAATTTAAATATCTTTAGTAGATGAAAGCTTTTGAAAATGATATCATAATTAAATATTTTTAATGTTTTGACATTGAGCTTTATTTTTTTTATATAAATTTAATTTTAATTATTTTAAATTTAAGATGTGAAGGAGTACCATCTATACAGATTATAAAACAAAGTGAAGAAAAATATCACACAGATTTGAAACTGTCTGAAATTATAAATGTAAGGTTATATTACATAATCCCAAAATAGGTTTTCATGGGGATAATATTTGTTAACTAAAACGCTAATCCTCTTCCAGGAAACTAAGCTTTAATTTTATGTATATTATTTATAAATCCAACTCCATCGTGGAAATAATCTCTCCAACTACGTTAGTTGGATTTGCTGCGATGCTTGTATTATAAACAATATTGCAGGCAACAATATTATTTGAATATTTGTTTTATGCCACATTTATTGAAATGAATGTTTAAAACAAAATGTTACAGGCAAGAAGGCAGATCTGCATTAAAATAATAGGAAATGAAAACTGATCACTTTGGCTGCAGGTCTGAAATTTGGAGAACCCTCTGTAAATCCTGTGCGAGACTCATTGTTTCGTATTTATTATGAATACAATTTCTTTATATAAATGCAATGAAGTGTTTTTTTTTTGTTAGTATTAAATTTTAGATCTAAATATTATAACGGTAATATATATAGTGTTGTAACTTGGTTTATATGTATTTATTTATTTGTTTAAAAACATTGTTTATCCCAAATGCTTTAGCATTGGATTAATATTAGGGTTTGAATATTAAAAGAGTGTATATAGAAATGTTGTTGTTTTTCTGGAAAGGTTTGTTTAATGGGGTCTAGACTGAGCCCTAAATAAGCAGTTATATATATATATCATTCAAATTCTGTTTCTGTTACGCCTTACGAATAAATGGGAAAATGCTCTTCAAATTATATTTTTGCAGCCATCATACTGGTTTGTTATTTTCTAGTAAATTTCACTAAAGTTCCAGGTGTAGTTAGGCCCTAAGGTGTCAGTGTCTGAGCCTTGCGCTCTGATACCAACTGTAGTGCCCTATCTAGGCACTGGGTCTATTCCAGGTTATCAGGTTATACCTAGTTTTCCCCTTAAGTGTTGTTAGAAGAAAACAAGAGATTCAACCATCTATATTTCTGTTTCTGTAAATGTTTAACTGTCTGTTTTCTATATGTTTACATGTCTCTGCAGTTAAATAAACATAATCCTAAAACTTTCCATTTAATTCTGTCCGTTTGACATGCATAGCTTGGAAATAAAAGAAAATACATTCTAATTAAGCTGGTTCAGAAAAATACATGAAACCATCGATTGCAGTAAGATAAGAAGATTTCTGGAATGGATTCTGTAAGTTACCTTAACAACCCCAAAATGATGTGTCCACCCTGCCGATCAGCTATATCGTGCTGACCCTAGGAAATCAACGGATTTCCTAGCCCCCGAGCCCACAGACCGATAATCCCGACAGCCACTTTCCATGGTAATCATCCGCTGAGTTATCCCCCTCCTCAGTCTTTTCTTTTGAGTTTCCCACCTCCTCAAAGCTTCGAGTTAACCCCCTCCTCGGCATTCCTCCTTTTTCACAAAAATCCTCACAATTCTCCCACAATAACCCCCTTACTACTTTGTTAATTCTCCTCTTTATAGGAATCCACCTCCTTCAAAAGTCAACTTCCTTATCACTCCACTGCCCTAGCTGTCGTGGTCTTGGAAGTACATATCATTAATGCATCCCATTTTGAGGTAATAAGGTGGATTATATATTATTTTATATCATCCCAATTTCTCTCTAGTAATGGAATTATTCAATAATTTATTCAAACATATCCTTTTAATTTACTTGGGATGATTCCGTCCGTTAATTAAATTAATAATTTATTTAATAAATTCATTATTATTCAACCCATTATACTTTATAAAAGGGATTATTATCATTATTATTATTAATTAAATAATATTAATAATATAATAATAATAACAATAACAATTAATAATAATAGTAATTAATTTAAATTGTGAATAGTAATTTAAAATATTTATTTGGTTAATGGATAAGTGTCAACATAGTACCTCTGTGTATAAACAATGAAATATAATTAATGATTTAATTAATCATGATCAACGATTATATAGCACACTCCTCTATTATTAATGTTTAACTTTTATACTTCACCTTGAAGACACATTTACTTGAGGATACTTACAATTAATGACATTTATTTTACACATGAGAACTTGATAATCTTTTACTAATTAATTCATCCACTAAACAATTAATTGACTTATCCATGATAACTTATATCATTGTTAAATCTTGATAAGTAGGTTGTAAACCAATATTATTGCGCATGTGCATAATGTGCATGCGTGGCCAGCGTATGCACAGGACGGACATGTACTATAGACATACGTCATATTTCCTATGCATAACAGCTAACTAATACTAATAATACTCTATGCAACTGAACAAGTATATATTCCTCATAATATTACTAAAACATCATCGGTTATTTTATCAGTTAACCTTTAAGATTTCATTTCATTATTCTTATGATTACATTTTTTTAATCAATCAGGTGCAAGGAAAGCTACCTACTACCACTAATTCCAGGTCAACGAATACCCAACCCTCAACAGTACTAACTATCATATCCTCCCATCCTAACCTACTGCCACATCCTCCCTATCCTTCCTCTGCTAGTACAAAAGTGGATGTTGGACTCATCGACCTGACCACATAGAACTTGAGAGCGATAGCGTCGGTTGTACAGCGGACCTATCCTCCCCTAGTAGGCATCCGACCGTCGTCATCACAACTACATGGGGAGCGTGTCTCAACACGGCCCTCCCACGACTTCGGGTATCATAGGAACATAGGGTGGGAAACACATCCATCCCTCTCAACATACTGGGCCTACGCCCTTATCAAATCATACTCTGTTGCTCTCGAGATTATCGGTCCATGTCATCGTTTCATCAATTTCGGTTGCTAAGGTTTACTGCTTGGATAGGTTCTTCTCCGTATATCAGATCAAGTACCCGGCTATCCCATAGCCCTCGTGTCCTGTAGGTTAGTATTCCGCAAGATACACCTTTTATAACAAGCATTTCCATTCGATCACCAATTGATCCATATCATCAACATCATTTTATTTCATGTCACAATTCCATCACAGGTATGCATGGAATATAACAGTTCTATCAATTTCATCATAGGATGGCATCCACATACAATGCCATATATTTCACATTTCATCAATGAAAACGCTAAAACATATATTTTCCATCCTATCATTGTCTGATCCTCTTTGTCAGCATCATTTATTTCATCACATATAATCATGAAATCGATCACAGCATAATGACCACATCATATATATCACATTTCCTCCAGGACGATTATCAAACATACACTGTCATTATGAAATAAAAGAATCTCATGATAATCATAACTTTAATAACTGCATGAACATAGTAACATCATTAACACAGTAGCAACATATCATCATGTCTAACATGCCGAAAATATAGTTCACTCTGTCTAGCTGAGTCAAACAGATAACAAGCAATAAATTGAAAGGTGTCTAACTCATAAACATGCCTAGTCAAAATATGGGGCGTTACACATTTTTTTTTCCTTCTTCCCATATCCATACTATTCCAAAAGATGATCTTCATCATTTAATAAGGCTACTGATAGAACCTCTTCTTAATTCTGTAGGTTATTGTCTTTTATTTTTTTGGAACCTTGAATTACCTATATCAAACATGCTATAATAAATCTTGGGAGTACATCCCTTCGGAGAGCTTCTATAAAGCCCTTGCAAAATTCATGGTAATTTACCTTGACCTTTGCGTCGTTTACATAGCGGAAGGATTGCTTTAGATGATAAACAAAATATAAAGTGTTTACCTGTGACAAATCCGAAAGAGCGTGCAACACTATGAAGTTCTCTGCTGCCATTTTTCCCGTCCCCTTAAAACTGAGTACAGTAAGAATGTTATTGAGATAACAACACGCTCAGAAAATGATAGAGCTTCGGAAGAAGTTCAACGTGTCTCAACGTGTTTGAAACCAATAAATTTAAACAGTATTTGATAGATAATCTGCTGGGGTTAATTTTTTTTAAAGACGTTACATGTCAGGTCATATATCAGATCCTTTTTTAATCCAAAGAATTGGGTGGGTTTAATTTAGGTTTAAAAGGATACAAGTTACCTCATATATGTCGGTTAGCTATCTTGTTGGTGTATGAGACTCCCTTGTTTACCCTTAAATATGATTGCTACTATCATTAAATATTCATCTTTAATTATAGGACTAATAAGAAGAAATCCTCAACTCAAAGATGTAGTTCTTGAGCGTATGAAAATGAGAATCTAGAGTATGATTGATTCCTTTGAATTCTTCCAATTGTTTCATACTTGATGGAGAAACAATAGTTGAGAAAACATGTTTGCAAATAAGGTTGCATGGTTACCAAAGGATGATTGATTCCTTTGAATTCTTCCAATTGTTTCATACTTGATGGAGAAACAATAGTTGAGAAAACATGTTTGCAAATAAGGTTGCATGGTTACCAAAGGGGAAACTAGTGGAAAATGGGGACACCCCCAAAGTGGTTTTGTTACCATAGATATCATGAATTGAGTTGTACGCCAAGGAAAGAATCCAACACTGTCAATGCATGTTAATCGTTCCTCAAGCGTAAACATATGTACTAAGACAAGACATTTCATAGATGTGCATTTAAATTCCTTGTCTGCAGGATCTTCTCCTCAATACTGCCCACCATGATGGTGGACTCAACTTAATCCCAAAATTGAATTCGACACAAATCACATTTGGGATAATTGGTTTATAGGTTATCTTTTTTGTTGGTATGGAACAGGGGACTGGGTATAACACAAGAAGCAGGTATTGAGCTTGACCCCGAAACAGAATACAATTGATGCAGTGAACATATATCGGGTAAGCTTTAAATTTTTGGAATCATTCTGTCCATTATTGTAAGAAGGAGTCTGGGTTATGATTTTATGTCTGGTCTTGTGTTGGAATTTTTCTTTAAACTTTATTTGTAGTCTTCATTTAAGAAACCTCATGAATTTATAATATACTTGCTCTGCTACTAGATGCATGTATCACATAGAGCCTTTGATTTGTATTTTTGACATTCCCCATCTCACTAAAATGGCCAATGATAGTGTCAATGAAATTAAGAAGATCCTCAGACAAATGACCTGCTAGCTTGTGGGCATGAAACATGCATAGAATACTTAAGTATTCACATCGAAAAACATGAATCCAAGAAGGAAAACATGAAATCTAAATTCCAAGAACTAAATATTGATTATGATAAAATTGCGTCAAACTCATAGATGCATTACAATATCATATTGGGTTTTGCAAG
This sequence comes from Larix kaempferi, assembly GCA_027924585.1. Lineage (NCBI taxonomy): Eukaryota > Viridiplantae > Streptophyta > Pinopsida > Pinales > Pinaceae > Larix > Larix kaempferi. Next base: position 41,517,592 of record BSBM01000299.1, read on the forward strand.
AGGTTCTCGACCAGATACATGATTTCCTAGTGTTTCAATTGCTTCAACGAAGGGGCATATTATTTATGAAGACATTCCAACAAACAACTTTAGCACTCAATGAGAACAACATGAATCAAAAAGATCAAGGGAAAATTAAAGCAGGACAACAAATGGAAGAAGGCCTCAATGGAAATTATCTTGGCTCTTAAACTTCTCATATATGCATTTTACTTGTCTTGTTTATTAGTAATTATGTAAAGCAGTATAGCACTAAATTTGAAATTCATAAGGTAGGTATTGTAAGAAAGAAAAAGCATCATGACCAATTAACATATTTGTTGAAAATATTTATACAAGAATACTATAATGTTTTTTGAAATTTTTGTACTTTTTATGTTATTTGGTTTGTCAACAACCTTTTTATAAATATATAACTACCTCTTTTTTGTGATATATATATATATATATATATATTTCCTATGGGATAGAGGAGGGCATCTTTTAACACATTGGTGACCCATTCTAAGTTTTCCAGTTTTCCCCAAGTACTGAACCGGTAATATTGGTGACCTAAATAACTATTTTAAATAATTGCCAATCATTTATTTGAATGTTGTATTTCTAAATTTCATTTTGTAAACCTCCATGGTATAATCAACTCTATGAATGTATGTAGGATGTAATATATGGCATTACTTGTATATAAAAATAGCTATCAACTCTATGAATGTATATAAGTATATGGCATTACTTGTACATAAAAATAGTTATCAACTCTATGAATGTATATAAGATGTAATATATAGCATTACTTGTATATAAAATAGCTAAATAGCTAGTGTTTTTTATATTTAATTATTTGATATAAATTTGTAACTTACATATAGTTTCAATATATTGTACAGTTTCCATTCAAGTAGTCTTGGCTTCATAACTTCTAGATTATTGTCTATCAAAGAAGCAAGACCAACTAAGATGAAGATGAAGTTATGGGAAAAAATGGCATTGGCATTGGCATTAGCTTTAGTCCTAGCCAAACAAAAAGTAAAGAAGAAGACTGGATTAAAAAGAGGTTGAAAATCTTGGTAAGTTTATAGATTTTTTTTTACTTTTACAATTTTGTTTATAGATTTTTTTTTTTTTTTTTTTACAATTTATTTTATTTAGTTTTTTTTACATGGTTTATTTAGTTGTTTTTCTATTAGGTTGATTTGCATTATTTTCATTTTAAAAGAAAAGCCTTTTCATTTATATGCAATATCTCATGTGTGCTCAAAACCGTCACTTTCTTTGATGCACACACACACACACAAGAAACTCTCTCGTCACTCACTAAGTTCAAAAATAGCTTAAATCTACTCACTTAATACCTCCATAGGAGGGCACAAAAGAATCTTGTAGTTTAGGTAGGATTTTGGGGCTAGGCATCCAAAAACATAGTTGTTGTCCTTAGGGTGCTTTATAAATCCTGCTATAAGCAAGTGTTAAAAGAAAACCTGGATCATTTATATGGGTTCAATTTATTTATTTTTTTGTTCACAGGTCTTTAAGTAAACCAATAAACTTAATTTGGTATAAAAGCTATAATGAAGGAGGTCTTCTTTATGTATATTTTACTATGTTTATGTCTATTTTCGCATTAGAGGTAATCTATATGTAACATTTAATTGTTATTAGCAATAGAAAACTAGAGGTAGTGTCTTTGTATAATTTACTTGTTATTAGCAATAGAAATTATCTCAAAAATTATATTCTTGGTGTAGCCTCCAAGCTTCACATGAGGTCACAAAACATAAATTAGTTAGGTAGGATTGATTGGGCTAGGCATCCATTAATGCCCTCCAATCTACTTTCATTAGGTATATTTTGAAACATAGCATTGTTGACTTATAGGGTGCTTTATAAATCCTGCTATAAGCAAGTGTTAAAAGAAAACCCGGATCAGAAGTGCGCCGTGCCCAAGGAGGTTAAAGCCGAGGTATAGTTGCCCTGCTCTCCCCTACGAGTCACCCAACTCGTTGTAGGGAGACGACACTATACCATACAGGCCGAACCACTGATCCACACTTGATGCAAGGTATCTTAGTGGCCAAAGTTAGGAAATCACCAAGGAGCACTTGTGGGTGCAATTGACTCCTAAAGTCAGCTATTGCCGTTGGGAGGTGTTGCCAAGTCTTCTAGATTGGAACATTTTCCCCATCGCCAGTAGAACTGCCTCTTTCTTACCTTCACTAGTCAATTGGTGTGTGAACTCCATTGTCACCATCAATTGTGCTTTTGGAAGGCCCAGTTACATATCAGCGAAAAACCATACACTTTTTTTATATTTATATATTCATCCTACCAAACTCATAATTAAACATAATCTACATTTTGTGACTCTTTCACTAAACCGACTTTGAACATATCACTCACTTGTTGCACCTTTTACACTAATTTGTAGCTTGTGATTTGTCTTGTTCATAGTCCATTAACCACGATAGATTAGAGTGGGAACAATAAAAATTCGTAGTAGAACTCTTTACCCACACAATATGTGCAGTTTTGAAGAGCTAGGTAAACATGCACTTGAAGTTGTTTTTTTGTTTTGCTTTTAAATCGTGAAACTTTGGACAAACATAATTGCATGTTTATCAAGTCCCCACATCCTTATAATCATTTGGAAGGTCTTCTTATAGAAGTTGATAAGAATTTCTAACAACAAAGGTTTTTAAATTTTACATTTTATTTTTTACAATTTCAAATATTATGAGTGATTCAATATCAAGTACTTATATTGAAAAATCCATGGAAGTACATCCCATTGGAGATTCACTACTCGTCAATCTTTTTTTCTCTTCGTCTCATTCTCATCCTCCTCTTGATTATTTATCTCCTTTGTTTAAGAAAGAGGGTTCGTGAACACCCCAAACATATTAATGAACTCGGCACAAGTCCTCTCTAAATGATTCACATGATATTAATCATATATTTCTCCATAAGTATAGTGAAAACTCACATGTCTTTTCATTTAAGTCATGACTTTCCATTTCGAGCCTACATGAAATACAATGGGCTCTATTTTTCCATGTGCTCTATTTTGAACGAATGCTAGCTCTCCTTCTAGCATAAGCATTTCCTTCTAGCATAACACACATGCTTATGTTAGAAGAAAAGCTATCAGTCGCTAGCTTTCCAATATAAGAACCCTGAGCATGGTGATTGGTGGTTGCTAGCTTATACCTTGAGCCTGTGCCATGTACTCTATTTTCAAATAAGCACATGGCACAAGATCAAGGAAAGCTAGCGACTGCTAGCTTTCCTTCTAGGATAATAACACATACTTATGTCAGAATGAAAGCTGGCAGTCGCTAGCTTTCCAATAGAAAAATCATGTCCATGGTGATTGGTGGTTGCTAGCTTATACCTTGATCTTGTGTCATCTGATTTATTTTGAAATAGGAACATGGCAAAATATCAAGGAAAGCTAGAAACTGCTAGCTTTCCTTCTAGCATAATCATTTCCTTCTAGCATAAACACACATGCTTATGCTAGAAGGAAAGCTAACAATCGCTAGCTTTCCAATAGAAAAACCCTGTCCATAGTAATTGGTGGTTGTTAACTTATACCTTGAGCTTGTTCCATGTGCTCTATTTTGAACGAATTCTAGCTTTTCTTCTAGCATAAATATTTCCTTATAGCATAACACACGTGTTTATGTTAGAAGGAAAGCTAGCAGTTGCTAGCTTTACATGGTGATTGGTGGTTGCTCGCTTATACCTTGAATTTGTGCCATGTGCTCTATGTTGAACGAATGCTAGCTTCCTTTCTAGCATAAGCATTTCCTTTTAGCATAACCCACATGCTTATGTTAGAATGAAAGCTAGCAGTCGCTAGCTTTCCAATAGAAAACCCTGGACATGGTGATTGGTGGTTGCTAGTTTATACCTTGAGCTTGTGCCATGTATTCTATTTTCAAATAAGCACATGGTACAAGATCAAGGAAAGCTATCGATTGCTAGCTTTCCTTCTAACATAAGCATTTCCTTCTAGGATAATAACATATACTTATGCTAGAAGGAAAGCTAGTCATCGCTAGCTTTCCAATAGAAAAATCATGTCCATTGTGATTGGTGGTTGCTAGCTTATACCTTGAGCTTGTGCCATGTGCTCTATTTTGAAATAAGCACATGGCAAAAGATCAAGGAAAGCTAGCGACTGCTAGCTTTCCTTCTAGCATAAGCATTTCCTTCTAGCATAAACACATATGCTTATGCTAGAAGGAAAGCTAACAGTCGCTAGCTTTCCAATAGAAAAACCCTGTCCATGGTGATTGGTGATTGCTAGCTTATACCTTGAGCTTGTGCCATGTACTCTATTTTGAACGAATGCTACATTTCATTCTAGCATAAACATTTTTTTCTAGCATGTCACACATGCTTATGGTAGAAGGAAAGCTAGCAGTCGCTAGCTTTCCAATAGAAAAACCCTAGGCATGGTGATTGGTGGTTGCTAGCTTATACCTTGAACTTGTGCCATGTACTCTATTTTCAAATAAGCACATGGCACAAGATCAAGGAAAGCCTTGAACTTGTGCCATGTACTCTATTTTCAAATAAGCACATGGCATAAGATCAAGGAAAGCTAGCGACTGCTAGCTTTCCTTCTAGCATAAGCATTTACTTATAGGATAATAACACATACCTATGCTAGAAAGAAAGCTAGCAGTCGCTAGCTTTCCAATAGAAAAATCATGTCCATGGTGATTGGTGGTTGCTAGCTTATACCTTGAGCTTGTGCCATATGCTCTATTTTGAAATAAGCACATGGCAAAAGATCAAGGAAAGCTAGCGACTGCTAGCTTTCTTTCTAGCATAAGCATTTCCTTCTAGCATTTTTTAGAAGGAAAAGTTTTCTTTTTATTGAGTCTCTACTTGTGCTAGATGCAATGGATTTTTATTTATCTCTAAGTATTTAATATGTTTCCATAACACATGACCCTTATTATTCTTGTGCATGTGAATAAAAGACATGTAATAGAATATTGTTTGATAATGCTCATTATTTCATGTATTTTTAAAACAATTTAAACTTATAGTCGACTATTTATTATTGTTTTTAGAAGCTATGGACTCTGGTGCAATGACAATTCCAAGGATTAATTTGAAGAAAAAACGAATTGCAAGTGACACACAAACGTCGTCTCCCCCATGTGGTATGGTGGTTTTAAATATTATTCTCTCATTTCTAAATGGTTAGACTAGAATACTATATGGTAATATTTGTGATTTTGATTTCATTTTATTTATAGTAATAATTGCTTATTATTGTTTTTAGAAGCTGTCGTCTCCAAAGCAAGTAAAATGCCACAATCAGCATTCAAAAAACAAAAGCGTCATTCAACTCAGATTATAAATTCAACAATGGGTTCTAATTTTGAAATGATTAAAAAGTTCAAAACATCTGCTGCATATGAGTATGTCGAAGATTGGTATGTTGAGATTGAAAGTCCCATGAATATGTTTCCAGATATGTATCTATTTGGATCCATGGATGGAAATGATATACAAAGGCTAGGGATAATTGTTAGTTGCTATGCTCTCAATCATAGTCAGATCGATTTTCAAATGGAGGTAATTGAAGAAAATGAAGTGAAATTATTTTCTTGCCAAGTTGATTACACAAAATTTAGACCAGATTTGATTGATACTAATACAGAATTCCCAGAGTCAGTAAAAAAGTCACAGTTTAAGTTGGACAGTTTTGAGAGCTTCAATGAATCTGGTCTAAAGAGTTGTGATGATCTTGTACAACGTATTACCAACGTTATGAAATATCGCTATGTGAGATGTAAGAAAACATCATCCGTGTTTCTTTATTTGCAACAAAGAGGTAAACTACTTGATAAAATACCAGATGATAAACTCGAGGCTCAAATGCTTGCTTTGAGAAGGGTATATTTAGCTGAGCTAGAACAGAGCATTAAAGAAAGTGAGTTCATGCCTACTACAGAGTTTGTAAAATCCCAAAAAGAAGACTCTCAGATAGAGAAGCTTGCTGACCAATGCGATGAAATCCATGAAAATTTTAAGGACAGTTATTTATTTTCAAGCTCTTTTACCATGAAGGTGGATGTTCGAAGATGTGTAGAAGCACCCAAGTTATATAAATTGAGATCACGGGATGATTTAAATGTTCGAGTATTAGTAAAATCATTCCTACAGAAATTTCAAGCATCATTGCCTGATGCTCTTCTGATTCCATTTGACACAAAAGAGTCTGATCCGATTGGAAACCCTGTGAAAATCATGAATGAAATGGATATAAATGCCAAGAACATCAATTTTTGGATAGTTGATGGGCAACACACCATTCAAGCAGCAAAAGAAATATTATCAAATCCTAAATCCAGTCTATCTGGGGAGGCAAAACAGAAGTACAAAGAACGTAATGCTCGATTCTTAGATCCATTAGTTGCTCCCAGTGTGGTGATTCGTATTTGCTGCCAGTTAAATTTTGCAAACACAGTGTTCTTCAAAACTCCATTCATTGATTCTGTGCGATCTGCAAGACAATTCCTAATTGCCACAAATAAATTAAAGAAACAAAAATGTGGGAATTCTAAGACGGATGAAGACAAGGTATGCAAATTTTTTTTTTTTGCACTTAGTTTATATTGTTATAACTAAATTCATGGCTATTTTATTTTTAATATCACATTCTTACTAATTTATATTTGTTATTTTTTAACAGGTTGATGATGAAATGTTGTGCTCTTTCTTCGATTGTCCACTAACAAACTTTGCTGAAAAAAAAGTCTTGTTATATCTTGATGATACTACTTGGGATAAATGGGAAGTTGTTTTTAATTGTTACAAACTAGGGACATTAATGTGTTCTCCAAACCAACCTAAGGATCCAAACTATAAGACAAATAGTCTGAACAGTTTGGTATCAAGTTCTTTCCGTCCCCTTCAGGGACTAACTGCTGAAGAAATGTGTTCTGTAGCAGATAAACTATTGGATGGAACTGTCTGGTTTTCTATTCCAGTGAACCATCCAACCAATGCCATAAAAATGAAAGATTATTGTTCACAATTGAAAACCAAAAGAACAATTTTGGAGGCAATGGTAACATATTGCAAAAGTCATGATAAGAATCTGAATGATAAGATTCTTACAATATCCAATATTCTTGAGCATTATGGAATTACTGATATCATATTTGCCAACTTCTGTAAGACAATGGAAGGGTGTAAATATGTAAAAGGATCCGAAATACAAAAATAGAGTCCCTTTCTCCACAAGCCTGTGTGTTCCTTGATAGAATAATTGATGCATCGACAGATATACAGGAAATTGAGAACAATTTTGAATTCGGTTGTCATTATGGGGGTCCTAGCCTCTTGTCAACACTTTTGCACTCTTTTCCTTGTCAGTTTCAACCAATGTTATACACTGACTTTGTTGTGTTGGATACATTGGCTTTGAAAGATGAATCATTCCTTAAGGATCACTATATTGAATTGTTGCGATTTTTAATCGAAAAAAATGGGTTGAAAGATTTTACTATGATTATCTTAGTAGAAATTTGGTCTTGTAAGGATGTACGCCAAGCTCTGGAGATTGTTGTCAAGGACTCAAATGTCAACTATAAAATGGATACCGGTCTTTATGAATATAAAGAACAAAATAACTATAGTTATGATATAGTTTTAACTATACATTTCTATAGTGAAGAGTCAAAAAGTTTAGAGGCCTCAAGATACTCTCACAGTTTTAGAGACATATCTGATGAAAAGGAGAGAGATTTTGAATTCTAGGAAGAATTATTGCAAATGCATCAACAACATAGTGATCTAAATTTGATTATTTCTCTTTATGCGGGGACAAATTTACAGCAAGCTTGCTGTACATATGGAAGAAGAATGGCATGTGTCGTAGAAAACGAGTTACAAAGGACTACCATGCTGACTAATCAAGAATCCTTCCAATTGCAAAAACCAATGTCTAATATATTGCTGTTGGAATATCCAGGTATTGTACTTGTTTTGTTCTTTCTCTAGTGATTCTTTGGATTCTATGCTATTTATAAATCTTGATTAACAAGATGTTTACTATAACTACTAATGGCGGAAATTGTAAAGAAAACAACGACGACACTTTGCAACAAAGCAATGATCAACATAGTGTGCACAATGTCGAAGAAGTTTTCAAGATGCAAATACAAGACGAAGAAAATACCATACCAGGTACATAATTTATTTTGTTTCTTTTGTTGTATTGTACTTGTTTTGTTCTTTCTCTAGTGATTCTTTGGATTCTATGCCTATTTATTTAATGAATTTCATTCGTTGATACATTTTATAACATTTCATATGTTTATTACAGTGGCAAATGAGGAGAAAAAAGACAGTGATCAAGGGAATGTGACAGAAAGCCATAGTCAAGAACATGATATCATATCAGGTACTTCACATGTCTCTTATTTTCAATTAAACATAAAATATGTCTTATAAAAAAAAATTGATTTAAAGAAGTATTATTGGTATTTGATTGAAGGTTTGTTATTTTGGCTCTAGGTTCTATGAAGACAATACAAGAGAAGTGTGTCTTATCAATAACTAGTACAAAAAATACTCAAAGTGAGTGTATTTCTTCAACAATTTTTTTTAATAATAATTTATGTAGCATGAATAAAATGAATTTACTATGATATCCATTATTGTTTTGCAGCTATTTTTTTTTTAACAGTAACAGAGTAAAGGATTGTATTTATAAAGCTGTGCACAGCTATTCATTACAAACTTTCAGAAAGAGTTTTTAACAGTGCAGAGATATGTGGACCAGCTATCACTATAATAACTATCTGCATTACATTACAAGCTCTGAGCTTGGTTTTCTTGAAATTATCCAGCATAGAGCTGGAGTAAACCTTAACAAACTGACTGCAAAGGATTATACAAAAATGCATTAACCAAAATGAGCAAAATTTTTGAAACCTGGGTTGTGTTAAGTCCTAGCCTTTCTTCCTTAGCTGAACAGAAGAAGCATCCACCATAACCTGGTTAATTTCCTGATTTACTATTGGATTTTCATGTACCCAGCTCCCCTGAGTTGCTCCAGTAAAAACGGCCATGTCTTCCTGCAACCTATCCACTTTCCCCATTAATTCAAAGATATTTCGTTCCAGGTCATCAATTCTGGAATCCTGGCAAGATAACTGTGTGCACACATGATTTATGTCCGACGCCATCTCTGCATTCTGGTTTGCATTGGAGTAGACCGCGTCGTATGTATTCCGGACTGCAAACTTTATGTCCACCAGCGTCCTGCTCAAGGCGGCTATGGCCGCCCTGATTGACTGCATTTTTTCCCAGTTATACGCCTGAGCCAGCAAGAGACGCGAGGGAGGAGGGTCGAGCTCGCCAAGGGAGAGGCGGCTCAGAGCTTCATGCAGATGGGGAGGTCGAGCCATCGCGGAGGGAGGAAAAGAGATGGCGGGTGGGGGATTTATGAGAGCCCCGTGGGAGCTGACACCGAGGGAGAGGGCGAGGTGACAGGTGGAGGAGCGGACGGGGTGGCGTGTGGGAGAAGTCTCGGGAGAGGGAGTGGTGTGAAGACCATAACATAAGAGAGGGTAAGGGTCCCTCGTGGCCAAGGCCCTAACCAAAAGACCCACCTTGTGATCAATGAGCCTAGGCATAGGTTCCTTAAGGGATGTAGTGAAATCCCAAAACTCCATTATGGTCCTTGATTTGCCCTATTTCGAGCGTGATTCCGTGATTCGCCGCTAAATCATCCATCCTGTTGTTCTCTCGGAGGATGTGAAAGAAGGATGTCTTTGAGAGAATTATATTAGTTTTAATTCTTTGCATGTATCTGTCAGCTTTTGAGCCTGGCGAGGCATACCCTCTTTTCATGATTTGGATGACGTGCCTGGAGTCTCCATAGATTTTGAGGTTGTCTAAGCTGTAGTTGGAGGCCATTTCTAAAGAGAGTATGAGAGCTAACCATTCTGCCTCATTATTTGTTTTCCTACCTAGTCCCCATGAGAATGATGCGATTTTAGTTCCTCCGGGATCAAAAAGAATCCCACCCGCACCTGCCACCCTAGGGTTCCCTTTAGAAGCCCCGTCAAAGAAAATGCTATGACTATTCTGCTCCTTCCACCACTTGGAAAAAGTATCAGGGTCTTTTCTGATTTCCCAAGCAGAGTTGAGGCGTTCTTTTTTGGACTGAAGGAAGCTGCCCTTCACAAACATGCTACACCATTGAAGTTCAGATAGAGTTAGAGGCTCTTGTGCAGGGAGAGAGACCTTTTTAGAGGAAAGTGAGTCCCCGATCATTGCGATGGCTTTTATGGCAGCTCTATTACTGTCCACTTTCTTGTCCTCAAAAATACTTTTGTTTCTATTTAACCAAATCTGCCAGCAAATATTCATTGGAATTAGATTCCAAATTCTCCTCATAGTCTTCTTGGATCTTCCTGGGAATGTGCGTCCCCAGTGATCAGAAAGGTCAATTAGGGAGGAGGGGAGAGTGACTGATCTCCATTGACTACCCAGAACCTGAACCCAAACTTTCTCTGCAAAAGGACACTCCAGAAAAATGTGATGGGAGCTTTCTTCAACGTTTTTACACAGGGTGCATCTAGATGGACCAGTGATTCCCCTTACTCTAAGATTTTCAGTAGTTAGCAACTTACCATGAGTTAAAAGCCAGAAGAAAACAATTATTTTGGGGATGCCGTCCGAATTCCAAATATTCTTCCATTTTATGTGAGCCGGGAGATTGGGAGGGGAGAGTTTTTCATATCCTGCCTTAACTGAATACGAGCCTTCTTTCCCCCATCCCCGGTGGTCTTTTTCGTTGATGCTAATCGGGGCTTTCCCATGCAGATGTTCGAGAAGAAGAATGTACTCCCTTTTTAGGTTGGTCGGAGGATCCATTCGCTTCCAGCTTTTCCAATCTCCATTGTCTTTCCAAATCACCAGGTCTTTTAACTTTTTAATGCCCATGTTTTTCAACCAGTCTCTAATGGCCTCGATCCCCTGAGATTTACCCAGTGGCTTGTCTCCATTTATGCTGTCCGTCCAGAGGTTTATTCTTTTCCCATTACCAGGGATCCAATAGAGATTTTCAGTGATTAAAGCCGCCGAGGAGTTAATAAGTCCCCATATAGCTGTTCCCTTTTTGAAGATAGGCTTATCCAGACATCTTTGTCTGGAGCTTCTGGTGTATTTCTTCCTTATGACCTCCTTCCACCACTCCTTTTTTCCAGCAACAATCCTCCAGGCTAACTTGGCCCCCAGCGCTTTACTTACTAAAGCTGGCTCACGTATTCCGAGCCCTCCCCACTCCTTCTTTTCTTTAACAATCTTCCAATTAACCAAATGAAATTTTTTATTCTGAGTTTTCCCCCCTTGCCACAGGAATTTCCTTATCTCTATGCTAAAAGCATTTTGTATTGAAGTCGGGGCTAACATTATGGCAGAGGTGAATATAGGTAGAGAGGACAGAACAGATTTTATCAAGGTTACTTTCCCAGTCAGGTTTAGCCATCGAGTTCCCCATGAGTTAATTCTTGCTTTAAATTTTTCAAGAATAGGGGCCCAGACAGAGGATGGAGGGTACCTGAGAGAGATAGGGGTGCCCAGATATTTGAAAGAGGTCCAATTCATGCAAGGCTTGAAGGCAAGAATGGCTGCAATGAGTCTGATCGTAGCAGGGCGACAGTTCCAGGTATAAAAATTGCATTTTTGGTCATTGGTTTTGCCCCCAGAGGTCTTGAGAAAAAGGTCAAGAGTGGTTTTAAATCTTGCAGCAATCTGAGGAGAAGCACTACCTAAGAGAATAGTATCGTCGGCAAACTGGGCATGATTTATTGCTTGTACATTATGGGTGAAAGAAATGCCAGGCAGAGAATCTGAAGCTAGGAGAGAGTTGAGTTTTCTACTTAAAGAATCCGCCATAATGACAAAAAGGAAGGGAGAGAGGGGGCACCCTTGCCTTAATCCACGAGATAGACGGAAGAAGGGTGTAGGCCTTCCATTTAGAAGGGGGGAGATCCATGGAGCGCCAATGCAGGCTTTAACCCAGCTGATAAATTTTTCATCAAAACCAAATTTTCTCAAGACCGCATAGATAAAGTCATGTCTTACTCTATCAAACGCATTGGCCATGTCTAATTTTATTGCCATACCTGCATCCTTATTTCGCCTGCTTGAATGAATGGCCTCTTGCACAAGAAGAATATTGTCATATATTTGTCTGCCTGGAACAAAGCCGCCTTGGTTTGGAGAAATAATTTTGGGGAGAAGCTTCTTGACTCTATTTGCTAATACTTTAGTGAGGATTTTATAAGAAGAGTTGCATAGCGAAATTGGTCTAAATCTCCCAATTGCATTTGCTTTTTTCTCCTTCGGGATTAGAGCTATGAAAGAGGTGTTAGTGCCCCCTCCTATTTTCTCACAGTTTCTGGTCCAGTTTACCATTCTAAGGAGATCGGCTTTCAGCAGATGCCAACACTTTCTGTAGAAGTGAATGGAGAATCCGTCAGGTCCCGGGGATTTTTCTGGGTGAAGAGACCACACTGCCTTCCTGACTTCTTCTTCAGTGACCTTCTCCATGAGCATGTTGTTTTCTTCTGCAGTGACTAGGCTGGGAATTTCACGACACATTCATTCCATCTCTACTGTAGTCAAATCCTCTTCCTTCGTATAGAGTGACTCAAAGTGATTTCTGACTTCTGTCTTTATCGCTGAAGGATCATCAATCTTTGTTCCATCTTCTCTGATTAAACTGAGAATATTGTTTTTCCTGTACCTTTCTTTGCACTGAGCATGGAAGAACTTGGTATTCCTGTCCCCAGATTTGAGCCATAGACATCTTGATCGAAGTCTCCATTCCTCCTCTTCTTTTCTATTCACTTGTTGGATTTTAGCTTCCAGCATTTTCTCCTGCATTAGCATTGCTTCAGTTATCCGTTCCTTTTCGATTTGCTCTTGCAGGGACTTCAGTTCCTCTTGCAAGGTATTGATTTCATCCCGAGATCTCCTCGTGCTTTGCTTTGCCCATCTTTTCAACATAGTTTTTGTATTTTTGATTTTGGTTTCCCAGATATACCCCGGGGAGCCTGGGATAAATTGTTTCCAAATAACTTTGACTTCCTCATAGCAGGCTTCATGCTCCAACCACTCAGGATTATATCTGAAGGGAAGAGGCCCAAGATTGCCGGGAAGAGAGAAGAAAAGGGCGATTGGACAGTGATCAGAGGCAGCAGAGGCCAAGATTTTTGAATCGGGCAGAAGGGGTTTATTAAGAAGGGAAGAGCTGAGCAAAAATCTGTCGAGCCTAGCAGCTATATGTCCAGGCCCGATTCTCTTGTTGTTCCAGGTGAAATTTCCTTGCAGAGGCTTAATATCCACCAAGTTCCATGAAGCCTGTAGGTCTTCCAACCTTTCTCCAAACGGATCTCGGACCTTCGAGCCCCCTCTTCTTTCATCAGCACTTATGGTGACATTAAAGTCACCAGCGATTATGCAGGGAGGGGGCTTTCTTCCAAGTTGAAGATCTATGAGATTGTCCCAAAAAATTTCTTTGAGGCCATGAAGCGTAGGTCCATACACATTTCCAATCCAAAATTTTTCATTTTTTGTCAAATCTTCTAATTCTGTAAATAGCCAATTTCTGCTACTTAAAGTGGAATTGCATTTGTACATACCTTTGTCCCACCAAGTGATGAGCCCTCCAGAGGCTCCAACCGAATTGACTGACTTTCCTTCTCCTTTGGGCCATATTTGAGATAGAGTTTTGAGACAGTCTGTCTCCTGCATTTTAGTCTCCTGGAGCATGAGTATTGAGGGGTTTTCCAGCTTTTTTATCCTTTTGATTGCTTCCGTCTTTTGCTTGCCTCCTAACCCTCTACAATTCCAGGAGACTATCTTCATTATTTTTTGGAGAGGTTGGATACTGTTCTTTCCCTCTTCTCCTCCAATGTTCCCTGAGATTGCTTGGTGTTGGGAAGGATTCTTACATGCGAGTCAAGACTGGTTTGCTTACCCGCCGCTTTGTCTCTAGCCGCTTCTTGTTCTCTTATTACTTTGTTCAGCTTCCTGCCTTTTGTTTGGGGTTCTATTTCTTCTTCTTTACTTTCTGAGGTTTCTTCTTGAAACAGTTTAGCTTTTGCTCTTGTGACCGAGCCCATCAAAGATTTGGGGGCCTCGCCTTCAGGTTCCTCCTGCTGTGCTGGGGACGCTAAACGTATTTCTCCTTCCTCCAGTTGTTGACAGGCATTCTCCTTTCTTTCTCCCTCCCTGGCATTTCCTATCATTTCCTCTTGAGCTTGGCCTGTAGGGAGATTTTGTTCTTCCCCCCCCATTTCTGTTGCTAATAGCTGGAACTTGTTTACTTCCCTATTTGTGCTTTGCTGTTTGTTGGGCATTTCCTTTTTTTTTTGAGAAGATTGAGAGGGTTGGGAGTTTGAGGACTTCCCTCCCTTCTTTCTTACCTCATTCCAGTCTCCTTCTTGAATTTCTTCTACTTCCTGCAACTTCCTTTTGGGGCAGAGCTTTGCAAAATGACCATATTCATGGCAAACTTTGCATTTGAATGGGATATGTTCATAATCCACAGTTTGAAGATGGTTCCATCCATCCATCGACAGACTTATTGCTTCAGGAAGCCCCTTTTCAAGATCCACTTCTACACAAATCCGGGCACAGGAGAACATTGGGGGTTTTGGTTCTGACTTATCAATATATTTCCCCAATGAGTTGCCGATGGCCTTCAGGTCTTCATCATTCCAACAATGCAGCGGGAGATGGGGTAACTTGACCCAGACTGGGACAGCTGAAGGGATGTCCTTTTCAGGGTCGAAGGAGAGGTCCCATTTGTTGATATACATTCCCCTAGGTCCCATGAAGTAAGGTCCATTTCTGAATATTAAGTCTCTGTCTTCCTTTTTCTCAAAGTAGAAAACAAAGAAGCCCCTTCCACAGAAGATTTGCTGAACTTCTCCTTGGATGAGGGGACGCCAGTTTTTATTGAGCCAGATTTCGATTGATCTCGGGGATGGCCAAAGCCCAGTGAAGTGGCCAACCAATCCTTTTTCTGATAGGGACAAAGCTTTACATTTTGACGCCGTAGAGCCAAGTTTAAATTCCGGAATGGCGGATTTTTTAACAAACCTGGAGTCCCACGGGCCCGTAATCTTAGAGGTCAAGGGCTGGGATGCGACCAGTAAACGGAAGAGGTCGTCGAGAGGCGCTCGGCCCGGGTCGGGCGGCGGATCCATCGGCAAACCCTAAACAAAGAGTGCGCGCCCTAGATTCTCAGTCCGAAGGTCCTTCTTCAAGAAATTATTGATAGAATGAACAATTGGGCATATTTTGATTTTTTCTCTTCTTCACAAATCACCCCACAAAACATTCATTTAAAATCTGTTTTGCAGCTATTATAAGTCAAAAGAAATTAGTTATTTTTGAATTGAATAACATTTTCTATCAGAGCGTTGATGGTGATGCATCACAAAAATAATTTATCGAGAAAATGGGAAGGGCCGCAGATTACACGATAGAGAAAAAATCATTTTGGTTTCGTCCACATGCAAAAACATTTCTTGAAATGTGTTCCAGAAAAGAATCTCTTGACATTGCAATTTGGACGACATCTTTGAAACAAAACACAACAAGAGTTATGAAAAAGCTGGTTTCAAAAACATTACAAGCTAAATTTTTGTTTACATGGACTGCTTCAGATTGCAAACAACAAAAGGGAAAAAATGACATTGATAATTCAACACAAATTATATACAAAAAACATCTGAAAAAAGTGTGGAGAATGTATTCTCAATATGATGCTACTAACACTATTCTAGTGGATTGTTCAATGGAGACAAAGAAAGAAAATCCCAATGAAAATGTGATTATTGCCCCTTCGTTTGATGGAAAGAATGAGGATAAATGGTTGATCGTTGATCTGTGGAGCTTATTGAATAAATTATACAAGGCACCCGATGTTCGAGATATTTTGAAGAATCTTCAATGACTTTTAATAGTACATTAAGATGACTTATTCATTTCCTCTATAAACAAAATCTTGAAGTTTATAATATAAATTCTTGGTCATTGTACATTTGATGACTTAATTCTACATGTGATGTGTTATTACTATGTTTTATTTTATTATCAATTTAATGTCAATATTATTTCATAATACTCATATAAGGATTGTTGTTGTGTCATTATTATAAATTAACATATTATTATTTTGTTTATTTATATTGAGATATTGAGTTATAAAAAGTTAGTGATTTGAATAATAGTCTTATGTGTTTACATAAAAATGTAGTATTCCATATTAATTAAATAATTGTATCAGGTTGTATGTATAAATTAACGTACAATTACTATGTTTGAGCAATTGCAGTTTATTTATCAATTGCGTCTTAATTGATCATTATAACTCTTACAAATCGGTGATTTGAATGTTAGTTCAATGTTATCATATGAAATTTTCTTATTTCTTAGAAATTAAAAAAATGGAAAATCATATCAGGTTGTATGTCAAAATTACCTATAATTAGCTTGTTTAATTGAAATTTAAAAAATTGTAAATCTATGTGGTGTGTATAAATTAACATATAATTGGTTTGAATTGGACCATTGTAACTATATTTTTAAATTGTGATTTGAATTTCATTGCAATGTGCTTATATGAATTTTTCTTATAATTTCTTGAAAATTAAAATATCGTATGAGGTTGTATGTAAAAATGAACATATAAATAGTTTGCTTGATTTAAACTTAAAAACTGTAAATTTAGGTAGTATGTAGATATTAACATATAATTAGTTCAAATGAATTCGACTATTGTAATTATATTTTTAAATTGTAGTTTATCTCATTACAATTCTTAAAAATTAGTGATTTGAGTAGTAGTTGAATGTGTTTGTATAAAAAAACTATTCCACGGAAATTACTTTTATTTTTTTCATTAAGTTGTTTGTTTGGGAGTGGAAATAAATTGGATATGTTTTGATGCCATTAAGCAATGAAGTTTTGAAGTGAAAATATGTTAATGTTATATATGTGGCAGCAATGCAGATGGGAGTTAATATCAGTCGGAAGATCTTGTTGATCTTTGAAATGGAAGGAGTATTCTTCTCATCGTATTCCAAAGATGAAACGAGTTGTCAAATTCAAAGAAAACCAGATTGGGAGCTTGGTGATAGATCCTACTTTTGTAGGCCTTTTCAATTAGAAGTATTAAAATACTGCCTAAAACATTATGATGTTGCGATATGGACATCAAATGTTACTAACAAGTACATTCGACAAGTACTTGAAAAATCAAATATTGATACAAGTGACTTTGAATTCATATGGGATAGGTCCCATTGTCACTTGCAAACAAAATCCAAATCATGTAGTACGATACAGTTTTATGAGAAAAGGCTAAGCGACGTGTGGTCCCAATATGGAAATAAGTACACAGAATCAAATGTATTGCTAATAGATACATCAAAGCCTACTTATCAATTCCTCGGATATCGGTCAAACTGTATCTTAATAAAGGCTTATATAGGACATGAACACGATACTTGGCTTGTGCAAGTTCTATTCCCCTTTTTAAAGACACTTCATCGTATCAAACAGAAACGCAACTACATTCTGTTCAATAGAACATTGAGTTCTTTGTATTAAGTGAAGATATTATTTTATGGAAATTTGTTGACTATTACATTGCAATATTTCAATACAAGTTGGACACATTTTTTGGTGAATTAATTTGTATAATTTTATAACTTTTATAGATAGATGATAATTGACAATGATATATAAATACAATTATTAGTATTATTTATGATTGCTTTTAGATTGACAAGTTTTTGCATCATACAACACTTGATTTCCCCATTCACAATATTTTCTAAATTTGTGCTCTTAAATCAACTATTTGTAATTTAAATCATCTCATAAAAGCCAACAAGGCATGCAAGAAACTCTCTTTAGTTTTATTTATCTATATGTATTAATACAAGTGCATTACAACAATTGATTTCTCTATTCAAAATATTTTTTAAATTACATACTCTTAAATCAATTATTTGTAATTTAAATCATCTCACAAAAGCCAACAAGGAATGAAGTTCTCTTTAGTTTTATTGATCTATATGCATTAATACAAGTGACACACAAATTTTGAATTAAACCTCCATCTATATAAAAGCACATTTCTTACAAAAAATATTACTTCAATGATAATGAGTGCTAAGTGTACTAGAATTTAGATTAAAGCATGATGAGTCATAGATGAATGATTTTGAAAGGTATAGGCATTTGATTTCCCAATCTATAACTTATTGTAAATGTGTATTCTTAAGTTAATAGTTTATAATTGCAATAATCTCATATAAGCCAATAAGACATGAAATAAATTATTGACTGTTATTAGCCTATATTCATTAATATGAGGAGTTTATCAATGCAATATGTAATTTTTGAAATAAAACCCCATATAATTGAAGTTGCAATTGTTTTAAAACACAAATGAGTTCTTTGTATTAAGTGAAGATATTATTTTATGGAAATTTGTTGACGATTACATTGCAATATTTCAATACAAGTTGGACACATTTTTTGGTGAATTAATTTGTATGATTTTATAACTTTTATAGATAGATGATAATTGACAATGATATATAAATACAATTAGTAGTATTATTTATGATTGCTTTTAGATTGACAAGTTTTTGCATCATACAACACTTGATTTCCCCATTCAAAATATTTTCTAAATTTGTGCTCTTAAATCAACTATTTGTAATTTAAATCATCTCATAAAAGCCAACAAGGCATGCAAGAAACTCTCTTTAGTTTTATTTATCTATATGTATTAATACAAGTGCATTACAACACTTGATTTCTCTATTCAAAATATTTTTTAAATTACATACTCTTAAATCAATTATTTGTAATTTAAATCATCTCACAAAAGCCAACAAGGAATGAAGTTCTCTTTAGTTTTATTGATCTATATGCATTAATACAAGTGACACACAAATTTTGAATTAAACCTCCATCTATATAAAAGCACATTTCTTACAAAAAATATTACTTCAATGATAATGAGTGCTAAGTGTACTAGAATTTATATTAAAGCATGATGAGTCATAGATGAATGATTTTGAAAGGTATAGGCATTTGATTTCCCAATCTATAACTTATTGTAAATGTGTATTCTTAAGTTAATAGTTTATAATTGCAATAATCTCATATAAGCCAACAAGACATGAAATAAATTATTGACTGTTATTAGCCTATATTCATTAATACGAGGAGTTTATCAATGCAATATGTAATTTTTGAAATAAAACCCCATTTAATTGAAGTTGCAATTGTTTTAAAACACAAAATTAATTGCTAATGAGTGCTAAGTGGTATTAAGGGTAGTACGAGATTGGTCATAAGTGAGTGACATTGAACTATAAGAAATTTGATTTCTCATTTCATTTTTTTGTAAGTTTGTATTATTAACTCAATTACGATTAATTGAAATAATCTCATAAAAGCCAACAAAGCATGAGATACGCTCTATCTTTTATCTTCTTGTATGCATTAAATGAATGTATAAATGTGATATGTATTTTTTGGAATAAAATACAATGTAAAAACATTCAACAAGTAGTTGAAAAATCAAATACCGATACAAGTGACTTTGAATTCATATGGGACAGGTCTCATTGTCACTTGCAAACAAAATTCAAATAATGTAGTGTGATACAATTTTATGAGAAAATGTTAAGTGATGTGTGGTCCAAATATGGAAATATGTACGAAGAATCAAATATATTGCTAATAGATACATCAAAGCTTACTTCTCAATTCCCCGGATACCGATCAAATTGTATCTTAACAAAGGCTTATATAGGACATGAACCTGATACTTGGCTTGTCCAAATTCTATTCCCCCTTTTGAAGACACTTCATCGTATCAAAGAGAAACGCAACTACATTCGAATGTTCAATAGAACATTGAGTTCTTTATAGTAGGTGAAGATATTAATTTTTAGAAATTTGTTAACGCGTACATTGCAATATTTCAATACAAGTTGGACACATTTTTTGATGAATTAATTTGTATGTTTTTAAAACTTTTATAGATAGATGAGAATTAACAATAATATTTAAATACAATTATTAATATTATTTATGATTGCCTTTAGTTTGACATTTTTTTGCATCATAAACCACTTGATTTCCCCATTCAAAATATTTTTTTTAATTTGCGTTCTTAAATCAAATATTTGTAATTAAAATCATCTCATAAAAGCCAACAAGGCACACACAAAGTTTTGTAAATGTGTATTCTTAAGTTAATAGTTTATAATTGCAATAATCTCATATAAGCCAACAAGGCATGAAATAAATTATTGACTTTTATTTGCGTATATTCATTAATAAGAGGAGTTTATCAATGCAGTATGTAATTTTTGAAATAAAGCCCCATATAATTAAAGTTGCATGTATTACTAACTCAATTATGATTAACTGAAATAATCTCTTACAGGCCAACAAAGCACGAGATATGTTCTATCTTTTATCTTCTTATATGCATTAAATGAATGTATAAATGTGGTATGTAATTTTTGGAATAAAATACAATGTAAAACCATATAATTAATTGATAATGAGTACTAAGTGGACTATTTAGACTCATTCGATATGTGCCATAAATAAATTCAAAAGAGCATGGGGTCATATATAAAGTTCAACTAAAAAATTTGAAAAATATGTTTCAACATCTATTTCTTCGACATTTAAAAATCTTATCATTTTCTTTGCCTTTTGGTGAAAGTAATTCTCGGCCATGATTTCTTAATTCGATTTCTTCACACTTTCATTGTGTATGTATAATGTTGTACCTAACAACTATCGCAATTTTGACGAATTTATAGTTATTATTTGGTTCGACATCAATACATTTCTTATAATTTATTTTATTTTAATTTAATATTGTGATTTCTTTCCAATCATGCTATATTATAATATGTTATTTAACAATAAAAATATTTAATATAATACTTTGTTCACTTCAAATATAGATAGAGATCTTCTTGTAATAAAACATGCAATTATGTGTGCAACTTAACTTCATTAATCCTACATTTTATATCTTCATGAATATTTTTTCTCACGATTCAACAAATTACAGATTTTCATATACTCCTCCTAATTTATGGCATACCGAACTAGTTATAAATGATACAACATTTCATTTTTTATGATTGTATATTAAAAACACTTGGAGTAAATAAAATTTGTGATCAATAAAAACATTCTTTCTAGGATTAGTTTTTCCAATTTTAATGGAATATTTCTTTAATGCACAATTTTTACAAATTAAATGAAATAAATAAAATGTTTACAAAAAAATTCAATGTCATAGAAGTCCTTGTAATATAATTTTTCTAGATTTCTTGAAATAGGTGTTCTTGTGGGGAAGTTCATGGGTAGAAGGGTTTCCGTCCCGTGCCTTAATGAGTGGTTGTAGGCAAAGTGGGCTTTGGAGATTGGATATGGCCCTTCCTTCCATCTCTTTGTGAGGGGTTGGTTGGGTTTCATATTCAGATAAGAGGAAGATGTGGTGAAATTTCTTAAAGGAAATTGGTTTTTGGACATTGCTTCCTTGCCTCTCAAGCCATGGCCTTCGTTATTCGACACCAAGGAAAATTTTATGGAGAAGACATTGGTGTGGGTAAAGTTGTATGACCTTCCCATGGAGTTATGGTGTAAGAAGTCCTTGCTAGCAATCGTGGACAGTTTCGGCTTTGCGTTGATGGTTGATGACAATTTTTAGAGCAGTTATTTTAGGTTTGTTGCTAGAGTGTTAGTTGAACTTGACATAAGCACTAGTTTGTTTGAGTAATTGGATATGGTAGTGGAATAAAGGTCTTCTGCACAAATTAGGGATTAAATGTGAGTATCCCATTCCGCTATTCAAGATGCCATATCTTTGGGCATGTTATAAAAGACTGCTCTAAGTTATTCTCTCAAAAGATTTGGTGGAATAAATCTCTCCATGTTGATTTAGGAGTAGGGGTGGTTGGCACTAAGATCGTGACTGATTAAGAAGTGGATTCGAAGGTGGCACCATTTGTGAAGTTAAAGGTGGCGATTTCCCAAGAGGTTGTATAGTCAAAGGAGGATTTCAAGGCGAGGAGGGTTTAGTAATTGGTGATCTTTCGATTTTGTTGATTAAAGGGTCGAGGTTGGTCGTTGAAAGGTTGTCCGAGTTTCTTGTTGTTTTATAGGTTGACACAGTTTCGATGCTTCCTTATCAAGACAATGATTTTATTCAGGCTGTGGGTGTCCATACTCTTCTTTTTTCAAGTACGATATCTCATGTGTTTCCTCCTTGTATGTGGTTTAGGTTGATAAGGCCATAATTCAAAGAGGGGATGGGCATGTTTCTTTGCTCTAGTTCTGAAGGGGTTAGAACGATAGGGGATCTCCTATGATAATGTAAGTAGGAGGGTGTCTCTTATGGATTAAAGGGCACATGTTGTGGCCTTATCTTATGACTTTGACCCTCTTTCAAACCTTGGGGGATTGGGTTCTAAGAAGCTAGAGGCCTTTTCTCCCTATCCTATGAGAGGTTGAGGTCATTACTAGCTCAGGTTTGTCAAAGGTGTTGTATCACAATACTCTCTAATTTTTTTTGGGGGGGGTTAGGTCTCAACTGTAACAAGGGTACTATGATTCATAAGGTTGGTTGAAAGGTCGCTCTGAAGTATGCCCAAAAAAAAGACAGTGAAGGATAATAACCAAGGGAAACAAAAACTTATCACTAGGGCCCTTAGAACAAGCATAAATCCCTCCCCTATTACCCCATGAAGTGCCTCTCCAACAATATCGAAGGCCTAGGAGGGTACATTGAAAAATTGGCCCTCAAACGTTTGGTGGGTTTTATTAATCTAGAGGTAGTTATGATTCAAGAGATGGTGGGAAAGGAGGATCCTTTGATTAAATATTTGACGAAGTCTATTTTTGGGTTGGGGTTTCCTGGCTTTAGACTCTAATGGTTTTTCAAGAGGATTGATAATTGGTTGGAATTAATATGTTTCCCTCTTAAACACTTTGTATGTCTACTCAAGTTTGTGCATCGAGGTCTTCAACAAGAGCTTGGGGTTTTCATTGACCCTGTTAAACGTTTATGGCCCTTACAAAGGCAAGCAAGTTTTTTGGAATCATATTCTTGCAATGTAGTGTTTCAAATATGACTCCCTCATATTGTGTGGGACATGAAACTACTCTGAATGTAAGGGATATTTTGTGTTTAAATGCAAGACATGATAGATTGGTAGAGTATTTTAATAATTAGTTTGAACTGGCCAGGTTGGTGGATATCGAACCATTAAAGCTCATACCTACTTGGACAAATAATTGAGTGGCTAATGAAGGGGTCTCGAAGTGGTTGGATAGGTTTTTAGTCCATGGAAATTTACTCAATAGGGTAGAAAGGATTAGGACCTGGGTGGAAACTTAGAGATGCTCACACCACTTTCCTATTGTTTTGGAGATAGATGACACTAATAGCAAGCCTGAGGCTCCCTTTAAATACAATCTTGGGTGGTTTGTAGAAGAGGAGTTCAAAGCTTTGGTCAAAGAAAATTAGAAACAATTTGATCATGTCAACATCCAACCCACAACTTGTGAATGATTTTCACTCTCCTTAAGGATGGTAAAGGAGAAGGTGGCCTCATGGGAGAGGGCAAAATTTAGGAATAGGGATGGACATCTTCTAGCAATGGAAAGGGAATTGGAGCCTATTTTTCTAGACAATGGTATTGTTATTCTAAATGAGGAAAGTTCTACAAGGGTTAAACATTTGGAGAGTAAGAAATCAAAGCTTTTGTTGGAAAAAGAAAGGGACTAGAGAATAAAGAGTAGAGATACAAGGTTGGAATTTGGGGATCAAACAACCAAGTCTTTTCTTTGTAGGAAATGAATAACATACAAGGCAGGAAGCTAAGAGGGTTCTAAGGGATTGTAGATTTGGGGGTGCAATACTTTGAAGATATCTTCAAGGAACTTGTTAGGGCAAATTTGATAGAGGTAGTTAAAGTGGTGTCCTTCTTTCCTATATTAGTTGAGGAGGAGGACAATGATAGAATGTGTCAAGAAATTACTAAAGAAGGATTGATTATTCTCAACTCCTTCCAAAAAGATAAAAGTTGAGGCCTTGATGGGTGGACTATTATCAATTTTCTTTTGGATTTGTTTGACTTCTTGGGGAGAGATTTGTCTAGAGTGGTTGAAAAGGTTAGGATTTCTAGAGGGTCCTTGGTGATTTAAATGTTACTTTTTAATCCTGAGACTTATGAGGGGTTCAAACCTATATCCATGTGTAATTGCATTTATAAAATAATTTCCAAAGTGTATACATTAATCAAGTTAAAACCTATGCTTTTCAGGTTCATTTCTCCATAGCAGTTTGGGTTTTTAGAGGGGCGCCATATCATTAGAGGAATTTTGGTGTAAAAATGGGCCTTAAAACAAAAATGTACTATCAAAATAAACTCTATAAGAGTCAATAGGATTCAAGATGATGATGTTAACCAAAAGGATAAATAGTTTCAGAGGGAAAGGGCAAAACTATTTTTTAATCATATTTTCAGCTTATCTCCTTATAGGTTTACTTAAATTTCGAGTGTAAGCACTCGTTGTATGCATAATTGAATTTCACATACAACAAGTACCTACTCGACATACTTTTGACACACCCCTAGTAGGAAAATACTTGAAATACATAAAAATTTATTTCCTTCAACAAAATACATTTGTTTTAATGCATTTCATTTTTTTCCTATCGAGGGTTTGTTAAAAGTATGATGAGTTGTAACTCATTGGATGCAGAATAATTCTGCATCCAATGACTACTCACACTCAAAATTTGAGTAAACCTACAAGGATACGAGTTGAAAACACAATAGAAAAAGTATATTTTTTCCTTTCCTTAAAAAAATTATAACTCTTATTTTATTATTTTCCTCAAAAGGCCCATTTTAGACCTCAAAATTCCTCTAATGACATGAGGACATTTGCACATCACATGAAGGCTTATAGTCAATTAAATCTTCTCATTCTCTTATCGTAGTGATTAGGTTAGACCTTTATAAGGCTTATGATAGGGTCTCTTGGCTATAACTTAGGTTGTTTTCGATTTAAATTGGTTTATCGTTACTTGTGCTGAAGTGGATTATGGAAAGTGTGACCTCTGATTCCTTTGTATCTTTAATCAATGGCTCAACTTCTTCTTTTTTCAAAAATTCAAGGGTTCTGAGGCAAGGATGCCCTTTGTCTCCTTATCTCTTTCTGTTAGTAGCATAAGGGTTGAGTAGAATTATCAAAGAGGAAAGGATGTTGAGAATATTAAATGGGTGAGGATATGAAGAAATGATGTGCTTACTCATGATCTATTATTTGTGGATGATTTCTTTTTATTATATGTTGAATCTAAGGCAAAGTGTATGTACTTCAAAGATATTCTTCAGTTATTTAATGATGTAATTGGTATGGAGGTCAATGCTCGCAAATCTACTTTTTACTATTATGGTTTAGAGGAGAATTTGACTTCTGGAATGGAGAGAATCTCTCCTTTCCAATAGCTAAACCTAAATGTGAGGGTCAAATATCTAGGGTTTATGCTAAAACCCAATTGTGTTGGCAAGTCTAATTCGTATTAGCTTCTTTCAAGAGTGGATACACGAATTGTATTTTGGTGCAATAGATGGCTCTCAAGAGGAGGCATGATGGTACTTATTAGTTATGTGCTAGAGACCATACCATTTTATTGGCACACTCAGGCCCATATGCCTAAGGTTATTTTAGAGAATATTAGAAAGTGTTGTTTTAATTTTGCGTGGAAGGGAAATAGTGAGATTGAAGCTTCTCATTTAGCTAAGTGGTAGGTGATAGAAACCCCTGAGGCTATGGAGGGTCGGGGGATTAAAAATATTCATTAGTTTGGACAAGCTTTGGTTTCCAAGTCATTATGGAATCTAATCAATGGGGAGAGCTTAAATGGAAAAGGATCATAATTCATACGTATATATCCCCAAATTCACTCATGGACTAGATAAGAATGAATAGGAAGAGCATTCAAAATGTTTCTAATCAATGGAAAGCTATGACCTTAGCCTTCCCTGACGCATGCTACTTTTTGGCATGGAGAGTTGGGAATGGGTCACATGTTAGAGTTGGATAAGATGCATTGATGAGATGTGGTAGGGAGATTTTCCTTCTTGAAAATTACAGACATCACTTATAGGAGATAGGTAGGTGTACTCTCAAGTTGGTGGCTAACACAAACATAACTATGCCGTGGTCTTAGGGTTGAGTTAAATCCTTTGAGGTAGACTTGCGAGAAGATATGTCAGAAACATGAGACCTCTTTTCAGAAGAGTTAGGAAAGGATCACATTAGGTTGATTGGTAAGCAAGATGATTTGATGTCGAGAATGAATCAAATAGGGGGTTCATATACTACAAAGTTGAGTTATGCTGTACTCCAAGGTCCCGCAATTGGTGATGCTAAATGTCGGTGGAATAATTTTGGAAGGTAAATGCTCCATCAAAATGTATCTTGTTAATGTGGCTTGTTTTGAAGAATAGGGTGTTGACCTTGGAGCTAATATAGAAGAGAAATAAGGCAGGCCATGGCCTTTATTATTTGTGTAGAAACAGTGAAGAGTCAACCTCTCTCCTTTTTTCTAAAACGACCTTTTATTTCTCGGGTTTGGGGTGAGGTTGAGACTATGTTGGGACTTCAAAATCATTGGAAATAAATTTATATAGATGAGTGTCTCCATGTTTGGTTCCAAAAAGGAGATCTTAAGCAATTTAGGGTTGTCCTTAACTTGGTCTTGTGGGGTTTGTTTAGCTACAAACTCATGTATTTTTTAGGAGGAATTTATACCCTCTTTTCAGGTTGCAACTCAGGTGAATGCCTTATCATCTTACATTAAATCTAGCCCCAAATCTCACATGAGTAGAGATGTGGGGGAAGTGGAAGTGGATAAGTCCTATTCTTGGGTTTTCTTTGTTGGGGCCTACCAAGGGATAAGATTTATTTGTATCCTTGGTTTTGTTCTCTCTTGATCTGTTTCACATGATCATGTTTCCAAATAAAATCATGGAAGAGAATCTGTCCCAGATAAGGTAATGTGCACCTGTAAGTGTTTGGTTGACTCATCTCTGGTTATAAATTGGATGAACAATCAAGCTCAGATCTAGATTACAAGTCTTGTTTCTTTGGCAGATCAACTAAAAGAGGTCTCAAGGTTTTTATAGGTCATTAGCTTCTCCCATATTTATACAGAGTTGAATAGAAAGGCAACCAACTTTCAAAATATAGATTCCTCTTGTAAGAAAACCAAATTGATGAGGAAGAGTTATAGGAGGGTATTCTAGCACATTCTAGTTTGTTGGATTTAAATTATTTTAAAGTTATATAATATGTTGTTGGATTTAAATTATTTTAAAGTTATGTTATGTAATATGTTAGTCTTAGAAACTGTTTCTTTTAGTGATTAATGTATCTTTGTACTAGTTTGTTGGATTTAAATTATTTTAAAGTTATGTAATGTAATATGTTAGTCTATGGACTCTTGAAACCGTTTCTTTTAGTGATTCATGTATCTTCGAATATGTTAGTCTTAGAAACTGTTTCTTTTAGTGATTCATGTATCTTTGTACTAGTTTGTTGGATTTAAATTATTTTAAAGTTATGTAATGTAATATGTTAGTCTATGGACTCTTGAAACTGTTTCTTTTAGTGATTCATGTATCTTCGAATATGCAGGTTACGTAATAAGTTAATCTGTTAGTGATGTCTATTAATGAAGTCTAGTCATAAACGATGTCAAATTCCTTGTTTTAATGGATTGTGAATTATGCAATCAAAAAATGTATTTTTGGTTTGTTTTGAATAAAAAATACCTTTTTATTTTTAAAATAAATAAATGATTTTGAAAGTTATTTTAATATATTTATAAATTTAAAAAAAAAAAAAAAATATTTATATTTTGAAAAAGGTTGCTGAGTTTTCCCAAGCAGCTGAGAAACAGTGTTGACTTAAGGCCTGAGTTCATGACTAAATGACCTAACTATTCTATTCATCTTGATACTACTAGAAACCGATTTTGAAAGTCTTGACATATACATAATAAAGCTTACAAAATTGAGCCTTGCTCATACCATTCCTGCATCCTCTACAACATTTTCTAAGTTTTCGCAGTACAGACACTAAATTGCCTACCACTTCAAAAAAAAAATTAAAGATTGATGGTTGAAACTAGCATATTATCCTAGCATTAGGAATTCAAAGAGAAAATGCATATCAGCTATGGAACCTGGGCATCTATGCTCCTTTGTCCTTGGGTTCTGGATTCCACTAAATGTGATTAGAGGCGAATATTATCCAGCCTGTTGTAGGCCATTTAATGCGACGTCAGCAGGTTGGACATTAAATCTCAAGCTTGAGATCCAATGACTAACCAGCCTACTGATGCCGCATTAAATGGCCTGCATTAAGCTGGATAATGTTCACCCTGAACAAATAACAGGAACATGGAATCTTCCTCCTAAAGCTAGCTGGACCGGAGGAATTTGTCTAGTGCGAGTTTAGGACCAATTTCCAGAGTGCAGAGACGATTGTGCAGATAGACAAACTGTGTTTACAGAGATTTGATATTATCCTCCAGAGATATTTTGCTTTCTCCTGGGCCAACTCTTCAGCTAGATTCATTTCTCTTTGTCTGACCTCTTCAATCTCCTGCTCCCAGTTGGTATCCTCTTCTTGTTCCATGCACATTTCTATCATCTCGAGATCCTTGTCAATGTATCTGGCAATTTATCTTATCAACCGGTTATTTTCCCTGTTTTCTTCCCCCATTCTCTTGAGGTGGTGACAGATGCAAGTTCCCCAGCATCAGCGCTCTTCATTCCTTGGCATGGTGATGATCATCCTTCTATTCTCCGTGACCTTTTGTACACTTGCATTCCAAATGCTAGATTTCGAGGGAAATAGGGTATACAATCCATCAGGCCTCAACCGTCTTTTGGACCACCTTTTCCCATGATGGTTCGTGATGTCATACGTCTTCGAATCTTTTGCAGGGAAGGATTCAGGTGAGCTTAACTGGTTGAGGGTATTTCCCTCATGTGAGAGTTATTTCCATTTAAACTCACACTTGAGACCATTAAACCACTGAAGTATCCAGTGACGCCTTGCTTGCTTAACTAATACCACGTTTCCTTACCTCCACGAACTTGCCTTAGGGGATCCGGCGTTTACTGTTAACCGTTGTTCCTTTAGATTAACTACTGAGTTAGCTTCCGCATCTGCAATTTCATTCAACTCCCTAATAACATGCCACCATTGTATTTGATTGCATTGTTGGAGAGTGCTATTAATTCTGACAACTTTTCTTTGAAGGATCAGATTTTTTGGCTATTTTTTAGAGAAAAATACCTTATGATTAAGGTAGAGCCTCCGAGGATCATGAGGGAGGAGATGCCTGCATTCCAGGCAAGCTTACAACCTTGCCGGAGTGTGTACACTATGATTGGTTGTTTGTCTTTCTGTCTAGACCCAAGCGAATTTTAATCCTTCCTGTCCCTCGGGGTCATAGATACCCGCCTGCACCTAGCGCCCCATGGGAGATAAAGGAATTATCTATGAATATGGATATATAGATTTAAATATGGAGATAAAGGAATTATCTATGAATATGGATATATAGATTTAAATATGGAGATAAAGGAATTATCTATGAATATGGATATATAGATTTAAATATGGAGATAAAGGAATTATCTATGAATATGGATATATATAGGGATTTTACAATGCCCCAATATATTTATAGATTTAAATATTGGAGATTAAGGAATTATCTATGGATATATAGGGATATTACAATGTAGAGATTTTACAACTTAGAGAGAAATAGTCCAAATAGTACAAAGCAATTTAACAATTGTTTTAAAGAGAAATGATAAGAATTAATAAATGAAAATTTATAATATATTGTGATTCTAGTATTGTTTAGTTTTTTTTTTTTAATTTAAGTTTATAGAGGATTTAACAAATGCTTTTTAGAAAATACAAAGGAAATGAATGGAATTATTTATAACTCATTAATGAAGATTCTCTATATCATATGCTTAATGGATGAACTAGTGGCTACAAACAAAAGAAAATAGTGAAATAAATATATTTTCAAATAATAATTAATTTCTCAGAAAAGAAAACATATATTCCAATGGTAATAAGAAATATTGTATTAGGTTGACCTATGTGTTCCCCCTCTACCCTTGAAATGAAGGGAAGGAAAGTCCAAGAGCCAGGTTAAGGGGATTGCCCCCTTCCCTAGAGTTTGGTTTTGTTCTTTTCCTTTTCATTTTTTCTTCCCCATATTTGATGGATTATGGGGGGTTTGACACATTAAATTGTTCAAACTATTGAACTTGTTGAATGGGGGAAGGTTGAACAAAATTTTATCCTAACATGGGTTGTAGGGTGAGAACCAAGGGGACTAGGAAATGTAAATTATGGGTTTTGCGGGGGCATGTCTCCATAAGGACTAGGTGTCCCATATCAAGTCAATGTAGGTGCCTAATGCACCATAGGGTGGGGATGCACAATAACTGGATGTGCCCTATGTTGGAAAAAACTAGATTGTATGTTCCATATGCCATTGGTCTTACATGCATATTGGTTCCTCTTTAAGGAATATTAACAGTTGGGAATGGAGGAGGACCACCTTGCGACAAGTTGGGTGTAAAAGACCCATATGGGGTAGGGGTGTTCCCCTGATGAGAAATTAGCCCAACGATCCCATCAATAGTGTGTGACGTGTTGGGGGTGGTTTGATCAAGTGATCAATGACAAGTGTCATTGGGTATGATTGTATATAGATACCCTCATTGGGCATGTATTAAATTTAATTATTGGGCTTTGATGATGGCATCATCTTTAGTTTGTGGCATGGTAGTTGCGACATCTTTCGCAATCATGGGTAGGAGAGACTTAGGGAACCAATCCAATAAGATTTTGAGTTGGATTTTAAGTTTACACAATGTGTGTCATCGACACCATTCATGAAGGTGGTCAACAATGTGCATAGATGTGCTCTTCCAAAATTCTTAAAGAATCTCCAAGCCAAGGTTGTGGCGAATCGAGAGATGAAAATAGGTCAAGAAAAGGTTAGGAAAACAATCACTATGGACTTGAAGGTGGCATGCATGCATGCTGACACATTGATGGTCCTATGAAAAGATACTAAGATGAACGGTGTCTTTAATTATGTTGTTGGACATGTACCATAGGTGAAATGACATCACATGATTGGTTGGTTGTCCCTTTGTTTTCTTTCAAACTTTGGAATGTCTGAGAGTAACTTAACCATCATGTTAGGCCATTCTAGGTCATTTCGAATAGGGTTATTAATGAGCTTAGATAAATTGAGGATATATAAACTAGCCATGAATGGTAAATTGGTTTGAGCATGCCCTTCCATCATGTTAAGCAGGGGGTTCCTCCACTTGAAGTAGGAGGGATCACAGCTGGTACATGAGGGGTAGTGTTGAGAGAAGTATGTCCAAGCACAACATATCCAATCATTCTCGCACATATGTGTGGATTAAGAGGTGACCTCCCATGTTGAGGATGGGGAGGAGGTGTAGTAGGAACTCCTCCTCTAATGGGAGGTAGGATTTGAAGCCTCAAAGAACATCGGGAAGGTGGTAGGTCCACTATGATTCTAGGTGATAGGGGAGGTGTAGCAGGAACTCCTCCTCAAATGGGAGGAAAGATTTAAAGCCTCACAGAGCGCTGGGAAGGTGGGAGGTCCACTACGGTTCTAGCTGCAAAGGAATAATGTGCAAATAGTGACTAACTAAAAATCACCAAATCCAACAATATGATGGCACAAATAACATATGCAAAAATGGTGCAAGTGTGTCTATTCTAGGAACATGGATTTTCAAAGTCTATGTTCTCAATTATGTCGGGCTCTTTGTAATTTAGAGAAACAATGGTGTGATCCTATTTTACTCATCGTCCTTCCTATCAAAGAATAAACTGGTACTTTCAATATCTCTCTTGTTGAATGGTTATCAACCCACCAAAGATAGCTAGTGAAGGTATGAATGAATCAATTATAAAGAGGGATATTGGGGCTATGTTCCAGAAGGACTGGAAACATTTATAATAGCCAACAAAATCTGATTCAGTTGCAACTGCATCCCACAAACGCCACCTAGTGAAAATCCTAGTTTTTTAACACTAAGATACTTGTGTCATGTGTGGATAACAGATTCGGCCTCGAACAATCAAGTTTTTCCTCCACTAAGAGTTGGGTGGATCGATGTGGCAAAAAAGAACAATATGACCTCAATGTTTGCTTCCTTGGGAACCATGCCTTCATATCAGGGTTTGATCACAGTTTCTATAGTAGGAATTTAAAAATTTCCTAAAAGTCAACAACCACTAGTGTTTTAGATGAAAAAGTTTGAGGGGTGTTGTTTTCATGACTAGCCCAACAATCCTAACTTAAACTATAATTGTTTTTTGTAACCTCTTGGTAGAGGAATTTATATTGGTTCAAGCCGTGGGTTGATTTTGAAGTTTCAAATTTGATTTAGGTGTGACAAAGTAGGTATTCAAACCTCTTAATGTTTTTGATTCATCAAGATCCATTTATGGGCACAAGATGAAGAACATAATCGAATGAGAAGACTCTTTAGGACCCTTAGTGTGTGCCTGAAGTGAACAAATACATGTGTGATTAAGAATTATTACAGTAAAATGATTTGCAAGTAACTTATAAAATATAAAGAAAGGAGATATGAACATGTGTGGTTTGTTTACTCCTCTTTAATGATTTATTTAAAATGTAATTAATTTGCACAAGAAAATAAACACAAGCATAGTGAAAAGGGAGGTATTTAGCTCTAGTTGTTTGTTTTGATTTACCAAGATCACTTTATTGGTACAAGGAAAAGAGAATAATAGGATTCCAAGAGTTTTTAGGTCCCTTGTTTGTGTGAAGAGTAGATTTGATCTAAATTTCTTAAAAATAAAGAAATATTCAAACGACTTAGAGTGTCAACTATTGCAAGTTAACTCAAATGACTACACTAATAATTCCTTATAGCTTAAAAAGCAATGAAGAATTGTGATAATCTACTCTAATGCAAGCTAAGAGGTTGTTGGGGACCTCCAAGCTTAATCCGTATGAAAAAATAAAGTTGCAAAAGATGACTTTTCCCCCTATTTAAACTAAGTGATTTTAAAATTCCTAAGAAAGCAAAAGCAGTTTGTGGTTGA
The DNA here is from genome assembly GCA_027924585.1 of Larix kaempferi. Taxonomy (NCBI): domain Eukaryota; kingdom Viridiplantae; phylum Streptophyta; class Pinopsida; order Pinales; family Pinaceae; genus Larix; species Larix kaempferi. The sequence continues at coordinate 41,550,955 of BSBM01000299.1, forward strand.
TTTTAATTTTTTAAGCAATGTGAACAACAATGTGGAGCAAGGTAATTTTTAGGGGCGGAATTTCACCAATTGGCTATTTTTGTTTTTTTTTCAAAAACAAAATTTGCTATTTGGTCAATTTTAGTCTCTAATATCACCTATATTTACATAAAATATGTTTTTTTATCATAATATTCGCCAAAATTTACATGTTTCAATAGTAAACTGTATGTTTCATATTTAATATTCGTCTACCTATCTATATACATGTTTTTTTCAATCCAAAATAATCGCCAAGGATACTGTACCTGAGTATAATATTAGAGTCCTTAAAAAATAACCTGATGTGGAGTACAATTTTGAAGCAAATCAATCCAAGAACACACAAATCAGGATCATCTACATGGGTTTTTGGCCTCTCAGTTGCATTGCAGTGCGGCTCAGGAGTTAACTAGTTGCACATAAAACTAATATGAGGATTTCACTCTTATCTAATTGTGTGACATTGCCAGATAGAAGTTACAATGCTCATGCAGGAGATTCGTTCAGGTGTGAACAAGAAAATTCACACAACAGTTCAATTGTTGAAGAAAAAGCTTCATAGTTTCACGTGGAATAAACAATGGGATCCACATGGCCTGAAAAATGAGGAAAACCTATACTTAAGCCTTTAAAATTCATTGGTTATGGGTATGAACAACAAGGTTATGATCTTGGAAGAGCCCCAAATTAGTTAATAAACAAAAATACAACCTAAAAACGTGAAAACAAAGAAAAAATACAAAGTGAATATGCCAATCCTGTTGTGAGAAAAATGACCTAAGTGTGGAAAATTATGCCTTCCCTTGCAGATTGTAACCAAGGAAATAGGTTATGTGGGTGGTTCAGAAGTCCAATAAAAAAAAATTAATCTATTAAATAAATAGTAACAAATATAATGACTACTTAGAAGATAAAACTTGCATAAATGACATAAAAACACAACAAGGAGATGAGCTTCAACCAAATGTTATGTCCAATGGAAAAGCTTGAATACAATGGTGTCACCTAGGAGAATGTTTCTTACAAATGGTATCCAACACTCCCTTTTATAGTTCCTTGATCTCTCTCAAATTGCTTGCTAACTAACTTGGAATGATGAAGGAAAAAGACTTGCTTCTTGAGGAAGAAGCTAAGTCAGCTTAGAATACCAATTGATGGTGAGAATGATGATGAAATATGATTTTTTCAAATTGATTCTTGCAACATAAATTTTCTCTTGATTTCTCCTTATGAAAATCATGCTCATGGATTCCTTTTATAGGTCAAATGGTGGTCCATAAAAAACTAGTTCTTCATGTGAATGATCCCTCTCATGAAGTGGCTTCAAGGTAAAAGTATGGAGCTATTAATGCCCAAGCATGTGAATGAATCTAATTCAAATTACTTGGAGCCAAAATGTGGTTGAAAATATTTGAATGTGCCATGGAATTTAATGCTCCATGCTATGGTACATCTACGCAAGTGAAGGAATCCAATTCCTTCCTCTAACAAATCCATGTGATTGGCCCAAAGTGTGAATTCTCCATTCATTGCTTTGATTCACATATTGATTTTGTTGGCAAAGAAGTATTATGAGATGCATGTTATATGTTTATACTTTCTTCCTGTAATAATCTCTAAAATGTCACGTGTGTGGGAATTTTATGTGATAGCAGTGCTCCACTAGCACTCACTGTTACATATCCCTTAATGCCCATCCGCAATTACATGGTTAGTGCAGGAGATCCATAGTATTTTTCAAAAGTTGTAGAAAATACTTATTGGGATTCTACCATGATGGGGGAGTATTAATCTTCGATGAAGAACCAACCATGGGAGCTAGATCCCCTACCTCCTTGTAGAAAAACTTGCATGGTTCGAATGGAAATATCATCAAAGTTGGCATCATATGGACACGAGAGTGATCATGGCTAAAGATAAATGCCTAAGTCTACTCAACACTATCCTCTTTTTTAAGTGGGCATTTCCACTAGGTTTTCCCTCTTTTCTTACTTTTAGGGGATATTTTTTATGTACTTGGGTACCTAATATGGCTTCATATTGTCAAGACCCAATTATTCGTGCATCTCTTTTAAGTCATACTCACCTAACTTAGGCTTATGGGGGGTGTTGGTGTACATGCACACTCATTTTTCATCTCTAGGGAACAATAACACTCCTACTGGATCGTTGAGATTTTATCTTTAATTCTTTTAGATGCAGAGACTTGAAGCAATGAGACAATTAAATCCATGAAATTCATACAATCATAACACAAGATATACCCTGGGGAAAATCCTCAAAATTATGAGAACAAAAACCCCAACAATTCTTCTCTGTATAATATAATGGATAGCAAAGAATGCTTTCTTTTACAACATATAAAATTGATTTCGGAAGATAAGAGATCACCAAACACTCTTGATGAAGATACAAAAGAAATAGATAAGAGAGATCAATCGGATGTGTGCCCAACACAACAATAACAAGCACGAACAATACCCTGCATAAAGAGAAGCGACTTGCCTTCAATGGAGAAGAGAATTCGCTTCACATTAAATTCACCAATCTTGTATAACATATTTATACATTCTTCTCTTCTATTTTTCAACTCGCCCTCAAACTGGATGTATTAATATTTCATGCAGAGGTGCGCCCCACTTCTCATGCAATTCTTTATCTCTCTGCGCTGTCACTTAGGATGAACTCACCTCTTAACTGAAAGCTTGTCCACTTAGTTAGGTGGCTAACTTAAGTGTCGACATGCAAGTGTCACAACTCACGTGTCATCTTTTAGTTTAACATAAGTGTTGTCATGTAATAACACTTAGTTAACTAGATATTCTTTGTTGTCACTTAGTTAACTCTCTTTAACTGAAGTGTCACCTTTTAGTTTAACTAAAGTGAAAACACTTTAGTTAACTAATCCTTATTATTTAACACTTGTTAACTGAAATCATGCTGATTGATTTACTTGAAGTGACCACTGTGAGTTCTTTAGTTAACTAGGGCATATCTTTAACTGATGCTTTAACTGAAGCATTGATACTTAACTGAAGCTTAAACAATTCGAGTTCTTTTTAATTAGCTGAAGTGTTTGCTTGGGAAATTTTGAATTCTCTTTATCTCTATGCTTTAACTTTTATTTCCTTATCTCTTACTGCATGGTCAATATGTGCTAACTTTAATTATCCATCACATTACATTATACTAAGAAGAATTATCAGATGTTGTGATCATATTATGTTATTTTGGACCAAATGATCATATGCTAAAGTAATTCACTTTAGAGGTGATCAATCTCTAAAGGAGACTTAATAGAAATCTGGTGATCATAGTTAATAATACATCACACAACATTAAATGCTTTTAACAAGTAAAGCATGACCTTTATACAGAAGGTCCACCTCTATATAGGAGGTTCATCTTATGGATACCTTTATACGGAAGGCTCACATGATAATCATGACTTGACACACAAGTCCGGAGTCTTGTCCAACAAGAATTTAAAACATCATTACTTTGATCAAGTACCTCTATACGAGAGGAATAACTTTTACACAAAAGGAAATCAAAGTGCTCACCTCTATATGGGAGGATCAAACTTGGCTTTACAAGATTGGTTTGGAGAATGTATCATGATGTTGTATAATTAACATAGGGAACAATAGCACTCCTACTGGAGTTATCCCCTTATTTTTAGGGTCAAGGGTGCACTTGTATGGTCAAACCCCCATTTTTAGTGTCAAAGGAACCCTTATAGCTAGTTAACCCTCTTTTTTGGGGTTTTGTGCACTTAAGTTAGTAGTTATATCTCAATTAACTGCCTAATGCACCCTAGTTGTCTATTTTGGCTTAGTTAACTGCTTGAGGTACCCTAGTTGGCTAATTTGGGCTCGTTAGACTTATTACATAAAATATCATGACCATTTATAAATAGTAATAAAATAGGAGGGGGGGAACTTATTACACAAAAATATCATGATCATTTATAAATAGTAATAAACTAGGAGGGGTACAATTGATTACACAAAATATCATGATCATTTATAAATATTAATAAACAAAGAGGGGGGCAATTGATGATGTAAATTGCAAGTGAATTATGAAATTGAGCCCCCTAGGGGAAAAGCAACTAGAATTTCAACTAGAATTGGCATGAACATGTAAACACTTGTGTTGATTAATAGAAATTTTGTGAAACATAAAAGAGAATGTAAAGAATAAGGATAATTATGTTTGTAGCTAGTGCATGGGCATAATTTAACTATGATAGATACTCAAGTAAATCCCTCATTTGCACAATATTACTAATAGATTACTAGGTTCATTTTGAGTTAATATTAAGTTATTAAAAGTTGATATATGTGCATTACTAGAGGGTGATCCATAAACAATAGTCCTATGGCCTATTCATCTTGCCAATATAAAAACTCATGCAATAAAACATATAAATGACTAATATATTCAACGTAAATTAAGTACAATACTATCAAGCAATAAATCCATTTAAAACACCAGATTCAATTATAGAAAGTGCTTAATTAAATGTATGCATTTACCGAACATGAAAACGAGGATGTAGAAATTACCTAGAATTATATGAAAAAAACTGGGCTTTTCAAAGATTCACAACAATTGGTATCTATCTACTCTAGCCAAGCAACAATCAACAACTAAAATCAACAGGACAACCAAATGTGGTAGAAAACTCTCCCCCCATCCAACCTCTAAGTCGATTCAAGTGAGAGCCCCCAATCCCTCTGTTATTCCCTAAGATGTTCTAGGATGAAATTAGAACATGCCAGGGAATGATGAGGCTCAATTTTAATGATTTAGAGATTAATATATTGAAATGAGATGTAAATTTGAACTTTCTTGAAAGTATTTGTAGGTAAACAATAATGGGTTATCTCTGATGCAGAAGATTATTTCAGAGGAATTTAATGGAGTGTATTTAGCAATTTAGGCATATATGAAAATGAGTGTAGCAGATGGAATAGATAGAAGTGTACGAGGCGTCTTGAGGACGAATCTCATACATTCAAATGAAGAAAAACATAATGAGCTTATAAACAAAGAATTCAACAGTTATATAGAGTGCAAACTGTACTTGAGTTTTACTAGATCAAATGGCAACATTGATATACACACAACAAACAATAGAGAAAAGCCTTCAACTATTGTTGTATCATATGAACACCATAAGGACGAAACAAAGGTCATGCATAATGAAATATCTACTTTAAACTCAACATTCAACCATACATTCACATCACCAATACAAATATATGCGAAGATATTGCTCAAGCTTTTATTATTTCTCAAGAAAGGTTTACACATATAACAAAATTAGATCTGGAAACAACTGGAAGGACAAAATACAAGGGAGGAAAAACATCTACGGTACACCTCAAAATCTTAATCTCAGAGACAAATTTTACATACAAAAATAGTACCACGGACTAAATAGCGCCCTCGAGAAACTGCCAACCCTTGATTATGAGCCTGAATGGTCTTTTTATAGCTAGAGAAAAGATAACCACTTTATGTTATCTTCAACTGATTCATAACGATATTCAATTATGTCGCTTTTAACCTTTTCATTATACTATTACAACTAATTAGCTATATGATTTTTACTTTTTCTTACTTTAACCTTTTTTATTTACCCTTTTCTAAATTGGAGGGATGATTGTCTATCCACATGGCTGTCCACTTGTCTGTACAGTTTTCTTCCCAGTTGGTTTGGCTGCTCTCTATCCTAAGAACTAATACATCAACTGGACAATTGATTGTCCTTCTAGTGGCATGAAAGCTCGGTGACTTGGCTATGTGGATGTTTTCCCAGCTTGTCCACTTGGCTGCCTTGATGTCTGTCTTGATGACTATCCAGGTGTCTTCCCTTCGGGTGATAGTATGAGCTTGTGATATTTGGATACCGAGTGCCAATCCTTTCCTACAGAATAATGGTGCATTTTTAGAGGATCTAATGTTGTCTTAGCAATAGTGGTTTTCTCATATGATATAGGGTTCAACCTTCTTAGCATATTCTTCAGACTGGTCCATATCTCAAACTAATTTTTCAGTTTATCAATCACCACATATCCACCTAATGCTCCTACTAATTCATCAAAACCTACTTTCTCATTTTTCTTTTGCATTAATATGTTCTGGTACTCCTCTCTCTTGTACATTTCATCATTACCATCCTGTAAATGTCATGGGTCCATTGCTATAACATCCTTGAAAATATCCTTGAAAGATGACAACTATGAGGCCAGGGCTTTTACTCTATTCAGATTCCTATTCAACAAGGTCTGCTTGGTTATCATTTAAATTTCCAACTTTATCAAATGATTTATGTTTGAAATTTGTGTCTCCTCCAATTGTCTTTTAGTCCTGCTATTCAACTAATCAATTATTTCTACTGCTTCCTTAGGTTTCTCCCCAAGTTCCTTCTCCACTCCTTTGTTTCCTCCTAAGCTGTCTTGACCATCTCTATTTCATCCTGGATCACATCACATTGATCCCATATGTTGAGGAGTTCATGTGCTATTTTATCTGATAACACTCTTTTGGATCCTCTCAAGATTTCTTCTCCTTGTAGGTCCATTTGTAACTTGGATACTTGGTTTTTCAATTCATTTCATTCACTTTCCAAATATATAATCAACCCATCTTTCTCATTTAATTCATCCTCCATATCTTTAATTATACTATCCCTCTGATATGCTTTCCGAGTGGGTACATCTTCTTCCATCTCTTGTGATGATTTATCTATCGTGGTATGCTTCTCTAGCTCTTTTAGAGTGCCATGTATCTCCTGCAGGCTGAGTAACTATTTTAGTTGTTGAGGGCTCTATTTGGGGAACATGATGAGCAGATAGAGAGTTCTGATTTAAATTCATAGCATAGATATGTAGCTTGAAGTCATTCACTCTTTTCTCATAATCCTCTGCATGATGCTTAAATTTTCTCATGCTTTCATATATTTTTCTTTCTCCTCTTGTACCTTCATCAACTCTGGGGTTTGGACTGGCTTTGCACCAAGCATGTTCAAATTCTTTCTAAGATGAGAAATTTCATTAACCTTCTGCTTCAATAGAGACTTGGAATGGGATATTTTAGTTAGGCCTACTCCTAGAGCTGTAATTTTTCTCTCTAGCTCCTTAATAATCACCTGTTTTTACTTGACAGTTACCCTTTCTACTTTTAAAATATGCTCAAACTTCTATATTCATGTCCTTAATTTATTTTCAATGGAAAAATAGTGCAACGCATCCTTGCACATCATGTCACTGGTCTTCTTATAAAAATCCACTTTGTCCAGTTTATTGAACTGCTTGAAATCCACCATATACTCATTTTCTCTCCAGTCACTAAATGGGGTAGGCAAAGAAACCTTAGGTTCTAGGAATGCCATCCTGAGGGTATCATCTTTGTGATATGACACAATTATTAGCCTCTTCTCTTTTGTTCCCACCTCTCCTTTGATGTCTTTAACGATGTATACACTTCTTTGTCTTATGTTTATGTATTTAGGATGTAGATTTGGCTTTACATGTGTCGATATCGTAGAGGGGCAGGCATGTTGCATCTGAGGAACTTGAAACTCCAAGGAGAGATAATGGGTTAGTGAAACGGGTGGCACATCCCTCCTGACTAGTGGTTGCTCCAAAATATTAGCTAATTCTTTTGGGAGCTCATCAATTTCTTATTTTTCAACCAATGTTTGCTCTACCTCTTCTCCCCCTTTAATTATTGCCTTTTTAATTTGGGATTCTGCTCGACATCATCAATATCCATATCTGTGTGTAGCTCTTTAGCTCTTATTTTCTTCCATATTTATGACTATGTGGCTCCTTGGCTTGTCTCACTGCACTGTATTTCCAGGACCTGCTCCCAAGTATGCAAATTAGCTATTTTCTCCATGTCACGCCTGGGAACATAATTGTAAGCAGGGTTTTTGTTTTCAACCCTCAGATTAGAGATTACATGGTGAGGGTCATATGGTCCTTTTTTTTCCTATTCTAGATTAAGCTTCTTCAAAATCTCTTCCGTATCCTAGACGACATTTCTAGTTTTTACTAGGAAAGGCCCTATATCCTTAGACAACAAGAAGGTGAGATGATTCTTGAATTTTACAAAATGGAGTTGATCATAAATGAACAGAGTATTTTTTAAGGATTCTAATATTATACTTAAGTATAGTATCCTAGGCGAATATTTGGGATTGAAAAAAATTTGTATATAGATAGGTAGGCAAATATTAAATATGAAACATACAATTTACTACTGAAATGTGTAAATTTTGGCGAGTGTTATGATAATAAAAAACATATTTTATGTAAATATAGGCGATAATAGAGACTAAAAATGACCAAATAGAGAATGTATTTTTTGAAAAAAGCCCCAAAAATAGCCAATTTGCGAAATTTCGCCCCTAAAAATTACCCTGGAAATGAATTTATGCCACATATTCCATAGAAAAAATTCTTGGTGTGAGGAAAGTTGGTAATCTGTATGGCTCATCTTCAAAACCATAAATTCTCAATACAATGTAATCTTCATAGAGGAACCAGTCTCCTACTCTAGTGTCCGGGCTTAGTTGCAGGAGCTTCTAATTTTATGGAAACATTCTTGGAGGAAAGGCATTGTGTATCAAAGAGTATGTAATTGTCATGGTTTTGTTTGCAAATGATTTAAAGTTACAGTTGTCAAGATGCCTTAGGACGAGATCAGTCCAGGCATACATAGGCAATTGGTTTCCTGCTGCATCCCTCACTCTCAGGTTTAGACTTTTAAAATGTTCAAAATTTTGGTACAAAAACATGTAGAACATATAAGAAGGATATATGAATCTCTCAATCACATTAACTTCTACCAGTTGATTGTGGATGGCTTCAAATAGATAGCTAAAACAAACAAACCTAGGAGGAATGACACTAGCAATAAGGGTTAACATGCTTAGGAAACCCATAACAGTCTCGTCCATCATTTTGTCATCATCATACCCCAATATGATACAAATTAGGGTAATGGCCTTCTTTGAGTTGTTTGATAAATTAGCAGATTCATAAGGAGGAAGTGAGCTGGGGATTGAAAAACCCTCTTTTAAGTGATGAGATAAGACATGGCTTCTTTCCAGGGGATTCATGGCTTAGTAGAATGCAGAAAGGCCTTCTTCGTCCAGGATTTGTAAGGCAGGAAGGTATGGTAAACACACCATATTTTATAAGGAATCTACAATTACAAGGCATAGGTTATTGGAATAATTGGCGGATAGGATGGTTCGATCATTTGCAAAGCACGGAATAGCGCACCAGGTGACAAATTTAGAAAAGTATACAGTATGGATACAAACGGCTCTAGCTATATTGGTTTCTTGGAGATGGAAGGGTTCTTGGCCAACAATAGCAATGGATTGGTGATGCAGGTATTTTTGTGTGCTAAAATTTTAAAAAAAAAAGAAAAAGAAAACAAAAGAAATAATGCAAGGATTTCATAGGGTCATAACTTTTGACTCGTTTATCCATTTGGGCTCAAATTTAACAGGAAGTTGTGTTTACAAGAGTTCACTGCAGTGACCAAAGAGATCCTTATGTTCAAGCTTTTTTTTGACATTTTTTTGGGGCCTAATTCCTTCATATAGTGCCTCAAATTAAGGTTTTAGTGCTTTTGTGGGATTTTTAGCTTTAAGTTAGTGGTCAATTTTAGAGTCATGCGAGAATTTTTTAAAATTAGCAATTTATGAAAATCTTAGATATCAATTATAAGAGGTTGAACCTTCATTGTAATAGTTAGGATGGAGAATGAATAAAATATTGTTATTTTCCCACTCTCATGTGTTTGCATGGTTTTTAGATCTCGTGAATGAATTAAATTTTATTGGCTACATCAATTGGGCCTCGTGGATAGTTTGACTGAGGTCTGAAACAGTTGATGCAGTGTCGAAAATGTTCGCATCATGGTCATATAGGTTTTCGTCCCCTGCACTTAGAGGCTTTGGAGGTTTTATTTTCGATGTAGAGGCCATAAGTAGAAATTTGACAAGGACCAATGGGTAAAACATAGAGGTTGCAGAGTTATTGTGTAGGTAAAACCTTTTTACAATTTATGCCAAGGTAAAAATGGGAAAAAAGATACAGTGTAGGAGTTACCCGGAGGGTAAAGCTTGCGACCACTAGGTTTTTTGGACCCAAAATCCAACGGCCTAAAGGTCGGATTTTCTACATCTTGTGGTCGACTATCCGACAACCTCCATATTTTTTTAACGTCGGTCCAAAGTCGGTTGCAATCCGACGGCTTTGGAATTTGTTGGATATTCGATGCCCACAAGAAGTTGGAAATCTGACTCCCCTTACTGATGGAACTCGCTGAAATCCGACGTCAAATGCCGTCGGAGCTATGGCAAAGCCGTCGGATTTCTTCAGTGTGTGGGTCTAAAATTCAACGCCCTTACAAATGGAACTGGTTGAAATCCGACATCAAATGTCGTCGGAGCTATGACAAGAATGTCGGATTTCTACGGTGTGGTGGTCGGATATATGACGACCTTTTGGTATTTAAAAAAAAAAACACTATTAATTGGAAATAATTGCATAATTTTTCAACAGTGGTTTAGAGACTTTATTGGATACACTACTTTTTTATCACAACATAAACTAGTGTTTCCATATTTGATTCTTCAACGATAGTCTAGAGACGAATAGTGGCATGACTTTTTTGTGACTACAATATGGTGACATTGCCTTCTTGTAGAGGGCCAAGGGATTTCAAATTTGTATTTTTTTATAGATCATCTAAGGATTTTTGGCTAGGCAGGGTTTCATAGATCATTTCTTACTTAGCATTTGATCCTAGGATTTCAACCCAGGGTTTCATAGATCATTTCTTACTTACCATTTGATCCTAGGATTTCAACCCATCTTCAAAGATTTTCACAATGCACTAGGAACCTGTCACAAGTACCAAGTGTCTAAGTTAATGTTTGAAGCTAGTACATCTGAGTTGAAAGACATGTGAACATATTTCAATGCTGCAAAAAAAAAAGCAAAATTGCATCGATTCTATCAGAATAATATATTCATAATAATATAATAAAACATCATAAAAGGTTTTAGTATCTAACCTTATAGGTAGATGATGAATCTCACACATCGTTTGCTCAACTTTTCTAACCAATAACAGCTCTTGGATAATTCTCTCTTTCAGTGGAGATGTAGAACAAAAGCTCACTTAGTGATGTCATGAAAAACATTCTCACTTTTTCTTGCTTATCTCGAAGGACATCAATTAGCACTAATATTATTCCAGTACTATCCACTTCATCTTCATTAAGAGTTTCATGCCGAATCAACAAACCCATTACAAACAAGATCTCACTCTACTCCACAAATAGTTACTCAAGTGATCTTTCATCATCTGGAAACCTGAAATTGGTTATGAGGAGCAACCAAACATCACAACAAGCTCCAAGAAATTGTCAAAATTTAGATGACACATGAGTGGGTTGTAGAAATCCAGCATCGTAGCCATTCATTGAGCTCCTCTTTGTTTCAAGAATCATTTAATATTCTCTACTGAACAAGGCCAACCATGTGAAGGTGGGAGCTCTTATGGCCCCTCCCCCCCCTCATGTCACTCTCAATTCCCCATACCCAATGCATGTGCTTGACAAAAAAAGTGCAAATTCATCCATATTTCATCATGAACTTTCATCTACCATTCATTCAATAAAGGCTAACATTCATTAAACCATTGTTTCATTCAGTCAACACATTCATTCAATAAAAGATAACATTCAATAAACCATTCATTCAGTCAGTCAACACATTCATTCAATAAAAGCAGACATTCAATAAAGGTCACAGTTTACTACAGCCTTAAACCATTGTTTCATTCATTCATTAAACCATTAATTCATTTAGTGAACACATTCATTCAATAAAAGATTACATGAAATAAAGGTAACCGTTTACTACACTGAATCATTAAACCATTTCTTACCTTGATTTCAAGAGGCAGCTGTGAAGACGAACATTCATAAAGCATCGTTTCATATATCTTTGATTTTCTCAAAACTCAAGAATGAAGATAAAGAGTATTTCCACGGTAATCTGTTCCATCCAAACCTATGAAGTGTACTTTTAGGTCAGCAGTATTCTTGACTCCGAACTGTAGCAGCTGTTTGGCCAATTTCACCCTGTAAATCGAAGGATTTACAGGGTGAAATTGGCCAAACAGCTGCTACAGTTCGGAGTCAAGAATACTGCTGACCTAAAAGTACACTTGATAGGTTTGGATGGAAACCATTTTCAATGTTGATGCCACTACCCTCCTTATTGTCTTACAAAAAGGCATGAGAATGAGGAAAAAGACTTAAAATTTTGGACTTCACCTTCAAAGAGTGCCTTACAATAACATTGATAAGGAGTGATAAGAAGATCATGACAATCCAACGTGTCAAATCTTAGTTGATAGTGTCAATTAAATACTTATATGGTAAATTTAATATAAGACTTACTTATAGTTGTCTCTTACTCTTTGCATCTTGACACATTTGATATTTTATGGTTGTCTCTACGTCCTGACAAAGGAAATTAAAGAAAACATATAATTTGCATCGAAAAAAAAATAGGGTATGAACTAAACTGAGGAAATTCGAACCTGCGACCTATGTCTATTCCCAAGGCTACCACCTTCAAGCTTGAAGTGCAGCTGACAATGGAAGACACAAGCGTAGTTTATTACCACCGTGTGAATTTAATTTGACCTTTCAATTCCCATCGCCATTTCCTCTCATATGACGTCCCACAACCATTTCTCTTGACACCCACTCTTCATTCATTCTGTATGCGTTTCACTATGTAACTGTCTCAGATTCTCACTGCGTTTTCCCTCAATTAGTTTATCAATTTAGTATGATGCACGCCTGTCGTCTGAGGAGTGTTGCCAGTGGTCTTGAGTTTCATCCTGGAAACGGTGACGATTCATGGTATTATGTTTAATCCCTTCGACTGCAATATGGCAAACTCATAGTTCACTACGAAGGTTTGTCTGACAAATGTGATGGTTTGGGTTCCTTTGCCTAGGAGCAATTCCTCAAAGTGTCCCTGAATGGCACCGAGGTTACAGAACCCAAACCATCAAATTTGTCAGACAAACCTTCGTAGTGAACTTTGAGTTTGCCATATTGCAGCCGAAGGGAAACATAATACCATGAATCGTCACCGCTACCAGGATGAAACTCAAGACTATTGGCAACACTCCTCGGACAATGGGCATGGATCATACTGAATTGATATACTAATTGAGGGAAAACACAGTGAGAATCTGAGACGATTGCATAGTGAAATGCATATAGAATGAATCAAGCTTGAAGGTGTTAGCCTGACGTCTCCCATTGTGAAATGCATACAGAATGAATCAAGCTTGAAGGTGGTCTCCCATTGTCAGCTACACTTCAATCTTGAAGGTGGTATCCTTGGGACTAGACATAGGTCGTAGGTTTGAATCTTATCTTCACTTAAAATCCAAAGAAATGCAAATCCTACAAAAGCACCTTTCTTAAACACCACAATACATGTAAATACCACAATACATTGTTTCTTAATAGTGGTGATATTGTACTTTTGTACATATCTAAGTGTTTAATTAAAAATAATTATATAATTTTTTTTCCTCGGAAAAAGTCGTAATTTTATTTCAAAAAGATGAACAAAATTACATTCTGCACATGTAATAGAATCATTGAGATCCCTACATTGTCACATATTTATTGTCCCATATTAACATCATATCTAATGTCCCATACATAAAACAAAACAATGTATACTGCTGTCCATACCACCCGCATATATCCAAATACATATAAACAAATACTGTAACAGAAATGAAAGAAAGAGACCATCACTGGTCAACAAAAGCTGAGCTATTGCTCAATTTTGTGCCTCAAAATCTTCATGAAAAGGTCTGTGATAATAACTGTAGGTGCCCTCTGGTGAGTGAATAGTAATCCTCCAATTGCCAAGTGCTAAGTGCTGCTGCGTCGCTTCTTTGGAAAGTTGATCGGCATCCCATTCCTCTCCCTGTAGACATGAGTAAATGTAATATGATTAAATGACTGCTTTAACTGGATTACCTCCTCCAGGAGAGGTAAGAGTACCATCACATGACAATGTGTTATCTCCTTTTCCCATTCGATAACTAACATGGAGTCGCCAAATATCTGTAAAGATAAACATCCTTGTTCAAGTGCAAATAACATCAGCAGCCTAAGAGACATAAGTTCAGCATAGTTATTTGATCCCCTCCCCAAACTAGCCACGATATGAAAGTAATGGGACTCAGATTTGAAAAGGACTCCCCCCCCTCCACACACCGATTGATGGTCTTGTGAATCTCCATCAAAATAAGCCCACGACATGGATTTATCTATCTGTTCCACTCGCACAGGTCGTGTTCTAATCGCTTTGACAGGTGCCTTGTAGTGTTGAATAACTGTCACAGCTTGTGCCACTACAGTCTCCATCGGAACCCTGCAATCTTGAAATATGATCTTATTTCTGGTAATCCAAATGCCCCAGGCGAAAATACAAGGGGAAGCCTGGATGGAAGAGGACTTTTGAAATGACCACCACAAATGGAACGCTTCAAGGACGCTCTCTCCCCGCCACCTCACATTGAAATCCAGATATTTGCAAATATCAGCCCAAACTGCCTGAGAAAACCGACAATGCACAAAAAGATGAGAAATGGTCTCTTCCGCATCCCTACAAAGAGGATAAAACCCCGGACCCTGGAGGAAACATTTTTGTAGAATGTCCCAGGTTGGAGCCTTATTTTCCAGAATAGCCCAGAAGAGTAATTTTGCTTTACCCGGACACTTTAACTTCCACAGAATTTTCCACCACCACACCAATTCCCTGTTATGTACTTCCACATTCAGCTGGATATATCCATTTTTTGGGGAGTATATTCCAGAGGGATGGTGATCCCAGATTAGTTCATCAATCCTATTGGTCAGTCGAATATTCGAATGTCTTAAGATCCACAGAAAATCCTCCCAAGCTCCTTGCAGTTCATCAGGAATCTCAAGACACTGTCAGAGATCCACCCCTGATGCCAAAGAGTAGATGATCCCGGATCCTCTACATTAGCCAGAAAATGACAACCTCTAGCTACCAAAAAAGTCCTCAAGTCCTCAGGAAGGACATGACCTCCCCTACATCCAACCCAAGGGTCTATCCCAATACGAATGAGTCACCCATTTCCTATCCTCCACACTAATCCAGAACCTACCAAAGTAAAATGTTGCACCACCGCTTTCCATACCACAGAGCAATTTGCCCTAGACTTATTGCCCAGCCTTATCCATTCGAGAAGAGTTACAAGCGCAATATATTTATGATATACCACTCTTGTCCAGAGACTTTGTGTATGGATAAGTCACCACGACACTTTGGCCCCCAAGGCTTTTGCAAACATAAAAATATTCTTTAACCCCCATCCTCCCAGTGCTTTTGGGACAGCAATTTTTTCCCATCTGACCCACACCATTGCTCTATTATCACTCTTACCCTTCCAAAGAAAGGCAAAACACAACCTGCGGATCTGTTCCAAGACTCCTATGGGGATCCAAGCTAGAGACATCCAATACACTGGAATTGCTTCCAAAACTGATTTAACCAGAACCAGCCTCCCTGCCCGAGAGAGCCATTTATGACTCCATCCTTGAAGGCGTTGTTCTAATTTTGCTATTAACCAGTTCCAATCAGCCTTCAAATAAGCATTCGGTTTCAAGTGAAAGCCAAGGTACTTTAAACCATCATCAATATCCAAAGTCCTGTAAGGTAGTCTGTTAGCCATTCTTAGAATCTCCTGCTCGGTTAAATTCGAGCATGTGATTGTAGATTTGTCAATATTCACTAACATACCCGCTGCAACTTGCACTAAATTGAGACCTTCAACCACCTTATCAATATCCTGTCTCGTGCCATCACAAAATATCAGAATGTCATCAACAAAAAGGAGATGTGTAATAAACAATACCTGAGAAATGGATATGCCTCGAAAGGAACCATCAGCTTTTTCATTCAGAATAAAACGACTGAGGCCTTCATCAACGAGGAGAAACAGCAGCGGAGAGAGGGGACATCCCCATCGTAGACCCCTTCCTACTTGGAAGAATGGACTAGCAGAACCATTGATCAGTACAGCAAAGCTCACTGTAGTGATGCAGGCCATAATCCATCTTATAAATTCGTAGCAGAAACCCAGGTGAGTTAGAAGCATCCAGATATAGAGCCAACTAACCCTATCAAATGCTTTTGAGAGATCAATCTTAATCACGACACCCTTTTGCTTCTACACTTTTAGAGTGTGTAATCCTTCCTGGGCAACTCCAATGGCCTCATGAATTTGGCGACCTTCCAAGAAACCATATTGCTCACTAGAAATATGCTGAGACAAAATATTCTTGAGTCTCCTCGCCATAACCTTAGAGATGATCTTATAGATACAATTGCAGAGAGAGATAGGTCTGAATTCATCAAAGCTGTCAGGCTTGTCTGTTTTTGGAATAAGAGCTATAAAGGTGGAGTTAAAGGGGCCATGGACAAACCCATCCTTTTATGATTCTTCCAACACATTCAATAATTCCTCCCCGAAGAAGTCATAGAATCCTAAGAAGAATTCTATAGGCCAGCCATCAGGCCCCGGGCTTTTATCTTTATGAAAGGAACGCATTACCAGCGAGAGCTCAATCGGCAACACCTCCTCCATCAACAGTCAATTATCTTCCTCCCCCACAAAACGAGGGAAAAGTTGAGCCACCCGAATAACCTCAGCAATGGAGGCCCCAGGTTGAGCAATGAATAAATCTCCAAAATGTCTAACTCCCAACTCCGCCAATCCATCAAAGCTAGAGACCTGTTCCCCTTCGGCTGAAGATAGTTCCCAAATAGAGTTTGTGAATTTTCTCCCCTTAGCATATGCTTGAAAAAAAATTGTGTTCTCATCACCGCACTGAAGCCAAATCGCCCTACTTTTCAATCTCCACATCTCTTCTCTCTCACACAGAATCACATTCCTTCGTCGTTCCCACTCCATCAGCTCTCCTTTTTGCTGATCATCCAGATATCCCATTCCCTGACAATTAAGAATCCTATCAATATTCAACTCAGCAGCCTGCAGAGTCTGATCATCTTTCTCCCTTTTGTCATGAGACCAGGAAATAGTGGCCTCTTTAATTCGCTTAAGATTATGATGAAAGTGTGCACCCGCATGCTCCTGAGAATCTAGAGGTCGATGAACCCACTGATCCTGAACCAACTTAAGAAAATCCTCCTCCTTCAGCCAGCTAGGATTGAATTTGAAAGGGCTTGGAGGTTTTTTCCTTCTACCTCTTAACTCCAGAAATATTGGGCAGTGGTCAGATATCCCACCTGACCCTACCCACTTCCTGACAACATCAACCCCCAGTACCAACGCATCGGCCACCAAAAACCTATCCAGTCTTTTTTCCACCCTTTGTTCCCCTGCTCTCTTATTCCTCCAAGTTGGAGTTAACTTGGGTGGTATAATGTCTAGAAGATCCTTCCTGGAAAAGGCTTGAATGAAATAATTTGCTAATGTATCCGGAGCAGCCCAAGGCCCCCACACTTCAGAAGACCCCAGAGTAAGGTTGAAATCCCCACCCAAAATCACATCCCTTCCTTCAAAAAGATCCATACTTAACAAGGAGTCCCAGAATCCAACCCTATTTAAATAGGGCTCGTAGATATTGAGAACCGTGATCATCCTACCAATCTCAGCATCCCAAACTTCCAAACCGATACCAGAAGAGATTCCCCAAGAACTAGCATATCTACAACTCTTCACCTTCCACCTCGAGGCCAGCCCTCCAGAGCACCCCCGAGCATCCACTCCAACAAACTTCCAACCAGGAAGCAAAGATTCTAAAGCCCGAACTACATCCTCACTACCACACAATGTTTCTTGCAACAGTAAAACATCCGGTTGATTTAAGTCCACCAACCTCCTTAGCGACGATTTTTTAATGGGACTCGCCAACCCACGACAGTTGAAGGACAAAAATTTCATTTGATACCCCCTTCCTAGGCTTTCACTGCTCTAAGTGACCACTCAATTGAAGATTGTGTACCCATCACTAAATCCACTTTAGCCCGTTCTTGAGCTTTAGACAAAAGGGATTTTCAGCCCCGACCTTTCCCCCCAACACTATTAGCCAATTCAGGAAGTCCCTTCCCCCCCGTGCCTTCTACTGTAATCTCCCTACTTCTAAGAGCATATCGGATACTTCGACCCTCAGAACTGGTAGAGTGGTTGGTGGATACAATGGACGGCGTGAAAACACTGTCCACTTCTGGCAACAGACAAGGAGCTACCGGACATTGTATGACTGTACTGGCTGGAGGAGAAGACCCAAGTCTACCACCCCCCAAATAATTAGAGACAGCAAATAAGGAAACTCAGGAGAAAAGAAATGAGACATACCCAAGGGATTCGCAGATGAATCCCGTCGAATAATGGACAGCTCCTGTAGCTTTCTAGTGGTGGCCCAAGTATTAGGAGTCGCGGTACACAAAGAAGCCCCCACTGCAACTGGATCTGCACTCCCAAGAATCTCCTTTCCTTTGTTCACCAAAGATGGCAAATTAGCCTCTGATCCATTCATCCCACTGTTGTCGGATGGTACCACAGTATCTAAGATCACCCCCCTATCAATAGCAGGCCCCCTTCCTTCAGCCACCACCGCCTGAGAGTTCACCTTCGACTTTGGATCTGCTCTTTCTTCGACTTCTTCATCGATCAATGGCTTACTAGCCCGAAACGGTAAAGGGCAACTGGCTACCATATGACCATGAGCATGGCAACGCTGACACCTAAACGACACACCCACATAATCCAGAATTTGAACGAAGTCCCCATCCTTGGATTGAACATTAATCTCAGCAGAGAGCCCCAGCTAAAGGTCAATTTTTACCATGATCTTAGCCACCGTGTATATGCCAGTCTCATAATGGGAGTAATCTGAACACACATATTCTCCTAGAAAATTCCCAATCTCAGCAAACCGAGTTTCATTCCACAAATTCATGGGGAACCCTGGAAGCTTCACCCACAGTGGTTCTTTATCAATTTTCTTCGTTTTTGAGTTGAAAAAGGGGGACCAGCTTTTCAGAACGATAGGGACTCCCGACATCGACCATTGTCGACTTAAAACTGCATCTACCTCCCCTTTGTTTAATAGAATGAAGGAAAACCATCCTTTCATCAAAACCCAGATTTCAGGGGCTGATGACACTAAATTCTTCCACTACTCAACCGCCCAACGCTGAAGGAAACCGCGACCAAATATTTTGCCCCGAACATGTCCAACCACAGCTGTGAGAGAGAAATCCTCCGCCTCTTCCATCGTAACATCCACCCCCAGCACTAACTTGTCCTTTCTCTTCCGTTCTTTAATCGTCTTAGCAGGTTTTTTATGTGAGTCAGCCTTCTCTGAAACCCCTGTTCGAGGATCTAGCAGGGGTTCGACTTCTGGTAAAAATTGTCCACCGCCTGGGGTAGCCGCAACTTGACCACTGGAAGGAAAAGCCCTGGGTAGTTCCGGCCCTCCACTACCCTGTCCCAGGTCAGATCCACGAAGATCCACCGAACCAACAAGATTTCTGACCGAAAAGGAAACCAAACCGCCTCCCTGATCCGGCTGCTGTATTCCGCGCCCAAACAAAGGTTCGAAACCCTCCACACGTTGATCATCTGTACTTAAGGGGAAGTTTGACTAAAACCCTTGTTGGGGTTGTAGATTCCGACCCAAAATGCCAGCTAAGTCGGGCATGTCAGCATCTAATCCTTCATAGGACCAAAAGAATGCCAGATCCGTCTCTAAACCCTCCAGCCCAAGAGAAATTACCGGTGATGAAACCTTGGTAGAAGTAGGTAACTCAATAAGATGCCCATCCATGCCCAGTGCACCCTCGCGCCCAGAAAAGACCTCTAGCCCCCCGCCTATCATGGAAGGTCCAGACAAAACCCCCGACCAAGTCATCTCAGCATTGACAACTCCATCAGCAAAAATTTCTCTTTCACTTACCCCGTCTAAGGTGTAATCCACATCCTCCGCCATGCCACCCCAGACGGCCCCTCAAAACTGCCAAACCACCAAACCCTATCACCAAACAAGCTACAACTCCGCTGACAGGACGGAAACCCCAGAAATTAAAAAACCCAAAAACAGAAAGGGACCGGCCCCCAATTCACAATTCCAATAAATCTTCTATCATCACCACTCTATCCTCAGAGATCCCCACGCATCCCCGAAAAACCCAACACACATCCACGGCTAAGAGATCAAGACCATCCACCTACAAACCCCATCAAATTCTCCACCAAAAATAATTATATAATATAATATGAAACTCTAACAATTAGTGAAGAGTGGATTCATCAATTAGTGATTGCTTTGTTTTATTGGTATGTGATTGATGATGTATAAAAATGAAAAAAAAAATCTCTAACTTCATATATTTTAAGCAATGGAAAGAACTAAGCCTCAAATCATACCAATCGCACTAAATAGCATGTGCATTACATGTGTGAATTAATAAAGATTCAAAACCTGGAAGCTGAGAATGTAGGAGAAAAATGGTAGATACTCTAGTCTTGTAGCTACTCATTTAGAAATCTTATTGTAACATGAAAGATTGAGTTTGAAGGTTGACGTTATGGTAGAGTAGTTGAATAGAGTGGAAAGTTTGCAAATAATTCGTGTATTTGTCTTCAGTCCTGGAATAGAGCACCTTTAGACCATTTCCTTCTAGTAACAAATAAGTCATTTTCTAAGAACATAATAATCATAAAATGGTTCTAACCAAGAAGTGTTATCCTCCTTACTTGCAACAAGTATGTGTATAAGTTAGTTGGTGACTTTGGTTGGTATGTCTCTATTCTAAATGAATGAGGCGTCCCTCATTGTCTACATGGTAAAGATGTGGAAAGGCATTTTGGAAAAGACTAAAAATTTGGTTTTGTAAATATTCATGGAGAGAGTAGGGCAAGCATCAAAAGCTACCCAATTTATGGGAAAGGTGGAACTGCTGGCAAACAAGAAAAAGGATTTTAATCTTGTATTTGATCAAAAGCCTTGTAGAATCATGTATGTTCTTTCCCAAGGTGAACAATGACTAGTTATGAAACCTTGAAAAGTGCAATCTGAAGAGTTGAACTAGCATAAATTTATGGAAACATATTGTGGCGTGTACAACAATCCTGTAGCAGCAAGGCATGATAGCAAATAGTCTGAGATTTGGAAGAAATTTTGAAGCTTTCCTTATATAGCACATTCACATGAATGAAGATCCTACACAAGAAAATATTAAAATTCCCACCAAGGTGTCACATGAAAGAGAAATATGTGCCAGTCATTGAATATGCTCTCCAAGCTAATAAAATACTCGCCAAGCTAAGGAGTATTGCCACCAAGCTAAATGTCCACCAAGAAAATGCCTACATGCCATGAGAAAATGCTAGTAGGCCATGAGAAAATGCCCACAAGCAATGGGAAATTCCTTCCATGCATAAGAAATGCTTTCCAGAAAAGAGGAAATTCCCACCAGGAAGGTAGAAATGCTCACTACTCATGAAGGAAATATACACAATAGCCACCATTGATGAGGAAATGCCCTCCAAGCACGAGGAAATGTATACTAGGTAATGAAGAAATGACCACCACTCTTGAAGGGAAATCGAATTACAAAGAATGCACGCAAACAGAAATCAAATTTGAAGTTAAATGTTGATGGGGTTCAACATTTTCCTAAGAGACTTGAATTTGTCTAGCATCATCATACCCAAGTGGATTTGCAGTCTCATATATATGCTAATAAGAGAATTGCAAATCCTGAAATTGTTACACACGAATGGGAAATGACATATGATGCAACAATTACTAAAATAAAAAGGGAAGATA
Organism: Larix kaempferi; assembly: GCA_027924585.1. Classification (NCBI taxonomy): domain Eukaryota; kingdom Viridiplantae; phylum Streptophyta; class Pinopsida; order Pinales; family Pinaceae; genus Larix; species Larix kaempferi. The sequence goes on from BSBM01000299.1 coordinate 41,572,955, forward strand.
CACTATTTGATCATAGTACTAGACATTGACATCCATTGACACACTTTCAAGGGAACTTGTGGACTAGTTTATGATATAATTGGATTAGTTCTCAAGGGTAGATTGAAAATAGTTTTTAGGAAATCTCTAAGGCTGATTTCTGGACATAATTTGGATAAGGGTTGATCCACTTGGTTGCAAACCTTAAAATAGATACTCTATTGACATTATCTAAAGATAAGCTTGGCTCATCCAATATGGATTTGATAGTAGATATGTGAAGGATCTTCTTGCATAAATTTGAAAAGAAAGGAAGGGCTCAACTTTTTGTGGCCCTCATTTAGTAGGATTATCAACTGTTCGATTTCTGTAATGTGAAGCAATGAAATATCAGGTGCTATCCTCTATTCTAAATGAAATTGGAGGAATCCCTCATTGTCTGCATAGTAAATAGGTGGAAAGGCATTCTGGTTCTGTAAAGATTCATGGAGAGATTAGGGAAAGCATCAAAAGCTACCCAATTTCCGGGAAAGGTGGAACTATTGGAAAACCAAAATATGGATGGTCATCAAATTCTCTTATTTCACTAAAGAAAGAGACACCAAATACCTAATAAGTCAAGCCACCTCAAGCAAGCTCAACACCGTTTCTATTTTGAAAATTCGGTTGTACAAACATAGGAAAAAACTAAACATACAGGAAAGCATAAAGGCCAGTACTGGAGACAAGTAAAGGGCTGGAAATTTTTGCAGCTAAAGTTTGAGAGAGGCCGTGAGGGCCACTGTATTTTTCCATAGACCAATAAATCAATCTAGAGTATTCATCTCCCACATGGAATAATCTATCTTCTATAGGGGGGAATGGTCTCTTTGATCCTACTATCAATTTAGACTTGTGTACATAACATGAATCACAATTTGACGGAGTTGTTCAAATCAGTCAAGCTGGGGCGCAAGAAGGCACCAAATGTGAATCGGTGGAAGCTAAAATAGATATTCAACACACTACTAAGAAGCATGAATATAAAGGTGATAGTAGCGTATCTCAAACAGCTGAAGTATTAGGCAAAGACATAAATTTGGAGGTTGAACTGAAATGCCACCAAGATCAAAATAAGGGCGTTGTTGCAAAGTCAAGGGAAGGGAGGTTCTTTATACCATGGAAAAAATCATATGGATGGGATCAATTGCCTCCGTCTTGGAGGATTTCCCACACCAAGATGGAGTTGGGTAATGGCCACAGTGTGTAATGCCCGTCAATGTTAATGCACGTCGATGTTAATGTGATTTGAGATTTGAGAGAGCAAAAATGGGAGATGGGAGAAGTGTGTAAGGCCCGTCGACTTTGCAAACTCAATCATGTAAATTCTTCAAACACAATCAAACTTGCAGAGGTGTGAGCATTTTACCAAATACATTGTAGGGTTTAGGGTATCTCCTCTGTTCCTTTTCTCCTTTTGATTGCCCACGCCAAAAGAAGATTTCCCACTTGCCCACACCAGAAGAAGATTACACGTGGAGGATTTCCCATGCCAAGATTTTGGGATGGAGAATGTTGCAGGTGTTTTTGGGAAGGAGAATGCTATCAAGATTCAGATGAAAGGGGAGGGTCACAATGGTCCAAACTTACCACGACCATTCGACATCTTCGAAACCCTTACAGACAAGAACCACCCACGCCCCAACTCGCTACTCCAAATATAACCACTCAACCTGCCATAGAACAGAACAGGTTTAACACCATTCAATCATGAATATAAATGAATAAACGAATCAAAACAAAATTTATGGCAAGATCAACTGGATTGAACAAACCACTTACCAGGTTGTGCTTCCATGAGCGGCACGTGTTCCTTATAACCACCATAACCATCAGGGAATGCCTGAGCTATGCTCATGGCGCAGGCCCCATGACCACCAGCGTTAAACCACTATAGGAGCTCTGCCTCCTCCCAAAACTCAAAACAAGTATGAAATGACAAATGAACAAGCCTGCAAGCAACGAAATTGTGGAGTTTTTCCACACTAGCTATAACCACCATAACGATCAGGGCACGCCTGAGCTATTCTCATGGCATAGGCCCCATGGCCACGACCAGTGTTAAACCACTACAGGAGCTTTGCCGCCTCCCAAAACTCAAAACAACGAAATGACAAATGAACAAGCCAAGCAACCAAATCGTGGAGTTTTGCCACACTAGCTAGCTGGGTACATTTCGATTTTAGGTTTTAGCTAAATTTTTCTAAGTATTTAAATTTTTGCACCCACCTCATATAGTGACCTAGTCCTTTTTCACTGATATCCGCATGCCGTCGGATATCTGACTGCCAATTATATCAATTTTTTTTTTTCATCAAATTTCATAACTGTGAAGGTGAATTCCGACGGCACAGACCTTTTGGTCGGATGTCGTCGGATGTTGTCGTCAGATTTTGGCCTCAATCTTGTAGTGGACCTTCTTTGTATCCCATGCGATGGTGTTGACTGGGCTTGTCGAGTAGGCACAGGTAGCTATTGTCTCTTTCTCGGTGGGATAAAATAGAATAATCATTTGAAAATTCTCCTTTTAACGGTCGAGCTGAGATTTGAATTTGACAGCTGTCAAGTTGTTATTGGGTGAGCTTCAGTGATGGATCCCACTTGAAACATGTCACTTTGTGAGTGGTGTCGATGGGTTCCATCTAACCCCTTATTTTGTCGCATGGAAGCCTCCTTGGCACTTCGAGTTCTTAGGTAGAAAACCACTATGGTTTACTAAAATGGTAACGACCTGGAGGCAAAGTGGTTTGAGGAAAGCTTTGGGGAGCCATTACCAATCAGAAACACCCACGCATCCTTGATAGTTTCAGTCCAACAAATCATTGGGTAACTTTCAATATCCTTTCATCATATCGATGTGCTTTCCATGTCAGTTGTTGATCTATTGGGCCCATTGTTTGATCTGCTCGATCGCTTGACTAAATTCATCACATATCGATGATGCACTGGGCCCGTTCACCATTAATCTATAGGGTATTTCTTGTGATCTCCTTGATCGTTGTATATCCCCTTCACTGCTTTATCTCCTGGTTTGTCTCCCCATCTTATGCTTCTTTTTCTTTAGGTGCCTAAACGCCTATCCTTTGGCTCTTGGTTTTCAACCCCTGGTCACCTAACACTTTTTCTTAGCTTCTTTAGGGCACTTTTATGGCTTATGGAACCTATGGTAATGCTCCCAAGGGCTTAGTATGGGACTCTCTGGTCCCTTTTTAAAACTTTGGTGTCTTTCAAGGACTATAAAAAATTGAATGATAACACTCTCAATCAATAGCCTATGCCAGTTTCTATTACCATCTCTTTCTTTTTAAGCCCAAGCTCCAAAGACTAACCCACAATGGTTAAGATTCTCCAAGCAAAAGATGTCTTCACCACCTCATCAACCTCTATTAAATAATTATTCATGTCAATTCATGCAAAGATCCCCATGCATAGGCTTCATTTGTCATCAAACAATTAACTTTTATATTCAATCATGTAGCTTTTAATTAGCTTTTCACTTTATTTCATTTTAGTATTTTCTCTCATTTTCGCCTTTTCTTTTATAATAAATTAGTTAATTTATTATTGTTATCATCATTATTATTTTTATCACTATCATCGTCATCAGCATCATCATCATCATCGTTATTACTTACTTATTTTCATCACCAAAGTATAGGATTAACTCAAAATATGGGGCATTACATACTCCCTCCCCTTCAAAGAACTTTATCTAGAAGTTAACTTTAATTATGATATTTGTAGGTTTTACTGTCTTCCCATATCTTTCACATCACCTTCTATTGCAACTTGTATAAGAGACACCTAAGTGATCACAATAGGAATTGAGAGTCCACATGACAGCTCAAGGGAAGTGTGATCACAACTCTAGTCATCTTCGCAACATTCGATATCAAGCTTAAGCATATGGACCTAACTGGGGCCCCAAGTATCGATGCCTAATATACCCAAGAAGGAATATGGTCTGGTACACTAACTCATGTACCCCATACATCTCGAAATACTGACCTAAACTTCATTCCCAACACCTACCAAATACTCAATCCTAGGCATCGAAGTCCAACCACACAACTCCATTGACAAGTACAAATCCAACCCTTCTTCCAGACTTCTATATCACAACTCCAATATTAGGCACTCTGGATTTCTCAATATGGCACCATATCTAGCAAGCATTATGTAAGGGAAATGAAACACTGGCATGTGACTGGCATAGGTTATTGATTGAGCTTGTCCCCAGCCCATAAGGAGCTACTTTGTAAACATTCTCCCTAGTAGATATGGGCTCCCATGAGATCCGATTGAATGAACCAACCTTCTTAGCCTATTGGTGGATCTCTGGTTAGTCATGTCACCGCACAATATGCAACCAATGCGATAGTTATAATCATAATATCATCATTTCACATAAAAGAATCCACATGTTAAATGTCACATGTCATCGTCAAAACACAACATCATTGTCATTACCACATCATAAAATATCATCTCAAAGAATATTACCTTATCATGTCTTCATCATAGATACAACATGCCATTATGACATGCCATAAAAACATTACATCAACATAATTAACTGGAATCACATGTTAAATACCACAATTTCTCTTAAGGAAACATAACATTATGAATATGTTAATCATGCAAAACATTAAAACATTGATGAAAATTCTTCTCATGATCAATCATCCTCCCAGTTGAAGTCAATAACATGCATGAATATATAAGTAATGATTATCATATAGCATATCTAATGCAAGAAATTTCATCAAACATCCATCTAGTACATTCAATTTATCAATCCAAGTTGATCCTACAGAGGGTTATCATGATATACTATGAAAAACAGGTGGTATCACCAAGATATTAATAATGTTTTGATTATTTTTTCCCATCTTGCAACAAGGAGATTGATTTTTGACAAGGGAAAGTATAGTTGGAACATCTATCAGACGTTAGAGTTCTTCATATATTTACTCATCTATGTACACTATTAAAATTTCAAGTAATCCCTGATCATCTAGAGCCACAACCTCTAGGCATGTATTCATATCTACATAGTGAAATTCAATGAAATACGAGAGTAAGCATGCCTTAAATTGTCGGTATCAAAATGGACAAGCAAGAAAGAGCATAGATACCCCAGTAAAAGGGGTAAAATGACATAGAAGACGAAATGACAAATCGGCTTGAAGATAAATAAAAGATAAAGTTCAAACTAGCAAGTCGGCCCCATAGAGTGAAAATCAAGTCAACTGAAGAATATAAATAGAAGTGTTGTCACACTTCATTTAACACATTCAAGTAGGCTCATCCCTCTCAATTCATGCGCACTTCTTGAGGAGGACAAGTGAAGATCACTAGAGGTAATTTTGGGGTTATCTTATCATCTGTACAAGTTTGCTACCCTTACTAGGATTTCTTGCGGAAGAAGGGCATAGTCTTGTGCTAGGGATTAATCTTCATGATTTGTATTGTTCTTGTATTGGATTAATTTCTTTTGAGAAAATTTTGTTGGGTTTTCTCTCGTTTGGGTTTCCCAGGATAAATCTATATCTCTTGTGCATGGTTATCTTTCAGTGATCCTTGTTTTATTTTCCGGTACAAATTAATCATGCTATAATTGTGGGATGAAATAAATTATGAAATAAAGTTGAAAGAGATGGAAATTATACTGCTAAGTTAAAATTCAACAATAAGTGCATCTATTGTTAACTCACTATTTCCTTTCCCCCTCTTGTATAGATTTTGATCATTACCCAATGACCAATATCTCTGTAACTCAGCCGAAGGACTAATATACCTAATATCAGGTAAAGATTTGGACTCTAAGTGATTGTTAAATAATTTTTATGTCGTATTTAATTCACTAACATGAAGGGGTAGCTAAGTCCTAGAAATTTATCCATCACATGTAACTATTATTGTTCACACCTAAAAATATTAACTCACCTAATCCAAATACACTACCAAACATTAGAATACAAGCTTCTCATGCTTCGTGATAAGTTTTTTTCTCAATCCACTCATTAATATCATTAAGAAAGCATCCACTCATTAATATCATTAAGAAAGCTTGCCACTTGAGATAGAAACACCCCTTCATTATCATTACATATGTCACCCTAGGTATTTATTATATATTCCTAATTCCCTTATCCCTCCAATGCATACTATCACTAAGAATACACCCCAAGGGATCCATATGAGTTGTAATTAACTAGTATAATATAAATAATTACATATTATTTTTATTTGGATTAAACATTGTGCTCAACCATCATTAATCTTTAACTACCCAGGAGAATATTGTATTCATGCTAAGGTGCTTCCCCCTTTTCATTTTCATAATTTTTATTTGTATCTTTTAGTTAACCATCATACTATACGTCAATATTTCATTACCTTTTTAATATAATCTCACCATACCTTCTAAAATTTTTTGTAATGATATACATTGTTATCTTGATCATTTAACTCTAGTTGGTTAATTCACAACATTTTCTTTTCGATGGGCATTTTTCCTCCTTGGACCTTATAGTGATTCTTGTTTTTTATATGGGGACACTTATGTGGTTCAATAACAATTTTTTTGAAGGGTTATACTCATTTAAGGGATACGTCAAGAGTGCTAAGTTATCCTTTCTAAATCTTCGTGTTTATTTTCTCATGAAAATTTTAAAATCTTTTTTCATGTTTTAAGATAAACTACTACTCCTAGTAGTTGATTCATTCCTAGGGATTTTTGTTTATTGCGTGGGGAAGAAGTTAGTGGATAATTAGGTGCACAATATCAATTAATGGTATACACCCAAAAACAAATTATACACAACAAATGAATTGTAATTATCCATTACATGGATAAATCCCAAGTTTAGATAATTTTAATTTGATAGATCTTTGAAGTATTGGCTTACTGAACTAGAAATGAAAGAGCATTTTATGCGTAGTTTGCATGCAAGCAAATATTATATAAATATGTCCTCATTGAAGAAGAATAAAATTTGTGAGAGAAATAATTAAGCACTACCCATTTTATATAAACAATTGTTCGTTCTCATTCAATACCTATTTGTTCGTTATCCCATGTTAATGCTGATTTGGCAACCCTCTAAAAAAAAAAGCTCAGCGTAAACAATTTGTACCTTTGGAATTTGGCGATGTGTTTTTTAATAAAACCACAATTTTCATTTTTCAAATTGCAAATTTGAGTGTAAAAATGGATTCAGTGCTTTCGATCTCCCGTGGAGCACCCCGATTATGCAATTCTAACAACCAAAACCTGCAATTTCAACAATTTAAGCAAGATTTTGATTGAAAAAAATAACTGAAAAATGGATGCAAATTGTTGATCATTTAGCTTACACCCTCCAAAAAGACTTTTTCATTTTTTTGGCATGCACATTTTTCCATCTATCCCTTCATCTCTATTTTTATGCCGAAGGAATTTTTCTGTATGAGGGTGGGTTTCTAGAAATTCATCGTCCTTCTAACAAATAAAAACTTGCCATGCGTTTCCAAAATCGTCAATTAAAACATGAAAAAAAATACAGGAGGGGACATACTTTAAATTGATGTGCGGATGGATAGATAGACGTCTTATCATCTGTCTTCCAGAGTCCCCAAAGTCCATCATCGTCCTATTGGAAACAATGATTGAGTGAATTCCCTTGAAGTTTGCGATAATGGCGATGAGAGCATTGCCCAATGCCCAATCAGGTTGGAATTTGATGGGAAAATTCTTGTCTTCGATCATTTTTCTTGTCAAATATGGTGAAAAATATTGAAGAAACGTATTTACACGGCGTGTGATAATTAGCACTCAAAGCACCCCCTGTCGGTGACGGAAAATTTTTTGACGAGGCACAGTTCCATTCCTTCTCGTTATTTTTTTGGAATTTTGACGATCTGGGTCGTCTTAAAATGGGCCAAAACCCTTAGGGACACAGTTCCATGGCATAGTTCCGCAATAAATGGGGTGGAACTACGATTCCGCCGATTTTTATAACCGGATCTAGGGAACAAATCGCCGGAAAAGCAGGCGATTTGAGTGCCAGTTATCCCACGCCTATTTACACGCTTAGATTTTTTACAAACCGTCAACATGACGTTTGAAATTTTGCTGAAAACGTCATTAATAGTTATTTAACAGGTAGGGACTAGGCTGGGTACTAGGTACTAGAGGAGTAGGCTTATATGTAAGTTGTGAGTTGTGTACTACAGAAGCGATTTGTTTGGTGTCATCTGCAGTTTTCACCATCATTGTGAGTTGTGTAATAAAAGGCGTGGGATAACTGGCACTCAAATCACCCCGCTTTTCTTGCGATTTGTTCCCTAGATCCGGTTATAAAAACCGGCTGAATCGTAGTTCCACCCCATTTACTATGGAACTATGCCATGGAACTATGCCCCTAGGGGTTTTGGCCCATTTTAAGACGACCCAGATCGTCAAAATTCCAAAAAAATAACTAGAAGGGGTGGAACTGTGCCTTGCCGGAAAAGTTTCCGTCGCGGGTCGCCGGAATACCAGGGCAATTTGAGTGCCAGTTATCACACGTCGTAATAAAATGGTTATTTAGTGCAATTTTTCTTGCCCTCGTTAATGTAATGGTTATTTAGTGCAATTTGTCCTGGCCTCGTTAATGTAGAAAAGGGTAACAACGAACAAACTAAGGGCCGCTGAAATATCAAGACATACTTGAATGTAGAGTTTTAGGGCGTTTGATAACTGGTAAGTGGGAAATCTCTTGACGAGAGCGAACTGCGCGAGTCTAGGGTTTGTGTTGATGGATCTGCCGCCTGACCCGGGCCGTGCGCCTCTTGATGACCTCTTCCGTTTACTGGTAGCGTCCCAGCCCTCGTCCTCTAAGATTTCGGGTCCAGGGGACTCCAAGTTTGTTAAAAAATCGGCCATTCCGGAAGTTAAACTCGGCTCTACTGCGTCAAAATGCAAAGCGCTTTCCCTTTCAGAAAAAGGCTTGGTAGGCCACTTTACTGGGCTTTGGCCAACTCCGAGGTCAATCGAAATCTGGCTCAGCAAAAACTGGCGCCCTCTTATTCAGGGAGAAGTTCAGCAAATCTTCTGCGGGAGGGGCTTCTTTGTTTTCTACTTTGAAAAAAAGGAAGACAGAGACTTAATATTCAGGAATGGACCTTACTTCATGGGTCCTAGGGGAATGTATATCAACAAATGGGACCTCTCGTTTGACCCTGAAAAGGACATCCCTTCAGCTGTCCCAGTCTGGGTGAAGTTGCCCCACCTCCCGCTACATTGCTGGAATGATGAAGACCTGAAGGCCATTGGCAACTCATTGGGGAAATACATTGATAAATCTGAGCCAAAACCCCCAATGTTCTCCTGTGCCCGGATTTGTGTGGAAGTGGATCTTGAAAAGGGGCTCCCTGAAGCAATAAGTCTGTCGATGGATGGATGGAATCATCTTCAAACGGTGGATTACGAACAGATCCCTTTCAAATGCAAAGTTTGCCACGAATATGGCCATTTCGCAAGGTTATGTCCTAAAAAGAAGTTGCAGGAAGTAGAAGAAAATCAAGATGGAGAATGGAATGAGATAAGAAGGAAGGACGGGAAGTCCTCAAACTCCCATCCCTCTCAAACTTCTCCTAAAAGAAAGGAAACGGCAAATAAGCTGCAGAACACAAATAGGGAAGCAAATAAGTTTCAGCTTTTAGCAACGGACATGGGGGGGGAAGAGCAGACTCTCCCAACAGACCAAGTTCACCAAGTTCAAGAGGAGATGATAGGAAATGCCAGAGAGGGAGAAAGAAAGGAGAAAGCCTGCCAGCAACTCGAAGAAGGAGAAATATGTATATCGTCTCCAGCACAACAGGAGGAACCCGAAGATGAGGCCCCCAAAAAATTGATGGGCTCGGTCACAAGAGCAAAAGCCAAACTGTTTCAAGAAGAAACCTCAGAAAGCAAGGAAGAAGAAGTAGAGCCTCAAACAAAAAAAGGCAGGAAGCTGAACAAAGTTATAAGAGAACAAGAGGCAGCCAGAGACAAAGCGGCGGGTAAGCAAACCAGCCTTGAATCGCATGTAAGAATTCTTTCCAGCAACAAGCCATCTCAGGGAACAATGGAGGATAAGAAGGAAAGAATAGGATCTAACCTCTCCAAAAAATAATGAAGATAGTCTCCTGGAATTGCAGAGGGTTAGGAGGCAAGCAAAAGACGGAAGCAATCGGAAGGATAAAAAAGCTGGAAAACCCCTCAATAATCATGCTCCAGGAGACTAAAATGCAGGAGACAGACTGTCTCAAAACCCTATCTCAAATTTGGCCCAAAGGAGAAGGAAAGTCAGTTAACTCGGTAGGAGCCTTTGGAGGGCTCATCACCTGGTGGGAAAAAGGTATGTACAAATGCAACTCCATCTTAAGCAGCAGAAATTGGCTATTTATAGAACTCGAAGATTTGACCAATAATGAAAAATTTTGGATTGGAAATGTGTATGGGCCTACGCTCCATGGCCATAAAGAAACTTTTTGGGACAAACTCATAGATCTTCATCTAGGAAGAAACTCCTCCCCCTGCATAATTGCTGGCGACTTTAATGTCACCATAAGTGCTGATGAAAGAAGAGGGGGATCGAAGGTCCGGGATCAGTTTGGAGAAAGGCTGGAAGATCTGCAGGCCTCATGGAACCTGGTGGACATTAAGCCTCTGCAAGGAAATTTTACCTGGAACAATAAGAGAATCGGGCCTGGGCACATAGCTGCTAGGCTCGACAGATTTTTACTCAGCTCTTCCCTTCTTAATAAGCCCCTTCTGCCTGACTCAAAAATATTGGCCTCTGCTGTTTCAGATCACCGCCCTATCGCCCTCTTCTTTTCTTTTCCTGGCAATCTTGGGCCTCTTCCCTTCAAATATAACCCCGAGTGGCTGGAGCATGACGCTTGCTATGAGGAAGTCAAAGGTATTTGGAAGCAATTTATCCCAGGCTCTCCGGGGTATATTTGGGAAACCAAAATAAAAAATACCAAGACTTTGCTGAAAAGATGGGCAAAGCAAAGCTCAAGGGGACCAGGGGATGAAATCAACACCTTGCAAGAGGAACTGAACTCTCTGCAAGAGCAAATCGAAAAGGATCAGATAACTGAAGCCATGCTAATGCAGGAGAAAATGCTAGAAGAAGCTAAAATCCAACATGTGAATAGGAAAGAAGAGGAGGAGTGGAGACTTCGGTCAAGATGTCTTTGGCTCAAAGCTGGGGATAGGAATACCAAGTTTTTCCATGCTCAGTGCAAAGAAAGGTACAGGAAAAACAATATTCTCAGTTTAACCAAAGAAAATGGAACAAAGATAGATGACCCTACAGAGATAAAGACAGAAGTCAGAAATCATTTTGAGTCTCTCTACAAGAAGGAAGAGGATCTGCCTACTGTAGAATTGGAAGGAATGTGCCGGGAAGAAAATAATATGCTCATGGAGAAGGTTACTGAGGAAGAAGTCAGGAAAGCGGTGTGGTCTCTCCATCCGGAAAAATCCCCGGGACCTGACGGATTCTCCATTCACTTCTATAGAAAGTGTTGGCATCTGCTGAAAGCCGATCTCCTAAGAATGATTAACTGGACCAGAAACCGTGAGAAAATTGGAGGGGGTACTAATTCCTCTTTCATAGCTCTTATACCGAAGGAGAAAAAAGAAAATACTATAGGGAGGTATAGGCCTATTTCGCTATGCAATTCTTCTTATAAAATCCTCACCAAGGTTTTAGCAAACAGAGTCAAGAAGCTTCTCCCCAAAATTATTTCCCCAAATCAAGGCGGCTTTGTCCCAGGCAGACAAATTTATGATAACATTCTTCTAGTGCAAGCGGCTATCCATTCAAGCAGGCGAAATAAGGATGCAGGTATGGCTATAAAACTAGACATGGCCAATGCGTTTGATAGAGTTAGACATGTTTTTATTTATGCGGTCTTGAGAAAATTCGGTTTTGATGAAAAATTTATCAGTTGGATTAAAGCCTGCATTGGAGCCCCTTGGATTTCCCCCCTTATAAATGGAAGGCCAACCTCCTTCTTCCGACTATCTCGTGGTCTGAGGCAAGGGTGCCCCCTCTCTCCCTTTCTCTTCGTCATAATGGCGGATTCCTTAAGCAGAAAGCTCAACTCTCTCTTAGCTTCAGATTCTCTGCCTGGCATATCTTTCACCCGCAATGTTCAAGCAATCAACCATGCCCAGTTTGCTGACGACACTATTCTCTTAGGTAGTGCTTCACCTCAGATTGCTGCAAGATTTAAAACCACTCTGGATCTCTTTCTCAGGACTTCTGGGGGAAAAACCAATGACCAAAAATGCAATTTTTATACTTGGAATTGTCGCCCAGCCACCATCAGACTTATTGCAGCCATTCTAGCCTTCAAGCCATGCATGAATTGGACGTCTTTCAAATATCTGGGCACTCCTATCTCTCTCAAGTATCCCCCTTCCTCTGTCTGGACCCCTATCCTTGACAAATTCAAAGCAAGAATAAACTCATGGGGTTCTCGATGGCTGAATCTGGCTGGGAAAGTTACACTGATAAAATCTGTTATGTCCTCTTTACCTGTCTTTACCTCTACCATAATGCTCGCCCCGGTCACAATACAAAAAGCTTTTAGCATGGAGATTAGAAACTTTTTGTGGCAAGGTGGAAAAACTCAAAATAAAAAATTCCATTTGGTAAATTGGAAGACTGTCAAAGAAAAGAAGGAGCGGGGAGGGCTTGGAATTCGGGAGCCTGCATTAGTAAGTAAAGCGCTGGGGGCTAAACTAGCCTGGAGGATTGTAGCTGGGAAAAAGGAATGGTGGAAGGAGGTTATAAGAAAGAAATACACCAGAAGTTCCAGGCAAAGATGTCTGGACAAGCCTATCTCCAAAAAGGGAACAGCTATATGGGGACTTATCCACTCCTCAGCGGCCTTAATCTCTGAAAATCTTTATTGGATACCTGGAAATGGGAAAAGAATAAACCTCTGGACGGACAGTATAAATGGATACAAACCGCTTGGCAAAGTACAGGGGATATAGGCCATCAGAGAATGGTTGAAAAACATGGGCATCAAAAAGTTAAAGGACCTGGTGAACTGGAAAGACAATGGAGATTGGAAAAGCTGGAAGAGACTGGATCCTCCGGCCATCCTAAATGGGGAATTCGATCTACTCCTTTCTCATCTGCATGGGAAAGCCCCGATCAGTATCAATGAAAAATACTATAGGGGATGGGGGAAACCAGGCTCGTACTCGGTTAAAGCAGGGTATGAGAAACTCGCTCCTCCCAGTCTCCCGGTCCACAGAAAATGGAAGAAAATTTGGAACTCAGACGGCATCCCCAAAGTTACTGCCTTCTTCTGGCTTTTAACACATGGTAAGTTGCTAACTGCTGAAAATCTTAGAGTAAGGGGAATCACTGGCCCTTCTAGATGCACTCTGTGTAAAAACGCTGAAGAAAGCTCCCATCATATTTTTCTGGAGTGTCCCTTTGCAGGGAAAGTTTGGGCCCAGGTCCTGGGTAGTCAATGGAGACCAGCCACTCTCCCCACTTCCCTCATCGACCTCTTCGATCGTTGGGGACGCACTTTTCCAGGAAGATCCAAAAAGACTATGTGGAGAATTTGGAATCTAATTCCAATGAATATTTGTTGGCAGATTTGGTTAAGTCGAAACAAAAGTATTTTTGAGGATAAGAAAGTGGACAGTAACAGAGCAGCCATAAAAGCTATTGCAATGATTGAAGACTCACTCTCCTCTAAAAAGGTCTCTCTCCCTGCACAAGAGCCTCTAACTCTATCTGAACTTCAATGGTGTAGCATGTTTGTGAAGGGCAGCTTCCTTCAGTCCAAAAAAGAACGCCCCAACTATGTTTGGGAAATCAGGAAAGACCCAGATACTTTTTCCAGATGGTGGAAGGAGCAAGAAAGTCATAGCATATTCTTTGATGGGGCTTCCAAAGGGAACCCTGGGGTGGCAGGTGCGGGTGGGATTCTTTTCGATCCCGGCGGAATTAAAATCGCAGACTTTGCATGGGGATTAGGCAGGAAAACTAATAATGAGGCAGAATGGTTAGCTCTCATCCTCTCATTAGAAATGGCCCAACTACAGCATAGCCAATCTCAAAATCTATGGAGACTCCAGGCACGTCATTCAAATCATGCGAAGAGGATATGCCTTGCCAGGCTCAAAAGCAAACAGATACATGCAAAGAATCAAGACCAATACATTATTCTCAAAGGCTTCCTTCTTTCATATCCTCCGAGAGAACAACAGGGTGGCGGATTTAGCGGCAAATCAAGGAATCATGCTCAAAATCGGGCAAACAAAGGATCATAAAGGAGTCTTGGGATTTCATTTCATCCCCTAATGCACTAATGTCTTGGCCCTTTGATTTTTTGACGGGGTTTTTGGTTAGGGTCTTGGCCTCTAGGGACCACCCACTCCCTTTGCTAAACTATGGCCTCCCCCTCTTTTTAATTTTTTGTATGAACTCGTCCTCCGCTTCTCCACTCACACGCTCCTCCATCTGCCTCCCCGTCCGACCCACCACCTGTCTCCTCGTTCTCTCCCCCGGTGTCAGCTCCCACGGGGCTTTCTTAACTCCCCCATCCGTCCTCCCTATTCCTCCCTCCGCGATGGCTCTCCCTCCCCATCTGCCCGAAACCCTGAGCCGTCTCTCCCTCGGAGAGCTTGATTCTTCTGCTCCTCGTCTCTCGCAGGCGGATAACTGGGATACAATGCTGTCAATTCGGGCGGCCATAGCCGCTTTGAGCAGAACCTTGATTGACATTAAGTTTGCAGTCCGGAGTACATATGACGCGGTCTGTTCCAATGTGAACCAAAATGCTGAAATGGCGTCGGACATAACGCATGTATGCTCTCAGTTATCCTGCCAGGATTCCAGAATTGATGATCTGGAACGAAATATACTTGAATTAATGGGGAAAGTTGATAGGTTGCAGGAAGACATGGCCGTTTTCATTAGAGCGACGCAGGGAAGCTGGGTGCACGAAAATCCAACGGTAAATCAGGAAATAAACCAGGTGGGTGGACGCTTCGTCTGTCAAGATAAGGAAGAAAGGCTAGCACAGCCCAGGTTTCAAAAATTTTGCTCATTTTGGTTAATGCATTTTTGTATAATCCTTTGTAGTCAATTTGTTAAGGTTTATTCCAGCTCTATGCTGGATAATTTCAGGAAGACCAAGCTCAGAGATTATAATGTAATGCAGATAGTCATTGTAGTGTTAGTTGGTGCAGACATTACCGCACTGTTAAAAACTCTGTTTGCAAGTCTGTAATGAATAGTTGTGCACAACTTTATAAATACAATCCTTTCTCTGTTACTGTTAAAAAAAAAGGGCCGCTGAAGGATATGATGCATTTTACTGATGAGTTGTCTTTTCCTTTCAAACACTACTCTTCATTTGGTCAGGTTTACTGAAATTAAGTGCCTATTATTGTAAAATATTGATTTCTTGTCAAATCAATGGTATTTTTGATATAAAAAAAAAATATTTTTCTCTCTCGTGCTGCCAACTGATGTCCTGTGTTTGCAGATAATCTGTACTTCGAAGTATAGTCTATACTCAGAGTTTGATTGTATAGTGATGAGCTTGCAGAATTAAACACTTACCACTCCACCTGTTGTTCCCTCCCGAGGTATAGAAACCAATTGATAGAGTAATATGCATTATGCCATCCATTCACGAGAATCCGCAGAAAGCAATCCCATTAATCATATTGAACCAATTCACTAAAATCCATCCAGTCAGTGATGTATTGAGTGATAATTTGTAGAGAGCCACTTTCCTCTTACTGGGTTTTTAGCTGTTTACTCGTCTTAGGATTCAACTGTCTCCCAATTGAGGTAAGCTTTCCCATGCTTCTCTCTATTAGTTAACATCAATGCTTTGTTTTGAATGTTTTCTTGTTGTCACTTAGCATTCCTTTTAACACTCTATCAACAAAAGAAATTCCATAAAAATATTTTCAATATTAGTTGTGCCTAAAATAATAATGTATAAAGCATACTACCACTAAAAAAGTACAACTGGTACACTAACACCATAGGACAAGATTTTAATCACTTAATGTTTATTTTTAATTCTTAGAACATAAATATTGTTTTTATGAGGAAGCTTTGCAAATTTCAGAGTGCATTACAATTCACAAAGAAAATATCCACCCAACACAATCAACACAAAAATAAAAGTCTCTCGTTATCTTAATATGTTTTAATATTTTAATGATCCACGTACATTACAATAAATAAAATATTGTTTTGAAGTATTTTTCTTAAACGTAATATTTTGTCATTACTTCTTTTGTAAAACATGAGGGTCAACACTAAACATAACATCAACTTCATGCATACATAGAAAAACGTTGCATGTGAAGTCAAATTTTATAGCATAAGTTCTAGTTGTCGAATTTTATAATTGTAACAGCAAAAGTTCTTGATGGGGCATGAAATTTCGATTTCTATGTTTCGTCTAACTTGTACTTTTCCTCAACATGCGTTAGTTTTGCACGAACAACAAAACATTCGCATGAATTATCTTTTGGATGGTCCAAACTTTCAGAGATTCTAAATTGAGAAGATTGTAACAAGTATGCATTCTGAAGGTTGGAGGCAGAAGTGAAACAAAGATAATGCGGAATGAGCTACGGCTCTTCAATGTTTATTCATAAACGGAGATCAACTGATGTAATACAAACAATGTAATGTGTATTTAAACACTTATGGAAAACCCTAAAAGCTCTAACCTAGCTTTTGCATGCATGCAAAGCATGCTGTTGCATTTATTAACTTAACTTCTAAATAGTAACTCAAGTAAAAGCTAAAGCTAACTAAAGTAATTACTATTTCTAACACTCCCTCTTAATTACTACTGTTGACTACTGCACCTTTTACAATGCCTAAATTATTTCTATGAATTTCAAGAATATCTTTTGCCAATGGCTTTGTGAATATGTCAACCAATTGGTCAATCGATTTACAATGCTCAACACGAACTTCACCATTGCTCACAAGCTTTCTTATGAAGTGATATCTAGTATCAATGTGCTTGCTTTTCTGGTGAAAAACATGGTTCTTGGATAGAGCGATTGCTGAGTTGTTGTCACAATAAACTGTGGTTGGTCCTTCTTGTTTCTGTTGAAGACCTTCTAAAACTCTGCGTAACTAGACTGCTTGACATGCTGCTGATGTCGCTGCTACATACTCTGCTTCTGCCGATGAAAGTGTCACAATGGGCTGCTTCTTGGATGCCCATGAAATCACCCCTAATCCAAGATGAAAAACATGACCAGAAGTGCTCTTCCTATCATCCAAACTTCCTGCAAAATCACTGTCAGTGAAACCTGTCAAAACATCATACTCCGTGCTTGAGTATAAAATTCCATAGCTTGAAGTCCCTGCACCATATCGTAAGATCCTTTTGCCAACTTGCCAATGCGAGTCTTTGGGAGACTCCATGAACCTTGAAATCAAGCTGACAACAAACATAATATCAGGTCTCATAGCTGTGAGGTACATGAGACTTCCTACAAGTTTTTTATACAATGTTGGATCTACATTGGGACTACAATCTTCTTTGCTCAACTTAGTACCTGTTTCCACTAGTGTAGGTGTTGTTTTGCAATTAAGCATTCTGAATCGCTTAAGAACTTCATTAGCATATTTATTTTGAGAGATAAATATACCCTTTTCTGACTGTTCTACTTCTAGGCCAAGAAAGAACCTCATCAATCCAAGGTCTATCATCTCGAACTCTTTCTTCATAGCTGCCTTGAACTCATAAACTGAGAGGTCACCTGTAAAAATCATATCATCAACATACAAACAAACTATTAAAATCTGTCCTTGTTGATTTACCTTTGTGTAAAGTGTTGGTTCGCTGCTACTTCTGCTAAAACCATTTTTTATCAGATAAGAATCAATTATGCTGTACCAAGCTCTTGGAGCTTGCTTGAGCCCATATAGAGCTTTCTTCAACTTGTAAACTTTCTCTTCATGTTCTTTTATTTCATACCCATGTGGCTGCTCCACATAAATTTATTCTTCAAGAATTCCATTCAAGAATGTCGACTTGACATCCATCTGATACACTTTCCACTTTTTTTGTGCTGCAATTGCTAGGACTGCTCTTACTGTGTCCAATCTTGCCACTGGTGCAAAAGTTTCTCCAAAATCAATTCCTGGTTGTTGCGAGAAACCCTTTGCTACTAACCTTGCCTTGTACCTATCAATCTCACCTTTTTCATTGAGTTTGGTTTTATAAACCCACTTCGCACCAATGGGTTTCTTATTCTTTGGAAGGTCAACTAGATCCCATGTATCATTTCTCTCAATGGAATCTATCTCTTCGTCCATAGCATTTACCCGATGCTCTTGTTTTACAGCCTCTTCATAAAACACAGGTTCACTAGCAATAAAAACATAATTGGTATTTGCATCCAATTCATCATAAATATATGTCAATCTTCTAGTCTTTTTATTACTGTGCTCAGATTCATTACCTGACTGCGGACTTAATGCTTCACCTCGAACTGAGTTTCTAGGTGTTCTTTCTGGAGTATTTGCTACTGGTGAAGATGCTACTGGATCTTGTTGTCCAATCAGCTCCTCATCTTCTCCATCTTCTGGTTGGGGTATTGCAACTCCCATACCTTTGTCTATGGTTCCATTCCATGACTCTTCCTCCTTGAACAAAACATCTCTGCTGAGAATAACCTTTTTGGTAATAGGGTTATACAGCTTGTAGGCTTTAGTTTGTTCACCGTATCCAAGAAATATGCATTTCTCACTTCTCTCGTCTAGCTTTTTTCTTAGCTGTTTAGGAACATGAACATAAGCAACACAACCAAATACTCTGAAATGAGAAACATTACAAGTCATACCTGACCATGCTTTCTCTGGTACTCTGTTCTTCACAATTTTGGTGGGAGATCTCTTCATCACATGAACAGCACAAGCCACTGCGTCTCCCCAAAATTCATGGGACACATTTCTTCCTTTCAGCATGCTCCTTGCCATATTCATGATGGTTCTGTTCTTGCGTTCTGCAATACCATTTTGCTGAGGAGTATATCTTGTAGTGAATTGCCTCTTGATTCCATGATGCTTGCAGTAATCATGAAATTCCTTTAATTCATACTCTCCCCCTCCATCAGATCTCAATACTTTGAGTTGATAACCACTCTGTTTTTCAACCAAAGCCCTAAATTCCTTGAACTTGCCAAAAGTTTCAGACTTCTGATGAAGGAAATACACCCATGTTTTTCTACTGAAATCATCAATAAATGTAAGGAAATAATAGCTTCCACCAATCGATTGAGTTTGCATTGGTCCAACCAGATCAGTATGAATAAGTTCTAAAGGTGCATGTGCCCTTCGAGACATACCTTTAAGAAAGCTATCCCTGTGTTGCTTTGCAATGATGCAACACTCACAAATGCTTTCTGGCTCCTTCATAGGGGGCAATCCCTTTACCATCTCTTTCTGCTGCAAAAACTTGAGACCGCCAAAGTGAAGATGTCCATATCTAAAATGCCATAACCAATAATCATCCATGCAAGTGGCTTTTTGAGCAAAAGAGGTTACCTTGCTGCTGCAATTCATGACTAGTGGATACATCCTGTTCCTAGCCACTTCTATTTTGATGATCAAATGTCGATTTGGGTCATAAATTTCACAGTCTAATCCATCAAAGACAAGTTTGTACTTCTTTTGAGTGAGTTTCCCAATGCTAAGCAGATTATGCTTCAATCCTGGAGCATAATAGACATCTAAGATTGTCTTTTGTTGGCCTTGTTTGGTCAGAATGTTGACCACTCCTTTTCCAAGAACTGGAACTACCTCATCTGTGCCAACTTTGACCTCTATCCTCACTAATTCATCTAGGTCTACAATTAGACCTCTGTCACCTGTCATATGGTTACTGCAGCCACTATCTAAAAGCCAAAGTCCCTTTGGGCTTTCGTGTGCAGCATGACATGTAAGAAATAACATATCATCTTTATCCTCAGAGGTATTAGTCACATTAGCATTATGATTTGCTTGATCAGCCTTTTTCTTTTTGCATTCATGAGCATAATGCCCAAATTTATTGCAATAATAACACTGAATATTCGATTTATCTGACCTTTTTTTGTCGCAGTTTCTGCCTTCATGGTTATGATGGTGATCTTGATCTCCATTGCCATTACTTCGACCACTTTTGCCTCGTCCTCTTGATCCTCCTCTGCCTCTGCCTCTGCCTCTTGAGAATGAGACATGTGCTTTGAAAGCATTCTCTTGAGAGGATTCTTCATTCCTGTTGAGTCTGGATTCAAATGAAAGTAAAGATCCGGTCAACTCGTCTATAGAGAGAGTACTCAGATTTTTTGCTTCTTCAATCGCTGAAACTTTAGACTCAAATTTGTGGGGTAAGGATCTTAGAACCCTTTCAACCACCCTTTGATCTCCAATCTTTTCACCATAGATATTCATCTGATTAGCAATCCCCATGACTTTGGTCATGAAAGAGTCTACAGAGTCTGATTCTTTCATCTTCAGATCTTCAAAGTCTCTTTTTAGGTTTTGGAGTGTTGCTGTTTGAACCTTACCAACACCTTGATAACTGGTCGCCAAGGTATCACATGCTGCTTTGGCATGTAAAGATGTTGACATCTTTGGAAATATGTTGTTATCCAAAGCGTTCATTATGAGATGTAGTGTCTTTGCATCCTTCTTCCTGTGCGCTCGTAGGACATCCTTCTCTGCGTTTGAAAGGGCTTGAAAAGCTACATCATCTGCAGGTTCAAAATAGCCATACACGACATATTCCCATGCATCTTCTGACCTGAGATAAACCGCCATCCTCGTGGCCCATACATCATAGTCCTTTTTCCCTGTAAGAAGAGAAATCTGAGATTGATTGCTGCTAGAAGCCATAGACGTTGCGGTGTCTTTCACTGGCTCTATTCAAAATAATCTCCCTTCCTCTTTTTTTTTTTTTTAAACAAATAATAATTCTCCCTCTTAAACAAGATTTGAAAAATATCTTCTTCTCTTGTAAAAAGAAAAAATTCTTACTCAATAACTGCGTGAAAGTCAAAAAACAATCACATAAAGTAAAAACCTTTTTGCACTTGTCAAAAAATGCCACCTTGTTCCAATTACCGCTCTTTGTCCTAGGGAGAGGCCACGGTGAAATCTCGATTTTTTACCTCGTATCTCCCCAAACTACCGCGCTTTAGACTATACTGTGGGCGCAATAGTTCCTAAAGTACAGCTCTGTGGACTATAGGGGGGGCGAGGTACTTCAATTTTTTTTTTTTTAAATAATTTCTCCAAAAAAAAAAAAAATCTTCAAAAAACTTACAAATTCTTCAAAGCGATGGCTTTGGCTTCTCCGGAAATTGATGCTACCAATTTGATCTTCTCCTATTCTCGGATACCAAACTGAAGGTTGGAGGCAGAAATAAAACAAAGATAATGTGGAATGAGCTATGACTCTTCAATCTTTATTCATAAACGGAGATCAACTGATGTAATACAAACAATAATGTAATATGTATTTAAACACTTATGGAAAACCCTAAAAGCTCTAACCTAGCTTTTGCATGCATGCAAAGCATGCTGTTGCATTTATTAACTGAACTTCTAAATAGTAACTCAAGTAAAAGCTAAAGCTAACTGAAGTAATTACTATTTCTAACACATTCTTCACAGGTTTCTTTGAGAGATGGATCAGAAACAACAGAATGAGCCCATGGATTCTGAAAGAGGCTACTTGGACTGTCAGTAAGGAAAGCAATGTGAATTGTTAACATCAAATGTATCAGGATTGGATAGAGAAAATTCTTGATCAATCCTCGTATTTCCAATTGGTTGATGTGGAAAGGAATGATCTGAGAAAGAAGCATAATTTTCAAGGGTTGAGTATGTTTCAGAAAGGGATGGTGATGATCCCATGCAAAAGAGAGAACTTTTGAATGTTACAAGCCTCAGCCACATTAAGGTTACTGTATTCAAGGTATCTTGAGTTTGCAAACATTGTTTCAGCCAAATTCACTGTATCTTGAGGATATAAATAGGTCCTCAACAACAATGTTGGAATTTCATTTCATCTTTGCCTCTCAAACTATTTTTTTTTTGACATTTTGAATTGTTATCTTGTCAGTCACACAACGTATTGGTGAAAAAATAGCCCTTCAAAATAGCCTGAAATATTTGTTACAACAAATCCAAATTAGAAAAATGGCTTTATTAAACTTCTTTTGAAAAAAAGAAGAGAACCTCATAATACAATCTTGATTGCAATGTGTTTTTTTAATAAACAACTGAGACTAAAGTATTCCTTTGAAATAAAATGTCACAATTTGAATTACACTATTAACCCAACATGTTAACCTTGCAAATTGATTACACCATTGTCTCAATTGAGACATTTGGTTAACCATTGAGACAATTGCTAGTACTATATATATTTCATCATTTATGACATCACATGAAACGAAATTGATTAAAAAATGGTCTTTGCACTTGCACATTAGCTACCGATTGTTGTCGTTTGTGCCGCATCCATCAATGTCGGCGACACCAGTGTCTGTCACAACTTGCTTGGTTGGTGACTTGAACTCTCTTGGGTGGTGGGTTCGTTGAATCTTGGGCGTTGACTCATTCCAAACTCTGAATCCTGCAAATCAACTCGTGTTTTTCACAGGTCGATTCAGTGAATGAATGAGCAATATCCTCGTGGGCACCTACGGTCATATGTATCGCCCAAAATCATTCCTCCCCCAGAATTTATAAGTTGGAGCCTGTCTAAATTCTTGTCTTGGGATTGTGTTTCATCTGTTCCCATGCCCATAAAATCATCTTCCCCCTCCTGCTGCTATTGCGGGTGGTAGAAGCCTCTTTGTTATTAATTACTTACATCCCATCTTCATCTTCTGTTCGAATCCCTCCAGTACTTTCTGGCTCTTCTTCCCGGTGTTTGCTTTCAGTCCGGTTTTTACAGGAGCAGCAGATTTAATTTAGTGGCCAAGATGGCGAAATACATGGAAATGGTGGATGCGGGTATAAGAATCGCTGCCAGGTTTAATTCTCACTGCCCTCATACTTCGCGCATGTATTATCATCCTGCAACTTCCAAAAAAGAGGGCGAGGCCGCCTCCTCTGAAAAATTACAGATCGCTGCCTCCCGTGCCCTGCAACTTACTCCATCTTTCGCCGATTCAACGTTTGAGATGCAAGGGAAACACGGGGATGGAGAGTCTCCCCTCGTCGTATTCCTGAATTACTCTCTCTTTTCATTTTACATTTGATCATATTATGACATCTGACAGCAAAATATATGGCACATGCTTCTGTTTTTTCATTTAATTCAATTCCGGTTCAGATTCACCGATTTCTATCGTTTAGTTCATTGACTTTTATGGCTTGAATCATGGAAATTGTTAACCGGCTGCAGC
Organism: Larix kaempferi; assembly: GCA_027924585.1. NCBI lineage: Eukaryota > Viridiplantae > Streptophyta > Pinopsida > Pinales > Pinaceae > Larix > Larix kaempferi. The sequence goes on from BSBM01000299.1 coordinate 41,596,428, forward strand.
GTTCAAGCCGTGGATTTCTATACTTGTAATTTTAGACCGATTTGTTCTTGGGCACCTTGTGATTTAAAAACCAGCATATATCTATCTAAAAGGATTTACCAAAGGTTCACAGTTGACATGTTATTTTTTTATAATATTTTATTATTTTTTATAAAAGATACTTATCATTTATAGGATGGCACGAAAGGAGTTACACATAGTTTAAAGTTAAAATAATATATTGATATATTACTTGGTAGTAAAAGATCACTAGTTTAGAATTTGAAATAAGACTTTGGGGACTAAGATATCCAACATGTTGATTATTATGAGGTTGCTCATTCAAGTTGAGATTTTCCTCACTTATCTCGTATGGATGACTTGATAAGTCATCTCCCTATTGCCTTAGGGGAAAGGGAGAGGTCCTTAATGTAGATCCAAAATCTATAGTGTGGGGAATTACTGGTGGTTTGTCAGAAAGAACATATATTTGCATGGAGGGATCGGATCCTAAAAGTGCTTTGAGGTACGTGGATTGTACCTCAATCGATCTTCCATAACACACGTCGGTAGGGTCTGGTGGTGGATAGGAGGGCAACGTTATTGCTAGCAGTGCCTCGTTCAATGGACAAGATTTATCTCCTATGGAAGCCTCAGCTTCTTCCAAATCTAGATTGACTATTTGAAACTAGCTTGAGAGAAGGAATTGTTTGGTGACGATGTTGGTTTAGGGTTTTTTGGTCAAAGGATAGTTTTCCAGTATTTAAAAGGGAGGAAAGAGGTGCATGGGGATTGACTACATGGAAAGAAGAAAAGGCATGTTGTGAAGAGTCACATTGGAGGTGTCTCCCTAGTGGTGAGGGAATATTTGCGAGTCTAGAAGATCATACAGTTGATGGGTAAAACCCTTGTGGGGAAGTTCATGGGTAGAAGGGTTTCCATGTCGCGCCTTAATGAGTGGTTGTAGGCAGAGTGGGCTTTGGAGATTGGGTATGGCCCTTCCTTTCATCTCTTTGTGAGGGGTTGGTTGGGTTTCATATTCAGATCATAACAAGATGTGGTGAAAGTTCTTAAAGGCAATTGGTTTTTGGACACTGCTTCCTTGGCTCTCATGCCATGGCATTCATTATTTGATGCCAAGGAGAAGTTTATGGAGAAGAGACTGGTGTGGGTAAAGTTGTCCAACCTTCCCATGGAGTTATGGTATAAGGAGTCCTTGCTAGCAATCAAGGATAGTTTGGGCTCTGTATTGATGGTGGATGGTCAGTTTTTGTTTTAGGTCTGTTACTAGAGTATTGGTTGAACTTAACGTAATCACTAGTATGTTTGAGTAATTGGAGATGATACTGGAAGGATGATCTTACACACAAATTATGGATTATGTGAGTATCCCATTCTGTTGTTCAAGATGCCATGTGTATGCGCATGTTGTAAAATATTGCTCTTAGTCATTCTCTCAGAAGATTTGGTAGAAGATGTATCTCCATGTTGATTCAAGGGTAGGGGTGCTTGGCATTAAGATCGCGACTAATCAGGAAGTGGAGTCGAAGGTGGAAACACCAATGAAGGAGAAGGTGGCGATTTCCTAGGACGTTGTACAATCAGAGGAGGATTATGTGGTGAGGAGGTTCTGGTAATTGGTGATCTTTCGATTCTGTTGATTAAAGGGTCAAGGTTGGTCGCTGGAAGGTTGTTCAAGTTTCTTGTTGTTTTTGAGGTCAACACAATTTCCGTGGTTCCTAATCAAGACGATGCTTTTACTTAGGCTGTAGGTGTCCATACTCTTCTTTCGTCGAGTAAGTTATTTCTTGCTTCCTCCTTGCATGTGGTTTAGGTTGACAGGTCCATAATTCGGAGCAGGGATAGGCCTATAACTTATTGCTCTAGTTCTAAAGGGGGGAGAAGGATAGGGGGGTCTTTTGTGGTAATGTAAGTAGGGGGTTGTCTCCTATAGAGTCGAAGGCACACATTGTGGCCTTATCTTATGATGCCGACCCTCTTTCTGGGTATTTGGTTCTAGAGGCCTTGTCTCCCTATCCTACACTGAGGTTGATGACATTACCAACTCAGGCCTCTTAAAGGTGTTTCCTCACAATACTCTCTCATATCGAGGAGGCTAGTTCTCGATTGAGTACTATGATTAATAAGGTTGGTCGTAAGTCCGCTCTGAAGTATGCCCTGGAAAAGATAGTGAAGGATATAAACCAAGGGAAACAAAAACATATCTCTAGGGCTCTTAAAGCGTGAATAAACTCCTCCTTGGTTACCTCATGAAGTGCCTCTCCATCAATATCGAAGGCCTAGGAGGGCAGGCCAACACAATTGGCCCTCAAGTGTTTGGTGGGTTCTATTAATCCAAATGGACATTGGTGGCCACCCACCTAATCCACTAACTCAAAGACACAATTTTCCAGATGGTAGAAGTTTTTATGGTTTTTTAGGTCTTGATCTTCCGAGACCGTTTTGAGGCCCTAAATGACCTTTTTTTGCCACGGGACCACCCAAACAATTTCCAAAGACATAGTTTGAGCCTAAAACATAGAGTCCTTCTCGACCAAACCTTTTCGACGAGATACCAAGTGCCCCAAATGGAGATCGTATGCAAAAGTTGCAACCCCGGGAAATTGACCTATCAACTAACCACATCAGGGCCCACAAACCTTTTGGCGTTTCATCTCCTAGGGTTAGTGTTTTATTGTACTACTGTATCTTCTGCAAAATATTTGTGTGTATTTCTATTTTATATCACTGCCTTCATTCCGTTCTCCAAATAATCCACATCAATGGTATCAGAGCAATTTGCTCTTGTTGTTTCTCAGTGCATGTTCCCAATGAGATCTAAACATCAAGAGTTGGCTCACGAATTAATTGAGCTTGGGGAAAACCACCATCGTCGACCCAATCAGCCTCACATGGCAGGAGAAGAAAAGAGAGATGATGGAGCAGGAGATCCTATTAAGTTGTTGCTCAAGGAAGCCCTTGCGCGATAGAGAATGATATGATGGATAATTTCACCTAGATCCTTCGATGAATGATGGCGGTGGGGGATGCACCTTCAATGAGCAACATTTTCGGAGGTGTGACTCCCTTCAAGGTACAAGTTAACTTTGACATTCCCTTATTTGAAGGTTAGATAGATGCAAATACTTTGCAGAAATTGTTAAATTTGTTAGAGGGTTACTTCTTTGTTCATAATTTTTCTGACAGCGAAAAGATCGCCTTTGTGCTCCTTAAGTCCATCCCCCATATCAGATATTGGTTGGATGGTTACTATGAGAGGCATGTTGGAGATGGTTCTGGAATATACAAGACAAAACCCACTTGGGCAGCTTTTGTGGATGTTGTCAAAGAAGAATTCTACCTTGTCGGAAACTATGATGACCGGTACACCAGGTGGACGAATTTGCGCTAGGAGAGAGACCAGACGGTGCCGGAGCTCACCAATATATTCCATACCTTGCGCTCAAAGGTGGGTATTAGAGACGATGAATGGCACTTGGTCCTAAAGTACTGCAGTGGCCTACACAGGTACATTTAGACATAGATGGATTTCTTGGACATCTCCTCAATGGGAGATGTTTATCGGTACATTGTCAAGATCGAGCAAAATTTTAAGCAAAAGAATAAGCAGGAGTTTGGATTTGCAAATCAACAACAATAGAATCCTGGAAAAGGTATCCCTAACTCACAAAACAAAGGACAAAGCAAGGATGACCAAATTCATGACAACCATCCCAAGCCGCAAGCAAAGAAGTGTAATGGGAAATCGAAGAAGGACACTAGAAAGTGGTGTGAGTTCCAAAAAATCCTCTGGCACAAAACTGATAAATGTCATTCAAAGCAATCATTGTTGGCTGAGACAAAAACCCTAACCCTGATAGATGAAACACCAAAAGGTTTGTGGGCCCCGATGTGGTTAGTTGATACGTCAAATTCTTGGGGGCGCAACTTTTTCATATGATCTTCGTTTGGGGCACTCGGTATCCTGTCGGAAAGTTTGGCTGAGAAGGACTCTGTGTTGTTGGACCAGACTATGCATTCAATGAACGTCTGGACCTGAAAAACAGTCGTTTAGGGCCTCAAAATGGCCCCGAAAGATCAGGAACAAAACATTTCCTAAAGTCCACAAAGCGGCAAAGGAAATTGAGCTTATTATTGCGACATTCCTCTGCAATGATCTTGAGAGTAATGGCGTGGTCTATGGTGCAATGATACCTTCTAAAACCAGATTGCCCATTAGCTATTTTACCTTGATTTTCTAGTCATATGTCGATCTTATTTTCCAAAATAATACCATATAAAATGGATAAGAGAGGGCTAATCATAATGGTCCTATAACTAGAGGGGTTATTTTTATCGCTACTTCTAAAATTGGGTACAATAAGGATTTGAGTACAAGGTTTAGAGAAGCCTTGATTGATTGCTAGATTGGAGAGCTTGTGGATGTGAGGGGTGAGGACAAACCCCCCATTTTTTAAGATTTTAGCTTGGTATCCTTCGATGTCCTTAGCTTTCACATTCACGAGGCGCTTAATCCCAAAATCTATTTCTTCTAAAGAAAAAACTTCAACTTCCATAAAAAGGGTTTGAATGTTTTCCACGACATCATTTGATTCATAAAGTGTCTTAAGATAGGAATTCCAGTTCTTCAATACAATCATATTGTTTCTTTTAGTTTTGCAAGTTAGAGCTTGTCTTCAAAACTTGTTAGGATTCCTCTTAGAGATGTGTAGATTTTTAGTAATTTTTTCATCCCAGAGAGTTTTTAGTAAATTTCATTTAAAATCAAGATCCTGGAAAACGGGAGTTAATCCTAAGGACATATTCAAAACAGGTCTTGTGGTTCCCCATGGCACTAATGGCTAGTCATGCCATTTGGTTTGAAGAATGCTCCATCCAAATTTTAGAAAAAGATGTAAGATTTGTTCAAAGATTTATAATTTGTTGTTGTATATATAGATGATTTGTCAATATCCTCTATAGATACTAAACAACATGTAAGGCATTTGGAGCAATTTTATATTAGGGTATTTAAGCATGGTGTCACACTATCCAAGACAAAGTTAGAATTTTCCAAGATTAGAATTGAATATATTTTCCTTATTCTTGATTAATTATGGTAAGGTTGAATTACAAGATCATGTCTTAAAGGAATTGGCCAAATTTCCTGATCAAATAGTCGATAAAACCCAGTTGTAGAGGTTGTTAGGAGCCCTTGATTATATCAGGTATTTTTATGAGAGACAAGTTGCATATGTACATTGTCTGCAGGCTTGATTGAAGAAAAAAACAGTTCCCTGGAATGATAAAATGAACAAAGCATTGCAGTTAATAAAATAAAAGGTTCAAAACCTTCTAGCCCTAACATTACCCAAAGAAAATCTGCCATTTATTCTAGAGATATATGCCTCAGAATAAATCTGGGCAATAGTACTTATGTATAATGACACCAAGTGCGAAGAAGTGTGCATGTATGCTTCTGGATCATTCGATGAGACACATAATTTTTTTTTTATCACATAAAGAGATTTTGGTTGTTAAGTAGGCAACTAAAGGATTTAGAATCTTTCTCAAGCCATGTACATTTAATTGTTAGAACTGATCTGAAACATATGAAAGCAATGTTATCTAACAAAACAATTCTTGAACAAGGTAATCATAGGATCCACAGATGGAGCTTATGGCTTGATGGACTTGATTTCTCCACCGAATATAAACTAGGAAAAGAAAATTACTTAGTAGATTTATTGGTTAGAGAAGGAAAGGTATTATTGCATAAGAAAATATATATCAACCTAAAAATGCTCTCTAAAGATATTACAGGAACTTCCTCCAAAAGAACCAGAACCATGGAAGTCTGGGATGATTGTACAATCGGTTTTTTCCTCGAATGTCTTGCTATAAGAATAAAGTATTGCCCAAAAATCCACATGATTTCAGAAAAATGGGAAAACCAATCATTGTCCTAGGAGAACAGATGATTATTTTAGATTGTCTGATCATTTGTAAATAGGCACAATAGAAAAACTAGGTCCTAGAATGGGTCAAAATTATTTAGTCTATTTTTTGTCCTTATTGGTCTTATTTAGATTTCAATTTTGTCCATGAACATGTAAATTCAAGAGATTTTGTATGGCTAACAATGGAGTGTTCATATGTTGTCCCCTTGGATTGGTCACCATGGTTCAATGTTTTTATGGAAGCCCTATGTCTTAGAGATGTTAGTCTATCATGTTATATAAAATTCTAGTTCATTGCAACTCTGTAGTCAGAACTTATTGCAGCCAAATATAACCAACTCTGGTTTTTTTTTCCAAATAAATTACAATGGTTGTAATATGGACATGATTTGTGAAAATCCAAGTACTGAGTCACTTAGCATCCTTCTGTTTGTCCCTTTTGTCTTTCTTATAAGAGTCTGTAAGTTTAGCTCTGCATATGCTCTCAGCATTACACCTCGTGTGATATTTCTGAGCAAGTGTTTTTCCATGAGCATCTATAAGCAATGATCCTTACGTATGCTCTCTGCCTCGCACCATCTATGATCTTGGCAAACCAAAAACAAGATGATTGGACATCCATTTTCATGTGTGTTGTACTTTTGCAAATTTATGGTTTGCGTAGTCCTATAAATTAATGTATGAATTAATGTATGAGATGAGATCTTAAAATATATATATATATATATATATTCCCATTCATAAATATATTAATTAACTACTCTAAAAAGAACATGGAAAAAGGTAATTTCCAAACTAATTTTGTATAATCTTTTCACAATCACCTTTTCTAATTCAAAATTTTTCATTTATACCATATTTAAATTTGTTATTATATATATATATATAAGGGAATCATACTCTACATATACTAATATCTATTATGATCAGGGAGCTGTCATATTACCAAAGATAAGCGAGTTAAAATAGTTAAACATAATGCTTATATCAAAAGACTTCCAATAACATGTGCATATATAATTTCACAAACAATTAAACACAAGGTATAATTCATTTTTAAGATTCATGTATATGAGAAAAGTATGTTAATAATAATTTCAATTATAATTAAACTAACATAGATTTATTTTAAAAGGGGATCTACTAAGCATCGAGAAGGATGAATTCTTTCAAGTTATAAACGGTTTTTTAGGTACAAATGTTGAGGAAGCTTTTTAATTTATCAAATTTGTGTAGTTTTATATATATGTCTTTGTAAATGTTTTATATCTAATTTGAGCCGACATGTTATTTTTTATAATATTTTATTATTTTTTAAAAATGACACTTTTCAACTCCAGGATGAGCATGGAAGGAGTTACACATCTCCCCTACTGAGCTGTAGAATGTGCCTCTTCGACGGAATTATATACGTTTCAAGTAGAAAAATAACATGACAAACCATCTTTTGTTGAACAGAGTTGAACGTATGACATGTTAACCATGTAATTTTGTTTAATTAAAGGCTTTCAATGATTACTTCAATAATTTGGTGAATTTCAAACGAGTAAAAAATGTTTTGCAGGTTTAAAACCAAAAACAAAACATGTTTCATAACAAAACGACATATATATATCATCGGCTCTCGGTTCACGACACTATTGATTGGCCATTGTAACCTCGGCAACAATTTGAGGTATGGCATAGTGAGAAGGCATTTTTTTCTCATGCATCTACTTAGTTTGTGTCTATAACAAGCTAATTTTGTGGGTGTTCTCCCTATGATTCCCATGCATAAGGAATGAAACTTGGACAAAGGGTATACTAATGCATCTACTCAGTTTGTGTCTATAACAAGCTAAGTTTGTCAGTGTTCTCCTTATGATTCCCATGCATAAGGAATGAAACTTGGACTAAGGGGATATCAATGCATCTACTCTGTTTGTGTCTATGACAAGTTAAGTTTGTGGGCGTTCTCCGTATGATTCCCATGCATAAGGAATGAAACTTGGACTAGGGGGATACTAATGATGAACATAGGTGAAGGATGAATTGTTCATATCACCCACTACAAGACTACGTTAATATTTGACCCTCTAATGACAAGGGAGATGAGAGATATTTTGTTTGTGGGTGGGAAACTTCCTCAAGCCACATAGAAGCCAAAGGCACATGATTAGTTGTTGGAAAAAAAGGGATAGAAATTGAGGATACCCACATGACCAGTGAATTAGCAAAGAAGGGAGACTATACAACATTGTTAATAGCCTAATTTTTCTCACCTACATTGTCTTGGGCGTCATCACCATTATCCATCACTTCTCACCTACATTGTCTTGGGCGTCATCACCATTATCCATCACTTCTAGTAGTATTATCCCCATTTTCATCATCTGCATCATCATTGACCTTAGTATTGTAACAAAAAACCAAGCTAAAGCCTAAAGTTCACCATAAAAGGTCATCGCATGGAATTTCCTAAAAATCTGCATAGGTTCATCACACTAAAAACCTCAAAAACCAAAAAGTCACTCCAAAACTAGAATTTGTTTTTTTGTAAATATTGTTTTCCTTCCAAAAAGGTGCAGCAGTTGAATATGGACATCTGAAAACTATTATTTCTAGAAATAACGTCTGATCAAGTAGTCAATACCTATCATCATCCCACTAAGTCATCGGTGAAAAGAGATTATTCACATTAGAACTAGTTCTAAGAGATGCCTACATCATTTCCTTTAAATAAATCCCTTAGGGACATTCCATAGATACATCCATCACAAGGTTGTTTTGTTGGACTACCTACAAAAAAGAGAGCCATTTTCATCCTTTTATTTCCTCATTTAGAGTCCATAACATATCATTTGCATGGGAGTGGAGCACATCAGAAGAAAAAGAAACTTTTGTTGTGTTGGTTACGTAAGACCACATCAACTACATCCAATACCAAGGTGTGTACCATCATCTCCATTCTTTTGTTAATATAAAGAACATTCTTTGTATCGTGCTTTGTGCCTTATCTTTTAGCTCATTTTATTGTTAAATTTTCAGAATTTACTTCAATCTGATCTAGGATCTTAACTGAGAGAACAACATGTACAGCATATCTACAGCATATCAATCATGGAGACAATAATGCAAGCACACAAGAGACACAAAGATTTACTTGGGGAAAACCATAAAGGTGAAAAACCCCAATAACTTCCTCAGAGATAGATAGAGCAATGATACAACCAACCAAGAGAGATAGCCATAACCTAGCAGATCCTCCTCCTCCATAAGTGCGCCACTCCTCCTTGAGTGCATGTGTGAGAAGTGAGTTAGCAAATAGAGTGCCTCCCGCACTTTATTTATACTTGACTTGACTTGCCTTTTTACCTAACTCATGTAGGCTTGAAATTTACCACATAACATAATGCTGAGTGGGCCGACCCCCAATAGGGTGGTCTAATAACCCTTGACCCACATGGCCGACCCCCAATAGGGTGGTCTAATAACCCTTTGACCCACATGACTTATACAGGGCCGACCCCAAATAAGGTGGTCTAATAACCCATCAAGTATAAGTTACGACACTTACAATATAAATGACGACACTTCCTTATAGAGGAATAATACCATCTCTATAGGAATACAATATACATATATGTGAAATACATTCCGAAGTTACATATACATCAACACTCCCTCTTAACTAGGAAGGTATTTCTTAGCACAGTTCTTCTAGCACAAGTCATCTTCTCTGGATCATCGTCACTGGATAATCGTCATCGAGTCATCATCATCGTCACTGCTACTGCTATCTCAATCAATCTCTGAATCTACTCGTCATAGGAAGTTCTACAGAGCCAGTCCTTTTTCATACTGGATGTAGGCCCACCACCTGCAGGTCTTCATCATCACTGGCCATACTGTGGAATCCTCAGGACTTATTACGTGCGTCACAAAACCTGGCTGCAGCATCCCAGGCTATTACGAGCACACAGCTCTACCTGTAGGATCTCCCAGGAGCACATTACATGTGGTCCACCACAAAACCTGGCTGAAGCATCTGAGGCCTTTTTCATCCTGTCCAGATCTCCCAGGAGCAAATTGCATGTGGTCATGGCAAAACCTGGCTGAAGCATCTGAGGCCTTTTTCATCCTGTCCAGATCTCCCAGGAGAAAATTACATGCCATAGGACAAAACCTCGCAAGAGCATCTGCTAGATATCCCAGGGCACCGAATTACATGCCATAGGCAAAACCTCGAAAGACTATCTGCAGATCTCCCAGGGCACAAATTACATGTCCTCCCAAGCAAAACCTCGCAAGAGCATTTTCCATATGTCCCAGGGCACCGAATTACATGCCATAGGCAAAACCTCGAAAGACCATCTGCAAATCTCCCAGGGCACAAATTACATGCTTTCCTGCACAACCTGATCCACGGCCACAAAGTATCATCTGATACTCATCATCATCACTGCAACATCCTGCTGCATGTCATCTGGAGAAGCTCGTCATCCACGATCATCCTGATCATACAATGCATCCATCTGATGCACACATAGATACATGATCCACACAATGTATCCATCAATCATACATGATCTACCTGATCATACAAAGATACACGATCCACACAATGTACCCATCAACATACATGATCTACCTGATCATACAAGGATACATGATCCACACAATGTACCCATCAACATACATGATCTACCTGATCATACAAAGATACATGATCCACACAATGTATCCATCAGCATCCATGATCTACCTGATCATACAAAGATACATGATCCAACCGATCATATCCAGCATCCAGCATGATGCATACATACATAAATGATCCAACTGATCATATCCAGCATCCAACATGATGCATACATACATAAATGATCCATCTGATCATATCCAGCATCCAACATGATGCGTACATACATAAATGATCCAACTAATCATATCCAGCATCCAACATGATGCGTAAATACATAAATGATCCAACTGATCATATCCAAGCAGAAACCAGAACATCATCCTGATGCGCATTATCCAGCGCTTACATCCACAGCCATGTGAAGGATCCTCCTTCCAACATGCTTGGAATGGCTTCAGCAAATGTGTCCATCACTTCTTCCTCGAAGTGTCCTCGATCTGAAGAACGCCAAGCCTCTCTCTGAAGTACTCGAACTTCACTCTGGCTAGCGGCTTCATCAGCACATCTGCAATCTGCTCGTCCGCCGCAACATACAGGAGCTTCACAGCTCCTCTCTACACCATATCCCTGATATAGTGATATTTGATCTCTATGTGTTTCGACCTGTCATGAAACACTGGGTTCTCGGACAGCTTCACACAACTCTAGTTATCACAGAAGATACCAGTAGCATCCAACAGGAGATCAAATAACTCACACAGTAGCTTCCGTAGCCATACTGCCTCACAACTAGCTGAACAGGCTGCAACATACTCTGCCTCAGCTGTACTCAGTGCTACGCAGGACTGCTTCCTACTAAACCAAGAGATCACACATGATCCCATACTGAAGCATCACCCAGATGTGCTCTTCCTGTCTACAGCACTGCCAGCCCAATCTGAATCAACATAACCCTACAGGTTAAACTTTTGATTCTCCTCATACCTGAGCCCATAATCCACTGTACCCTTCAGGTACCTTAGAACATGCTTTACAGCAACCAGGTGAACACTCCTCGAATCCGTCAGGAATTGGCTCAATGTGTTCACAGCAAAGCAAATGTCTAGTCTCGTGTTCGTCAGGTACATCAAGGACCCAATCATCTGACGATACAAAGAGACATCAACCGGCTCAGATGAAGCATCACATAGAAGCTTCAGATTCGATGCCATAGGTGTGGCCATATCCTTGCAGTCCATCATCCCGAACCTCTTCAGGATCTCTACTACATACTTCCCTTGTCCAAGGAAGATTCCATATGCACTATGCCACACCTCCATGCCAAAAACAAATAGTGCATCATCCCCAAGTTCTTCATCTCGAACTCGGTAGTAAGCTTCCGCTGCGTGTCGGCAATCAATCTATCTTCACCATACCATGTTCTGCACATATATGATTTCCTATCATGTGTCTCAGAACCAAGTGGCTGCTCTACGTACACTTCTTCTTCAACTACACCATTCAAGGAAGCTGTCTTGAATCCATCTGGTGTATCTTCTATTTCATCACTTTTATATTTCTCAATGCTGCCATCTGCAACATGCTTGATCTGATAGTTCCATTTGGAAGTCATAGCAAACTTCCCTTCATGTCTTAGGATTACATCCCAAACATCATTCTTCATGATCGACGGATCATGGCATTTCATTTCTTCATCCCAGATCCTGGGAACTTCAATATCTTCAATATCTTCAATAGATATCTTTGTTGCTGGAACAAATGTTGTAGTTCTTCTTTTGTAGGAAATGGCATACGATCTTTCCTACACAACAAGTTAAATTGCATGATTAGAAAACATCTCATAGTTTTCAGAACAAATTCTTACACATAAAGAAATATGCCATACAGTCATGCAATTATCTTAGCCAATGCTTCAATACAACATTTATCCATATTTCGTAACTTTCTAGATGCCTTCCAATCTCTACCAGAACATTGTTAAGAGTGTGCACAACTCCCAACATGTCAGCAAAGAGGTTTCATTCTAGATAAGTAGCAATGGAATGTTGTACAGTGCCATAGGCCACTTACCCATGTATATTAGTAGTATATTGTTCATCAATGCAACTATTCTAATATGCAAAATACATATCCTAAGTCTAGGAACATGAGCATATACATCATTGAACAATTTTATTTAAACAAACAAATATGCAAGAAATTAAAATACTTATCTTTGTTTCTTCGTTGGGTGGACTCCCTCTGAGTCTTTGCTTCCTTACAGGAGCTGCTAGAGTCCTAATCTGAAGTAGCTTCTTCTACACCTTTCTGTTGTGGAAAGATGGTCAACTCTCTCTGAATATCTGCATCCTCGCAGAAACTACTGAAGTGTGTTCCTTTGCTTTCTTGCAGGAACAACTGGAGTGTGCTCCCTCTTGATCTTTGCTTCCTGGATTACCTGTCCTTGAACTTACATTCATCCTTGGTCCCTATGCATGCTTATTAGTATCATGATTGTGTTATCCTTGTGAACTCATATAAAATCATACATTCATTAGTATACTATTAAAACACAATAATCTCAAGCATGTATAGTCATGATCATTTCAAACAAAAAAATAATAAGCATTAGAATTCAAGGTTTATGTAGGATTCTTATGGTTAGTCAAATCATAAGAAACATAACATGTCTAAACCTGTAATTACTCAAACCTATGACTCTTCAGGTTAGTTGAATCATCAATCAAGATAAGAGATATAAAATGCATAAAACCTGTGATTATTCAAACCTATACCATCATGATTCTTCTGGTTCGTCATATCATCAATTATGGTAAGAAACATAATATGCATACAATCATGATTATTCAAACCTATGACTTCATGAATAATCATTATCAACAACAGTATAAGATCCTAACACAAGGTAGGATTCTATCTTGATATAGGAAAAACATACCTGGATTAGCATGCTAGCTATTTATGTCTAACATACTCACATGATGTCTTCTTGTTCTTCTTCAATGACTTGTGCTAGTAACCTGTATATCTCATAAGTTAACTATTACAAAACCAAGTTATACATACCTCGTAAATGGATCTTCTATGAGATCCATGACAATGGATGAATATTTGTCCTCATGTTATCATGATCATATGTTCTTGGACCAGAACATGATTTGTCTTTCTTGGTGTACCTTTCATGTTAGTAGACAACATAAACCTCATACAACACCATAATGCATTAGTACAATCATAAGTGTCAACACCCTAACCAATGAATATCTTCTATCATGCATTCATAATTTTGTTAAGGTGATACGACAAATCTAAAATCAAAATTGTACTAACCGTAATAACATGAAGACAAACATACCATAAACTTAATCATGGAAAAATATCGAAACATACCTCGATGAGTCATACCTGTCGAGATCGCTTGTAATCTTCTTATGTAAGACCTTAGCCTCATCTCCCTCTGAAACAGGAACTTCTTCACTCATGCAGATGATCAATCCATCTTCTTCTAGGATTAACCCAATCCACTTGATTTGCAAGAACTGGACCTGGAGCTGGATATGGGTTTGTCAGAGAAACCCCAAAAATTCAAACTTTGAATTTCAAACTTCCGAAAGGATAGAAATATGCACCTTGATGAGCTAATCAAACTGGTATATTCAGAATTTGAAAACTGCAAAGTTTCACTCCTCAATTTTGCCTTTGAAACTTCCGGATTCACTCGACGTGACCCTGAACTGGGGTTTGATGAAGCCCACTCTTTTTCCCCATCAAAAGGTTTGATCCAAAGCTCTAAGATTCTATTTTTCTGAGGAGCTTCCAGCCGTGGTCACAGATTGCAAAAATTCCCATTTTTACAGAAGCCCTAGTTTTCCACTTTTCTGATCAAAGTCCCGAACTAGGGTTTGATCAAGCCCGGCCTTTTTCCCAACCAAAAATTCTAATCTTGGTCTCTAAATTTCTATTTTGATGAGTAGCATTCAGCCATGGTCTCCGATTACAAAAATTCCAACTTTCTTCAAAGCCCTAAATTCCGGAAGCCATGAATGAAGGTACTCAAGAATAATTATGTTTTGACAGAAATATGTACCTGATTGTTTCTGGTGTAACTCCAAACTTTTAAATCCACAGGTTCGAAAAAAGTTTTCTGAGATAGCCTGACCTGTTATCTTTCCATCTTGACAGGTCTGACCTCAATTGGATTCTTTGAGAGAGAGTTATGTCAAATGTCGCAACGTGACCTGTTTTGGGATAAAACAGAAGAGCGAACTTGTACGGCGTGCCACGTGTCACTGTTTGAACTTCGGCCTCTGAAAACATTTCCTGAGATAGTTCGGCCTGTTATATTTCCATCCTGACAGGTCTGACCTCAATTGGACTCTCTGAGAGAGAGTTATGCCAAGTGTCGCAACATGACCTGTTTATGGGATAATACAGGAGAGCAAACTTGTACGGCGTGCCACGTGTCACTGGTTCAACTTAGGCCTCTGAAAACGTTTTCTGAGATAGTACAGACTGTGTACTACCTGTCACTTTTTACGAAATTTCATTTGGAGCTTCCTAGCCCAAGATATGACCTTTTTTCCAAGGTCACCTGATTTTGACTCAGATCTGGAAGAGGCAGAAACCCTATATTGCACAGATCATAAATCACAAAGTACAACAAATTAGAGGTTGTCCTTTGGACACAAGGTACCTGGAGATTTAATCTTCGTCCTGTAACAATTTCAGATCCGAAAACTTCGCCAAAACGGATTTATAGCGAAAGTGCTACGATGACTGGTTTTTTCTATATCAAGCCCTAGCATCGTAAGTGCAACAAGTGTCATACATGCCATATCATGCCTTCTTTCAGGCTAGATCTGATACCATGTTAAATTTTCAGAATTTACTTCAATCTGATCTAGGATCTTAACTGAAAGAACAACATGTACAGCATATCTACAGCATATCAATCATGGAGACAATAATGCAAGCACACAAGAGACACAAAGATTTACTTGGGGAAAACCATAAAGGTGAAAAACCCCAATAACTTCCTCAGAGATAGATAGAGCAATGATACAACCAACCAAGAGAGATAGCCATAACCTAGCAGATCCTCCTCCTCCATAAGTGCGCCACTCCTCCTTGAGTGCATGTGTGAGAAGTGAGTTAGCAAATAGAGTGCCTCCCGCACTCTATTTATACTTGACTTGACTTGCCTTTTTACCTAACTCATGTAGGCTCGAACTTTACCACATAACATAATGCTGAGTGGGCCGACCCCCAATAGGGTGGTCTAATAACCCTTTGACCCACATGGCCGACCCCCAATAGGGTGGTCTAATAACCCTTTGACCCACATGACTTATACAGGGCCGACCCCAAATAAGGTGGTCTAATAACCCATCAAGTATAAGTTACGACACTTACAATATAAATGACGACACTTCCTTATAGAGGAATAATACCATCTCTATAGGAATACAATATACATATATGTGAAATACATTCCGAAGTTACATATACATCAACATTTATTTATGTTACATTGCATGCACATTGAAGAGTATTGTTTAGTTATTTACATTTTCATCAAACCTTTTTGATCTAATACTTAGGATTGCACAACCCCTAACTATGTACTTTTGGGACGGTTTGGTAGTAAAACACAAACATCAAAATTGGCAACTCTACTAGGAATGAATCTTGTTGTTCATCCTTAGTTGTGTGTGATAATTTCCAACCCATGTATAGGTGACTTTGTCATTTTCTTGCTATTTTTCTACTTTATGTTTATTGTTACCTCTGAGTAGACATGTGACCTAAGCTGAAAACCCTTTTTTTCCCTAGACGTGAACAAACGACTTAAATTTTTGTTTTTGGTTAATTTCTCACTTTAATACAAGAAAAATGCAACCCGATGCCATGGAATTTCCAATAAATATGGAAAACAAATCGCATGAATTTTGTTTTTTTGCAAACTACGCCAATTCTATTTTTCTCTTGCAATTTAGTTCCATATTTAGGGGCATTGTAGGTAAATAAGAGGTTGGAAACTCTAATATTTGTTGCCTTTAAGGTCCCAATTTAAGATATTTTCAATCACTTTCTTTTTCATTATTATTATTCTTTGTTTTCTTGCATTTGCTTAGAATCCCTCTATTATTAGTTAAGTGTTGCATCTTTTTTTTTCTTTTTTTCTTTCTTATTGCAAACATTTTTAAGAATTGGATTGCCTCTTTATATTGGTTAGAAAAAATTTAACTAAGAAAAGATTGAACTTGCATTCTTAATACTGGCTATTAGTATTTATTTCATTTCCTTCATAGATTGCACTAGTTTCTTTCTAGTTTTCATTTGAATGGTTGTGTTTGAAAATTTTAAAGTGTTCCTTTACATGCTTAAAAAAGTACTTGGTTTTGGTCAAAGCAAAATAATTCACATTTCTTGAGTATTGAACGTTTTAATTGCACTTTTTATTTTCAGCATTTACTTTTAAAAACAATTCTTATTTGTTGTATGCATTACATGGTACACATACCACACCTTAAATTAAACAACACTTATTCATGATGCCAAGCTAATAATAAAATCAACTTCTAAGTTAACTCACTAAAAATCCTCCCTTGAGGAACCAAAATGATTTTTTAGTTTAAGTTAGGATTGTCACGAGACATCCCAATAACTCCCCTTAATCATTAACATTTGAAACTTAGTTGTCTATCTTTTGGGAGCTTAAAATCCTTTCTATCAACTGTGATTCAAAACATGTTCAACAATAGGCATGCTCTTCGAAGTGGATAATGTCAAGGTTGGGACTGGAGGCTTGATTGAGACTCCTATCTCAGTCAATACTAAAGATCCTCCAACCATTTGGTTTCATCTTGAATTTAAGGTCACATATTGCACGTACCTATGAAGAGGTAAATTAGTGGTCAATCTTTTAGGTAACTACCCAAGTGGCCCTCATTGGAGGGGGGGAACCCAAGACAAATAATTTCCGACCAACTAGAGTTGCTCCTAGTATCCTTCAATATAATTGTCTCATTCACACCTTCATCACTTCCTTGGTGGAATTGACATCCCACCAAGTAGAGTATTTGGAAGGGCCTTGCTCGACTTTCTACATTTTCCTAGCCATTGGACCTTTATATACCATTTGTTGAGCAAGTTTGAGAATTTTTTCATTTATTTTCACATTATTTTGCATAGGTCCCCTCCTAGGACTAGTGTGAATTTGTGTTTCTAGGGTGTTCATTGTTTACATTAGTTCGTTACTTTGTTGAAACACCTTTTGCACCCACATTGCACTTAAGTTTACCTTAGGATTAATATTAATTAATTTGAACTCCTATCATTAGTCTAGCATAGAGCTATTCGTTGAGTTGGTGGCTATACTTCATAGTCAATATTACACCCATGTACCTATTAGATGTTTTAGATGACTTCAATATTTAATTCCCAACCTTAGGTTTCTTTGCCATCTTGTTACCCCACCTCAACATGTGAGAACTAAACATCAATATCCTCCCCCCTCACCTAGTTCCCCATTGGTATCATTGGATTCAGGCTCCTCTCATCCTGGATTACCACCTTCACATATGTTAGGAACCCATGTCTTTACTTTGTTAGTATATTGTTGTTGGACGCATATGCTTTGTAAGTCGTCCCGTAGTATTTGTTGATCCATAGTTTATATTAGCCCATAGTATTGGACGCATATGCTTTGTAAGTCGTCCCATAGTATTATATGTCCCATGGTTTTGACTCATAGTATTGGCGCCTAGACTTATCCCATGGTTTGTATTGACACATAGTATTGACCCATGGTATTGGTGCCTAGACTCAGTATATAAGTGTGTGTTGAGGCCTATGAAGGCATCGTGAAGTTAATTGTATTGAGCTTGCTCAAAGGAGGTTGCCCCCTCGAAGTGGCCCGTGATCAATATAAAAGTGATTCTGAGTTCTATTATTTCTGATATCTCGTGTATTTGCATTAATTAATTATTGCAGGTTCATCACATATGGTATCAGAGCACTTTCTTGGGCTCGTTGGGTGGAATTTCTGCCAAATTTTTTTTTTCGCATTTGTTACAGCTTGGAATTTTTTTTTCGGCCATATCTCCCTTGTTTCAACTCTGTTTTCCCTGAAACTTCACTGACATCCCTGCAATCCCATTCTGCATATTTCATTCCTGAAGACTCTATCCCAAATTCCACTTCCCAAGACCAGAAATCCCACATTTGTCTATTTTTAGGGTTTGCCATAACTTCTTCAATTTTCACCCGATTGCCTTCAAATTTTACCATAGAGTTCCTACTTCTGAAATCCCCATTTTTTGCTTCCCTATCCCTCAGAAAGTGTCGAAAACCTAGTCAAACCCCAATTACCCCTCCGAGTTTTTCCCAAATCCAAATTTTCCCTTACTAAATAAGCTTGTGTTTGTGTTTTTTTATCCATTCCCCCCCCCCACAAAAAAAAAAAAAAAATTACTGGTCATGGTCGTCACTCGCACAGGAGCAAACACCATGGAGGAAGCACTCGCAGCCATCCAAACCATACTCCAAGATCTGGATGAAAAATTTCTCAGCCTCCATCTTTAGCATTCAGCCATGAACAATAACCGACAGCCAGAATCTTTTGCAGCCACCGGGTTCTCTTCTTCCAGCAATTTTCGTCGGCCGAAGCTTGATTTTCCTCGCTTCAATGGTACTGATCCGACTGGATGGATATACCGAGCAGAACAATATTTCAGTCTGCATAATACTTTTGATGTCCAGAAAGTTCCACTTGCATCCTTTCATTTGGAATAGGAAGCCCTTCAATGGTACTGTTGGTACATCAAAGCTCATCTCGAGCCAAACTGGACAGATTTTTGCCAACTCCTTTTGCCACGATTTGGTCCTAGTGCTTTTGACGACTTCACAGGAGCACTCACTAAACTTCACCAAACTGGCACAGTGAGAGAGTATCAGACAAAATTTGAGAAACTAGCCAATCACACAGAAGGATTGTCTGATGAATTCTACAGGAGTTGTTTTATCAGTGGTCTCAAGGATGAAATCCGCTCAAAGGTCAAAATGTTTTGTCCGAACACAATGATGGAATTCCTAGGGTTGGCTAAGCTATCTGAGGACAAGATCGCAACTCCACAACGCTCCAAACCCACCTTTGTTCCCTTCAGAAATATGGTTTCCCAACGACCTCCCATCACGCGTGCTCCTCGAGCAACTCCTATCAAGCAATTGTCTAAAACAGAGATGCAGGCACGCCGAGAAAAAGGGATTTGTTATAATTGTGATGAGAAATTCACTCGGGGAGATAGATATGTTCAACAAAAGCTCTATCTCTTGGAAGTGGATTCTCCGCCTGCCTCAGAACTTGATGAAGAAGCTCCAGATACAGTAGATGATCAGGTCGACATTCAACACCCGCCTGTTGACACCCCATCTCAGGACGACCCACCCGAGATCTCTCTCCATGCTATAACCGGCATCACCACCCCACAAACAATGCGAGTCAGGGGATACTTCAAGAAGCTCCATCTTACCATACTCATTGATTCTGGTAGCACTCATAACTTCATTGATCCTCGGATTACCAAACAGGCTGATTGTTTTGTCCATCCTTGCTCCAACTTTGAAGTCATGGTTGCCAATGGGGGCACCTTACCTTGCAAGGGGAAGTGTCACAATGTGCGTATCTCTATGGAAGATTATAACCTGCGCTCTCACATGTTTGCCTTGTCCTTAGGCAGATGTGATGTGGTTTTGGGCATTCAATGGTTACGCACACTTGGTCCCATCTTATGGGATTTTGCTGAACTTTGGATGTAGTTTTCAGTCAATGGGGCACAACACAAATTTATGGGATTACAACCAGGGTCTCTCTGCATCATCAGTTCACATCGCCTGGAAAAAATACTTAAGAAGAATTCACATGGTGTCATCGCTCAGCTCCATTCCATTCAGATGCACCCATCAACAGTCTCCACTACTTCCTTGGATAGATATGCAGGTGTCTTTGCTGAACCAATGAGCTTGTTGCCTTCAAGAGACCTTTCTGGTAAGAATTTAACCACATCTACCTCTCAGCAGGAAATGATGACTATTTTGCATACAGTACAGAAGTGGCAGCCATCCCTATTGGGGAATTATTTCTGCATCAAGACTGATCTCCAGAGTCTGGAAACTTTCTTGGAACAATGGGTCTCCTCCCCAACACACTTGAAATGGGTTATCCAACTCATGGGTTATGACTATGAGACCACTTACCAGAAGGGTAAGGACAATATGGTGGAAGATGCTCCTCCTCGCACATTTGATGACCCAATTTCTCTTACAGTTATTTCTCTGCTTGTTCCAAATTGGTTGCAATCTGTTCAACAGGGCTATCTCTTCTATGAACTCCATGCTTCTTCATCAATAAGGCACTCTGGGTTCCTCAAAACGTATGACCAGGAACAATGTAACTTCTTTTGGCAGGGACTCAAAAGGACAATTCAACGGATGGTGGTTGACTGTGATACTTTCCAGGTCAACAAGGGTGAAACGACCCTCCTTTCAGGACTGCTCGAACCCTTTCCCATCCCTCCACAGATTTGGACAACTATTTCTATGGATTTCCTAGAAGCGCTCCAGTGGTATGGTACCACATCTCAAAGGACACCATATGAAGCAGTCTCTGGACAGGCACCACCAGTTCTTCTTCCATACACCTTCAGCAGCTCCCCAGTTCAGTCAATTGACTCAATTCTTTGAAACCGTGATCAGCCTCTTCTCATTCTGCAGGACAATTTTCACATGGCAAGAACTCAACTGAAACAACAAGCCGATCAGCACCGTTCTGAGCGCACTTTTCACATCGCTGATATGGTTCTTCTTCGTCTATAGCCTTCCATGCAATCCTCCCTGAAACTCCAAAGGCGCTAGTGGCTCTGAATGCAACCTGAGGATGCTACAGGGGACCCACTCCTTCAGATTCTGCATCAATTTCCACATCTAAAGCTTTGAGGACAAAGCTTTTTCTACGGGAGAGGGGATGTTAGGAACCCATGTCTTTACTTTGTTAGTATATTGTTGTTGGACTCATATGCTTTGTAAGTCGTCCCGTAGTATTTGTTGATCCATAGTTTATATTAGCCCATAGTATTAACCCATAGTATTGGACGCATATGCTTTGTAAGTTGTCCCATAGTATTATATGTCCCATGGTTTTGACTCATAGTATTGGCGCCTAGACTTAGCCCATGGTTTGTATTGACACATAGTATTGACCCATGGTATTGGCGCCTAGACTTAGTATATAAGTGTGTGTTGAGGCCTATGAAGGCACCGTGAAGTTACTTGTATTGAGCTTGCTCAAAGGAGGTTGCCCCCTCGAAGTGGCCCGTGATCAATATAAAAATGATTCTGAGTTCTATTATTTCTGATATCTCGTGTATTTGCATTAATTAATTATTGCAGGTTCATCACAACATATTACCACTTCCCCATTAGGAAATCCAAGAGCCAATATGTTTGGAGTTTCTCACCCCAACTCTCCCATTCATTCCCATACAAATATCAATTTGAATGCTAACGCACACATCAATGTGAATGCACCTTTGATGCAATTTTCATGGCTATTATGAATATACCTAACTTGGATCGACTAACCAACTACCCCATTTGATATGATCCCCTTCTATGCCCACTAAATTACCCTTGGACATCCTAAAGTTTGAAGGTAAAGATAATTGAGAGCGGGGTATTTTTTAAGGATTATAATAGTATACTTAAGTATAATATTCTAGGCGATGTATAATATTCTATTCTAGGAGATTATTTTGGATTGAAAAAAACATATATATAGATTGGTAGGTTAATATTAAATATGAAACATACAATTTACTACTGAAAATGTAAATTTTGGTGAATATTATGATAAAAAAACATATTTTATGTAAATATAGGTGATATTAGAGACTAAAAAAGACCAAATAACAAATTTATTTTTTGAAAAAAAACCCAAAAAATAGCCAATTGGCGAAATTTCTCCTGTAAAAGTTTCCTTGATTGAGAGGATCCATCCAATCGTATCATGTATTTAATGCTTCATAGTTTGAATGGAATCATGTGTGAGAATTCTGAATCTCTACACACATTTCGGACAACAAACCTACGTCCATGTATTTCCATCTATGGTGCTCCTAAAACAACATTGTACATGATTCTATTCATTTGTTGTTATTCCAAAGGATCCTCATTGACGTTGCATTGAAGTGGTACATAAAACAACCCTTTGTGACACATCCCAGCTTTGTGTCATTAGCTTCCACTTTTCTCACATTCTTCCATTTTCTCATCCAATATGATAAGGGAGTGCAAATTCCTCTATCGTGCCGTTAGAATACAATTACCCGCATCACAAATCACATTCATGAGTGGCGTAGAATAATATTCCTATGTAAGATCATGCTAGATCACCATTCTTTTCTAGATTGGTTTTGAAAATCTATCTTATCATAACTAAGAATGTCACTTCTATCCGATTGCAAATTGAAGAGGAAGCCATTATGAGGGCTCAACAATACAATTTGTGATCTATGTTCAATAGCAGCATTTGTACTCCATAATTCTAGATTCCCCTTGAGGTGACTCATCATGAAAAGATCATCCTAGAGCATCTCATTCTACAGATGGAGTGATTGGTGCAGTCACATCTTTCTCCTATCCATAAAACCAAATACCACCATCTACTGGAACTAAATCATATGGAAATACAAATGGTGGTGAGTGCTCTAAACTAAGCTAATGACATGTGTTTTATTTACCCCTATATCTATCATACTCATCCTCGCTTGTAGGAATGAGAACCTCATACTCGGTTCTTCTTAATGTGTCCCATGTCCATGGTACTATGTAGTAAAACTATGTGCAGTTGTACTTCTAATGCATATGTGGCTCCACCAATCCATAACCCTTATTATCCTTTTCTTGGTCCTTAGTTAAGCCCTCCAATACAACAACATCCTCAACCTTACTCTTTTTCACAAGGAGAGGTTTATGCTCAACAAAACACTCCCAACCAACCTACACCCAACAATCAAACATGCAACATAACACCAATAAGAAGAAGAATAAGGGGAAGAACAAATGGAACAACCAAAACTAGGAAGGTGGGGGCCAACCCCCTAACCCTCATTCTAATACTAAATTTAATCATAATCCTACAAATTAGGATACCAAAAAACCCTGCAAAATGGGTAATAATCCTCAACTATGGACTATCCATCCATGTTCCTTTTGCAGAGTTTATGGGCATTATACCCACCATTGGCCACACCTTACTTGAGCTCGTCAGTTGTTGGATGAGACCAATAAGAGTGAGGTTTATAACATCCCTCAAGGTACACCCAACAATAATCCAACCCATCCTCCTACCACCCATCCTATGGTATTGCAAAATCCCTTTCCCCCACAAGGTCTAATAGCAACTTAACTGATGATTCCTCACCCCAATTGACTATCTACATCAACCAATCCTTGCAACCCTTCTTTCTGAAACATATTCATGACCTATACTAATATCAACCTTCAAACTTGATGTAATCCATATGGTATTGCAATTGAACCTATCAATTTTGATAAGGACAAGGATTCAATCCTACTAGAAGGACTCTTGCATCTCTTAAGGCCCAATATTGACCCTACTATGAAGGTACCCAAAATCCCCTCATGTCGCACAACACATAACCTAAATGCTAGGGTTTCCCACAACTTTAGGGTTGTGGATGACTTGGCCCCGGTCCCATGCAACCCTATCTACCTTGGATGTTCTGCAGATTTGTCTTGTGCAATGAAAGTCTCTTCTATCTAATTTGGGCATGGTTGATCCTTTTGATGTTTATCTGATAAATTTTGATTTAGATAGATTAGAACATTGCATGCCTTCTTCTATGGATTTTCAAGCTCCTATCACCCTTAAGAATTTGATTATCCATTGGTGTATTATTAATGAAGGGGCCTCCAGATGTATTATGTCGATGCATATCTAAAATAATCTTGGTTCCCCCAAATTGACCCCATCCCTAATGACATTATGTATGTACAATTATCAACCTTCACAACCGCAATGCCTCCTCCAAAATATTCCCATCAAACTAGTAGGAAAAATTGTCTTGGTGGATATCAAAGTTGCCAACGCCCAATTAGACTACAATATCCTCCTTGGTTGTAGATATATGTATGCTATGAAAGCAATTTATTCTACTATTTTTTGGCTTATGATGTTCCCTCATAATAGAAAAATAATCATGCTAGATCAAGTCACCTATCATTATCCCAAGTCGACGTCGAACCTAGAGAATGTTTTACCTATCACCGAGGGTAGTCTATCTATGCCCTCATTTATTGGATTCAGTCTAGGAATATTACAAAATTCATTGTTAATTGGAACCTTTTCCAACCTCCTCCTTCTTATCACCCCAAGGGTATTTTAGATTTGTGCACCATCACATATGAAACCTCTTCTTCCCAACAAACAAATTCATTGAACCCTACCCCCACAATAGGGCACCCATGGACAGGAGCTCCTATTTATCAAGTTCCTTTCTTATTTTCACCTCCATATATTATTGGAACCCAATGGATACTCTTAACCTTCTAGGGAACACTTTAGGGCTCCCCATTTGATACCTCACACCACCAACCCCCCTCCCACTCCACAAGTGGTGTTAAACCATGTTCATTTGGTTGGTACTTCTAATGACCCACCTTCCATGGTTAGTAAGGAAGTCACCTCTTCCACGCAACCTCCCCTCAAAGAAGAATGTTGGGGTAAAAAACAAGAATATAACAATTCAGATGGCTTTAGATACATCTATCACCACCACCCCTGCAACACAAAATAGGGTTCCAACTCCTTGTGCCATTTGTGTTATCCTTGGTCACGCAGTTAAATTATGAGCATTAATTCACAATACTCTAGGATCTTCACTAAGAGAATAACATATACAATATATTAATGCATAACAATCACAATAAGCATGACAAGCATCACAAGAATCAAAAGCATGAGAGACAAGAGACACAGAGTTTCCGTGGAGAAAACCCTAAGGTGAAAAACCCCACAACTTCCTCAAAGATAGAGAGAGCAATGGCTCAACCAAAGTACAACCAAAATACACTTGAGATAGTCTCCTAGAAGCAGATGATCCTCCTCCTCACTAGTGTGCCACTTTCTGAGTGAGAGAGAGATGACTTTGCGAATGATCTAAATAGGGATCTCCTGATCTCTATTTATACTAACCTGTTTTCCCAGTGACCTTATGGGGCCGACTTGTATAGCTAGGTACATACACAATATAATATATATATTTTAGGGCTGACCCCACACATGGTGGTCTAATAACCCATCAGCAAGTACACACACTTGCGACACTTGTCAATCCACATGACGACACTTCCTTATAGAGGAATAACACATCTCTAATAAGGGTACAATAAATATATATGAAATACATAGATGAAATACATTCCGAAGTTACATATACATCAACACTCCCTCTTAACTAGGAAGGTATTTCTCGACACAGATCTGCTAGACAAGTCTTCTTCTCGGGATCATCATCATCAATGCATCGTCATCATCATCATCACTGCTGCTGCTATCTCAACCAATCTTTGACTCTACTCGTCATAGGAAGTTCTACAGAGCCAGTCCTTTTTTATATTGGATGCAGGCCCACCACCTGCAGTTCTTCATCATCATTGGCCATACTGTGGAAATCTCAGGACTTATTAAGTGCGTCACAAAACCTTAAAAGAGTCTCTTGACTAGCAAGAACCCTAAAGAGCATCTGAGGCCTTTTTCATTCTGTCCAGATCTCCAGGACTTATTACATGTGACCCCACCACAAAACCTCGAAAGAGAATCCCAGGACTGATTACAAGCACAAGGCTCAACCTATCAGATCTCCCAGGGCACAAATTACATGTGGTCACCACAAAACCTCGAAAGAGCATCCCAGGACTAATTACGAGCACAAGGCTCAACCTATCGGATCTCCCAGGGCACAAATTACATGTGGTCATGGCAAAACCTCGAAAGAGAATCCTAGGACTGATTATGAGCACATGGCTCAACGTATCGGATCTCCCAGGGCACAAATTACATGCCATAGGACAAAACCTCGAAAGAGCATCTGCCAGATATCCCAGGGCACAAATTACATGCCATAGGCAAAACCTCGAAAGACTATATGTAGATCTCCCAGGGCACAAATTATATGTCCTCCCAAGCAAAACCTCAAAAGAGCATTTGCCAGATATCCCAGGGTACAAATTACATGCCATAGGAAAAACCTCAAAAGACTATCTGCAAATCTCCCAAGGCACAAATTACATGCTTATCTGCACAACCTGTTCCACGGCCACAGAGTATCAACCTGATACTCACCATAGATCATCCTGATGTACACATGATCATCCTGATCATCATCACTGAAACATCCTGCTGCATGTCATCTGGAGCAACGTCTTGAAGCTCGTCATCCATGATCATCCTGATCATACAATGCATCTACTTGTTGCATACCAAGTATCTACCTAATACATATCATCATACATGATCCACCTGATCATACAATGCATCCACCTGATACAAATACAGATACATGGTCCAAGCATCCAACATGATGCTTATACAAAATACATACACATGATCCAACCGATCATATCCAGCATCCAACATGATGCGTACATACATACATATAAATGATCCAACTGATCATATCCAGCATCCAACATGATGCATACATACATACATATAAAAATGATCCAACTGATCATACAAAGAAGAAACCAGAACATCATCCTGATGCTCATCATCCAGCGCTTACATCCACAGCCATGTGAAGGATCCTCCTTCCAACATGCTTGGAATGGCTTCAGCAAATGTGTCCATCACTTCTTCCTCGAAGTGTCATCAATCCAAAGAACACCAAGCCTCTCTCTGAAGTACTCGAACTTCACCCTGGCTAGTGGCTTCGTCATCACATCTGCAATCTACTCGTCCATCGCAACATACAGGAGCTTCACAGCTCCTCTCTGCACCATATCCCTGATATAGTGATATTTGATCTCTATGTGTTTTGACCTGTCATGAAACACTTGATTCTCGAACAGTTTCACACAACTCTGGTTATCACAGAAGATACCAATAGCATCTAACGGGAGATCAAATAATTCAGACAGTAGCTTCCGTAGCCATACTGCCTCACAACTAGCTGAATAGGCTGCAACATACTTTGCCTCAGCTGTACTCAGTGCTACATAGGACTTCTTCCTGCTAAACCAAGAGATCACACCTGATCCCATACCGAAGCAGCACCCAGATGTGCTCTTCCTATCTGCAGCACTGTCAGCCCAATCTGAATCAACATAACCCTGCAGGTTAAACTTTTGATTTTCCTCATACTTGAGCCCATAATCCACTGTACCCTTCAGGTACCTCAGAACATGCTTTACAGCAACCAGGTGAACACTCCTCGAATCCGTCAGGAACTTGCTCAATGTGTTCACCGCAAAGAAAATATCTGGTCTCGTGTTCGTCAGGTACATCAAGGACCCAATCATCTGACGATACATAGAGACATCAACTGGCTCAGATGAAGCATCACATAGAAGCTTCAGATTCGATGCCATAGGCGTGGCCATGGCCTTGCAATCCATCATCCCGAATCTCTTCAGGATATCTACTGTGTACTTCCCTTGACCAAGGAAGATCCCACCTGTACTCTGCCACACCTCCATACCTAGGAAATAATGCATCATTCCCAGATCTTTCATATCAAACTCGGTAGCAAGATTTCTCTTAGTATCTGCAATCAATCTGTCATCTCCTGTTACAAATAAGTCATCCACATACAGGAGTAGAATCACAGGATTCCCTTCCTCAACCTTGTAATAAAGGTTGGAATCTGCTTTACTCTTGGTAAAGCCCAAACTAGATAGGAAACTATCCATCCTACCATACCAAGTTCTGGGAGCTTGTTTCAAGCCATACAAGGATTTCTTCAATCTGCACACATATGACTCCCTGTCATGTATTTCAAAACCGAGTGGCTGCTCCACATATACTTCCTCTTCAACTACACTATTCAAGAAAACAGTCTTGACATCCATCTAGTGTATTTTCCATTTCATCGCTGCAGCCAGGGCAAGTACTGTTCTGATGGAAGTATACCTGGCTATAGGTGCAAAAGTTTCTTCATAATCTATTCCCTCTTTCTGAGAGAAGCCACGAGCTACGAATCTTGCTTTGTATTGCTCTACACTGCCATCTGCAGCATGCTTGATTTTGTAGATCCATTTAGAAGTCACAACAAACTTCTCTTTAGGTCTTGTTACAACATCCCAAACATCATTCTTCATTATTTATTGGTATTCCTCAACCATGGCATCCTTCCATTCTTTCTTTTCTACTGCTTCTTCATAACTAGAAGGTTCTTTGTTCATAATGTCACAGAGTAAAGCAATGTAGCTGATATGTGATCTGGTTCTCTTCTTTGCTCTGTGTTCTTCTTCTGGAATGCCAAATCTTTCTGCATCTTGAATGAGATCTCTATCCCATGCAGGTTTCCTCTTGTGAGAGTTATCCTCATGGGGTGGATCTCTAGGTTCTTGCAGATCTTCAAACTCACGAACAACTTCTGGAACTGCTTCAGTCATGGTAGTGTCTTGAAATCTAGTTTCCTTAGGTTCTTCATAAACTTCGATAGGTGCCTTCCTTGATTTGATGAATGCTGAGTTTTCATCAAATGTTACATCCCTGCCGACATCAATCTTCTTGAACCCTGGAAAGTATATTATGTAAGCTTTCGAGCTTTCACTGTAACCCACAAAGATACCCTTCTTTCCTGAAGGATCTAGTTTAGTCCTCTTTTCCTTTGGGACATGAGTGTATACTGGACAACCAAATATTCTGAGATGGCCGACTTAAGGTTTCTTACCAGAAAAGACCTCTTCTAGTGTCTTGTTATCCAATATCTTGTGAGGTATTCCGTTCTGCACATATACAGCTGTTCTAGCTGCTTCTGCCCATAGATGCATAGGTAGATCCTGGTCATGCAGCATTGCCCTTGCTGCTTCCATGATTGTTCTATTCTTCCTTTCTGCAACTCCATTCTGTTGAGGATTATAAGGAGCAGTCAACTCCCTCTTAATCCTTGAATCACTACAAAGCTTCTTGAAGTCACCTGAGGTGAATTCTCCACCATTGTCGGATCTGAATGTTTTGATCTTCTTGTCAGTTTGATTCTCCATCAAGGTTTTGAATTCCTTGAATTTATCAAACACCTCATCTTTGCTCTTCAAGTATACCCAATTCTTCCTAGAGAAGTCATCAATAAATGAGACATAGTAAACATACCCACTTAGAGAACTGGATAACATAGGACCACATACATCTGAGTGGATGATTTCCAGGATGTCTTTTTCCTTGCTTTCACTGCTTGGGAAAGCCTTCTTAATGTTCTTACCTTTTTCACATCCTTTGCAAACACCTTCATGTTTGGTCTTGATCTCAGGAAGACCTCTACAGCCTTGCTTGCAATTGGAAGTGCCCTATAGTGCATATGAGCAAGTCTTCTATGCCAAATTTCACTTGGCTCCATGGATTCATGTACCATGGCATGTTCAGGTTGTCCCTTCAATTTATACAAACCCCCCTCTTGCTCTCCAATCACTACTGCATCATCTATGTTCTTTCCCTTTGGCCACATTAGGACTTGGCTATTCACAAATGCTACCCTCATACCTTTTGCATCCAATGCAGAATGGAGAGTAAGTTCTTCTTGAGCCCAGGTACATAAAGGACTTCTTTCATCTTCAAAGATTTTCCAGAATCTAGGTTATAGGAGGCTTCACCACTTCCTTTCATTGGGTATTGATAATCATCCCCAAGATTCACCTTATGGGGTTATTCATGTTCAGATAGATTCACAAAAGATTCCTTAAACCCAGTCATGTGTTTGGAAGCCCCACTGTCAATCAACCAATCATTATAACCATGGGAGATAGTACCTGTGAGAGCAGAAATTAGAACATATTCTTCTTCACTTGATGAGTCATCATCACTATCACTTTCTGCCCTAGCCTTCTTCTTTGGGGGTTTATCATCTTCGGTAGCATGAGCATGATATCTTCTTTTGTTATTCTTCTTCTTCTTATTGAAGTTGTTGTTGTCTTTCTTCTTCTTGGGACAATCTGAAGCAAAGTGTCCCTTCTCATTGCAATTGAGGCATCTGAGATCTTTCTTATATTTATGATAATGGTGGTGTGAGAATCTTCTGTTATGAGATGATTCCTTCTTGGACTTGCCTTTCCTGGCATGTGCTGTGAGAGCTTGATATTCATTTCCCATCTTTTCTTCTTGGGCCACAAGCCTAGCTTCTTCTTGAGAGCATTCTTCCCGCAATCTGTTGAAGGAGATCAACTTCTTCCTTGCACAAATTCCTTGAATAAAGGAATCCCATGACCTGGGTAGGCCATTTAGAGTGGTCATCACCACTTCACCATTCTCCACCATTTCATCCACTGCTTCTAGTTGTTCCTTGATCTGGGAGACCCTTGAAAAATAAGATTGAATGGTTTCTCCATTCTGAAACTTTACTCCTTTCAATTGGTTCCACAGGGTCATCTTCCGATTTATGTTATTCCCTTCAAATAGCTTGGTCAAAGAGTCAAACATCTCCTTGGGTGTCTTTAGAGAAGACACATGGGGTATGGGATGGTCTTTGATAGAATCAACAATGATTCTCTTTGCCTTGACCAAGTTTTTCTTATGCGATACCTTAGCCTTTTCATCCTCTGGGATAGGGATGTCTTCTTTTACATATGAGTCCAACTCATTCTCTTCCAGGATTAACCCAATCCTATACTTCCAAGCTCGGAAGTTATCAGCTCCTTCAAGCTTATCCTCAAGCTTGGTGTGGTGAGACACATTAAATAGTACTTCAAATGGAAATAGAAAAGATTTAGGTCTTACCACTTAAAATGCTGAAAATTGGATTTGGTCCAGGATTAGGGTTTGTTGGAAAAACCCTAAAAATTCAAAATGTGAATTTCAATTTTCTGAAAGGATAGAAAGATGCACCTTGATGAGATAATCATCCTAGTGTATTCAGAATTTGAGATCAGCAAAGCTTTACCCTTCAGATTTTCCTTTTTGTCCTCCCGGGTTCATTGGGGAGAGCCCTAAATTAGGGTTTGAGTTTCCCGGAGATCTACCCAGCCAAAAATCTCGATCCAAAGCTCTAAACTTCGATTTTTGCAAGGAGCTTCCAGCTATGTCTTCAGATTTCAGAAATTCCTATTTTTGTGGAAACCCTAATTTTTAGGGCCAAATCTAAAAATGCTCAGAATTGAATCCTGATTGGACAGATAGATTCTCCTTGATGAGCTGAGTCAATCTACTATACTGCTTTTCCAAAATCTGTGGAGAGAAACCCAATAAACAAGAAACTCAAGTTTCCGTCACTGCAAAATGTCTTCTTCTCAGGTTAGCTTTGATACCATGTTAAATTATGAGCATTAATTCACAATACTCTAGGATCTTCAATGAGAGAATAACATATACAATATATCAATGCATAACAATCACAATAAGCATGACAAGCATCACAAGAATCAAAAGCATGAGAGACAAGAGACACAGAGTTTCCGTGGGAAAAACCCTAAGGTGAAAAACCCCACAACTTCCTCAGAGATAGAGAGAGCAATGGCTCAACCAAAGTACAACCAAAATACACTTGAGATAGTCTCCTAGAAGCAGATGATCCTCCTCCTCACTAGTGCACCACTTTCTAAGTGAGAGAGAGAGATGACTTTCCGAATGATCTAAATAGAGATCTCCTGATCTCTATTTATACTAACCTGTTTGCCCAGTGACCTTATGGGGCCGACTTGTCTAGCTAGGTACATCCACAATATAATATATATATTTCAGGGCCGACCCCACACATGGTGGTCTAATAACCCATCGACAAGTACACACATTTGTGACACTTGTCAATCCACATGACGACACTTCCTTATAGAGGAATAACACATCTCTAATAAGGGTACAATAAATATATATGAAATACATAGATGAAATACATTCCGAAGTTACATATACATCAACACGCGCCACCCATCAATGTCTACAGTTTGCTACCTTGCATAGTCATATCCATATTCAGGAAGAGAGTAATGCCTCAACCTTTCCTATAATTCAGATTACTCTCCTTTCCACTAGCAAATAGTGTAATAATGCATTGCATATTTTGATCGAATTTGAAGGGTAAGTCTTGTTATCCACTAAATTGCACTTAGTGGATCCCGAGTGAACCGTTGAAGACTTGAATAGTTAAATTGTTCATCATCAGTGTTCCATGATCCATTAGGTCAATTTTGACATTTTTTTCAAAACATTGCATGTCCATACCCCCATGGGGAATTGTAATAAGTTGGTCTAAGCATGTTATTTTTGTAAAAGGCTTGGCATACCTTACGTCTAGCTATCAAGGGGATACTTTAAAGTGTTTTTTCATTAGGAATTATGCGTTGCGCTTTAATGGCGTATAATTCATGAGTTTTTCACTCACACCTCCAAAGCTGGAGTATCTTCCATGGTGGTCGAACCTCAGGAGCTTATTAAAGCCTACGTGTCTATGTATTTTTAACATGATAGCCATTAATAATGAGTCTTATGGACATGCACTAGGTCCTCTAGGAGT
Source organism: Larix kaempferi (assembly GCA_027924585.1). NCBI lineage: Eukaryota > Viridiplantae > Streptophyta > Pinopsida > Pinales > Pinaceae > Larix > Larix kaempferi. Next base: position 41,629,736 of record BSBM01000299.1, read on the forward strand.
TTGAGTTCATTTTGACAAAAATATTTTTTTCCATAAACTTAGGCTATTTTTTAATAGTTTAAATGAGAAATTTCAAATTGTAATAAAAGTATGGTCTGGAGGAGGAATTTGGCACGGGGGTGCTCTTTTTCATGCTCAAAGCATCCTCTTTACCTTGGAGCCCACTTTTACTAGGTTTCAGGTGATTAAATTGTCATGTATGGCATTTTTTCCTAAGGAGGCGACAAAATGACCAAAAAATGCTAAAAATGACACAAAATGCACAAAAGGGACAAGTTGGAAAATCGAGAAAGCATAATTAAAACATGTGGGAATGAGTTGGAAACTTATCCCAAGTGAAAGGAAACCTCATGAGGTAATTAGCACATGTGGTTAAATGTAAAATCATTAAGGATACGAGTGTATCAAATTTGGAGATGCACCATCCTTCATTTCCTCTCACGTGTGGGCATCATTCCTCATAGGTGGCATGTGGGTTATGGTTGAAAGAGTTTATAAGGAAGAGAGGGGTGCCCCTCTTATGAGGTGGATGCCACCTCTTCCCATCACTTAAGTCATGGCATAAATCAAGGAGTAATTCACTCCTTAAATTATGAGATGTGCCCCCCTCATCTCCTCTTCTCAAGTGTGCCCCTTATCTTCTCAAAAAACTATTTAAGAAAGAGCTTGGGCTCTCATTTTCTCATGGTCAAAGAGGACCGAAAGGATGGTGATTCAAGTAACTGTTGTATTGTAATATTTTTTTTGGAATAAGAAGGCTTTAGAGGAAAATATGTGATGTAGTGCTCTATGTGTGTGGATGCAAATGCCAATGGTTTATGAGGTAACTATAGCATAGCTTAATTATTTGATGCATTTATGGATGATCAAGGCCTTCAAGGACTATTACTAGTTGATAGGATTTATGATTCTAGTTTGATTTCATACATTGCTTGCTCCTATCCGCGGTATAGAAGTAGTATGTTATTACTAGTTTGTATGCTTACTCTTCTGATTTATGGCATGAGAAGCGCCGGATTTGATGCTTTTGTGCAAGTAGTTTTAGTTGTGCAGGTTTATTAAACTTGAATGTGCAGATGATCTAGTTTGACTCTGTTTCTCTTCAAGTACTTTCAGGATATAGTCCCTTCGTTCTCCACCAACAGGCTCCATAACTAAAAAATTTCCAGGATTCCAGCATTCTTTCTATCTCTCTTTCCTTCATTTTAAATTTAAACTTTTTTTGTTATGCTTACTTGCATGCTTCGTTAAATTAGTTTTAGTTGAAAATAATATTTTAAGAGGATGATTTAAGTTAAGTATGATGACTAGATCTAGGATTTAAAGCTTATTTTTAGTAGATCTAGGTTGCTCAAGTACTTGTGCATAATTCTTATCTTTTAGTACTTAAAATTTTTATGCTTTTAATGTTCATTTGGGCACATTTGGTGCATTTTAGGTGGTTGGTTTTACATTTTTATCACCATAAAAAGAGGAAGTGATCTTGAAAAATTGAAGATCTGAAGCCATCCAAGGCTTCCTGGAGCATCACTCTTCCATCTTGTATCATTTGTGAAACCTTGTAAGCCTTTGGATCTAGATTCATAAGGACCAAAGGCATCCACCTTCAAGAGTTTTTTGTAAATTGTAATTAATAAAAGCAGGTGGGATACCCAGTGCCCACAGAACCCCTCGGGGGGTCTGTGTCGGTTTTTGTAAATTTCCAGCTTAGTTACTTTTCTCTAGTTTTGTTAAAGTAGATTAATTGTTTCATTTCAAACTTTTCCTTGCTTTCTTAGATCAACACATGCACACAAATCCACCCTAATCGCATTGTATAGTTAGTGTACTTTATTTCATAATTTTGTACTTTATTTCAGTATTTCGCAATTTACTTTTTCTACAATTTCATACATCATTAACAAATAAAATTTGAACCCTTGCTTTACCGAAGTACTGCACCAATCTTTGGTATGTGGAAAATAGATTCTTGGGTTTTAGATTAGTTAATCAACTCACCCAAAACACTTAATAAAATTTACCAAGGCTTGAAGTTCTGAGTATGCTCTTGACCTCTGCAGTTTAGTATGATCTGCTGGTCAATCAGAAAGGGACTTGAGTGACTAGTTTAATAGGGCAATCCAACGAAAAATTTATCATTAGAACTCGGGAGGTCACGTGAAACTAACTACAGATTTAGTGGGTTACTTTAAGCAGGTTATGCCTCGCTCAGTTGGACCCTTGGTTTAGTTGTCACTACACTTAGTTCGAAGGATTAAGTTGGAATTGGGCTAGTTGGACCCATTCCTTAATTCACACATCTAATAAAATCATTTAAAACTGACCAACAAGACTTGCATCATTTTTCGCAACATAGCAACACTCCAACTTATGTAACTCCATTTAGCATTGGTCTAACCTACAAACAATTAAACATTAAGTGAATCAATGTGTTATATGGATGTATCTTTCTTCATGTTGTTTTGTAATTCATAATTGCATTTCTTTGGTTCAGTATTAATTCACCTTCAAACTCCTAGATTAATTTCTTTCTCTAACTTAGCTTAAAATCCTTAGCTTGTTTTTCATAGGGACCACCCCCCTTGGCTTCGCTAGGAGTTGGCCTAGATGGAGGAGTTGAGTGTTGAGTGACAGTATCTCAACTCTTTGATTTCCCCCAAGGACGCACCTACTGCTTGAATATTTCTGCCACACAAACGGTTAACCCCCTTTCCCCCGAGGTGCATATCCGGCTGCAACATTTTTGCCGCCGTTGCCAAGGATAAATATTTTAATTCGCAAAATTCGAATTTTGTTTTCTCTTTTTTTTGTTTTTTCTTTGTTTGATGAATGTTTACAATATATCTTTAATTATCATCAGGAAACTCCACTAACTTTTTCTTTTTTTATAATTTTTTCAAAGAAAAGCAAAAAAATAGAAATTTCTGTGAGTATTTTTAAGGGTATATTTTTTATGCTCACATGGCGACTCCACTGAAGAGATAAATCCCTTGTATCTCATATATATTGTTGAGACTTCTTGTGTGTAGATGAGCCCATACAAATACAATTTTTTTTAAAGGCTCGTGGTTGAACTGATGTCATTGATTTGTTTCGATATGTATATTAAGAGAAGAGAAACTGCTACTCGAATTTTCCTTGCATGTCCACCCATTGATTACTTCAGAATTACTAGTTTTCCTAATGAGGATGAGGGAGAAAAGACATCTTATTCCCTTCCTATTTATTATGGTCATGATGGTGAACACTCAGCAAGATTCCATATTGTGATGTTCCTTTCACGAATGAGCGAATTTGACATACAGGATGAAGATCATATGATGCATACGTTTGCTTTTTATTTCCAAGGGGATGCCTCAAGATGGTTTTATGAGGGCCTTCCTGATAAATCTATTACTTCCCTCATTTGCTTCTTTAAAATATTTTTTAGGCAATGGTATCAGGGTGAGGATCATATGGAATCATTCATTAGCAGCACTCTTGCTTACTTCTTTCCTTCAAAAGAATTTCATATGGAAGATCTTGAGTTATCCAATATCAGCATGATGTATGCCATGCCATTTTCAAAGACTCATGTTGATCCCATTGAAGATATTATTGAAGACCCTACTCATGTTACCTCAATAGAAACTGCTGAAGAGTGGGATTTTTTTCAAGACTATTTCAGTGATGATGAGCACATTTGTACTCCTGATCCACCTCCAGAAGAAACCATTACAAAATCTTATATTGAAATTCATGAGGAAGTTTGTAATGTGCAATATGATGATGGTTTGGATGATTTCCTTCCTTATAACCTTTTTCCTGAAAAAGGAGGATTATGAGCATGAAGAAGACATATATAGCTTGGATCATGATATGAGTGATAAAGAGTCCCTCATGGCTGACATAGATGTTGATGATGATAACTGGACAGTTATAGAGAACCACATCTATGCTATGTCTGAAGAACAGAATGATGTGCTTGAATCTTTTGATAGCATAATTGAAAATCCCATATATGAAATATCTTAGGAAAGGAATCTTGAGCCAGAGTATCTTGGTGGTTTTATTGAAAAAACCATTTATGAGTTTTTCACAGAAAGCATGGACCTTAAGACCTTGGGATATATTTGCATGGAAAAGGAGCATGAAATCTTTTTATATGATAAGTATGATCCATGCATGAGCATCAACAATGAATACCTGAAGAAGTAGTGCAATGAAGAATCAGATCAGATATAGCTATTCAAAGAGCAGTCTCAGGCATTGTCTCTATGTGCAGAGGTTCCTTACGATTTGGAGCAACTAATTGGGGCTTATGATTTCACAGAAAGTTATTATCAGAGGAGAATTTTAGATAAATATGATGAGTTACTTGGTCTTCCTTATCATTTAGAAATTTTTCTCAGCCCTATCCAGTCATGGATAGAAGAAGCCCGCAGGAGGACTTACCATTTGGGGAAGCACTTCAAATATTTACTACATACTTATAATCTCCCATCTAGCCCTCCCATCTAGAATATCCATGTAAGTTTGCACTTTCTAATAATCATGTCCTTGCTTTGGCTGGTAACCAAAGACAAGGCAAAAAACTGTTATAATGATGAAAAGCTTAGATGGTTACATTGGATTTCTGATTACACTTAGCATTTTAATTTATATTGTGCTTAGAGTAGGAAAATAAGCTCCTCAAAGTGATCATTTACTTTACGCATTTCCTTCTAGTACTTAAGAATAATAGTCTTTTTCCTTAGTTGGTGTTATTTTTTATGAATAAATACAATTTGTGATTCATTTGTTTCTTCATAAAACTTGTGCTACTGAAGGTTTTTCTTGTCAAGTTGAGATGTTTTTACAGGTTGTATAAACCAGAGATTCTGGTGTTCTCGCATCCTCTCCTTGCCTGAAGGCCAAATCGAGCACATGTCCCGCAGTTGGAGCCAAATGTTATCCACTAAATTTCACTTAGTGGATCTCGAGTGAACCGTCGAAAACTTGAACAATCAAATTGTTCATAATCAGTGTTCCATGATCCATCGGGCCAATTTTGGCCCTTTTTTCAAAAAATCGCATGTCGATACCCCCATGGGGAATTGTAATAAGTTGGTCTAAGCATGTTATTTTTGTAAAAGGATCGGCATACCTTAGGTTTAGCTATCAAGGGGGTACTCGAGAGTGTTTTTTCCATAGGAATTATGAGTTGCGCTTTAGTGGCGTATAATTCTTGAGGTTTTCACTCACACCTCCAAAGTTGGAGTATTTTCCATGGTCGTCGAACCTTAGGAGGTTATTAAAGCCTAAGTGTCTATTAATTTTTAACATGATAGCCATCAATAATGAGCCGTATGGACATGCACTAGGTCCCCTAGGAGTTAGAGTTCATTTCGACAAAAATAACTTTTTCCGTAAACTTAGGCTATTTTTTAATAGTTTAAATGGGAAATTTCAAATTGTAATAAAAGTATGGTCTGGAGGTGGAATTTGGCGCGGGGGTGCTCTTTTTCACGCTCGGAGAATCATATTTACCCCAGAGCCCACTTTTCCTACGTTTCGGGTGATTAAATTGTCACGTATAACATTTTTTCCTAAAGAGGCGACAACATGACAAAACAATGCTAAAAATGACACAAAATGCACAAAAGGGACAAGTTATAAAATCGAGAAAGCATAATTAAAACATGTGGGAATGAGTTGTAAACTTATACCAAGTGAAAGGAAACCTCATGAGGTAATTATCACATGTGATTAAATGTCAAATCATTAAGGATACGAGTGGATCAAATTTGGAGATGTGCCATCCTTCATTTCCTCTCATGTGTGGGCGTCATTCCTCATAGGTGGCATGTGGGTTATGGTTGGATTTTATGAGGAAGAGAGGGGCACCCCTCATATGAGGTGGCTTCCACCTCTTCCCATCACTTAACTCATGTCATAAATCAAGGAGTAAATCACTCCTTAAATTATGAGATGCGCCCCCCTCCTCCCCTCTTCTCAAGTGCGCCCCTCATCTTCTCAAAACACTATTTAAGCAAGAGCTTGGGATCTCATTTGCTCATGGTCAGAGAGGACCGAAAGGTTGGTGATTCATGTAACTGTTGTATTGTAATATTTTTTTTGAATAAGAAGGCTTTGGAGGCAAATATGTGGTTTAGTGCTCTATGTGTGTGGATGCAAATGCCAATGGTTTATGAGGTAACTGTAGAGTAGCTTAATTATTTGATGCATTTGTGGATGATCAAGGCCTTCAAAGGACTATTACTAGTTGGTAGTATTTATTATTCTAGTTTGATTTCATATATTGCTTTCTCCTGTCCGCGGTATAGAAGTAGTATGTTATTACTAGTTTGTATGCTTACTCTTTAAATTCTAGCATGAGAAGCATTGGATTTGACGCTTTTGTGCAAGTAGTTTTAGTTGTGTAGGTTTCCTAATCTTGAATGTGCAGATGATCTAGTTTGAATCTTCTACTCTTCAAGTACTTTCAGGATACAGTCCCTCCTTTCTCCACCAGCAGGCTCCATAACTCAAAAATTTCTAGGATTCCAACATTCTTTTTATCTCTCTCTTTCCTTCATTTTAAATTTTAAATTTTCTGGTTACGATTACTTGCATGCTTAGTTAAATTAGTTTCATTTGAAAATAATATTTTAATAGGAAGATTTAAGTTAAGTATGATTACTAGATCTAGGATTTAAAGCTTATTTTTAGTATATCTAGGTTGCTCAAGTACTTGTGCATAATTCTTATCTTTCAGTACTTAAAATGTTTATGATTTTAACATTCATTTGGGCACGTTTGGTGCATTTTAGGTGGCTTGTTTTACATTTTTATCGCCATAACAAGAGGAAGTGTTTCCGAAAAATTGAAGATCTGAAGCCATCCAAGGCTTTCCGGAGCATCACTCTTCCATCTTGTATCATTTCTGAAACCTTGTAAGCCTTTGGATCCAAATTCATACGGACCAAAGGAATCCACCTTCAATATTTTTTTTGTAAATTGTAATTAATAAAAGCAAGTGGGCTACCCAGCGCCCAAAGAACCCCTCGGGGGGTCCGTGTTGGTTTTTGTGTGTTTGATTTTTTTAGCTCAGATACTTTTCTCTAGTTTTGTTAAACTAAATTAACTGTTTCATTTCTAACTTTTCCTTGCTTTCTTAGATAAACAAATGCACACAAATCTTCCCTAATATGGCTGCATAGTTAGTGTACTTTATTTCATAATTTTGTACTTTATTTTAGTATTTCACAATTTCCCTTTTCTACAATTTCATACATCATTAAAATAAAATTTGAACCCTTGCTTTCGTGAAGTACTGCACCAATCTTTGGTGTGTGGAAAAGAGATTCTTGGGTTTTAGATTAGTTAATCAACTCACCCAAAACACTTAATAAAATTTACCAAGGCTTGAAGTTCTGAGTACGCTCTTGACCTCTGCACCTTAGTCTGATCAATTGGTCAATTAGAAAGGGACTTGAGTGACTAGTTTAATAGGGAAATCCAATGAAAACTTTATCATTAGAACTCAAGAGGTCATGTGAAACTAACTATAGAGTTAGTGGGCTACTTTAAGCAGGTTATGCCTCGCCTAGTTGGACCCTTGGTTTAATTGTCACTACACTCAGTTCGAAGGATTAAGTTGGAATTGAGTCAAACCAAGAACTAACCCATTCCTTAATTCACACATCTAATAAAATCATTTAAAACTGACCAACAAGGCTTGCATCACTTTCACGACACAACATCACTCCAACTTATGTGACTCCATTTGGAACTGGTCTAACCTGCAAACAATTAAACATTAAGTGAATCAATGTGTTAGATGGATGCATCTTTATTCATGTCATTGTTTTAATTCATAATTGAATTTCTTTGGTTCAGTATTAATTCACCTTCAAACTCCTAGATTAATTTCTTTCTCTAACTTAGCTTAAAAGCCTTAGCTTTTTTTTCATAGGGACCACCCCCCTTGGCTTCGCTAGGAGTTGGCCTAGATGGAGGAGTTGAGTGTTGAGTGACAGTATCTCAACTCTTTGATTTCCCCCAAGGATGTATCCAATGGATTGAATATTTCTGCCACACTAACAGTTAACCCCCTTTCCCTCGAGGTGCGTATCCGACGACAACAAGTCTTAATTTGAATTTCAAGGGCATATAAACTTTTCATTAAAAACTAAGAAATAAACAAAATTTTCTTTGAAAATAGTAAAGTCCACAAAATTATTATTATGTTACATGAATGAACACATTCCAACAAAAAAAAAACATATTGTTCTTGGATTCATTTGATATTCTTCAAAAGTATTTGAGCTTACATCACTAAAAACATCAATCTATTTTCCCAATGGAAGAAGCTTTCTAGTTTTCATTCGTTTTCACACATCATAAATAGAATTCCAATATACCTCATTTAGATCATGATGTGTCTTAAGGGAGAGAAACATTAACATATCCAATCTCTCCAATGAAATCCTTGATCTATCATTTTTTTTTATCCTATTTAATTTTCAGACGCCTCTTTCATACACTGTTGTACTTGATGGAATTACAAGGATAGCTTTCCATAATCGCATCAAACAAGGAAATCCTTCAATCCATTTAGGTTTATCTCCACATAGATCCCATGCTCCAAACATATTCTTTTTAGGGTATGGTTTATAAATAGTACAAATTAATTCATCCATTTCACCCAAACATTTAGTAGCATCCACATTAGGTGAGTCCCCAATACTAAACTTTTCACATAAACATTGAAACCATCTTTTTGTTTGAGAGTCTATATCATCCATTTCTTCATAATAATTTTGAGGACTAAAAAACTTATCAACATTAAATATCATGGAAGATCTGTGAACCTCCTATCTAGAGATTCAATCGCCTTTGACACAAAACATTTTCCTAAAAGAATGCAATCATCTAGTGTCCCTGGTCTTTGTATCTTTGGAAAAATTTTAAATATCAATGAATGTAAATGTAACATACACGTGCTATTTGCAAACTCAAGGGTTCCTGCTTATGCTCTAACTAAAAAAGAGGATATGTGCATTGTACCTACCCCAAATATGCCCCCCAAAAAACCATTTACGAAGCATGTTAATAGTAACATCTAAAGTAGTTCCAATCGAGGTAATATCAACATGGTCATCTTGGAACTGATGATTTAGCTTATTTAACTCAATGAGCACATCTGCAAGAAAATTGATGCAAAATTGCACTTGAAATATTATTTCCAACTCATACATATTTATCTCCCCTATCTCCCAATCTTTTAACAAATCAAGCATGGGTTGTACGAGTCTTTCCATGGCCTTTCCTCTAGAGAGAAACCTAATTTAATGAATTTGAGAAAACTCTAACTTAGTGATTTGAAATGATTGCATTAACTCTTTTAGTTGTCCCATGTATTTAGTATATTTTCCGAGCCATGAATAAACTTTGTTTGCAAATTTATCAATATACTGCAACTCTGGAAAATGAAATGAATCATCATTTGTTGCTAATGATTCTCTATTAGTTATGAAATGGACATCTAATAATATGAGGAGCATCTTAGCGTCTCTTAGAAAACCAACCTTCACGACTACCCCTCATGGAAGATGCCACATCAGAGCCAAATCCCAACTAACTTCATCAAAGATAGATCCATCTCCATTAGAAGAGTTATCACCGCGTCATACATAAATTGAGTTGTTCTATATTTTATTTGAAGCAAGCATATGAATTTTGTTACACATTGACATCTTCCTTCATTTGTCAAATATGTAATATAAATAATCAAATGGTGCTCCATAGTTCGATCAATTCTTTCATCAACTAAAATTGAGTAAAATGGACTATGGAAAATTTCATCTTTTAACTCTTTCCACAGGTATTGCATCACAAATTCACAATGTGCATGGAATTCATGATCTTTCCAAATTCCAAAATTTTGGACAATGAGCGTAATCTATAAAGGTCAATCGATGTCATGGTTCCTGCAGGCTGTTTCATGTGTTTTTTATTTGTGTCAGAGGATTTTAATGGTATCATATTATGTAATTATTTTGGCAAATCATAACTTTTATTTAAAATTCAGTTCACAATTATATATCCATATATCCTCATAAACTTTATAGCTTATGAATATAAACACACTTTCAAATTATATTGATGGGTAAATTATAATATTACCATTTTTTTGAAATGTTGTTATAAATTGTGTCCTTCTTAATTGAAAGGGTAAAAAATAAGATTTTGAATTTTTTTTGAAGGGCAATTCTAACTTTGCACTTCTGGGAAGGCTTAGAACTCTCTAGAAGGGCTAGGAAGGGTTCAATTTTGAACGTTGATTCCCAACCACTCATGTTCATTATGTGGCATCTATGACCACTATTAACACCATTGCAAAGACCTCCAAAAGTTTCATGAAACATTGGTTGAACTTCACCTACAGTCCTTAGAGGCACATGGCACAATCATTAAAGTGATCCTCCCACATGATCAACCAAGAAAATGAATTGTATCCATTTACTACGCTTATTCTTCAAGTGCACCACTCTCTTGTACGTAGTCTTTTTCCTCAACCCATCTAGTGATGGCATACCACCTTGATCTTTCAACATTTTCTTTTTGAAGCGATGAAGAGATTCTTGAATCTCTGACTAAACTCGACTACCCTTGGGATGATATGCACCATTGTGAATACTTTATTCCACATGATGCTTATGTATATGTTTAGTCTTCAAACCAATTCTCTATCTAGTTGAAATAATTTATTCCTCTAGAGCATGTTGAATGGTCCAAAATATCAATTCCTACTTTGGATGCTTTTGAAGAGGGGGAATATGGTCAACATATCACCCATTATTAAAGTGGAAATTTTGGTGTAACTGAAAACATTTTACTGGGTGTTTCTTCACCTTTGTAGAGGTTGTAGCTTACAAATCCCTCTTCAATAATTTCGTGACAATTTTGCCTAGTCTTACAACTAAACTTGACCTTTGTGGAACATCGCATTGATACATGGTTTGATGATGAACATATGCACTTAAAACAATGGCCCATTCATCCTTCCAAATCTCACCCATTAAAAATTAAAATATTGAAAAAACTTTGGAATGCAAGATTCATCTACCCGATCGCATATACTACATGGGTATCTAATCTGGTCCTTGTTGAAAATAAGCAAGGCATTATTTGTGTTCTACTGATTTTTGAGACTTAATAAATCTTGTCTTAAAGATAACTACCCAACCCCCTTCTTTGATTATAGTCTCGATGCCTTTGTGGGCTACGAAGTGCTATCCTTTATAGATGGTTTCTTAGGTTATCATCGTATCCAAATTCTGCCTCGAGACCAGTACAAAAATACCTTCGCCACTCCTTGGGGAAACTTTACCTATCGAATCATGCCTTTGGGACTAATAAATGCTGTCACCACTTTTTAGCATGCCATGCCATACTACTTTCATGACATGAACGATATTTTTGCTTGAATATCTGGATGACCTCACTACCCATTTAAATAAATGGTTGCAACACCTCGAGCATCTCCGTAAAGTGTTTCTTAGGTGTCGTAGATATACCATTCACTTATATCCACTTAACTATGTTCTATGTGTCCCCCGTTGGCTATGTTACCCCCTAACATGCAGGGGTGAATTCATCATCATTTCCAGTGGGATATTCCATTGCATGCAATAGTTCCACATATGAGTTCTATGGTTTTCCCACAGATACTTGACAAAGACACTTTCAACTTTCTCAATCTCCATGAAATGTGACATAAACATATGGGGACATCCAATTGAAACCAGTGTTATGACATATACTCCATGCTTGACATATGGTAAAGGTTTTCTTATGTGTGGAAATTACCATAGGAGGTCAAAGGTGTTATTCTATAATGGCCGATGTAACCTTAAATAGTGTTTCAATATCCTAAGAGCATCATGGTGGGGTTATAATTCTTCTTTCTCATTATGTTAAGTGTATGAATTTGTGGGCTAGGTGTTTCCCTAGGTATCTAAGCAAGCATGACCCTCATTTCATGTCTTTACAATATATTACCTAGCCATAGTTCATATCATGTCATTTCACTAGCCATTACACCCATTTCCATCATGTGCCCCTTTCGCAATTAACTGCTTATATGTCATGTTCTAAGGTCTCTACATACTACTCCTATGTATGGTGCCTAAGTCAAAGTCAAAAGAGTCAAAGTTCTCTAAGAGAAATGATATTAAATGATGAATGTTAGCTATGCCTCATTTCAAAATCCATGATCCTTATGTCCCAACGTATCAAAGCTAAATCTAACGAAAGGGACTAATATTATCAAAAAAAAGAAGAAAAAGAAAAATAAATAAAAAGGATAAAACAAATGGCACAAGCAAAGGATAACTCAAGAAGAAAACAATTCCCTTCCAAGGCACAAATATGGAAGACAAATCATTAATCCTAACTCTTGAAAGCTAAGGGGAAAACTTAGACCACAAACACCCTCTCATGATAGTTAATTCATAAAACCTATTCCCTAACATTACAACTAATTCCCCTTTCATCACATTACATTGATTTCATCACCCTCACCTTGCTTAGAAACTTAGGGAGTTCACTTGGTCTTAGGGGTATACATGAAAATCTAGATCAATTATGGTTGCAGCGTGGTAGTTCTAAGGTTATTAGGACAACTAATTAATGAGTTATTAGAAAAGTGCACATAATATCCTTTTATGTTAATGTTTTCATATAATTAAGTTATTTTCCTAAGTCTAACTTTATTATTGTCTAACACTTGTGATGCTCTATAGATGTTGTTCCCTAACACTTGGAACTAGTTTAGCATTGGTTAACACACATGGTCAAGGTTGAAGATAGTTTTACATGGTAACTTGGAGCTAAGCCACATAACCCACTTTAAGCCGGGGGGGGGGGGGGGGGGGGGGGGGGGAGTTTATTTTGACATATAAGTTCATATTTTATTAAGAGAATGAAAAATATGTAATTAATCTCAGTTAAGGGATTGGGGTCTAAATCTAATCCAGGTTAACGGATTAAGGTTTTGGATGCTGTAGAATACCTGAATATTGTATTGTGAATGGTTAAGAAACACAATGAGAAAGATAGAGGTGCAACTCTAAGTTTTGTTGGATTTTCCTTTTAAGGGTTTCTAGGGTAAATCTATGTGTATGGTGTGCATTGCATTGTTCAATCTTTGTTTTGCTTAAGAATCCATATGCATTGCTTCACTTCACAAGTTTAAAACTTACATAAGCTTCATAAGAGTCAAACTTCAAAGAGGTGAATTTTGTGAAGAACCTGCAATAATTGATTAATGAAAATACACGAGATAGCAGAAATGACAGAACTCAAAATCACTTTTATTGATCGCAGGCCACTTCGAGGGGGAAACCTCCTTTGAGCAAGCTCAATACAAATAACTTCACGGTGCCTTCATAGGCCTCAACACACACTTATATACTAATTCTAGGCGCCAATACTATGGGTCAAAACCATGGGCCAATACAAACTATGGATCAACAATACTACGGGTGACTTACAAAGCATATGTGCCAAACAACAATAACACAAACTATGGATCAACAAATACTACGGGATGACTTACAAAGCATATGCATCCAACAACAATAGACTAACAAAGTAAAGACATGGGTTCCTAGCATCCTCTCCCTCTTAGAAAAAGCTTTGTCCTCAAAGCTTTAGATGTGGAAATTGTTGTTGAATCTAAAGGAGTGGTTCCCATGTAGCATCCTCTGGTTGCATGCCGTGCCACTAAATTAAGACCTCTGTGATAGAGCGAGAGCGAAGCTGGCGAGTGCGCTTATTGAGGATGGCCTCTGGCTCCAAAAGGATGGATCCTTCATTATCCAGTTCGGGTAAAATAGTTTGTCCTCTGATGTTGGTGCCAAGAACTTTCTTTAGACAAGAGACATGAAATACTGGATGAATGTGGGAAGAAGGAGGAAGTTCCAATTTATAAGCAACGGACCCAATCTTCTGCAGAATCCGATATGGCCCATAGAACTTTGGAGCGAGATTATGACGCCCTTTGAGTTTCAGGGAGGATTGCTTGTACAGCTAGAGATGAAGGAAAACCATATCACCTGCTTGAAAAGTGCGCTCAGAACGGTGCTGATCGGCCTGTTGCTTCATGCGATTGCTTGCCATGTGAAGATTGTCCCGCAAAATGCGAAGAATCTAATCGTGGTTTCGAAGGACTGTGTCAATTGCCTGAACTGGTGAACCGCTGGGGGTGTATGGAAGAAGAACTGGTGGTGCCTGACCATAGACTACTTCATATGGGGTCATTTTAGAGGCAGTGTGGTAAGAGGTATTGTACCACCATTCAGCGAGAGGGAGCCACTGTGCCCACTGATGTTGTTGTTTAGAGGTGAAGCAACGAAGATAAGTTTCCAAGCATTTATTGATAATTTCAGTCTGACCATTTGTTTGTGGGTGATACCCTGAACTCATCTTTAGTTTGGTGCCAGTGTGGCGAAATAGTTCTGTCCAAAAATGACTAGTGAAAGTCGCATCACGATCCAAGACAATGGAAGAAGGGATGCCATGAAGATGAAAGATCTGATCCCAAAAAATTTGGGCGACTGAGGAGGCTGTATAGGGATGGCTGAGAGCACCAAAATGACTATATTTGGGGAGGCGATCAACCACAACCAAAATCATTGTCTTACCTCCATATTTAGGGAGCCCTTCAATGAAATCCATAGAAATATCTGTCCAAATCCGTGTAGGTATGGGCAAGGGTTCGAGCAATCCCGGAAGGAGTGTCATTTCACCCTTATTGCACTGGCAGGTATCACATTCAGCCACCATTTGTTGAATTGTCCTTTTCATGCCCTGCCAAAAGAAGTTACGCCGTGCTTTCTCATACGTTTTGAGGAACCTAGAGTGCTCTGCCCATGGAGAAGCATGGAGTTCATAGAAGATATCCTGTTGAATATCTGTGCTTTTGGGAAGCACCAGATCCTTGTATCTCAGGGAAGCACCATCCCAAGAGTAATGTGGTACAGCAGAAGGGTTGTTGGCCAAGCATTGGATGATTTGAGATAATGAAGATTCATTGACATAGCCATGTTGAACAGATTGTAACCAATTTGGAACAGGCATAGAAATAGATGAAAGAGAACCTTGGTCATCAAATGTGCGAGAAAGAGCATCCGCCAGAATATTTTCCTTACCCTTCTTGTGAGTGATGTCATAGTCATAACCCATGAGTTTGCTAACCCATTTCTGTTGTGCTGGGGAGGATACACGTTTTTCTAGGAAATATTTTAGACTCTGGTGATCAGTCTTGATGCAGAAATGATTCCCTAGTAGGTATGGTCGCCACTTCTGTACTGCATGCAAAATAACCATCATTTCCTTCTCATATGTAGAGGCAGCTAAATTCTTACTTGAAAGGGCTTTGCTAGTGAATGCAATGGGGTGCTCATATTGAAGGAGAACAACACCAAGTCCATTGCTGCAAGCATCACTCTCAATAGTGAAGGGATTAGAAAAATCAGGCATAGCTAGAACAGGTGTACTACACATAGCTTGTTTCAGTTTTTCAAATGCACACTCCGAAGCATGTGTCCATGTAAAAGCATCCTTTTTCAATAGAGTAGTTAATGGAGCTGCAATCTTCCCATAATCCTTAACAAACTTGTGGTAGTAGCCAGTCAACCCCAAAAAACCATGAAGGCTCTTGAGCGTCTGAGGATGTGGCCAATTGTTCATGGCAGCGATTTTGGCGGGATCCACGCGAAACCCTTGTGTTGAGATAATGTGCCCGAGATGCTCGACTTCCTGCTGTCCAAAAACACATTTAGACTGTTTGGCGTGGAGATGATGGTCAGAGAAAAGTTTCATTACAAGATCCAGATGCTGGAGATGTTCAGCTTATGTTTTACTATAGACGAGGATATCATCAAAGAATATTAGAATGAATTTACGCAGGTAGGGCCTGAATATTTTATTCATCGAGGCCTGGAATGTGGAAGAAGAATTAGTGAGGCCAAAGGGCATGACCAAAAACTCATAGTGGCCATCATGTGTGCGGAAAGCTGTTTTAGGGATACCATCCTCATGAACCCAAATTTGATGATACCCAGAATGAAGATCCAACTTGGAGAAAAATTGAGAACCATGAAGCTCATCAACAACAGGAATTGGAAACTTATCCTTGATAATGAGGTGATTAAGTGCTCGAAAGTCAATGCAGATGTGCCACGACCCATCTTTTTTGTGGACAAGAAGAACTGGTGAAGAAAAGGAACTAGTGCTTGGGTGAATAATACCTTGCTTCAGTAAGTCCCGGACGAGCATTTCAATCTCTGTTTTTTGGTGAAATGGGTAGCAATAGGGCCTGATGTTGGGAGGAACGCTTCCATGAAGGAGCTGAATGCAATGGTCCTCTGGCCTTGAAGGTGGAAATCCCACTGGTTCATCAAAGACACATGTATATCGATCCATAATTTGTGGTAGATCCAAAGGAGTAGTGGAGACCACTGATGGTTGCATCTGAATGGAATGGATCTGAGCAATGACACCATGTGAATTCTTCTTAAGGAGTTTTTCCATGCGATGTGAACTGATGAAGCTGAGAGACCCTGGTTGTAAGCCGGTCAATGTGTGTTTTTGTCCATTTGGGGAAAACTGCATCCAAAGTTCAGCAAAATCCCATAAGATGGGGCCAAGTGTGCGTAGCCATTGAGCGCCCAAAACCACATCACATCCGCCTAAGGTCAAGGAAAACATTTTAGAGCGCAGGTTATAATCTCCCAGAGAGATACGCAAATTATGACACTTCCCTTTGCAAGGTAAGGTGCCCCCATTAGCAACCATGACTTCAAAGTTGGAGCAAGGATGGATAAAACAATCAGGTTGTTTGGTGATCCAAGGGTCAATGAAATTATGAGTCCTACCAGAATCAATGAGTATTGTAAGAGGAAGCTTCTTGAAGTAACCCCTGACCTGCATGGTTTGGGGGGTGGTGATTCCAGCTAAAGCATGGAGAGATATCTTTGGTTGGTCATCCTGAGATGGAGGGTCAATAGGCGGCTCTGGAATGTCGACCTGAGCATCCGTTGTATCTGGAGTTTCTTCACCAATTTCAGAGGCAGGCGGAGAATCCATATCCAAGAGATAGAGCTTTTTTTGAACACATCTATGTCCCCGAGTGAATTTCTCGTCACAATTATAACAAATCCCTTTTTCTCTGCATGCCTGCATCTCGGTTTTAGACAAGTGCTTGATAGGAGTTGGTCGAGGAGCTGGCAGGATGGGAGGTCGTTGAGAACTCATATTTCGGAAGGGAACAAAAGTGGGTTTGGATCGCTATTGGGCTGCAATATTGTCTTCTTCCAACTTATCCAACCCTAGGGCTTCCATCATTGTGTTGGGAGAGAACATCTCGACCTCAGAGCGGATTGCATCCTTTAGACCACTGATAAAACAACTCCGGTAGAAGTCATCAGGAAATCCTTCGGTGTGGTTGGCTAGTTTCTCAAATTCGGTTTGGTACTCTCTCACAGTGCCAATTTGGCGAAGTTTAGTGAGGGCTCCTGTGAAGTCATCAAAAGCACTAGGACCAAATCGTTGCAAAAGGAGCTGGCAAAAATCTGTCCATTTTGGCTCTTCATGAGCCTTGATGTACCAACGATACCATTGAAAAGCTTCCTGTTCCAAATGAAAGGATGCAAGTGGAACTTTGTTGACATCAAAAGTATTATGCAAACTAAAATACTGTTTCTGCACGATCGATCCATCCAATCGAATCAGTACCAATGAAGCGAGGAAAATCAAGCTTCGAACCACGGAAATTGTTGGAAGAAGAGAACCCATTATCTGATGAAGACTCAGAATGCCGTTTATTGTTCATGGCTGAATGCTCAAGATGGAGGCTGAGAAATTTTTCATCCAGATCCTAGAGTTTGGCTTGGATGGCTACAAGTGCTTCTTCCATGGCTTTTGCTCCTGTGCAGGTGACAACCATAGCCAGGATTTTTCTTTTTTCTTTTTTTGAGTGGGTAGAAAAACAAAAACAGAAACTGTTTCAGTAAAGGAAAATATGGATTTGGGGAAGCAAAAAATGAGGATTTTATAAGCGGGGTGAAAGAATGATAAAAAGGGGTAGATAGGGACAAAGAAGCAGAGTTAGGAAAGGAACTCCGTGGTAAAATTTGAAGGCGATTGGGTGAAATCCGAAGAATTTATGGCAAACCCTAAAAATAGACAAATGTGGGATTTTGGACTTTGGGGACTGGAATTTTGGCTAGGGTCCTCAAGAATGAAATATGCAGAATGGGATGACAGGGGTGTCAGGGAAGTTTCAAGGAAAATGGATGGATCTGGAATGACGTTCAGAATGGATCTAAAACGGCTGGATCTGAAACGGTGCGGAAGTGATCAGCAATAGCTCAGCTGAAAATAGATATGGACCCTAGGTATGTGCGGCTTCCTAACAGTTCAGGGTTTTCACTCGACCACCAATGCTATCTGACGGCTTGCGTATTGGGGCAGTACCCCTCACTCCACGGCTCAGGTAAAACTGATAACCGCTTTGCCACAAACGACAGCTCTTGGTTTACATCACGGGTGGGAACTAGTCAATCAAGTAGGGGTCATTGCCCTTTTCGCTGGCAGGTCCTCTCAATGGACCAGCTACTTTGGGGTTCCTGTGGTACTCCTCACAATGATTTTTAGGGATTATGCCCAAGTACTTCCCACAGTTAAGCGGATAGGGATTATTCCCAAATCCAAATTTGCAACAGAGGCGAAAAACAAAATTTGGCAGAAATTCCACCCAACAAGCCCAAGAAAGTGCTTTGATACCATATGTGAAGAACTTGCAACAATTGATTAATGAAAATACACGAGATAGCAAAAATGACATAACTCAAAATCACTTTTATTGATCGCAGGCCACTTCGAGGGGGCAACCTCCTTTGAGCAAGCTCAATACAAATAACACACTTATATACTAATTCTAGGCGCCAATACTATGGGTCAAAACCATGGGCCAATACAAACTATGGATCAACAATACTACGGGAAACTTACAAATCATATGCACCAAACAACAATAACACAAACTATGGATCAACAAATACTACAGGACGACTTACAAAGCATATGCGTCCAATAACAATATACTAACAAAGTAAAGACATGGGTTCCTAACAAATTCTTCCAACGTGGATTTGTTTGTTTCACATGGGATGACTCTCAATTCAAAGGGGGCAAATTGATAATGGGTGCATTTTATCTTACATGGGACGACTCTCACGTAAATTATTATATGCATGAGATATTTATATGGGGTCACACACTGCCCTCCATCCTCCCCCCCTTCACCTTCATTTAATAAAATGGAATGGATCAAACGTCTCTCGCATGGGTTGAACAACATTCATGAGACATTAGTTCGTGGGTGTTCTATTCTATATTAGGGATGATTTTAAGAACCCCCCCAAAGTTTATATGTATAAAAAATGGGCGAATCTCCCCGATATATAGGAAAACTTGAAGGCGATTTGATCAATAATATAATATGTATATATAATTTTTTTGGCGAATCTTTAATTTCATTATATAATGTTGTAAAATCTTGGCGAATCTTTCTCTAAATTATAAGATATTGTAAAATCTTGGTGAATATTTCACTTAACTATAAAAAATTGTAAAAACTTGGCGGATCTTTCACTAATTTATTAAATATAGTAAAAAATTTGCGAATCTTTTGTGAATATTTTTCCAATAAGACTCAAGCTTTTGATTATGTATATTAATAAGGTAGTGCAACAGAAGAAAATACGGCAAATAATGTTAGAATATTTCATATCATTATCATGATCATATTTCAAATGGAAAAGAATGTCAGAATATGATCATGATAATGATATGAAAGTATGCAGGATGAGTTGGTTCATTTCTAGATGCTAAAAATTGCCAGATGATTTGGTGATAAATATTTGAGAGTGCAACAAGCCAACCTTTGGGATAAATGAGTTGAATCGACCTAACCAAAGTTTGGTGAAAAATGTTGTTGTGACATGAGCATCATTTGTCAATGTTAAAAAAGCTATGTTCAACAAATATAAACATGTAAAATGTTTGGCTCGACAAATCTACTTAGAGATAATGACACAATTAGTATCAACATGGCATCCTGAGGTACCAATAACCATCTCAAGTTACTAATAACCCCTTCAGATAGTTGCAATATAAATGGTTCCTTCCTCTCCCATAATGATTCTAGTTCCACAAGCTATTCAAGTATAAAGGTTGTAAGAAAAAGTTTATATATTCCAATCAACATTATGTAACATAGACATAATTTATTTCAACACTAAACATTTTACCACTAAAACAACTAAGGTTATAAGAAAAAGTGTTTAGCTACCAGTCAACAGTGTAAAACTTTCAAGTATTACTCTTCCTCCAATGTTTGTCAAGATTCAAGGCAAGTTGGGACTCCACTTGTTATCTCACCCCTTAATGGTCCAACGTACATGTGGGGACCTAAATCTTGACAAACCGATAAACTGATAGAATTATACATTATGCTTGATCTTGGCCTCCACTAGCCAATTATGCCTGTGGAGGCTAGGACAATTATGCATTGTAATTATGCCAATTGCACTAGAGGAATGTTGGTCTCATGCCAATAGGTATCCTACGATCAATGCATAGGAACCTCGTGCATAGACCATTTTTATCTTCGCTTAGATATGTAGAGCTCATTTATTTTTCTGAATAATGATAAGTATTTACAAAGAAAATATACAATCAACATAAAAGAACCGAAAAAGTGAAGACAATTAATTCATGCAACTAAAAGGTAATAAAAACATATTTTCTCAAACCCTGAATCAATGGAAATAAACTAAAACCAATCTTGACTCAAGCTACAACAAAGGGTTAAATCAAGCATCAAATGAGAACTAGAATCATTCAAGGGACTAACACAATATTTAACCAAAATACATGCAAACTTCAAAAATCAACAAAATGCTTCAAAAAAAATCAATAAACAAAGCATAGAAATTTGTCAAGATATTAGAGCGAAACACCAACATGGTTTCATGTACTTGAATGAGCCCATTCTTGCTTAGTGAAAGTGTTGTCAAATTAGTTATTTATCCTTTAATGCTAGGATACTATCTATGTTAAGAGATAGCTCCTAGGACTAGCTTTGTCAAATTCCAGCATCATTCCCTATCACATATAATAAAGGGACAATGCAAGAGATAAGCATCAAAACATCGATCTTAAAATAAATTGCATCAAGGAAATGTAGCTCAAATAATCAATGTTACGACAAAAAAGTACAATGTAGAATCTATTTTTACCTGAACGAAGCCTCAAAGTCACATATAGTGATCACCATCAAGGGTCCATCGAACACTTAGACCAAAATAAGACTCAAGTCCCTCATGTATATTGGATCATAAATCGTCGGTTAAATCAAATTCCCAATTCACATTCTGGACTTGGTCCTCATTTTCAACATTCTCAACATGATATTCTACATATGAACCATCATTATGATCCTCAAAAACATTATGCTCCATATCAAGCTCATTAGAGAATTTTTTTATATTGTGTTCTCCCCTTCTTTCACGATCTGATCGCCAAAGAGCTAGTGCTCTTTCATATGGAAAATTCTCAACCTCATACTTTGTTGCATATAATCTTAAGCATGTATCCACATTTTTATCAAGCTTGTTCCTCAACTTTGACTTCAAGAATGATAGTGCACTAAACATTCTCTCATCCTCCACTGATCCCAAAATCATGGTTTGACATAAATCCGCTAATTTGAGATATTCTGACATTATTTTCCATAGGATTTCACTATCATTGAGTTTATTCCATAATCTTGTAATTGCACCATATTCTAGAGGATTATCCAACTCAGAAAATGGCTCCCACATTGTTGTATCAAAGCATTGAGCTTGTTCTGACAATTTTTTTCGATCTAAAATGCCTTGGATATGTTCTCCTTGTATCTCGGCCTCTCGACAAAAATGGCTCTGCAAAATCTTGCATTTCGCTATAAAGTCAACCTTTAAATTATTTGAACATTGACGATGGTTCCAATATTTAGGGTATACCACAGACATGGCCTCCAACAATTCATCTCAAGGAAATAATTCTCTTATCTCTGATGATAGTGATTTTGCAATTTCTATCAACTTGCACCTCACTGAAATCATAACATTGTCAAATCGTTCTCTTGACACGGGGCACTCTTTGGTGGATCTTCCTATCATATCGTTATAATAAAAGGGAACCATATTCCCACGCACTGCCATACATAGAATCCCTTTTTCATCAAACTTCAAAAAATTTCATCATTTTCTATATTGATTATCTTATCCACTTTGTAAATGCTAGACCTGTAAAAGACTCTTCCATAATATACAAATTATCCAATGCAAGGCATGGTAATTTTCTTTCAATCGTGTGTTTAACAATATACATCGTGTGACTTTGAGACATATTCACGAGGTTATTCATTTCATGAAGCATAGAAAGAATTCCAGCCAATGTTAATAATGTCTCTATATCAGTTAGTAGAAATAGAAGAGTTTGAGATTTTTCTACACTTAAGCGATGTTTATACATTACCCCTACCAAGGATGCATATTCCTCGAATAGTCTTTCAACTGGTCCCTTCAGTGAGATCCATCTTGTATCAACATCTTTTAATAGATTTTTTTCCATTTGTAACACCATCGACAAAACTTTTAAACTCTAAAAATCGTTTGGGACTCCAACAAAAGTATGCATGAACCTCACGTACAAGATATTCAACTTTTGAAACCAATGCAAAGTTGCTCTCTATTTTAAATGCAATATTCATCCTGTGAGCCATATAATGAATACTAAGCATTAATGGTGAAGCTGAGAGTTGTAGTCTAGCACAAAGTTCGTTCCTTTGTCCCTACATTACTGATGCTCCATTTGCTCCAACACATACCAAATTTTTTGCGATCATTGAATGATCCATACCACCAATTTCCTTCAAACTATTAATAACAAGTTCATAAATATTTTATGTTGTAGAACTTTTCTTCATTTTATGAATTCCAAGTAGATAGGAATGCCTGATATGGTCATTAACCATATAAATGCTCATGCAAATCCATGAATTATTATCAAAAGCCGTAACCTCATCCAAAGACAGTGACAGAAATGTAGCATTCACAATCTTCTCTTTCATATCATCCTTTTCTACTTGAGTTAGATATTTTCCCCATTCCCAACCACTCATTAAAGACCAATGAGAAGATGGAAAATTTGGCACTTCAATAAAAGACAGATATTTCGTCATCTTTGGATAATCTGTCATAGGATGACCATTGGATAGGATGTGAAATACAGTGCTTAATTGTATTGTATTTGATAACAAATTTGTTTCCATCATCTTTCCAAATTGAGATGTGATGGTTCCTCCACTTTCCTCAAGTTTTCTCTTATTTATTAAGAATTTACTATATTCCTCTTCATATTGAAGATGTCGACATTGGCCAAGATATTTCCATCTAGCAGTAGATTCCTTCTCACCATTTACAATTTTCTTATCATACAGCTTTCCAACATGCTTCTCTATTGTGTCTAACTTCATCTGCAATTTCACTACCTTGCCAAGTTTCCAACTACATGAAATGCATTTAAATTCTCGTGAGGTCTCATTCTCATTTGTTGGAGGTATTGGTTCAATAAATGGGTATATTGATACCCAATCAAGTTGGAATTTTCTCCGTATGTCCCACTGACCCTTTTGCCTTTTCTGTGAATGGATTGTGTCACCTTGCAAGGAAAACTATTCAACATTTGAACTACCAATTTCTGATGAAAATGCATTTGCCTCACTTTGATCACTAGAGGAATTTATTCTACCATCCATTGTATGGGTTGCATATGCATTCTCAAAAGTGTTGAAATCTCTCTTACCGATACCTTGCTCAAGAGAGCTTGAAGCATGAATAGGATGTGGATTATTGGATTGAGGCTTTTGAAAATAAGATATTACATCTTTTCGTTTTGATGTTTGATTTCTCTTTCCACGATCCATGTTTGACATCTTACTTAATATTCCACAATTGGAATTCCAAATCGATATAGAAACCAAAAGTGAAGCCTGCATGAGAAAAATGATAGAAAATTAGTACAATAGCACATTATATTGCAAGAAAATATAATGAGACAAGGCAATGAAGTAGGAAATCAAGAACAATAACCACTCCACTATTTTGTTTTTGAAAATGTGTCTCTTTGTTCTTGCTACACTGGAAGAGCTTCTAAAAAAACTAGTTGTAGGGATCATGACAAAAATGCATAACATGCAACTGCAGGAAGATGAAAATGATCCACTTTCAATATTTTTCTATTTAAATGTTATTTCCTTCAATGATTTCCATTCTTTTTAATATGATATGTTCAAGAAGGTTTTAACTTCACATCATGTATATATTCCACCAAGTTGAAACAAACATAATACCTATCGCTATTGAGAGTGGAATCAAAGTGGGAAGTCGAAGCACCAAGCAACAATTTTTAAAAGACTATAGAAGCAAAGCTTTCCAGGAGAATTTCCTATATAATATATACTTTAACCTACTTTGATGACTATATATTCTAAAAATGAAAGCAGAATGGTGAATTAGTTTATGAAAATATGAAAACATCATTAAACCATATAGCAGTTATAACTTAGAGCATTATCATCAAATGATCAACCATAACATCAACATTGAATTTTCAAGTTTCAAAAGATAACATTTGTAATCAACAAATTGTAACAAATAACATCAACCATGAAATGAAATAGGGCATCCTATGTTAGTTTTTCATACATTCATAGCATAATAATTCAATTGCATAAACATGATCACTAGAAGAAAGACAAAGCACAAAACAATAACACACGAGTTTATCCTGGGAAACACAAATGGGAGAAAACCCAGAAACCTTCGTATAGAGATGATAATTTCGAGATCAGAGTACAATGATAAAAGAGAAAAGATGGAAATGCTTTCCAAAGATAGAAACCCCAAAATTGTCTTCTCCTTCTGCATGTGCGAGCTTCTCTCTTCCAAGTGATGCGAACTTGAGTGAAGTGAGTGCGTGAATAATGAGGTGACTTTACCTCTTACTTATACAAGTGTCAAATTGACCTTTTACCCTAACTAGGCCGACTTCACTTGGGGAGCAATAAATAATTTAATTTTTAATTTTTCTTTTGCTTGCTTTTCATCCCAAGATTTACATTGATTCTTTCAAGGGTTTACATAAATAATTACATAAAGTTCATCTCCCTTAGGAGGTACAATCAAGTACAATAAAATACAATAAATAATATCTTTTGAAGTTGCACAAAATCCAACACTCCCTCTCAACGAGGAAGGTATTATTCGGTCTTCATCAGCATCATGGTCATCTGGGTTTCATCTGTACATCTATACTATCTCCATCATCTCTATACATACTGAAGGTTGTCCACATAGTCTCAGTCCTTTGAGAACTGTCATCATGCATCAACTTCACCAGTCCTTCGGTGAGT
Organism: Larix kaempferi; assembly: GCA_027924585.1. Taxonomy (NCBI): domain Eukaryota; kingdom Viridiplantae; phylum Streptophyta; class Pinopsida; order Pinales; family Pinaceae; genus Larix; species Larix kaempferi. The sequence continues at coordinate 41,655,291 of BSBM01000299.1, forward strand.
GCAAGAGAGTCTCTCCATCCTGGATGTCTGAGATATAAGCTATACCATCTCTATTATACCATATGATACATGTATGTCTCATCTATCGATGGGATTTCTCTCATACCTTGCTGAGATCCCGGACAAGCAGATGTGCACAACCATATACTACTTGTTCGTCTCATCTATCGATGGGGTACTCCCATACTTGGTTGAGAACCAAAATGAGTAGAGGTACCTTTGCGATCACACGACCATATACTATCTTTTCGTCTCATCTGTCGATGGTATTTCTCCCATACCTGGCTAAGAACCTGGACGAGCAGAGGTACCCTTGTGAACCCAACCATCCATGTTAAAAATAAAATTAACACCCTTAGTCAAGTGACGGAAGAAGCGCATTTTTTACCATGCACCTGTAGTAGGAGGACATGACACAAGCTCATGCAGAGATGAATCCTCTCTAAAAAATGCATTAATTGTGCTTAAATCATTCTAAATGGTGCAAAAAGCCTAAAAACTATGAAAATGGGGTTTTCAAGCTAAAATAATCTAAATGGATTATTCCACACTCAAAAGAGAAACCTAAGGCACACTTCCCAATGCTATATAAGAAAGGCTTTGGGGCATGGTAAAGACACACCAAGAGAGAGCAAAGGAATGCTAGAAAGATTCTGAAGGAGGAGAAAAAGCTCAAGTTCTTCAAAAGCAAGGGTGAAGAAAGGGAAGCTCATGTCAATGGAGGAAGGATTCATATCTAATGCCATGGTAAGGATGTATTTCTCCATTATTCTACTATGAATAGATTCAAGTTTCTACTATCTATGAGTTTAAATCTGGTTTATCTTGCATGAATTTAATTCTAGATGGCTTTAGATCTTAAATATGTTTGTCTTGATTGATGAATAGATATAGAACTTTTAGAAATTTGTAATAATCTCATCAAGTTGTTGGCATAGGAACTCACCATTCCTTAGGAAGATAGTTCAATTAGTGTAGACACGTCCCTGCATCAATTACTGTTATCAGATCTATTCCTTTGTAGGTTAAAGATCATTAACAACACTTCAAATCCAGCTTACACAGCTCAAGATCAACTTAAATGTACTTCTAATTCGTCAAATTGGCTCAAATTCTATTCAAATCTGAGTTTCTTGATTTGTTTAGGGTCTGGAATTTTGAATTTCTTGATTTGTTCTAAGTTTCCTGATTTGTTTAGGGTCTGGACTTTTGGATTTCTTGATTTTTTAGAGTTGGTAGAGTGATTTCTTTAGAATTCTGCATGTTTTCTTTAAAACTCTGCCTACAATGTTTGAGTGTAAACTCTGTTTCGACCTCTGCTATGTTCAAGTTTGAAGATCTCTTCTAGTGTTTGTGTGTAATTTAAAAGATCTGAGACTGAAATTTAATAAGATTCATAAATTGATGAAGGCGTTCCAATCCCTGAATGAATTTCGATCTTGGCATTTGAATTTCGATCTCGGCATATGAATTTCGATCTTTGCATTTGAATTTTGTTTCCCGGCGTTCAAGTTGAAGAGATACCCCCTGCGTGTTACACTTTCACCTCTGCATGTTAAAGTTTCAAACCCTGCGTGAATCAGAGAGGATATTAGCACGCTGTGTGTAGTTGAAGCTTTGCCAAATTATTTAAGCTCTGGCACTGTCTCCACATCGCTCCGCGTGAATTCTTGACCTCTGCAGTCTAAACCTAGGCGTGATTGCATCTGGAGCGTTTTCTTGAACCCTGCAACGAAGATCTCTTTGAATCAACCTTTAAATCTTAGCATTAATTTAAAAAAAAAAAAAAACTCAGCGTTAACCTCTGCGTGAATGCTCTCTCTGCCTGTAACTTGAATGGGTGAAGGCATTTGAGCTCAGCGTTGAAGTTTTTTAAACAAACTCTGCCCCTGTCTGCGTGCTTAGTAGATCTCTGTGTTTCTTTACTGCTCTGCGTTAAATTCCAGTATAAATCTCAGCATAACCCTTTGCGTGGACGCTGAACACAACTGTGGTTTTGGTTTCTTGGCATTTGTGAAAACCCTCTCTACCTCAGCGTGGATCTTGACGATTGAACCTCAGCCTGCACAATCTTTAAGAAATATGCCTAATTCGAATTAAATCTCAGCAATAGTTTGAAAAGCTTACGATTCTCCAGCGTTAAAGACTTAAAAAACCAATACAAAATCTCTGTCAATGCAGCTGTGTAATGTTCTTCTGCTGCCACGATTTGCCATTGGTAGGCATTGAAGATTTAAAAAAAAAAATATTCTCAACCACGATTTGTAATTAGAGCAGCATTCGCCCTTACGTGAAGGAGCTTTGAGATTGTGCCCTAGTAGTTGAAAGTTGTTTCAAGCGCCTACCTCATGAGTTGAAGTCTGCAAAAACGTGGGTGTAGACAACATTTTTCAGTCATCCAGTGCTGGTAGCGAATGCATCTTCATGTCAGCGTTTACTGCTGGAGGATGAAGGAATGTTGGGAACTAGCACCCTAGTTTACATTAAAAACTTGATTTTTGTTTCAAAACTTGAGCGCCCTTTTTGAAGAACCCAATTCGAAATTGTTCCCAAAATTCAGTGTCAAAAACTTGCACCAAAATGTTATGCTTTAAAATAAAATTCCTATATTAAGCTTTTAAAACAAAAAGAGGGTCGCAAAGTTGTAGTTAAGTTGAAGATCAAACATTGTTTTCCAAGGAGTTCAAAGATCCTATTATATCTTTTGAAAAAGTTGTGTTTGGTTTGCAATCAAATCTTTCATTTGGGATTAAAAAGAGGTATGAACTTTTCCATGGGATTAATTTTTATTTTTTTGAAGTTTTTGTTTTAAATTTTTCATTTTAGATTACACAAAAAATTTCAAAAATTTGGGAAGTAATCTTTAATTTTGCAACGATTAACATTTTTTACATTGTGAAAATTCTTTTGCAAATAGTATTTTTTTTTGTGAAATTCAAAACTTTTGCAATTATTGAAAATTTCCACATTGTGAAAAATATCTTTGGCAAATAATGTTTTTGTCAATTTTAAAACTTGTGCAAAAATTGTGAAAAGAATGGAAATTTTTACATCATAAAAATTTTCACATTGTGAAATTTGACAAAAGGTATTTGGGTGAATTTCAAGAAGTTTATGCATTGAATCTTTTGCAAATATTGTCATTTTTAGGATTATAATGAAAAGAAAAAGAAAATCGAATTTTTGGGACCAAATGGAGACATGAGCAGAGTTGTAACCAAAATTGTGACACCCTTCACACGCGTATTTGCATTGAAAAACCGAGACTTGAACATGAATCCTTGAGATATTTTGAAAAATATTTTCCCTCCAAAACTGATTGCGACCTTTAATTTTGTTTTGGTCGTTTAGTATTTTCATGAACTTTATGCACAAATAGAGAAGATTGTCGCGCCATATTTCAATTTTCTTGTCATAAATTGTGTACGAGACACCGTATCCTCTTCACTCACATCGTATGATGATCTTGTGAATGAGAAAGTGTATCTCGCGTGTAATAGTTTAGGGGTTGATTTTCAAGCATCTTATATTGAGGCACCGTATCCTCTTCACTCGCATCGTATGATGATCTTGTGAATGAGAAAGTGTATCTCGTGTGTAATAGTTTAGGGGTTGATTTTCAAGCATCTTATATTGAGGCACCGTATCCTCTTCACTCGCATCGTATGATGATCTTGTGAATGAGAAAGTGTATCTCACGTGTAATAGTTTAGGATTTAATTCAAAAGCATTCCAAAAGGGCTCTGCGTATCCTCTTCACTTGGGCTTTCGGGCGATCTTGTGAATGAGAAATAGGGATCCCCCATATAATAGAATTAGATTCATGTTTACTTGAGATATCTGTTTGGATTACATTGATCTTTACACATCGATTATTATCCATATTTCAGGAAAATTGTGCATGAACATATACTAGAAATTTTGCATGTTGGAACGAAGCTCATAAACCTTTAACCATTCCTTCAGTTAGGATATTCATCCAACTGAAAGATAGCATCGTGAGCATTCTACATTGTGTGGTTCATTTTGTTTTGGAGTCCAAACACCATCAATTTCACTTCCACTCCTGAGACTAAGCAAACTTCCACTAAAATTGGCGCTTAATCTAAAATTGACAAACTTTTGATTTTAATATCACCAACAAGATTAGGTTAGTGCCTTGGATTAGGTTTGGAGAGTTAACACTCCTGGGCTGCAAAACTTTGAAACTAGTATTGATTAACGAGAGTAAATCCATTATCGCAAAAAACGCTTGTCGGGAAAGTGCTTCTGAAACATGCTTCAAGCACGAGGTCAATCTAGATAAGTAAGGTTGGTTCCCCCTTCTTACTTATTTAGTGGGACATGAGCTTATCGAAGGGATTCTATGTTCAGTGACAAGTCCTCTAGGTGACATCACTGTTTCTAGAGTTTCTGGTAATAAGAGTTGTCCTCGACTTACAACTGTCCGCTCAACCGTCGATTGTGAAGTGGTAACTTTAGTGGCTATTTTTAGGGCATCACATAGGCTGTTGTGAGTGGGACACACTTGCAATACCTGAGACAGACTTTGGAACTTTTACTCCTTGGGAGGGTGAGTGGTCAGGTACCAACACTTGTACCCCTAGCGATTAAAGTTTATTGTAACTGTTTATTACACCTTCGCTCCTAGCAATTGTATGAGGACATGAAATCCCTCAGCAACTACTAGTTTTGGAAGGCCCTACAATCCATCTTTTCACTGAGCTTCGGTTCTTTGGAAAAGTAAGTTTGCTTGCTTGAAATCTCTAGGAAATTTTTACTGTGTGGACACTTTATTTTGTTGAGTCTAGAAAGCCATAGGATTGTTTGATTCTGTTTTCAAAAACATTTTAAACATATCCTTTTATCAATAGTCTTCAAAGTGGCTAATCTTCCGACCTGCCAGGCACGGCAGCGTAGAGGCGAGTCACCGGGAGTTGAAAGCCCCGCTACATTGCAGAGACGACTACAAAATATAAGACACTTTGAATTTGAAACCACCACACTTCTAACTGCAATAATCAACAGTAGAGCAGAGACACATCAAACAAATACTACAACACCACCTACCTAGGAAAACGTAGAAATTGTTGATCCTCTTGCCTCGATTTCAATTGAAACATTACAAGACAACACTGCAAATCTTGTAAATCCACCTCTGACAAATATTTTAGACCCAGTGGTACTCCACATTAGTGAACCCTTGAACACCATCAATCCCCTTGTGGCACACTTGGTACACATGATAAATTCAACATCTAATCCCATGGATTCATCAGGAGCACAAGGGACCACATCAGCACCATCTCAAACAAGTGTTGGAGGTAGCAATACTCCCAACATCCCTATAGCTTCATCAAGAGCACAAGCGACCACATCATCACAACCACACACGGTTGCTGGAGGTAGTAATATTTCCAACTTGACCTCTACCACAGCTCCACCAGTTAGTTTACCTGCTTCTACCGTAAGTTCAACTAGAACTTCAGTGCCAGTTGGTATAGTTTCGGGTCCTAATCCCGGAAGTACATCCACTTTACCTGCAGGGATACCTACTGGAGGGAGTGCCTTACCAAACTTGGGTTTCCCATATGGTTTGGCTACTCAAGGTCAAAACAATCTAGGAATAAATCAAAATCCTATTGGCATACCAAACAGTCTTCCAAGTTCTACACCTGGGGGGAATCCTTCATTTTGGAACTTCAATATCCCTAGTGGACTTAATGGACCATGGAACACTAATGCTACTTGGGGTAATACTCCACAAGCTGGTGGAAGTGCCTCGGGAAACCATTATCCAAACTTTCCTAGCACAAATCCTGGGCAAAATCCCATCCCCCCAACAGGTAGCACACCAGGAGGTAACCCATCCAATAACCCCATTCCAACATGGATTGGGCAGGTTCCAGCAAATGCCCCATCTTCTTGGGCACCACCCCCGCAAGGGGGCAATCAACTTTGGAACACGTATCCAAACCAAGGAAATCAGTAATGGAGTGGTAATGTTCCACCAAGTAACCAATCTCAATGGAACATACCCCCGCAAGGGGGCAATCCACCCACGAATCTTAACCAGCAATGGAGTGGTAATGTTCCACCGAGTAACCAATCTCAATGGAACATACCTCCGCAAGGGGGCAATCCACCCATTAACCCTATGCCACAATGGAGTGGCAATGTTCCACCAAGTCACCAAACTCAATGGAACATACCTCCGCAAGGGGGCAATCCGTACATGCATCCTATCCCACAATGGAATGGGTAATATTCAGGAAATAACCCATCTTTTTGGATGCAATCTCCGCAAGGAGGTAATCCCGCTTGGAATACTTTTCAAGCCCAAGGACCACAACAGTGGAGCCATCAAGCCTCACTCGGATATCAAACGTTTGCATCGGCATCATCCAAGTCACCATTTCTAGCCACATTGAATCTACCGGATTTATCCCGGTTGACCAATGAACCTGTTCTTCATTTGAATGGGTGGCCAGCAATACCAACCAAACTACCCTTAGACATACCCAAGTTTGACGAAAAACCAGGGGAAGATCCATCAAATCATGTGATGACATTCCATTTGTGGTGTTCATCCAATTCCCTAGTCGATGATAGTATTAGGTTGAGGTTGTTTCAACGAACCCTAACAGTAAATGCTGCGAAATGGTACATTGAGTTTCCCCGCAATACATTTACTGAATTTTCATCTTTAGCTATGGCATTTTTGACACATTTTCAATTACCTATCCGCTATGAGACAGGAGCTGAACTTTTAACTTCACTTAGGCAATCCACCACCACTCACATCTCAGATCATATCCACGAGTGGAGGAGACATCAAAGGCTTATAAAAGCTGAAATCCCTGATCAATTCCTAGCAGATTGGTTCATTAAATCACTGTTACCTACTCTTTCCAAAGATGTAGCCATGTCAGGAGCCATGACTGAAGAAAAACTCATTCAGAGTGCCCACCATATGGATTTAGTATATTCCCAATCAGGCACACTTTATGATTTGATACCCCATGCTGTAAGACCTGCGTGTGATCCAGCTAGGCCGCCAAAAGGACCTCATACTGATGGTGTGATTGGATCCATTAACCAAGTTGAACAGATTACCCAGCAATTGGGACAAATGTCAGTTCAAAATCAGCAACCCACAGTTGGCTAGGCACATCAACAAGCTACAACTCCTGCCCAAACTTCCGAAGTCCTTACGGTTCAAACTGTGGACCCAAAAGGAAAAAAGAAGAAACAAAAGAAGAAACCTAATGCTAACCCTAAGAGAGGAGATGCACCTAAGGTGAATAATCCTAACGGAGGAAACCATGAGAATAGGAAAAACAAATATCCTTGAAAAATTTGCAAAGAAGATCATCCTACTCATCTTTGTCCTCATATGGATGATATTCATCACATGTTGGCACAACAAGGAGGGAAACAACCACAACCTGCTGTCCTAACTCAACCCTTCCCCCAGCAACAACAAATGGTTGTTGCAGCGCCAGCACCTCCAGCAAGAGGAAACCAGGCAAACCCCCCACCGGGGGGAAATCCACCCAATGCAAATATCTTCACAATTGGTGAACATAACATTCATATCCAAACTAGGGCCCGTTCTTACGACATACCTTCAAAAGATGCTGAAACAACTAGATCTCAACCTAGTGGTTTTCTAAATATTGAAAAACCAACCATAGACATGGTGCCTCGACCTCCAAAAGGGGTCCTCCACAAAACAACACACAATCCCAATGCGCAAGCTGCTCAAAACTACAATGTGGTTGAAGATTTAGCTCAAGCCCCTTGTGCAATGTCCGCCTTGGAGGTGTTGCAAAGTTGTCCCACTCAGCGGAAAGCACTATTGTCTGCCATCGGTGCTGCTGATCCATCAGATACCAATTTAATCACATTTGACTTAGAACAACCCACAGGTAGGATTCCCTCACAAATTGCTTTCCAAATTAAAGTAACTTCACATGGAAAGAATATTTTTCAAACCATTGTGGATGAAGGAGCCTCCACTTGTGTCATGTCCCTAGCTTGTTGGAAAGCTTTGGGATCACCCACCTTAGTACCATCCCAAACAATACTCAAGGCATTTGATGGACATTCGTTACCACCTCATGGAATCATCTTGGCTTGCCCAATTGAACTGGGAGGAAAAACAGTTCAAGTAGATGTTGAGGTAGTAGATGCACCCATAGACTACAATTTTCTATTGGGACGCAGTTGGATACACAAGATGACGGTGATAGTGTCTTCTGTATTTTGAGTCATTCGGTTCCCCCACCAATGGAAGATTGTTACAATCGATCAACTAGATTACTGCTCACCTGAAACTGGTATCCATTCAAATGTACCTTATGTAGGGGATGGAACGATGGTTATTCAAGATATTGGGGTAGGAATGTTTAAAGACTCGTCCCTTTTGGGAACTTTCCCACTTCCACCACCAATATTGACCCCTAACATTGCTCCCATTTTCACCATAAAGTTAGAAGTATACTCACCATTAAGAGTTTTCTCTAATTCTATTTCGGAGGTCAGTTCCACCTCGTCGGTTGGAACCTCCAAAGAAAACACCTTATATGAAAATAATGATGGCAAGATGCATGCTTCTGCACACCACGAGGAAATGGAGAATAGTGTTCCCTTTTTTCCGCAGAGCTCGCTTATCAAGCTATTCAGATGGCTTCGGTAGAACTGGATCAAAAACCTCCTAAGCTGGAGGAGTATGATCCCTATACTTCACCTATTTGGGCCTTGAACTCACAAAGTAACCATGATATCCTAGATCAAACCTTCCCTTCGGACGAAGCCATCTTAGAGGTTATTAACATCTCAGAACGACCCTGGGAGGATATGCATCACAAATCCTCGTTTCTTCCCAAGATCAACTCATTAGAAGTTGAACTTGAAAAATTTTACTTCGAAGGTGACAACCGTAAGTACCAATGCCCCGTTCGAATCTACGATGCGAATTCATAAGGCAATTTGGCGAACATTTCGAAAACCATCCAAATTGATATCTCTATTAAAACTGGCATCGTTGAGTATATAAACATAGGTGCGGATTGTTCTCCTGAGGAAATAAATTTTTACACTGCTTTATTTAAAAAATTTCGTGATATATTCGCATGGTCTTATGCAGAAATGCCAGGCATTGATCCCAGCATCGTAAAACATGAAATCAGAACTTATCCCAATGTTAAACCTGTGTGGCAAAAACTACATCCAATGAACCCTAAGAAATCAGCTGCCATTAAAGCAGAAGTCGAAAAGCTCTTGAACGCTGGATTCATCTATCCTGTTCCTTTGACTGATTGGGTGTCCAACCTTGTTCCAGTTAACAAAAAACAAGGGACTATCCGGATTTGTACCGATTTTAGAGATCTAAACTTAACCTATACTAAGGATAACTATCCCGCACCCTTCATTGATCAGATCATCGATGAATGCGCTGGGAATGAAATCTTCTCATTTATGAACGGCTTCTCCGGTTACAACCAAATCCAGATTAAAAAGGAAGACCAACATAAAACAACTTTTATATGCCCTTGGGGAAACTTCGCTTATAGGAAAATGCCATTTGGCCTTAAAAACATCGGGGCTACCTTTCAAAGAGCAATGTCATACGTATTTCACGATATTAAAGATATAGTCGAAGTTTACCTTGATGATTTGGCAGCGAAATCTAAAAAGAGAGATGAACATGGTGCACATTTACAAGCCATATTTGAGCATTGTCGCAAGTACAACATTAGGTTAAATCCACATAAATGCACGTTTTGTGTGGACTCTGGGAGGTTACTTGGGTTCGTAGTATCCCAAAAAGGGATCATGGTTGATCCCATCAAGGTTGAGGCAATACGTCAGTTGCCTTCCCCAAAAACAATCACTCAACTTCAAAGCCTTCAAGGAAAAGCCAACTACTTGAGAAGATTTGTCAAAAATTTTGCTGAAAAAACTAAAGGTTTCATGCGTCTCTTAAAACAAGATGCAACATTTACATGGGATGACCAAGCTCAACGCTCATTCGATGAACTAAAGAAAGCTTTGGTCTCCGCCCCGGTGCTTAGTCCACCGAACTATAATCAAGGCTTTTTGCTATATTTGGACACCTCTCCTACCACAATTGGAATGGTCTTAGCACAAGAAGATGAATCCTCTCAAGAACATGTTGTTTACTATCTTAGTAAGGGACTTGCAGGTCTTGAATTGAGATATTCCCAGGTCGAGAAGTTGGCCTTGGAAGCGGTCCATGTTTTCCAACGACTTAGACATTACATACTTCCAAGGAAAACAACCATAGTGGCTGAAATGAACCCCATGAGACACATTTTGTCCCGCCATATCGTTGGTGGCAAATACTCAAAATGGATAGTAATTTTACAAGAATTTGACCTCGAATTCAAAAACGCTAAAGCCAAGAAGTTGTTGGCATTTGTTGATTTAATGTCTGAGTTACCCATAGAGAAGGAGGATACTATATCTGTTGAAACTTGGGCAGATGAACATGTATTCCTCATTGCAACTTCTGATCCATGGTATGCAGCATTCATTATATACCTTCAAACCCAAAGGATCAATCCTCAGCTTTCTAGAATTGAACGACGTCGCATTCGACATCGAGCTCGAAGATACCTCATCATCGGGGATACTTTGTACCGTCGAGGAATAGACATGATATTAAGGCGTTGTTTAGTACACCAAGAAGCTGAACAAGTGTTGAATGATTACCATGCTAGAGCCTGTGGCAGTCATATTTCTGTGTTAGTAACTGCTCAAAAAATCTTGCGTGCGGGATACTTTTGGCCTACAATTTTCAAAGATTGCATTAATGCTGTCAAAAAGTGTCACCCTTTCCAAATCTACACAAGAAAAATGCGAGCGCATCCTGCTCCTTTACACCCTGTAGTAACCGTGGGTCCATTTTCAAAATGGGTCATTGATTATATGACAGTCAATCCACCTTCAACTGATGGCCACTACTACATCATTCTAGCAGTGGACTACTTCACCAAGTGGGCCGAGGCAATGCCTACATTCAATTGCACGGGAAAAACTGCAGCATACTTTCTATTCAATCATGTGATAGCAAGGTTTGGTGTACCCAAAGAGATCACTACGGACAATGGAAGTCATTTTAGGAATTCCTGTATGGATGAACTTACAAACCGGTTAGGATTGCGGCAGGACTTTTCCTCGCCATATTATCCTCAAGTGAACGGACAAGCAGAAGCCATCAACAAGGTTTTGAAAACCATGTTACAAAGGATGATTAATAAAATCAAGAATAACTGGCACTTGATGTTGTTTACTGCTCTTTGGGCCTCCCGAACAACTGCTAAAACTGCAACTGGATTCACTCCTTTCCAACTGGTTTACAGAGAAGAAGCCATGTTACCGATTGAATGTGAAATCCCATCATTAAAGATAGTTGTTGAAATCCTACCTAACACTTCTGCGGAAGAGGAAAGGCTTCTCCATCTCCATGCTTTGAATGAAACTATAAGAGAAGCCTCTCTAAACATAGAAGTACACAAGAAGAGGGTCAAAACACAATATGACAAGTCCATTCGTCCTCGAGTCTTCTTTGAAGGCGATCTGGTTTTAGTTTATGACCAAGACCAAGATAAAATAGGAGAAGGAAAATTTGTACCTAAATGGTTTGGCCCACTTATTGTCAAAACGGTGTTAAAAAAGGGACCTTCTGAATTGGTCAATTTTGATGGAGAACCCATGTCTGAGATAAAAAATGGTCTCTATCTGAAGAAATACTTCACGTAAGCACTAATGCCTCGCACCATTTGTTGTATTATGTTGTATTTTTGTAAAAAAATTTGTACATTAGTTATTTCGGGCACACACTTACCTTGCTTGCCATTGTTACTTTGGCAGATGGCACAAGAATCTTTCACATATTTGGCATATGCAGAGGGCGCCAGCCGTAGTTCTCGGAACGTTGCTTCTGCTGCATGGGTTTTTTTTTCACCTAATAACGAAGTTCTTAGTTTAGGAGGCACTTTTCTTGGATCTACAACCAACAATGTTGCAGAATATAACGTAGTCATTGAGCTTCTTGTCGAGGCTATCACCCCTGGCATCCGACGAATAATCGTCAAACTGGACTCATAATTAGTTGTATCCCAGTTAAATGGTCAGTATCAGGTTCGACATCCTACACTGTTTAGAAAGTTTCTACGAGTTCGTCTTTTAGAGCGTTAGTTTGAGTTTATTGAGTATATACACGTTCCTAGAAGTCTGAATAGTTTGGCTGATTCTTTAGCTAACTATGTACTTGATTGGCATCTAAGCCATTAACATCATACCAAAAAGCAAGCATGTACATTGTTTCATGGCCAATTTAATTGAACATATCATTTAAGGAAATAAGTGAGACCGAAATAATCTAGCTTACATCATAACCCAAAAAGTGTGTAAACTTTGCACACACCAAAAAGAATAGTGTAAATACTATTTCCCTTTTTTATTCTTTTTCTTACAGATAAGACCCAAAAAATGTTCATACAAACAAAAAAAATGAAATTTTTTGGAAAACTCGAAAACATGGGAAACTGTTTCTAATTTTTCTAGTTCAACATTGAAACTAACCCACTACTGGAAGATCAAAGACTAAAGGTTCATAGCTTCTAGGAATTCAAGCTGAAAAGGGATTCTTCCTCTCATACATCGGCTGCACAAAGAACACATATGGTAAATCATGAGTATTTTTACTTACTTTTATTCATACATATACAAATTGTATCCTTTTGAATGATAGAAGGGTGCATAATCCCTCATTTTTGGCTATCTTTTTAGATATTAAAGGCACATTTGAACCAGTTTCTAACTAAACTGCTGGCTAGTGAAATGGTTTTGAATTCAGGACTTGAAGACTTTGACGGTTCAAACTATTTGACTTAGGTAGTTGAGACAGACCATAATGCATGATGATCTATGATTTTGACATTTTTCACAAGATTCAAGCCAAAGTAAACCTCATTGAACCATTCCGACTTGGCCATTTCACCAAATTGGATAACCTCGGTCACATTGTATTACTTCAACGTCCGTCGACACATAATCCTGCTTCAAATAGCCTACCTTGGGAAGGAACAGCTGTAAGAGTGTGCACAACTAGCTTAGCCCTTGTTGGCAATATGGATATTTTCCTTGGCCTAACCCGTACCCTTGAAAAATAGGAGTACGCCCATGCAACACTCGTTCCCTCCTATGTATCATAACATTCTTTATTCTTTTTTACAAAACATAAAAAAGCATAAAAAGTAAAATACACAAAAATCCAAAAAGGTAGAGACTTGAATCACTTCATAGTATAATCCTTGGAGAAAACGACAACAATCAGTCCTTGTCACCCTTGAACACGGCACATAATTTGGTCTCCATTGTCAGTACACCATCTACATTTGCCTTAGGAAACTGTACCAGTATATTGAATAGATCTCCACCGATGGGTTATCCTTCCCGTCAACAATGGAGCTTCCGTTAATGCATCTGGAATTAGTGGTTTTCATTAAAGATCGGTTACTCAAAGTCCTGTGTTGCCAAGTGTCCATTCTGCATCGTGTTATGTGTTCAAGGGAAGTCTAAACTGAGTCAGCCATTCCTCAAATATTCCTGACCAGTCATGTCGGCCTTCCTTGTGTCAGTTTACAGTTTTGGATCTCACAATTCTACCAAATTATATCAAACTATTGATCTTTGTTTCGTATCGGTTGATGTGGGATGCATTAATGCCCTCCTTCCAATGGATCTATTCCTATCGACATCAACTCATCATCTAGGACATGGATCTAGAAACCCGGGAGTACCTTGGATCTTGCAGTAATTAGTGGCAGGTTTCCTCGCAAATGACAGTGGGTATACATCAATGACCCCTGATTGTTTGACTCTACAAGTGTTCGACTTCAGATCATTTATTCACACTTGTTAGTTTCTACTCAGTACCTTAGAGTCCATCATCATTATTGGTGGGTCTCTTTGCATCTGTTAATGGTATACATCAATGACCGGTAATCAGATGGTGTTTTATTATGCTTGACATCAGATCACTTATTCGCATGATGTAAACTCGTACTATCTTTAGTTTGTATTGAAGACCTTGGCAAAAACAGTTGTATCACTCATTGATGCACTGCCCGAGCTGCGCAAGATTAGACCGCCATGTCAGAAGCCTAAAAAGACTTTGTCATCGCACTTATCAAAGTGCACATTCACATTTTCAGGGAAATTTGCTTTTGACATGGATCCACTGTGTATTGTTCGTGGCCATGCTTGTTTACTGCTGAGCATGGGTATGCCCGCCTCAGGAAGATATTATATATTTGAGATATTTATATATTTTACAGGTGTGATCCTCAATCCATCGCATGTGAGCTTTCCTTCCCTTATCCTTGCTTTGAACGATAAAGAGTATCAGTATACAGAGTATAAATTTCAGTAATGTATTTCAACCCTTAGCTCTGCTTCGGACCTCACACATTAGGGGGCATATGTTAACAATAAAATTAACACCCTTAGTCAAGTGATGGAAGAAGCACATTTTTTACCATGCACTTGCAGCAGGAGGACATGACACAAGCTCATGCAGAGATGAATCCTCTCTAAAAAATGCATTAATTGTGCTTAAATCATTCTAAATGGTGCAAAAAGCCTAAAAACTATGAAAAGGGGGTTTTCAAGCTAAAATAATCTAAATGGATTATCCCACACTCAAAAGAGAAACCTAAAGCACACTTCCCAATGCTATATAAGAAAGGCTTTGGGGCATGGTAAAGACACACCAAGAGAGAGCAAAGGAATGCTGGAAAGATTCTGAAGGAGGAGAAAGAGCTCAAGTTCTTCAAAAGCAAGGGTGAAGGAAGGGAAGCTCATGTCAATGGAGGAAGGATTCATACCTAATGCCATGGTAAGGATGTATTTCTCCATTATTCTACTATGAATAGATTCAAGTTTATACTATCTATGAGTTTAAATCTGGTTTATCTTGCATGAATTTAATTCTAGATGGCTTTAGATCTTAAATATGTTTGTCTTGATTGATGAATAGATATAGATCTTTTAGAAATTTGTAATAATCTCTTCAAGTTGCTGACGTAGGAACTCACCATTCCTTAGGAAGATAGTTCAATTAGTGTAGACACGTCCCTGCATTAATTACTGTTATCAATCCACTTCCTATCTGATTCATATGCCGATGGGATTTCTCCCATACCTGGTTGAGAACCTGGACGAGTGGAGGCACCTAGGTGAACCTGACCATCTACTTCTTGTCCGACTCATCTTCCGATGGGATTTCTCCCATACTTGGCTGAGTACCTGTATGAGTAGAGGCACCTGGGTGAAAGCAGGGTAAGCATCTATATGTCATCTCTCCCTCTCAAGGAGGGACACGTTATCTTCTACTCCAAGTATTCCGCAAAAGTATTCAAACTTCACCCTTGGAAGAGGCTTGGTGAGAACATCAACAGTCTGGTCATATTTTGGCACATACTGTAACTCGGCTGCACCTTTCTGCACCATATCATATATGAAGTGATACTGAATCTCTATATGCTTCGACCTGTCGTGAAATACAGAGCTCATTGACATCTGCACACAGCTCTGGTTATCATAGTGAATCACGGTTGGGTCTGGAATCTGTCCAAACAATCCTGCCAAGAGTTTACGAAGCCATATTGCTTCTCAAGTTGCTGTACTAGCAACCATATACTCAGCCTTTGCAGTACTGAGTGATACCAAGTTCTTCTTCCTGCTGCACTAGGAAATCACTACAGAACCCAAAATGAAGCAACATCCAGAAGTACTCTTCCTATCTGCAACACATCCGACCCAATATGAGTCTGTAAACCTCTGCAATATCAGGTCACATTATGAAGCATACTTCAGGCCATATCCCACAGTGCCACACAATTGTCTGAGCACATGTTTTGCAGCAATCCAGTGAATCTGCCTCGGTTCGCACATGAACTGACTCAGAGAATTCACAGCAAAACATATATCTAGTCTAGTGTTTGTCAGATACATCAAGGACCCAATCAGTTGGAGATAAATTGTGGGATTAATCAAATCTGAATCTGAAGCATAATCTCTCAGCTTCTTCAAATTTGTATCCATCGAAGTGGCCATGGACTTGCAGTCCAACATCCCAAATCTCTTCAGTATATCTATGGTGTACTTTCCTTGGACTAGTAAAATATCCTTCTGCCTCTGCCATACTTCTAATCCTAATAAGTAATGCATCAATCCAAGATCCTTCATTTTGAACTCAGAGGCGAGTTTCTTCTTACACCATACGATAATTTTCTCATTTCCTATGAGAAACAGGTCATCAACATATAGTACCAAAATCAGTGGCTTATCATCCACAACCTTGTAGTAAAGGTTGGGTTCTGCACCACTCTTGGTAAATCCCAAGCTCACCAGGAATCCGTCTATCCATCCATACCAAGCACGGGGTGCTTGCTTGAGTCCATATAGTTCCTTTTTAAATATGCATACATGAGACTCCTTTTCGTGGACAATAAACCCATCTGGCTGCTCAATGTATACTTCTTCCTCAATAAAACCATTGAGAAAGGCTATCTTAACATCCATCTGATGCAACTTCCATCCCATAGCTAAAGCAATAGAAATGATCAATCTAATGGAAGTATATCGAGCCACGGGAGCAAATGTTTCATCATAATTGACTCCCTCTTTCTGACAGAATTCTCTAGAAACAAATTTGGCTTTGTATTTTTCAAGACTTCCATATGCTCCATGCTTGATCTTGTATAGCCACTTGGAAGTCACTACTGACTTCTCCTCAGGTCTCAGCACAACCTCCCACACATCATTCTTCATGATGGATTGATATTTTTCCATCATGGAATCCTTCCAAAGTTGATGTTTGGATGCTTCTTCATAAGTGGTTGGTTTCTGAATCAATGATGTTACTCATCAGTGCTACATAACTGGAGAACTTCTGAGGTCTTTTTCTTTCTCTGAAAGCACCACATGGAGCTTCATGCCCCTTTGAATCATGCAAGGTCTATTGTTCCCATCTAGGTATTTTTCGACCTACTGCAACATCTATGGGGATATCAACTAGATCAATAGGATCGATGGGTTCAACCTTTTCTGATAACTCCCTCTGAACTGGAGGGGGAGATGATCTCATCTCCTTTGGTTCTAGCATTTCTTCATCATCGATCTCCATTTATGATCCTTTTCCTTTCCTGATAGCCATTTCTTCTTCAAAGGTCACATCCCTACTGACTTCAATCTGTCTGGATCATGGGATGTAGATTATATAAGCCTTTGAAGATTCTATAATCTTGTGAGATAAAAATCAAATCCAATAATTTGGTAAGATTTACTAATACGTATTTCAATGAAGTTAAATCTTCAATGAAATCTTAAATAAATGTGTGTTCCTCTTATAATAATTATAATAAAATGTAACATAATTTTGAAATGAAATGTAAACTAGCTCATATGAACAATAATTCACAAACGTACAATTTAACCTCATATTACACTCACCATACATCAAACCATAAGTGGGTAGAACACAAAAGGAATGGACATAAGCAATTTAATTCTCAAAGAACATTCTTAACTACTCCAAACCATCCTTCCTTCCTAACATACTTCCATCCTCTTTTCTTTGGTAGAATATCCTAGAGCCCCAACTATATCCACATAACCCCCAACTATATCCACATAACCCCATATAGAATTCCAATTTTTTGAGGAATCATTGATGAGTAATGCGTCCAATCCCCCTAAAGTCAAAATGGAGCAATCTATTTCTTTATCTCAATCCACTTCTAGCACCCTACTAGGGAATGCTATATAATTTATACAATATATTAGAATTATAGTATAAAAATATTTGTATATAAGAAAATTTTATTTATATGAATAAAATATTTAATTACCTAAATACTAATTATATAAACAAGATCCACAAGGTGGCAATGTCCCCTACATTGCCACCTACTTTATTTGCTTGAAGTCAGAAAGTTCAAGAGTAGCATTCTCTAGTCTACATCAACACAAACAATTTGAGTAATGATGTTTGTTCATAATGGTTCATACTTGTGTTTTTTTACTTGGTCAATATGTAATAGTACACTCTTAGAAATGATATAAAACAAACCTAGAGATAATCATTTGTTTTTTCCCCCTTAAGATGTAATAGTGTAGACTCTTAGAAATGATAATAACAAGAATCTTCGACATAATTATTTATAATAGTGTGCACTATTAGAAATGACAACAAGAATCTTGGAGATAATCAACAAAGAAACTTAACTTTTGTTTAAAAACCTAACAAATAACAAGAATGTTGGACACAATTATTTATAATAGTGTGCACTATTAGAAATGACAACAAAAGTCTTGGAGATTGTCAATCAAGAAACTTAAATTTTGTTTAAAAACCTAATAAAATAAAACTGTTTACAATAATAAAATAAAACTTTCTACAATTTTACAAATTTTAAATTGTCTTTTTTCTTATACTTCTATGGACTATTTGGATTTTTCACAACATTTTTTTAAGGTCCCATCCTTATAAATACTTCCAACATTTTCCAACATAGTTCCCTGATCTAGACTCGAATAAAAGAATTCGACATTATCATCATGTTTACCAAAAATAAAAATAAAATATTGTGACCTTGTTACATTCATATGCACCAAGTTACTTTCAAAAGAATGGAAATGCTTTTTTAGAAATAAATAAATAAAAATTACAAGAGAAAAAAATTATAATGAACACCATACCACTCATAATAACATGAAATTGAAACAAAATCCATGAAACAATTACTTTTTTCAAGGCACTCGTAACAATATGGATATTGAAACAAATCACTAATATGTCACCCACAAAGGTAAATATGTCTATTATCTTTTCATTTTTAAATTCAAATTCTCTGAAAAGATACACTTTTCTTTTTCAATAATTTGAATTTTAAAGAATTGTCAACTAAATATATTTATATCTTTATAGAAAGAAAAAAACTCTATATTTCAAAAGTGTTCCAAAAAAACATAAAAAAAACATCTTCAAGAAAAAAGATAAAATAATTAAGAAATAAAATAAAATAATTGTAAACATCAATGCAAACATATGAATGATATCTTATTTGTTTGTCCATTAAAATTGAATGTAAGTTGTGTACAAGCTAGTGCAATAACCAGAAAGGCAATAACGAGTTTTTTTTCTCCCATTCAATTGTATTTTTCACATGAAGGGAATGCGCTCAAGTAGCTACCACCCAAATTAGTCTTTTTGCCTAAAATGAACTTGAATAAATAAAATTCAATTCTCAACCAATAAACCTTTTCTTGAGAAGTATTTTCCCAAGCACTCTCAATAATCTTATGATAAATAATATAGTGAAGCATCCTATCTCAACACCTTTAGAAATTCACTAATGTCAAGATTACAAGGTCATCATCATCCATCTCTTCCAAATGTCGAAAATCCATGTAGTGATGTAACAATCTGGAAAAAGAGTAATTTAAAATATTTTAAGCAATAATATGCTTAAGAGTCCTACGACAAAAATTTATGGTACATACAAGCAAGAGTTGCAAAATAGAAGCCGACTCTGTTAAGTGCAACACTACAGTTTTGTGCATTGTTTACTTGCAGTCAAAACAAGTATAGGGAATGGAAAAAATAGAGTGGAATGGAAGGCACAACTTTTCTAGGAGACAAAAACTGTTGCGGTGAAAATTATCTTCCCAAGTTAGTAAGCACTCTTTCATCTAGATAAGTCACATTGGCATGATCAAATACTAACTTTAAATATTGAACATACAAGCAATACCAGTAGGCTACACATTAGGCTTTCAAAATATGCCCAACATTATATTGTCAAGCTTACTTGATTGCATTTTACATTTAATTTTTGTTAAGGACTTTTTATGGGAATCACTAAATTACTTGATTGCATTTTACAATTAATTCTTGTTAAAGACTTTTTATGGGAATCAATAAATTACTTGATTGCATTTTACAATTAATTTTTGTTAAGGACTTTTTATGCGAATCACTAAATTTTCTTCTTAGAATGGCATGGGCTTTATCAGCTCTCGATACAGACAACAACTGGGAAACATACATACCTTGAATAAATTTGTTCCTAAAATGGATTTGGGATAGGTATGTAGAATGAATACGTTTTTTGTGAACCTCATAATTTTGTGAAGTATGATGCCTTTTGGTATCAAAAATCATACTTATAAATTCTAATGCAAAATCCAGAAAATGAATACCACTAAGCTGTAAACAAGAAGACAAATCCAATTTCAAAAAGAGCAATCAGTCGGCTGAGCATTGAATCCTACGATAGCCATAACAATCTACAACTATTAGCATAGATAGAAGCCTCTATGCAAAGCAAAAAAGTGACTATGGTATTATATCAGAATATGTCGTGGCAAAAGATATGTTTCCAATGGAAACATCAATATTTTTTAATAAAGGGATAATGAGACGCGAAGTTCAATATCTGGTTGGACTAGTGTGCAATAACATTTTCCTAAATTGGATCCCTCAAGGGTAAATATGCTAAGGGTTGAGCCCTATTTTCCATATTTGTACCTCAACACACATCGACAAGGTAGTATTAAGCCCCCTTGCAGTTCTCCTTTATGCAGTGCATCAACGGAAAAGTTTCCTCTTGTGGCGATGTTGATCAGGGAAATATTCATAACCACCAATGTTGTTTAGTACCAAAATTAACTCCATCCTTCAATGACCGTATAGCAAAATATGAATGAGAAATTAAAGTCGGTGGATAGTCCATACTAAGGGGTGATCTATCCCCGAAAATAAGTTATGCCACCTCAACATGAAGACATATTTCAATGACAAAACAATGCCACGTAGCGATGACCTAAGGGCATAGTTAGTATCAGAAAGCATATCAAAACTCAGTGTGAAGAGGCACAACAGGAGGTTCATTGATTCCAAAATTTAGACAGATGAGAGAAGTCGTTGGGATCTTCAACACTAGCTCATTCTTTCCTTAATTTTCTCATTCTTCACTATACCAGGGATGCAATGATTAATTAATCCCCTTTGATTGTGCCTTGTTATACCATTGGAATAAAATTGTTAAGTATTTTCGAGCTAGGACCGAGGCAATGATGCCACTAGGTTTTTGAATCATAAGAATTTTATATAATATGTAATGTTCTTTCAAAGCAGTAGTCCACTATTTAACTGAGTGCCTGAGTGACATGGATTAGAACATTATTACACCTGTGCGATTTTCAATAGTTATTTTGAATGCATTCAATGGATAACTGACAATTCTTTCTTGTTGAGATGTATTTCAAGATGTTGTTCTTCTTTTCGATAATTGCGTTATGATTAAGGCGCCCTGACTTCCCTTACTTTAAGTTTGTTGTATTTTGGAATATTTGTTCCTCCCTCTTAAATTTCAACACTGACAGTTACTTTCGCGGTTGATATTTTCCTCCGTGCACCTCAAATTCCAGTTGTAAATCAAGTCATAGTTTTGCAAATAATATTTGAAAGGTACCTAGGGTGACAGACTAGGATTCATACCTCTCGCTTGTAAGGGTTCCCTCCCTTGGTCATAAGACTGGCTTATTGGCCTAAAGTGGCACAAAAAAATAGAGAGATACCCAATCCGGTCAGGGTACAACCTGAGGGACAATAGGGAAAACTGACATTGTTACCAAATAACGATATATCTATTTTAAAGAATCACAGCTAGCATTATTTCTACGGTCATAGAAGAAAGGTGCTATAAGAAAGCAATATTCCTTGTCTAGTGATTAAGAAGCATTTTATTTTGTATCAGAAAGTTATAGTTGCTTGAATTGTTAGTCAATTTGTCAAAGCTTTAGATCATAAATCCTAATGCCCAAAAGGAATCCTGAGCAGCAAGCTCTAACTGGAAACTCTACCCCCTAGATAGACTCCAATGGGGAAACATGTTTATTTGTTGAAAATCTAGAATCAAGAATAATAATAAGTAGGTCTAAAGCTAAGGGAAAGATCATTTCTCCCTTAGCATACCCCAGTCCCGTCTAGAAAAAGAGGAAAGAAACAACTCCTCTAGTTGTGTGCATAAGCTCATATATTCTTTCAATAACCATGCTCATTGTTAAAAGATTTAACCCACGGCCATGCCTTGCACACAACCCACCATTTGAGCATTCATATCCATCATCATAAAAAATTCATGCTCATAATACCTCCCATGTAGCGAGTGCTCCCTCCTGGGATCTCTTACACCCACTAAAACCTCACATCTCACTCATACACCTGTAAGTCTATCCCCCTATCTATCGTCCTTCATATTCCTATTCCTTTTCATTCTCCCATTGTTTAGATTCACACTCCTATCCAAAACCCTAATATGGTGTCTCCTAATCTGTCGAACCCCTGGTTGGTGGCTAGATTTAAACCATTGGTTTTTCCTCCTGCACACCAACTGGGTGACCTACCTGAGGGATATCTCAAGATACTCCCTAAGTTCAACGGTGAGAATGGTGTCTTGGTTGAATACCACCTCACTAATTTTCAAGATTGCACTGACAAATTTACAATATAGGAGGATGATGTCTTTTCCATAATGTTCGCACATTCTTTAGAGGGGGAAGCCAAAAAATGGTTCAAAAAACTGCCTAACAACTCTATCACCCACTAGATGCAGTTCGTTGAGAAGTTTACAAAGAAATGGGGTGTGAAGAAAGACAATAGGCATATCCTAACCAATTTAAATGCCTTGAAGAGGAACAATGGTGAAACTCTCATAGAGTTCACAACTCGGTTCTGCAAGTTGTATCATCGAATACCTAATATCGTAAACCCTCGAATGCAACTGCCATGCTCACATATTCTACTTCTTTTGATTCTGAGTTTTCATTACTCCTGAGAGAAAGAAAGTCAATTGACTTGGAGACTTTGTTTTGTAATGCAGAATACTTGGAGGAAAATATGAAGGCTTTCGAGTCCCCATGAAGAATAGAACAGGAGATTCATAGGACATGAGATATCCTAATGGGAGGAGAGGGAAAGAGCTTAAAAGCTCTTCAATCCAAGATGTTCTCAACCTAAAGGAGTTAATAGAACTCTAAAAGAACATGGCCAATGACATTACTGAAGTTAATCAAGGCCAAGGTACAAACCCTTTTGTTGGTCCTACCCCCTGAATGCAAAGTCCTCTGACTCATGGCCAGTCACTGTATCGAAGAGCTCCTTTGATGGCTTCACAATGAGAAATGAGGAAGGAAAATCCTAATACTCAATAATACCCCAGGCTTCCTCCTAACGTTTCTCCCGGAAGAAGAAGGATATGAAGAGTACCATGAGCATGAATAGTTGAATCCATCAAATCCTTCCTCAAGCCTAAACATGTTGTTCCATTCATATGAGATGCAATGTGAAGATGACTTGTTGGGATATGAAGGTATGTGTATGGTAGAAAATGAGGAGCATATCCTTAAAGAAGATAACGCATGCTAGGAATAGAGAGCACTTGATCTGTCCCCTTCCCAGTTGCAAATGGTCACAGAGAATATCATGGAAAAAGTGAGGGCTTATGACCTAAGGACTACACCTAATGCTCAGAATTTCAAGCAAGATGAACCCTCTAGGCCCTATAATGAGAATTGACAAGATAATGATAAAGTTGTATAGAAAACCAAAGGATATGAGGTCCTGAAAGATATAGATGTCAAACAACCTATCATTCCAATCAAGCCCGATTTCAGAAGCCCAAAATTACACAAAGCACAATCGGGCCCAATACAAGCACCAATAAAGCAACCTCTAATTTCCAAGGTACCATATACAGGTCTTCTTCTTGTTCCTACTTTTTATATTAAGCATGAATTGAGTAAGTTAAAAATTCTAATGCCTTTATCAGAGGTCCTGAGATTCCCTACTCATAAAAAAAAAATCCTCTTATCTAGGCCTCAAAGATCCCAATGTCTTTGTAGCACTCAAAGCTCCTCCTACCCCAGGTAAACTAGTCCCTTCTTCCTCTAATGTAATGGGTCTAAGTGATGAGCCTCCTTTATAAGATGATCAAATTAACCTTCAATATGATGCCCCCAATATAGTCTTTGGAAACATTCCTAACGAAACATATTATATCACTCCCCCATTTTATATTACTTTGGAGTTTCAAAATTTCCACTTGCATAATTGTTTATATGATTATTGTGCATCCCATTCATTGATGCCCCTAGAAGTAATGGATAAACTCAGCCTAGATATCACAAGACCCTATAAAGATTTATTTTCCTTTGATTCCAAAAGAGTGCAATGTCTAATCAAATATTTAGTGGTGGGAATGGTCCAAATTCCTAAAATTAAATTCATGATGGATGTATTCATAGCCGACGTCCCACGTTCATATGGTATGTTGTTATCCAGAAACCGGGAAACCTCTATTGGGGGGAATACCCAATTTGAATTATCTTATGCCACCATTCCAATTTTTTGGGGGGGACTCGTTGGTTGTATAGGGAACTGAAGATGACTTACGTCATCAGTGATCCAAAGAACCCAACTAATTCCCCCTCCTACACTCCTGTTGAGTTGGGTACCTTCTTTATCAGCCTACTATCAGTTGCTGAAGAACCCCCTTTAGAAACCTCTCGCTAAGGGAAGTATTCTCTGATGATTCCTGTAATAAAAGTGGAAATGAAGCAGGTGTGTTTTACAAGTATTCTTCAGCGAGAGAGACAGGGTTCATACATCCAAAGAACCTTGGAAATTCAGAGCCAACGGTTAATCAGACTAGAGGAAAGGGCCAGTTGAAGCACCCCATAGTAGGACAGCAAGAACGTGCCGTCAAGGAATCTTTTGATAATTTATGTAGAACTAGCAATATCATGGCCGCACAAAGAGAAAAGGACCACTAGGTGGGAAACTTGGTTGAATCAATAATAGTTGCTAAACCTTGCAAGTAGGAGCAATGCCGAATAACTTTCAAGATGTACCGAGAAAAACTAAAGATGTTTTCCAATGAGAAGGATGAACATGAAAATGCATTTAAAATAAATCTAGTGTTAGTGTAGGATAAGAGGCATGCGGACCCTGGAAAACATAAAAGATTTGACGGTTTGTGGCCAAATTCATTTATGATCAAAGGAACTGCAGGTAGTCTCCCAATGTATTCAAGCATGCAGATTGTGGAGGAAAGCCACCATATTACCTACTAAGGGAAGGTATCCATAACCTTTTTACTCCGTGAATAGAAGTTACCTCGGTCATGTATCATAGTTTTCTTGTTTCCAATTTCTTGTTCATGTTTTGTATATTTTTTGTTTTCCCCAAAGCATTGTTGTCGATGCCCTTCGCTCTGTCGAACGAATAAGAAAGTCCACAACTACAATTTTGTTTCACATAAGAATGCTCAAAGTGTTCTTCAAATTTCAATATGAATACTAACTCCATACCCTAATAGAAATCAAGGCACTGGTTTGCTATCCATAGAGATCTAAGTTGGATTCTTGACACCTCGCTAGGAGGAGTCATCATGCAGAAGGAGAAGAATGTTGTTTCCCTTTTTGTGCCTGCAATTCTCATCCATTTGTATGCCCAAACAATAGAGGAAGTTAGGTTCCAATGGTCAATGGTCATGACTGGATATTACAATTTACTCAGAAAAATTTGATCCATTCATGGGGGATGAACAACAAGAAGAATAACAAGTAAAATCTCCCCGCCGACAACCCTGATTGTATCATGCAAATTTCCAGCACAAATCCGAACCGTTGGAGATGCCAGGACATGTGTTGAATATAAAAGGTAGAGCTCTCATTCGATGAGACAAATACAATAACGCACCACCCATGGAAAAATCTAGATCGTTGGAGGCATCTAAAGAAAAAACGAATATAAGTGGGTTCCTTCCTCAACATCGACCTGGATGGAGTCTTACATTTCATCAAAGCCAATTTGAACCTTTGAACGTAATGCAACATGCGTTAAATATAATCAAGAAATTCATTCCCTAATGGTTAAGATGAAAACATAGTTAAGAGAAGATCTAAACGGTTAAATGCATTGAGACTGATGCTAAACATAAAAATAGATATTATCCTCCGATGGTTTAGATCAAATCATAGGACTCAACAACGAAAAATCCGATCATTGAAAACAGAGGGGTGCGTCGGAAAAGGGTAAAAGTCTATTCTCACCAAAGGCCCCAAATTAAAAGCAGATTACTGTCTCTAGGAAATCTTGGTTGTAGTGATGAATTAATCTTGCTTGATTGTTCCCTATTATACCAATGAAATAAAATTGATGAGTATTTTGGAGCTAGGACCGAGGAAGTGATGCCACTAGGTTTCTGAATCAGGAGTATTTTATATGATATGTAATGTTCTTTCAAAGCAGTATTCCAGTCTTTATCTGAGTGCCTAAGTCACATGGATTAGAGATCAGAACATTATCACGCTTGTGTGATTTTCAATGGTTATTTTGAATGCATCTTAATGGATAGTTGACAATGATTTCTTGTTGAGATGTATTTCTTTTCAAGAATTGGGTTATGATTAAGGAGCCCCAGCTGCACTTACTTTTAGTTTTCTATATTTTGGATTAGTTGTGTCTCCCTCTTAAATTTCAATACTCACAGTTAATTTCACGGCTGATATTTTCCCCCGTGCACCTCAGATTTCAGTTGTAAATCTAGTCATAGTTTTGCAAAGAATATTTGAAAGGTACCTAGGGTGAAAGACTAGGATCCATACCTCTTTCTTTTAAGGGTTCCCTCCCTTGGTCAAAGGACTATATTAATGACCTAAAGTGGCACAAAGATGGTGATGTCTACACATCCCTCCTTGGAATTTGTATCCCGACCATAGCCATTGTTTATATTGTTTAGAGTTATATTTGGTATGAAAATTCAGAGAGATACCCAATCCGATTGGGGTACAACTTGAGGGACAATAGGTTGAAATTTTATGTTAAGGAAAAATCCACATAGATCAAGTCATGGTGGACCGAGTGTCTAGGCCAAGACTCGGTGGGAGGGGCCCGAACCTGTGGAGTGCAAAGTGTAAACATCGCAAGTGTAAGTGCCATTTGGAACGTACAATTCATACATAGTTAGAAAAGTAAGGAATTCATTACCGAGTTAATTAAGATCTCATTTAATCTTCCACTACGGTAAATCTTGGTCGTACCATGAAGTGTTAACAAGTCCACCACCAAACCTCACCAACTGAATTCATGGAAATCTGAATGGAAACCAGGTATGGAATAGGTAAGATCCAATCGTTAAAGAGATCTAGGGCATTGAAGAGATTATGGAAGCATTAAACAATGAGAACAACAATATGATCCCACTCATGATTTCATCCATGGTGGGTCGAGTAACACCTTAGTACAGTGGTATGATATAAGTTGTAAGGGTACTAGCTTAGGAAGTGAGCATGATGTTATGGTGGGTTGCAAGCCTTTTTGTAATTAATGGTGGCTTATTTTAATCAAAGTTAGGCTCCATATGAGTTCATAGTTTTAGAACTAGGAACGTAAGAAAATTATATACCAATCATGTACATAAATTCATGGGAGTATTGAGGGTTAATATCAATATGAGTATTATTGTTAATGGTTACTCTTGTCTAGTGTCATATTCCTAGGTAATTATCCTTTGGATAATATACATTCGTTCTTGAGAGGGTCCATATTTAATCCACGAGTCTTAACACTGGAGACTTATTAGTGTATGCTAGGAATGTATTATCATAGCAAGACCATAATATGGGAATATGGACCATAGTAATGATGACATGAAGACCAAGTGGGAAGATGGTAAAATTGAGTTAGATGAATATTAAACCAAAGTACTAGTGATCAATGAACATATGCAAATGATGATTAATATAGAAAACTGATGATAGTAAGTCAATGTATTTTTTATTTATTTAGTAAATTGAGGTATATTACATATGGTGTCATAGCTGTATATTACAACACTTAGGGCCTTTTGGGATGCACAACGCTTCCTTTTCCAACCATAGTTAATAAAAAAGTAACAATTTGAAATTTTCTGATTGTACAAGCAGGAAAACACCAAATCTATATCAAAAATATATATACATATAGAAGCAAGGGGAAACCATGTCTGTAAACAATGGGGATGAGCTTAATCATCAAATGAATATCGATATACCCACTCCCATAAGGACTCTAGAAGAAAACTTGATGGTATATTTAAATGAGAGCCATGAACAAAGGACCCCTTCAGAAGTCTTGGAAACAATTAGAATTTTGATAGTTGAACTGAAGAGTTATAAGGAAAATAATGAAAAACTCATGGAAGCACAAGAAGAATATAATTATTTAAATGAATTATTGACAAATAATACATAAGAGGTTAAGAGGCAGCAAACTAGTGATCCACATCATAATTATCAACTACCCATAACTTCAGGTGAAAGTACTAAAAAAGTGGATAACTCCTCTAATAAGAAAGAATCGGATGCTAAATACTCTAGAAAGGATGAGACCATAAACATAGCATCTAAAAATGAAAGTAAACACCAAGATCAATTAGTAGGAGAATTCATAAAGATTAAACCTCCAATATTTGACGAAGAGTCAAAGATAGGAGCTGAAGCGGAAGCTTGGCTCTTGGGAATGTCTAAGTATTTTCATATTTATGACTATTCAAGTAACATGAAGCCCATAATGGCCATTTATGATATGAATAAAGGCTAGCATCTGGTGGTAGGACTTGAAGTTGGTAAAAGGACTTAAGGCAAAAAATAAAGAATGAAATACTTTAAGAAGCAGTACTTATCAGAATTTTTTTCTGAGAAAAGGACTAAGCATTTTTATGAATTAAGATTGGCTTAGATGACAATGGAGGAATTAATTAATAAATTTATGGAATCACTGAGGTACGTACCTTACAATAATGGTGAAAAAATCAAAGTTCAATGGTTTTTGAGTTGTTTACAATAGCATTATAAACACAAAATTGCTTTGATTATCGTAAGACACTCTAAGAGACAATGTGCAAAGTCATATTGTGTTATGATCAATACAAACGAAGGTAAAAAATACCAAGAGTATGGAAATAAAAGAAGCAAGACATATTTAATCAAATGGAAAAGGGATTCAAACCCCCACCATTCAGGAACATGTCTAAGGGTTATCATGGAAATAATTACAATAAAAAATATACAACTCAAAGTGGAACTAGATTTACTAGATTCATGAATAAGAAACCAACTGAATTTTCTAAAGAACCACTGAAATGTTGGGGATGTGGCGAGCCACATTTACTTAGGAATTTTCCATAGAAAATTAATACAAACAGAACAATACATAATATTGAAGAGGCTACAATAGTAAATGACATTGGTAGAAGTATTCCTAAGATATATGTTTCTTTAGAGGAAAAACAAAATGAACATCAATCTTCCATGGTTTAAATTGACGGTAATTTTTTTGATAAAACTGTATCTTTAATTATAGATCCAGGATCAAGTTTAAGTTACATTTCTCCTTTGGTAGTGGAATCTTGTAAAGTGAATAAAAGAAAAACATCCAAAAGCTTGGCTAGTATAGTTAGCCACTGGAACTAAGAAGAATGTAACATATATGATTAAAAAATGCTCTCTAGAAATGAATGGCTTAAATACTGGAGGTGAATTAAACATCTTCCCTTTAGGATATTATGATGTATTGATAGGAATGGACTAGATAGAAGGCCACAAAGTTATTTTGAATTATTTTGCAAAGTCATTCACTTACATAGATGATGAAGGAAAAACAATAACTATAAAGGGCATACCCATACTAGTTTTAGTAAGACAAATTTTAGCTATGCAACTGCAAAATTATGCTAGAAAGTGTTGTAAAATGTACACCATACAATTGTTAGACTCATAAAAAAACCAGGAAAAACCATCTCTAGATGACTATTCGATCCTTAAAGAATTTCAAGATGTATTTCCCGAGGAAATTCTAGGTATAACACCTAAGTAGGATATAGACTTTTCTATCGATCTAGTGCCAAGATCGACATCGGTATCAAAAGTTCCATATTGAATGAGTGTACAAAACTAACCATATTAAAAATGCAGTTATAGGAACTACCAAAAGTTTGAAAAAATAAAACACATATGCTCATATATATGTTTTGAGTGGATAGAATTCATTTCCAATCCACATGGACTTGGTTATACCTGAACCAACTCCCTAAACCACTTTTCTCAACTATAAAATAAAATCTTAAACTTGAAGGAGGGGGATAATACCAAGATTGAAATAATTACTTGCTGGAGGATTTGAATCAGAGTGCCCTAGGATTTTATAGTGTGATTCCCCTTAGTATCCCTTTCATGTTGATTTTATTTTCTTGCTTGAGTGAGTGGAGTTATTGGTTGTCCAAGGTCATGCCCTTTTATTCCAAGACTGAGAAAGGGAGTGGATGAAAACTTATTAGTGACCCGAGCTAGAAAAATCCAAGTTGGTGATGTAGGCACTATGCTAAAGACTCAAGTGATACTTTCCTTTATAGTTGTCTCATTATCTAAATATAATATCATTGTTCTTTCCCTCCTCCAAATACTTTGTTTATTATGTTGTTCTTCTAATATTACAATATACAATTGGGGCATTCAACTTCATATTATCCATAGGTAATGGGCTGGTGGAATTCTCAAATAAAACTTAATCAGGATATTTAAGAAGATGCTATCACAAAATAAGAAGGCCTTGGATGCTCACCTAAACTATGCATGATGGCTTGATAGGATAAGTACAAAACATATCAATAGGCACCTTACTGTTCCAACTTGTGTATGGAAAAGAAGTTATTTTTCCTATCTAGTTAGAATTACCAATCATGAAACTGCTACAGAATGAGGTGAAGGATCCAAATGATATGATAAGGAGGATATACTAGCTAGTTGCCAGGGAACAAGTAGAGACTAGAATGCAAGTACATCAACAAAGGATGAAGACCATCTCTGACAAAAGGGCCTAAAAAATAGACTTGCGGCAAGGGGACCTAGTTCTAAAGTGGGATGCAAGGAGAGAAGACAAAGGAAAACATGAGAAATTTGACATAGCCAGCGTTCCAGTAAATAATATATCTTGGTGATGGCTAGTTTCTAGTAAATTAGTCAATAAGACCTCTAACAACAATGGAGAAGTCCATATACTTGGAGGTAGCTACTGGTAGCATGAATTCACGAATTGAGTCCATTTTCATGATGAATCTAGAGGGTACAACTTTCTAAGAAGAATTCCCTAAAAAGACTATAAAGACCTAAAATGAAAATGCATCAAAATAAATTTTGTAATGAAGAAATTAAATCTAATAATTTGAAATTAAAAAACTTTATGCATTGAACCACTTATGAATAGATATATATAATTGATCAACCTTAAAAACAAACATATTACTAAGAAAAATAATAACAACCTTTTCTTCACAAATCAAGTGTCATTAGACATTCTTTTAACTACAATTCTTTATTGAAATAAAAACAAAATATTAAATAAACATCAAACCAAAGTCATTATTCTTACATTTAGAAAGTCATATATATATATATATATATATATATATAATCCATGGTTACGACTTTTTCACAGAAAAATATAACTTACTATTAATATACGAAATAGTAAATAAAACCAGCTGTCAGTACAAGCCAGAGCTCACAAACCCTGTCATAAAGAGGACCAGGGGAGAACCAATCAGAGCGACAGATGTATTGTCAACTACAACAGAAAATACCAGCAAATAGAATCATATGTCCACACGACATAACCGGAAGCCTTCCGGTAGAAAAAACTGTATCAAATGTCAACATAGCATTTGTGTCCATACCAAAATAAATATTAGGCCTCAAATACAGTCATCCAAATACATCAAAATATGGATCCAACCGATCTATAAATACCGAATAGCATCCCTAAAAGTCTAATATAATGCTGCATATGTAGGGGGAATACAAAATCGTCCAACAAGAGGTTGAAACCAGTACAGAATAAGGATCATAGTTCCAGTAGAAGTACCAAATCAGGTTTAACAATTTGCATCACACGATAGAGGGCCAATTGCTTGGGTAGGCCCCCTACCCCCCAAATAATCCATGGTTACGACTTACGAATTAAAAGTCATATATGACTCGCAAGGCCGGTAGGAATTACATTTAGTATTCTTTCTATGTTAGAAGATTTTTCACCTATAATTCAATGATATTTGGAATAAGCATAAATGCATTCAATTATATTTAGGTTGTTTCCCAAATGATAGATGTGGCTCCCAATGCTTTTGAGATAGCGTGTGTGAACGATTGGAAAAATAGTTCATGTGGTCTTGTGTAGAAGGAAGAAAAGGTTGACCACGTTAAAGTTGATTTTGATATGTCTCAATACTAGCAAACAAAGTTAGAATCTAGGCTATTAAAGAAAAAACATTTTTTTTCGTGAACCTCACGGCAGATTAACGGCGGGTCAAGAAATCAAATTACGTGGAAATTGTCATCAGATGGTGGGAAAAGCTCGATCAATCTCAAATACACAGAATCCCGATGACTATATAAGTAACAGCCGTTTCTCGCTATAGAGCAAATACAACAAGAAAAACTATCTTTTAGCACCACAAGTTAGCACCATTTATATTTTGTGGTGTTAAGGTGGTAGTATTAGCACCACTTACATTTTTATGGTGTTAAGGTGGTGCTATTATCACCATTTACATTTTGTGGTATTAAGGTGGTGGTATTAGCACCACTTATATTTTGTGATGCTAATGTGGTGTTATATTTGTTAATGTTATTGGAAATTGAGTTTTTCCTCATCCATGTTAATAGAAATGCCACCTTGGCAAGTACCATAAAGTGGTGCTACACTACTACTTGTCATATATACATGTACAAATAGGATTTAATTATGAGGATTTGCACCATAAGCATAAATAATTTGATTATAAATAACTTAATTCAATATTTTTTATTATTATTAATTTGAATAAATAATCAAAGAATAATTTAAGAGCTTTTGTACCACAGTCGCAACAAGTTCAATTATTTATTTCTCTAATACTTAAACAAATAAATTCACATGATTCATTTATGAGGCTTTACACCACAAGCACAAGTTCACAAATAGTTTTTGTGTAAATAAATATTATTGAGGATGTGGTGTCATTAGGTGATTTTGAGTAGTATGTGTATTGTCTTGGGTCCTTGGGTGTGATGTTCTAGGGACAAAGACCATGCCTTTATCCCTAAAGAAATCATTGATGCATCCAAAGACATGAATACTATCTCAAATCACCATGCATGACTTCGTAGGTGTATCCATTCTACTATTTATCTAGGTCTTGTGACTTGGGGCCTTTGACGTGGTTAGTGGAGGAGACTTGAACCTTTGTCCCTAAAGGAAGCTTCTATCCATCCAGGGATAAGAAGTTTTCCACCACCAACTACACTCAACCTCTTAATGGTAGAATTAGCTTATTATTGAAGATGTTGTTAACATTAGGTGATTTTGAGTAATATGTACATGTCTTAGGGCCTTGGGAATGACTTTCCAGGGAAGAAGACCATGCCTTTGGGAATTAAGCAATGATTAAGGCATATAGATCCATCATCATTACCTAAAATTACCATGCCTAACTTTAGAGAGGTATCTATGGAACTATGTATCTAGGTCTTGTGTCCTTAGGGCCTTGGACATGGTCAGTGGAGGAGACTTGAATCTTGAGCTCTAAAGGAATATTCTATATAACTAGCGATAAGAATATTGCCTCCACCAACCACGCATGGCCTATTGAGGGTCTCATTAGACTATGATTGATTATGCCATTTTCATTAGGTGGTTTGGAGTAGTATCTACATGTATCGGGACCTTGTGAATGATGTTTCAGGGAAAATGTCCATGCCTTTGACCCTAAATAAACCATTGAGGCATCTACAACAATGGACAATGTCTGAAGCACCATGCATGACCTTGAATGCATATTTGTGCCACTATGTATCAATGTCTTGGGGGCTTGGGGGCTTGGGGTATTGGGGCCTTGGACATGGTCAAGGGAGGATACTTGAACCTTTGGCCTTAAAGGAATCTTCTAGCCATCCAAGGCTAAGAAGATCACACCATCCAACCATACATGGCCTCTTGAGGGTATAATTGGCCTATGACTTGAGGGTATAATTGTCCTATGATTGAGGATGTGAATTCCATTATGTGGTTTTGAGAAGTATGTAGGTGTCTTAGGGCCTTAGGAATGATGCTCTAGAGAAGAATACCATGCATTTGGCCCTAAAAAAACCATTGAGGAATCTAGAGCCATGAGAAATGCCTCAAAGAACCATGCATGATTTTGCAAGGGACCTTTCAATGGAGCTTTTTATCTAGGTATTGGGGCCATGAGGACTTGCACATGGTCTGTGGCAGAGACTTGAACCTTGAGCCTTAAAGAAATATTTTAGCCAACCAATGCTAAGAAGGTTTCCTTCACCAACCACACATGGCCTCCTAAGGGTATCATTGGCATATGATTAAGGATGGCGATTCTATTAGGTGGGTTTGAGAAATATGTATTTGTATCAATGTCATGGGAAGGACATTCTAGGGGAAAGACCATGCATTTGTCCCTAAATAAACCATTGAGGCATCCCAAACCATGAACAATTACTTAAGGTACCATGCATGACTTCGCTCATGGAACTATGTATCAAAGTGTTGGGGACTTGGGGGCTTGGACATGGTCATGGGAGGAGGCATGAAGGTCAAGAAATAAAGGAATATTCTAGCCAACTATGGCTAAGAAAGTTGTCTCCACCAACCACACATGGCCTTCTGAGGGTATCATTGGCCTATGATTGAGGAGTGCCATTAGGTGGTTTTTAGTAGTGTGTACATGTATCAAGGCGTTGGGAATGAATTTATAGGGAGGGAGACCATGGATTTGGACCTAAAGAAATAATTGAGGCATATGGAGCCATGAACAATGCCTCGAATCACCATACATGACTTTTTGGGGTTATCCATGGCACTATGTATCTAAGTCTTATGGCCTTAGGGACTTCGACATGGTGAGTGGAAGAGACCTAAAAATATGACCCTAAAGGAAGCTTCTATCCATCCATGGCTAATAATTTTTCGTCCACCAACCACACATGATCTCTTAAGGGTATAATTGGCCTGTGATTGGGGATGTCAGTGCCATTAGGTGGTTTTGAGCAATACACACGTGTCTCAGGGCCTTGGGGATGGCATTCTATAGAAGAGGACCATTCCTTTAGTCGTAAATAAACAATTTAGGAATCCAAAGCCATTAATAATTCCATAAAGTACCACACATGGCTTCATAATGTATCAATGGAACTGTGCATCCAAGTCGTGGGGACTTGGGGCATTAGACATGGCCAAGGGAAGATACCTCAACCTTAGGCCCTAAATGAAACTTTTATCCATCTAGGGATAAGAGGGATACCTAAAACAACAACACATAGACTCCTTCGGGTATTATTGGCTTATGATTGAGGATATTAGTGCACTTATATGGTTTTTAGTAATATATACATGTGTCAAGGTCTTGGGAATGATATTCTAGGAAAGGAAACTACGTGTTTTTCCCTAAATTAATTCTTAGGGAATTTAGAGTGATGAATAATGTGTAAAGTAATCATGCATGAGTTCATAGCGGTATCCAGGGGACTATATATCTAGGTTATTGGCCTTGGTGCATTGATAATGGTCATCATAGGACATCTAATCCTCAAGCCCTAAAGGAATATTCTAGATATCCAAGGCTAAGGAGGTGGTATCCACCAACCACAAATTTACTCTTAACTATATCATTATCCTACGATTGAGAATTTTAGTGCCATTAGGTTGTTTTGATCAGTATGTAGGTGTGTTAGGGCCTTGGGAATGATGTTCTGGTGAAGAAAACCATTTCGTTTGCCCTAAATAAATCATTAAAAATTCAAGCCATGAACGCTATCTAAATTACCATGCAGGACTTTGAAGTGGTGTCTATGGCACTATTGATCTAGGTCTTGTGGCCTTGGGGCCTTGGACATGTCTAGTGGAGGAGACCTAAACCTCATGCTCTAAAGGAATCTTTAGCTATCTAGAACTGAGTAGATTTCCTCCACCAACCACAAATGGCCTATTGAGGGTATCACTAGCCTATGTTTCACGATGTTGGTGCTATTAGGTGGATTTGATAAATATGAAGGTGTCTAGGGCCTTGTGAAGGGCATTCTAGGGATGAAGATCATTCCTTTGGCTCTAAAGAACCCATTGTGGCATCTAGGGACATCCACAATGCCTCAAAGAACCACGCATGACTGTGCAAGCATATCCATGGTACTATATATGTAGGTTGTGTGGTATTGGGGCCTTAGACATGGTAATGGAGGAGACCTACAACTCAATCCCTAAAGGAATCTTCTAACCATCTTGGGGCAAGAAGATTTCCTCCACAAAAAAAATGTGGTTTCTTGAGGGTTTCATTGGTCTATGATCGATTATGTTTGTGCCACTGTAGTTTTGAGAAATATGCACATGTTGTAGGATATTGGTAATGGCTATCCAAGGAGGAAGACCATTCCTTTGGCCCCAAAGAAACCATTGAGGCATATAGAGCCATGAACAATGCCTTGAAGCACAATTTGGCTTTAAGTGGGGATATTCATTCCATCGGGGATTTTTAAACACTAATAATGGGACTCAAGGCCCATGCGAAGGTTTCCTCCAGCAACAACACATGGCCTCCTAAGGGTATCATTTTATTATGGTGGAAGATGCAAATTCCATTAGGTGCTTTCGAGTAGTACCTACATGTCAAGACCTTCAGAATGACATTCTAGGGAAGAAGACCATGTGTTTGGCCCTAAATAAATTTTTGGGGTATGCAAATCCATTAACAATGCCTCAAGGAAACATGTATGAATCCATAGTGGTGTCCATGGCACTATGTGTCTAGGTTTATGTCCTAGGGGCCTTCGACATTGTCAATGGAAGAAACTTGAACCTCAGTCCCTAAAGGAATCTTCTAGTCATCCAAGATTACTGAGGTTGCCTCCACCAACTACACATGGTATCTTGAGTGTATTGTCAACATATGATTGAGGACGTTAGTTCCATTAGTGGTTTTGAGTAATCTGTAGGTGTCCTAAAATTGGGAACGAATTTCTAGGGAAGAATAACATGCTTTTTTCGTTAAATAAATAATTAAGGCATTCAAAACCATGAACACTTCCTTAAATAACCATGCATGACATGGGTATTTATGGAACTATGCATCTAGGTCTTGTGGCCCTAGATCCCTAGACATGATTATTGGAGGAGACCTAAACTTGGGGCTCAAAAATAATCTTCTATCCATATAGGGCTAAGTAGGTTACCTCCACTAATTAAACATGGCATGTTGAGGGTATCACTGACATATCATTGAGGATTTCAACGCCATTAGGGGGTATTGAGCATCATGTAGGTATACTAGGTCATTGGGAATGGAATTATAGGGAAGAATACCATGCCATTAGCCCTAAAGAAACCATTGATCCATCTATAGCAATGAACAATGCCTCAAAGCACAACACATGACTTTGCATGGGTATCAATTGTGTTATCTATCTATGTCTTGTGGTCTTTCAGCCTTGGACATGGTCAATGGAAGAGACCTAAAGCTCGATCCCTAAAGGAATCTTCTAGCCATCTAGGGCTAAGAAGGTTTCCATCACCAACAACACATGGCCTCCTACGGTTATCATTGGCCTATGATTGTTGACGTCTGTGCCATTTTTGTCGCTTTAAGCAATATGTGGATGTCCAAGGGCCATGAGAATGGCATTCCACGGAATACTATTGTGTCTTTGGACCTAATGAAACCACGGTACTATGTATCCAAGGCGTTATATATCTAAGTCCAAACCCCTTAAATGCCTTAACCCTAAATAAATCTTTTGGGAATCTAGGTCTAGACATGCACCTAAAATCACCACGCATTATTTCTTGAGGTTATTTTTCAGCTACAACTAGGGATATTTGTTCCCTCATAATGATTTATAATTATTTATGGGTCTTATGGATTTAGAGATCTGGTTGGGGTAGGAAACTTAGGCCTTAGTCACTAAAGTAAGCTTCTAGGCATGCAAGGCCATGATTAACAACAAAAAGCATCATACATGACGTCCCAATGATATGTGTATCTTAGAGTGCTAATATGTGTGTCATTATGGTTTTCTTAGGGCCTTAGGTTCTTGGAGATGGTTTGAGGAGAGTACTCGAGGTGCAAGCTATAAAAGAAGCTTCTAGGAATCAAATGCCATGAATGATGACTCAAATCACCAGACATGATCTATAAATCGTATTCATAATTTCTGATTGGGGATATTGATGCCATTAAAAGGTTGATAGCACTAGGTATGGGTCTTGAGGCTTTGTACATGGTTCAAGGAGGAATCTATAAGAATTTCATAGGATCATAAGACAAGACAAATCCTAAAGTCATCCAAGTTAAGTAGAGCTACTATAA
Organism: Larix kaempferi; assembly: GCA_027924585.1. Lineage (NCBI taxonomy): Eukaryota > Viridiplantae > Streptophyta > Pinopsida > Pinales > Pinaceae > Larix > Larix kaempferi. The sequence continues at coordinate 41,693,840 of BSBM01000299.1, forward strand.
GTTTTCTTCGCAAATAAAATTGTAACCAATGTTACAAGAAAAAAGTAAAAAAAAAAGAATCTAAGATGACATTTTCAATTCAAATCTCCATCCATGCTCTTAGGAATTTGTGATGAGAGAGTCTTTTTAGACAACTCCAATAGTAGAATAAGTAGATTACTAGCATCCAAAATGGAAATATGAATCAATTTAAGGTAAGGTCATCATAGAGAATTGGAAATAATGTTTTTGATGTTCATGGCAGTGGTAGAGGAAGAAACATCAACCCTTGGAATCTCCATTCTTTCAAGGTTAGTTATCTTATCTAGATAGTCCACACAACTTAATTGACAAGATAAAAAATAGGAGACTCTCCTTACTTGATTTTAATGACACCTCCTTAATAATTCCAGAGCAAATTTCATGGGGATATTCCAATTTTTTATAATTATAAGCACACTATGGATCAATTATGAATGATGATAGCTGTATGTCATGTTCACAAGACTATGGAAACATGTCTTTAGGCTACACGCTTCACTCCATGATATTATCTTACTTAAGCATGTTAGGAATACACATTTGAATTCACCATTGGTTCATCTCCATGGATGCACAACTCTATTATAAGAGTAACCAACCACTCCTTTTGGGTAGAATCCTTATTGAGATAGACACTCATATGTAAAATGGTTCTATGTGACCGACACATAACTACTTGAGTAAACATACACCTCTTTCTAATAAAATGCGGTAGTGTATATAATGATTAATAAAACTATATGGTAATAAAATAAATTAACATAGATCCCTTCTCATCATGATATTTTAATCATTGATACATTTGTAATTTAATTTTGTTTTGATCCGTCTAGGTGCTCATTAGATCCCTAGTTTCAAGAAAGAAAAGTAAATCCTTCTTAACTCTAGATCTATCATGCCTATGGAGGGACCAAATCACCTAAGGTGCAACCATATTTTATATTGCAAAACATTTACGACACTGTTGCACCTTAAGAGATTTGATCATTTACTAAGTATAATAGATCTATAGCTAAGATGTTATAATTAGAATAACTTAATTAATTATTAAAATAAAAGATAAAATTTTAGATCAATTTTTGAGAACTTATCTTACCTTTTTTTGAGAATTACAAACTATAGGGATGAATTTTTTATAAGCTTTTTCTAGTTATATTTTTTTATTGTTTATATCTTTTTAAATTTACCTATGAAAATAAAACATTGATCATTTGTTATTTTAATCATAATCTAAAAATTATGTTTATTTAAATACAAATTTTAAATATATTAATAAAAAACTATTTTCACTTTGTAAATAAATCATATCACATTCTTTTGTTGTCAAGCATAGTTAAATTATAATCCTAATCTTTACTTTAATTGAAAACCATCATACTAAATCTTATTTTATTTTACATATCTAAAAATTAAATACTTCTTGATATGTTAATAAGTACATTGAATAGATTATTTAAGCATTTAAAGTAACTAGGAATAATTATTATTCATTTTTTATCTAAGCATTTTTCATCCTTTTCAATATTTATGATTGGTTACTTAAAGTTTATAACTATATTTGCTATCATTTTTCTTGTTTTACACACTAATATTTTATAACTATAACTATATTTGCTAATATTTTTTTTTGTTTGTCATCTTATTTTTTTCACACTTCGTGTTACTAGGGGAGAGTTGTCTATTCTTGAACAGGGACCAGTAGTTGTCATAGTACTGGTCCCACACATCCATCACATATTCACATAAAGACACCCATAAATTAAACATACATATTCCATATTAAGTACAACAAATATTTAAATTATGTCCAAAAATTGCCCATTAAGTGACTGGGCCAATAGGTATCCATAAATAGTATTTATATGAAAAACAATAAAAAACATCTTGTCCCAACTAAGTACAGATCTGCTCAGGGATCCAAAAGTACATGAACAACTAAATAACCTAGCTCGTTTTTGCCACCTACTACAAGGTACCTATCAAAGGAGGACCCATGAATATCTATTGGAGCCTAAATATCCCAGCATTCATTAAAACTTGTTCAAACATTCATTGAAACCTGTTCAAGCCACAGAAAGGATAGTGTCAGCCATAACTACAAGATTGTTCAACATTCCAACCCACTATATTCAATAAATGACACCTCCCCATTAAATGCACCCATTAAACAGATGGAAGCACAAGCATCATGAAACAGATGAAGGCACACGGATCCACCATGACAAGCTCCCAGCCATTGGATCACTTTTAAATCAATCCACAACACACATTCAAATTTGAGAGATTGCAATCCATGTGCAACCTTCCTACCAATCCAATTCAACAACAAACAACTATAAATGAACCACAAGCCTTACTGAAGTTGCATTTCATAAATTCAACCTGTAGAGTGTGTGCACAGTTGCATTTCATAAATTCAAACTGCAAAGTGTGCGCACAGTGGAGGCATACCATCATAAGTGTGTGCATAGTATAATCAGGTTACTGTTTATGTTATTTATATTGTTGTTTATGTTATTTCCATTTATGTTATTTATATTTCTGTTATAATCAGCTTCCAGTTTCCTTCTATATAACCGACTTCCCTTGCAATATTATTTCCATTTCCATTATTTATATTTATGTTATATCAACTTCCAGTTTCTTCTACATAATCATCCTCCCTTCTAAATGTGCAGGTTGTTGCAAGCATGGCTAGAGTTAGCAATGCAAGGAGAATGAGTCGTCGACTGAGCAGGGGCGCCCAGCTACATTGCACCTCATCGGACGAAGAGAGGGTCGATCATTCAAATGCCAACAGTGCTCCCAGCAATGTTGTTGGGAATGACAATGTGGTGGTAGATGACACTATTGTACCACCATCAACCACACATCCACTTCCAACCACAGTTCCAGGAACAAGTTCAACCACCAAAATCAATGCAATAAGAGGCTGGACAAAAGAAGACATGCTAGCTGCCATTGATGATATAGAGTTCAATGGATATTCCATTCGTGCTGCTGCTAAAAAACATGGAGTTGCTACCACTTCAGTACATTATTGGATAAATGGGCTCACACATACAAAGCGTAGAGGGCATGTTACAGTTATGAGTGAAGAGGAGGAGGCCGAGGTGGTTCATTGGTGTAAGGAGATGACTGAAATAAGACATGGGCTAGAGCTGATACATCTAAAATCCACAGTAGCTCAAATCTGTCAAGGGAGGACAAACCCCTTCAAAGATGGGTTTCCTGGTAAGTCATGGTGGTTTGGGTTTGAAAAAAGGCATCTAGACCTTGTGTTGTGTATAGCTGAGGACCTAGATAGAGACATGACTCTAAATCAACGCCCTACAATTCTGACTAAGTTCTATGCCACCCTTTCTAGTGCATACAAGAAACATGGGTATGCTCCAGACCATATATGGAACTATGATGAAACAGGTTTACAAGCAGGAAGGAACTGTGGCATGCGTGTAATTGCCAAGAGAGGGAGTCGTAATGTGCCAAATATTTTTCCTAGGAGCAGGGAGTGGATCACTATTCTATGTTGTGTCAATGCAATTGGTGCTTCAATCCTTGGATTTTATCTATTTAAAGGTAAGACTCAACTCAAAAACTATATACATAATTGTGAACCAGGTGCATGCATGGCTGCACATCCCCATGCTTGGATGACCAAAGAACTCTTTTTGAATTAGCTTACTCACTTTGTTGCATCTATACCAAGCGGTGTCTCACCTGTAAATAGACACATGTTGTTTTTAGATGGTCATGGAAGCCACATTATTGTGCAAACAATCGAGGAGGCTAACAATTTGGGCATTGTCCTATTAATGTTGCCTACTCATACCACTCACAGATTGCAACCCCTAGATGTCAGTGTGTTCGAACCTTTCAAGAACTATTTTAGGGGTGAGCGAGCCTCGTGGATGGAAAAGAATCCAAGGGTGGAGGTAAAAAGGTTTGAGCTAGCCGAGCTTGTAAGTAAAGCCTTTAAAAGGGCTCTCACACCTTCGAATATCAAAGCTGGGTTTAAGAGGACTGGAATATGGCCACTGAATTATGAGGCTCTCATGCATGATACTAGTTGTAGCTAGGCATTTGATCTGGATGGTTAGGAAGAAGGGGATGTCCAAGCACACGTTGATGGCCAAGAAGATGTGGAAGTAGAGGAAGACGTTGTTGCTGCTGATAATATGATATCCCTCTCTCAAGGAGGACCATACTGTGGTGATGAAGAAGAACAGGTAAGTGAAACACAATATAACAATGAACCAATTGACAGTAACATGGAGGTTGTTACACCAACTGAGATAGCTGCAACTTCTACTTCTGATATTCTTAATGTCTCTATGCAAGAGACAGTCGCAACTTCTGCTTCTGATCATGTCAATTCAAACGTTGATCATGCACCAGGAAGCAACAATGGAGAATTGACTTTGCCAAGCCAGGTTACCCCACCATCATGGCTGGAAGAAGCCATGATGAATTTGGACAAAAATATTGTCTCAAGGACCAATGAAGAAAGCATGAACATGCCTTCACAACCAAGAGAATCAGAATATGAAATTATTCATTATTTTGTGGACAATGGAAACCTGGAAGAAGATAGTGTCCACAATGAGGTTCCAGCTAAAGAGGACAATATGGTTCAGATAGAGTAGGAGAACATTGACCCAAATATTGAAAGGAAAGTGTCAAGCAAGGAGCAGCAAGTGCCAAAGAAGGGCCAGTTTCTTGGTCGGTTCCTAAAGCTACCAGTAGAGAGAGTGAGCAAAAAGAAGGCAAGCAATAGTAGACAATCTTCGTCTATGCCGAAGTTCACAGTTACTCACCTCAGAAGACTATATAAAACTATTGGTTGAGTCTAAGCATAGGAAACTTGAAATCCAGGATTTAAAGCAAAAAAAGAGGGACTTAGCTAAAGAAAAGAAGGCTACAAGGATTGCTACAGCAGAACTTCAAGCATAGGAAAGGCTTGAAAGAGAGAAAGAAAGACAAGAAAAGACTCATAAAAAACAAATGGCAAGGCAGGAAAAGGAATTGAGAAAGGCTCAACAATTGCTTCAAAAAGAACAAGGGGTGGTAGAAAGTTCTTCCATTGATGCAAACATAATGGAGGGGAGTAGGATGAGGCCAAACACATTGGAACATCTTGCAGATAATACTCCATGTTTCCAAGACCTCTTAAACATCCAAGTCCCCCGCTATCAACAAGTGCACATGCCCACTTTATTCCCTCCCACTAGTGCAGGTGTCAGACATATGTATGATTATCGGGGGGCTCAACCTAATGCAGGGGTTAGTAGCACAAGTGTGCACTATGGCTACTCAATTCCTCCATGGCTACAAGAAGCAAATTGGATATCATATTGAGGCAACCAACCACAACCTAATTAGCCATTGTTAGGTAGGCCAACCAACCTACCTCAAGTAGGAAACTCAACAATATTGGGCAGTGAAGATCTTGGAGGACATCAAGCATAGGGGTGTCATATAGGGGTGCCAATTTTTTTGTTGTGACCACATTGCAATGTGGATTTTGTAATCACTGGGTCTAACTACTGCAACATGGCCATTTTGTATACAATCCTAGACCATTTTGGGTACAACCCTAGGTCATATCGTTCCCTAATGTTTGCGGCATTGTAATCAGGGGTTTATCATAAGGTTTAATATACAATTTCATCATTTCAACAGCAAGCTATAATGTTCTCTGATTAAACATTTCATTAACATTTTTTAGGGTTTATGAATTTAGTTCGTTGTTGGTTTATGTTGCAATCATAGTTTGGGATGAATTATTGAAGGTTCTATGGTTTATGTTGCAATAGGGTCTATGGCTTATGTTGCAGTAGTTTGGGATGAATTATTGAAGGTTCTATGGTTTATGTTGCAGTAAGGTCTATGGCTTATGTTCCTGTACTTTGGGTTGAATTATTGAAGGTTCTATGGTTTATGTTGCAATCATAGTTTTGGTTGAATTATCGAAGGTTCTATGGTTTATGTTTCCCTATATTCCTTAAAGTAATAGTTAGGAATGGGGTTGAACCATTACCTAGGTGCGAAACCCATCCATGCGATGCTAACTGACTGGGAACATGCCCAAATTTCTCTCCATGGAGGGATCTCATGCATGACTTATTACACCTAAATACAGTATCATACTAATCAACATAAATGCATGCTATGCTCTACCCAACAACTAATTGAACAAAATACCTACAACCAAATCAGAAGGAAAAACTGAAAATTTAACTTCTTCTATTTTGCACATAATGCAAGTTATTGGCCCATAATGCAAGTAATGACCTGATAAGATGGAGCACCCCACTTGATGTTAATAGTTAAAAGTTAAAACTGCATCATACAATTGTAACTTAAAACAATAGCCAATTGTGTTCCCTATAGTCGTAATTAAAGAAAAATCCAATCAACAATAACCAATTTGGCACACTAGCTGATATGAACAACTGAATTATATGTATTCTTCCAATAAGATGAGACAATGGACAAAAGTCACTGTTGTCAACTGACATCCATCCCCTGTATGATGCAGTCTTAACTTTTAACTATTAACATCCTACTGCAACAAAAACCAACAACAAACTAAATTCATAAGCCCCCCAAAAATTATAAACCTTGCTGTAACATAAACCTTAGAACCTTCAATAATTCAGGCCAAACTATGATTGCAACATAAACCAACAGGGAGCTAAGATCATAAGCCCCAAAAACATTATAAACCCTACTGCAACATAAACCATAGAACCTTCAATAATTTAGGCCAAACTATGATTGCAACATAAACCAACAGGGAGATAAAATCATAAGCCCCAAAAACATTATAAACCCTGCTGCAACATAAACCAACAGGGAACTAAATTCATAAACCCCCACAAAATTATAAACCATGCTGCAACATAAACCATAGAAACTTCAATAATTCAGCCAAACGATGATTGCAACATAAACCAACAACAAACCAAATTGATAAACCCTACTGCAACATAAACCATAGAACCTTCAATAATTCAGGACAAACTATGATTGCAACATAAACCAACAGGGAACTAAATTCATAAACCCCCACAAAATTATAAACCATGCTGCAACATAAACCATAGAAACTTCAATAATTCAGCCCAAACGATGATTGCAACATAAACCAACAACAAACCAAATTGATAAACCCTACTGCAACATAAACCATAGAACCTTCAATAATTCAACCCAAACTATGATTGCAACATAAACCAATAGGGAACTAAATTCATAAACCCTAAATTTTGTATAAACCATACATCAATGTAAACCATAGAACCTTCAATATTTCAGCATAACAACTTCGCATAATAACTCTGCATAACAAATTTGCATGATAATTCTGCATAAACCCTAACAACTTCACACACCCTACCAACTTCACACACCCTACCAACAACAATTCATAAACCCTAACGAATTCACCTTAACCCTTATAAATTCATTAACACTAAAACATTCATAAACCCTATTGCAACATAAACAAATTAATTATTCATTATTCACCATTCACAATTCATTAAACGGCATTAATAGTATCACAATTCCACGCTGCGACGAATGCAGTTTACCACTGTCGCCAATGCCACATAATCACAAACGCATTTCACCATTGCCACAAACGCAACGTAAACCCACCACAAACAATTCAAAAAGTGCGAGCAGGAAGGCACCATTGCCACCGCCGGGAGCAGGAAGGGACCAAACCAATTCACCAACAGAAATGCACAAATTCACAACCAAGAAATCCAGAATTTAACCTATAAAAGCAGCAGAAACGGTCCACGAAATCCCCAGAAGGTTGAAAGTGTTGAAAAACACTGACGTAGGAATGGCTGGTAGGAAACCTACCAGCGCCACCGAAGAAGTACGACCAGGAACTAGCATCGTCACTGCCGTGAGCAGGAAGGGACTAGCCACCGCCGTGAAGAGGAAGGGACTAGCGCCACCGAAGAAGCACGAGCAGGACGGGACCAGCGCTACCAAACGAAGGCAACGAATGCACAATGGAAGCCACCATCGCCACCAGCGAAACCAACCGAGCAAGAAACCAACAACACCACCATCGAACCAACGAAACCCTCCAATGGGGTCCGCTGCAGATGAGTCCATGGGCATATGGTGCGCCACGGGAATCAGGTGAGGGTCAATGTTGGGAGAACCAACGGACAGAACAAACCGCAGCAGCGAACATAAACCGTCGGGGAGAAACGCACCACCCATCCACCACATCACAGAAGCACAGCAAGAGTGGAGCAAAACCAAAGCCAAAATGGCCAACAACCGGAGCTGGAGTGAACAGGAACTGGGGTGGCGGAGCGACCACGGACAGGGCCCGAGCAAGAATACACGGAAGGAAGAACCTGCTGCGGGAAAAGCGCCAGGAAAAGGTGAAAAAGCATACCATAAAGGCCAGTTTATGGCGCCCACCCACCACAACGCGTGGCGCTGCCAGCTGGGCCCGGTCATGCCATGTGCCGAGGTGCCAGCGTGGCATGGGGGAGGGAGCCACGTGGGGTGTCCAACAACTAGCATCCCTCCCCTACGTAACTTACTTTTCCGTGCCCATGGATATTTATATGTGTAATCAAATTTTTTCAAAGGATGTTTGAGATATTCTAAATAACTGCACAATATGTATTAATTATCATAATGTTTTATATTTTAATTAGAGTTAAGTTAAATGTTTTTTTTATGATTTTGATATTCACGTTATTGAAGGGATGGAAACTATTTTTTATTTCATAACTAGATAAACAATATGAAATAAATTATAAGTTTTTAGCTATTTCATTTTTAAAAAAACAACAAATAAAGTTTTAAGAATAAACATCCAGTAATTTATTATTATATAAATAATTTTGTTATATAATTAATATGATCAATAAATTTATTTAATAAATACTATTAACCATTATATATTATAAAAAAATTATGAATTTTCTTCAAGTTAATTGATGTTTTTTATTTATGTATTAAAGTCAAATACATTACAATCACAAAAATTGATGTACATTGCTAGTAATATAAATAAATGTTTTATTCATTATTTTTGGGTTTTGTTATTATATATGAAAGAATAATTGTTTTTTTTTTTTTTAAAGGTGATTCGCCGTTTGTCCACCTGCTATTCTAGAGAATCAAGGTGGCACGAATTACAATCATTACAATATGGGCTCAACAAGAGCAATATGTCACTTACAAGAATTGAACCTGGGTGAGGAGGATAACAACATTCCTCCCAACCACCCAGGCTACAACCAATGGACATGAAAGAATAATTGTTGTGATTAATAGTGAAATTTTTATTTAAGAAATTTTGTTAATATCTTTATTTTATTTTTTGTAACTTTTTGTTCTAGAAAAAAACTCACATTCATATTACACTCTTTGTTAATTTATGGTGCTTTATAGCATATGCATCTATATAATAATAATGATAACAATAATTTTAAAAAAATCCACAATGACACAAAAATGGGCTCTCTCTATAATGTGATTAAAAAAAAAATTGCACCATTTATTATTTTATTTTATGGTACCATTTGTTATTTTATGGTGCTTTGCACCATATACAAGTCTCAATCCATGTTGAATTGGTTTTGGTGTTTTGCACCACAAAATTTCAATCCACCTATGATTGGTTTTGGTGATTTCCACCATACACAATGAAATACCACATATTTACAAATATAGTGATACTAATCTGAAGCTAAAATACCATTTCTCTTTCCAGCTATAACAAGAGTATTGATACACAATACTGATCAATATGGCTACCCATCTTCGTGTGAGCGTTATTACTGTCTGGATTATTCTTGCCCTTTCTGCTCTTTCCATCTCCCATGCAGCTGTTGGGGATATTGTTACCAAGGATTTCTTCAATATAATTGTATATGGCCATGTGCATTTATCTGTTGAGGGTATTGCTACCAAAGATTTCTTCAATTATGCAATTTTATCAGGGTCTTCTGATACCTGCGCCGGGAAAAATTTCTATACATACAGTTACTTCATTACTGCGGCCAATGCATTCTCTGGTTTTGGCACAGTGGGGACCTCCGATGACCAGAAGAGAGAAATTGCTGCTTTCTTCGCCAACGTTGCTCACAATACTGGCAGTGTGTATTACATACTTTATGTTTTTATAAACATATTCTTAATATGATCTCTAAATCTTTAGAATTGATGATTTTATTTCAGAATTTGTAGATATAATTCGGAACTGTTTGTTTATCTATGTTGACAAATATAATGACTGAGTGACAGGTCTTTGTTACATCGAGGAGATAAACAAGAGCGATTACTGTGATTCCACCAATACGCAATATCCCTGCGCATCCGGGAAGCAGTACTACGGGCGTGGCCCCATACAACTGACATGGTATGTGCCTGTGTGTATATGTTTCTCTGTCTATGTTCTAAATTTTATTTTCATGGTAGCTATTGAAATTGAATTGAATGTTTGGTGACCGACCGTTTGCTTGTTGTATGTTTGCTCTCACTTTTGGCAGGAATTATAATTATGGTGCTGCTGGAGATTACCTGAGCTCCGATCTGTTGAATAGCCCTGAAATTGTTGCACATAATAACTTAATCGCGTGGAAGACTGCGCTCTGGTATTGGAATGTGAACAGCGACTGCCACTCCGCTATTACATCCGGCAAAGGATTCGGGGCAACCATTCAAGCAATCAACGGAGCGATCGAATGCAACGGTGGAAACACGGATCAAGTTAATAACCGCATCAGTTATTACGCTAAATACTGCAGTGAATTGGGTGTAGATCCAGGAAGCAACCTTAGCTGTTAAGAGTAATAATTGGCTTTTTCATCTTCATCAATGCACTTCGAATGTTCGGTAGCACTCAATAAAGTGATAGAGGCTAATTATGATTGTTAATTACGATTGCTAGTATTACATGTCTCAGTGACTGAATTAAACAAGAGCCACGATACCTGTGCATAGCTCAAAAGCGATAGCTCAAATAGTCAAAAGTGATAGTTGTGTATGTTTTTGTTTATTTAATTATATTTATGTTCTGAATCTTAGTTTTGTCTTTCATTTGTGTGCATTTTTGAATGTTTATTGTGAGTGTTATTTGTTCTCTTTTTTTTTTCTCAATCTCTCGGCACTCTTTGGTTTGTTAATTTGATAGATCTGGGTTTAAGTTTTAAGTCTAGGTTTAAGTTTTAAGTTTTTATTTTATAAACGAACATCTATTTTTTAATTATTTTTCATAATATTTTATTTTATGAACCAACATGGATTTTTTAAAATACTTTTCATAATTTTTTTATTTTATGAGTTGACATGAATTTTTTTAATTATTTTGTTAGTAACAAACGTTACATCACAAATGTTACAACATCTCCCCCATACTGGGCTGTAGAGCACCTCGTTTCTCTCGGTGCAATTACAATTGAAATTCAAGGGAAATGTCAAGCTCTCCTTAAATCTTGATATAAATCTATATTTTAATACATTTAGATTTAAATCTTGATATAACTCTATATTTTAATACATTTAGATTCCCATCCTTAGGTTATAATTGTAATCTTCATAGTGGAATTGAAGGTGAGGTGGATTGAATATAATGAGAATGAATGAATGATTCCAAGGTCTGCATCGTAAAAGATATAAATTAAGAAGTATAAAAGATATAAACGAAGAAGGAAGCGGAGGAAACATACTAAGAACATTACCCAAGCGGCCATGAGCACAATGGAGACAATGTAGGGTCTGTCCACATATGAACTAGTGATTTTTTTTTTTTACAAGTCATAACTCCTAAAAGATTGCCATGAGCACAATGGAGACAATGTAGGGTCCGTCCAGATGAGCTAGTGATTTTTTTTTTTACAAGTCATAACTCCTAAAAGATTTCTCTATGACGAAAAGTAACTTATAACTATTATTCATAATCCAAGTGACACTATCTCATGACATACATATTAAGGTGAAGCATTACCCTGCCCTTCATACTAGAAAAATACCCTAACAAATCCCATGACTCCTATGTAATTGGGATGGGTTTACGTATCATTCTACTTATTTAGTGTATTCCAACTTAACATTTTGAGGAACATTAATTATAACATAATACATATATATCCTATATTAAGGATGCATTCTCAATAGTTTCAGAGGACAAAATGAGATTTACTAAGTAATAAAGACATTATTTAAAATCCATAAATATTCCAAATAATGAAAGACAGTCTCATTAAGTTCAAGGATAATATGGGATTCATTAAATAATAAATAAGACATAGGTTTAAAATTAATACAATACTCCAAAAGCATACTAAGAACACTACCCAAGCGGCCATGAGCACAATGGGCACATGGCGCGTCCGAGAGCGTGTTTGGAGCCATGCGGTTAACTGCAAAAGCAAGGAATCGGGATAGTGGGTTGTGCAATATCGGGATAGTGGGTTGTGCAATAGCCCTCACGAAATGATGGTGATCCTAATTTCAAGAAATACAATTATATTTCCTAAAAAAAAAAAAAAGAGAACATCAATTACTAATTTCAAGTTATATTTCCTAAAATATATCAATTACTAATTTTAAGAAACAAAGTTATATTTCCTAAAATCAAGGAAGAAACTAATTTCAAGAAACAAGTTAGATTTCCTAAAATTAAAGAAGAATAAAACATCATTTACTAATTTTAAGAAATAAGTGACATTTCCTAAAATTAAAAAAAATAAAACATCATTACTAATTTCAAGAAATAAAGTTATATTTCCTAAAATACACTAATTTAAAACAAAGTTATATTTCCTAAAATCAAGGAAGAGACTACTTTCAAGAAACAAAGTTATATTTCTTAAAATGTCTCGTAAATTCAACAATTATGGGAAGAGGCCACATTATCTATCATAGTCCTTTTGATTTCTTATTGATATAATTGGCCATTGTTTTATAATGTATCTTGGAGAATATTTTATTAGATATTGCATGCGAGATATCTCATTCAATTTTGCCATGTAACCTTGTTTTTTGGACTAATAAAATGAAATCCCTATTATAGTAAAAAGAATGGTTTCAAAAGCACCCCACTATCTTTTTTATTTCGGTTGGTTTTGGTCTAGTATGAGAATACTTATAAATTTGCTTTCTTGAATTTAGGAAACTTGAACACATCTTTGGAATGGTGACAACGAACTACTTTTCAAGCTTGTAAATATCAATAAGGTCCGTCTTGTAGTCAGGGTCAAAGGGAAGTTCCTTCCTTACCCTAGCTTTGAGGAAATAAATTATGGAAAGGCGCTTACTACAATGGTCACATAAGATAATAGTAAGGTAAGAACTTATTGTAATGCCCCCTCCCTGAATCATCTCTAGATCACCTCTAGACCCACAAACTGTAACCCATGTCATGATCCTAGCTACACTAAGGCATTACATACTCCCCTTGTTCAGGGAACTTCGTATCGAGGTTAACATAAACACCAATCATCCATCATGCATGTTTTTATGTAGTGATGTAGTATCATCAAATTATTTATACTCCAGGTCCATGCTATCAAACATAGTCAAATTGTTTATTCTCATAATTGATACTTCATTTCAAAGTGTTGGGTCTTAGCAACCTAGACGAATATGTTAAATTTTGTAAGTACCATCGTGTCCAAGTCAAGGATATCATCGTTCCCATATCTCATTTTACCATTTCTGTTGCCATATGACCCCTTCGCAGACTTGCCAAGTTACATACTGCATGTCATCATAGTCTCATTGAGTTCTATCTTGAGGACTAGTTGTCTTTTCATTTAGTCACCCCCATATTAAGTATTCAACATCATTGTGTTTAGCTCGTTGTGATGATCGTCTCCATATTCTATTTAAGAAAACCGTCTTCATCTGAACCCTTCAACACTTGGTGGAAGTTTCGACAAGAAAGATCCTTTCATCTCTTGTTAGTTAAAATTTGTCAAGAATGCATCCTTCATTAATTCATTTGTTGCATCCTTTTATAAGTTCCACCTTTACCTCTAAATCCATTTTTTCACAAATTCGTATACATGTTCATAAGTTGTAAGTTATGATCACTACCATGATGCCAATCCTTGGTATTGTTGAAAACAACTCTTTATTGGCTTATTTACAACCTTGTTGCTATTAAAAATGGTTTATGTAGCCTCGAGCTTGGATATCATGTTGATGAGGACTACTAAGATCTTGGTATTCATAATATTGCATTGATCTAACTCCTATGAATTTTTCTGGACTTGTTGAATATGTACTCAATAGAATGTACCCTTTACTTTTTTCCATCTCTCATTGTGTCATTAGATTGGCCAAGATTTGATCTTGGTGTAATCAAACTAATAGATATATTGAATCGACCAACATACATTTGGTCTTGTAAGTAATACATTAGGTAAGTATTTTAAAAACTATACTCACTCAATTTTAATTGAAACCAACATGTTTTTCTTTTGAGTTGCATTTTCCACAGCCCTAATCTCGACAACCACTCACATTCAATTTTCAGGGTTTCTTCTTTCTCTTGTGCATATGTTGGCCATGATCTAAAGGTGTATGGGTTTCTTCTTAATTATTATCTTGCTTCCTGGAACTATTCACAAATTCAATTTTTTTTACTGAATGTAGCCTTGTATCCATCTAGCTTATTTGTTGTTCTTGTTGAGGGAGTACACGTTGAAACCAATCATGCAACTCCTTTTGCAAAACAAATTACTTATTCAACTCTATAAGTTGTGTTAGGGCTATAGAAATCTTCTGAGACATTAATGTTTTACTTTTTATATTCAACATGGCCACCTAATCGAGTACATCCTTCCATTTAAAACTATCTTATCTACTTGATCATTAGTAAAATATAATTTCTTATCCTTGTACTCAATATTGCTTCATGGGATTATAACCACTCCATTCCTCTCGTCATTAGGTAGGACACCGATAACGATACATGAGTTATACATAATCCAAGCTCAACTCCACATTCCACCTAATTTCTGTGTGAGTGTGCTTGGTGTTGGGAACAAAATGGTCATATATATTTTTCATGGCTTAAGGAGGAAAATCAATATACTTGAATCCTTATGATATGAGTAGAGATATACCCCTTAAATGTGTAGACGTATACTACTCAAATAATTTGCCCAAATAAAGATATAAAAAACTACGTATTAATGTAAATAGTGGATCAAAATGTTCATATTAAGTGTCTCAAGTACATTAATATATGTTATATCCTTGTGATGGTTTAAAATACCCTATCTAGTAATCGTAGCACAAAAATATTATTACCTCATAAGCCATTCTAGTTTAAAAAGTATTACTAACCTAATCGTTGCAATCCTTATTATCACAACTATAATAGAATTTCCTTATATGAAACATGCTACACCTTTTAATTATAATGTAATGGACACACTTTTATAAATACAACATTCATGCCATATAGTTATAAACTATTAGATATACTTTTAAAATATAATTTAGTAAAGTTATTATATATCTCTGCACTTATAATCTAACCAAGTTACTTTGAATTACAATGTAATCGAGTCACATCACAATCTCAATATCTATACAAACTATTATAAACCAACCTAATTACTTTTAAAATATCAACTATTAGAATTACTAAATATTCCAAACCAACCAAATTTGATTAGGTATCAACCTCCCATATTCAACTCTATCCTCTTGAATTATAAAATAAACAAATTCATGTCCATATACATTTAGATTAAGCACAGATGGAATGTAATCATACAAACTATATTTATAAATCCTTTCCTTACTTTTCCATAACTAGACATTTGAATTAAACACATGTAGGGATATTGATGCAATAAATATAACTCCATGATAAAGACAAATTGACTACCAACCTGAGATTATGGTAGTGACTTTTGAATGAAAATAGAGTATAATCACAACACATACATTGATTGCATAAATGTTAGATTAAGGTAGGGATGGATGGACCATACCCGATCGGTTGAAATAAACATATAGATTAAGTCATCTGCGAATTCAAGTCTAATTCTTCGTAGATGCAACCTAATAAGCATCGAAATCCATTAGGGTTCATTCGCATATTTGGGCCATAGTAAGGTCTATATGAGAACCTGAGGAAACGACTATACATGTCTATGTTTATATAGGCCGCATACACTGTGATCTATGTTTGATTTTCAATACACAGTGACGTAGAGTGCTTCGTAATAGATTCATTTTTTTTGGATCCACATGCATCTAGTGTAAAAACAAACTATCGTAGACCCAAAATTCCCATTTCTACACTAGTCTTAAGAAATGATCGCAATGATAGAATAGATTACCATAACCATTCTATAATGTTCATTCTTAAGTAATGAACAATATAGGTCTGACTAGTTTAGAATCGTTGATTCGAAGAATCAAAACCACTACAAACATGCCCTGTAACCAAAAAATAGGATACATGCAATCATATATAGCCTGTAGATCAATCTTCTTGTGACATGAATAAATATAGCGTTCAAGATAAACAAATTAAAATTTGCAGTAATAAAGCATGCAACAGAGTTCCACAATACTACTCTCCTCATGCAAAGAACCAAAAATCTACAGTAATAAAGCATGCAATAGCTCAGTGAGATCGATGTCCTCATGCAAACATTAATGGATACATCGATCTTTTGTAACACTGATAAACAATCAAAAATAAATTCAACACATAGTGGTTTGCACAGCTCTAAGGTAGGAGACATCCAACAAACATTCAAAAGCAGTGACCAACTCCCAAATTAGGAGATCATTCAGTCTCATGATCATTTGAAAACATGATGCATAGTAAGCCAAATATATAAACAGTTAAAGAACCTGGACATGGGTCAACTTCCTTAGTGGGGATTGCCCAGCTCAAGAAGATTAATAGATTGATACAGATCTTTGTGAACTTCACTAACCTATAATAGAATAGAATATCAATATCCGGAAAATTAAATAAAAATACAAGTCAATGCCTTACTTTTCTTCAAACATCGAATGCAAGAGCGAGAATAGATCTATTCAACCTTAATATTTAGAGATCAATGTCTTATGCAGATGAAGGGATGAGTTTTAAGTCTTGTCGCACCAGTGGCCAAACAAGAATAGTTTAAATTCGTTCTCTGTAGAATATCCAGAAAATTAAATAAAAATACACATCAATGCCTTACTTTCCTTCAAAGATCGATTGGAAGAGAAGGAATAGATCTATTCAACCTTAAGATTTAGAGATCAATGTATTATGCAGATGAAGGGATGAGTTTTAAGTTTGCTGCACCAGTGGCCAAACACGAATAGCTCCACATAAATTATCACCTTCATCACCATCACAAGAATTTCTAGTGATACACAAAAAAATCGAAATATGTGGGTGAACCATGAATCAATACATCCCTTATACAATACAAAATAAGTTTTGATTTGCCCTCCAAGATCCTGATTTTCCCTCCAATATTGGAAATTGAGGGTTTGAAGAAGGAATTAACATGAAATATGGTAGAGTGAAACCATATGCGGGAAAAATAACCCCTATGAGTATGTCGGATTTATAGGGAAAATGGAGGGAAAAATAACCCCTATGAGTATGTCAGATTTATAGGGAATTTGCATTTTCCTCATTAATACACGGGAGGGCTATTCGTTTTGTATTTACTTTTCCCCTAATAAATATTGGACGAATATATTTGAGTTAGAAAAACCCTTTCCATATTAAAAAATTGCCCACTAAATTTTTTTAACCCCTTTAATTTCGCCCCTAATGATTATACTCATATCCTTACTCATTTGGCTTTACTTCTTTATTGTGTAGAGCATCCTTTTGGCATGTTGTTGACCATTTATTCATGGAGTTGACCATTGGTGCATGTTTTGAGGAGGCTTGATATTATTTTAATCTAGATATGCTTTCTTGACTTTGGGATGTGGAATGGTTAGAGGATGGATGTATAGGTGTCATAACAAATCACCTATTATATTTGTTTTTTACCATGTCATGAGGAGGTTAGGTTTTTGGAGTTAGGTTTGTTATTTTTGACCGTGTCAAGGAATATTATTATTTTCTTATGGGGAGGTTGTTGATCTCTCTTCCTATATAAAGAGAGCCTCTCTCATTGTACTCTCTTGGTTTTTGATGGCTAAAATTGTGAGACTATAAGTCCCTATACAATCTCAAAGTCCTAGATCACCTCTCATATGAGTTGTTATTCTTATAACTTTTTGAGTCGCCATATTAATTCACTGATAAGTTGTCAATGAGATCTATATCTAGAGGTGACTAAGATCATTGTACTATATAATATCATCATTTGTATGAAGATCAATGTTGAGAATGACTAAACCATTTTCCACCAATTTTTTTCGTATGCTTGCTTGTTCTATTTCATAACATGGTATTAGATCTCCTTGAGTCTTAAGGTCTTGATGTCCTATGGTATTTATCCATGGAATTTTGAATGTGACACCATGGCAGTGTTTCGTGGGAGGCTAATGAAGAGTCCAATATGGTGTTGTGATGAAATCCCTCCATAATGAATCAATGAAGCATATACACAAAAGAAAGCATTGAGCAAGCTACATCATCATTGTAAGAAGATTGCTAGATCTGTTTTTTGTTCTCTTTCTCGTTGGAGGTTTGATATCCAAGAAAATCAAAGGTTATATAAATTATCATGTTTCTTGTCCATTGGATTCAAAGTGCAAACTTGAAATTATTGTGAATTTCATTCTTGCACTATGGATGTGGATCTATTATGTCGATGCCAAGCCTGGTAATATTTCAATATTTGCACCATAAGTGAGGGGATCTAAGTGGTTATATATGTTGGTATAAGAAAGGGTTTGGGGGCCTTTTTATATGGTTGCAAGCAATGGAGAATAACACCAGTCATTAATGATTTTAAGAAAAATTGCATAGCCTCCAAATCCATTAGAGAGCCTACCAAGCCTACCATTTAGATATGAACATTTAGATCTCTGAATTCAGTTGGTTGCACATACATACGACAAATTTAGATCTCACCATTTTATTGTATCAGGATGCACACCATAACTAATACTCACATTTCTCCACTCATTCCTCATAAGATTCACCCTTATGGATATCCATCAGGTTTTTCTGCCCCATAACTATCACAAATCGTCGAGAACGATTTGTTGATATGTATATCCATGGTTAAGGAAAATCCTCAATACTTCAATGACAACATTTAGAACACCTAGATCTCATGCCCACTCGGATCAAGACAAGATCCGGTATCATTTGTAGTGATCTACATCAAGAACAACATATCTCCACTCAATTTGGAACATAGATATGATGCAACAACCCTCAGTGGTTTTCAAATTTTCCATATGTTATGGTAAAAAACTCATTTTTTAAGAAAGCTTTGCAAAAAAAAATTGGTTTTAACCAAAAAATAAAGATCATAAGAAATTGTAAAAGACAGTCTCCACGGTATTGTTGGTGCCCAAGATTTGATCAATAACTATGCACCGATCCAACCAATGCCATATTTGGTTGCTCCAAATAGAAATCCGTTTCCACTTGCACGCGAGTAACAAATAAGTTCAGCTTTGATACTCTAGCCTATATAAGACGCATTTTTGTAAAGGGTTGGGGCTCTGATACGTTTCGTTCTTCTCTTAAAGAGAGTTTTGGATACATATGTATAGGTCTGTGGGTTTTGAGATGTAAATCTATAATGTTTTGAGTTATGTTAGTTGCATATGTTTGCACTGAGAAACCATGAAATGTATAAGATGTTGAGCTGAATCTATGTAATGGCATGGTAATACTGATTTTGGCTAAGTAATATATAATGAAGTCTCTATTTCTGTTTATATTCTCTTGCGCATTGTCTTTGTTATGAATGTTTATGAATTATGTAAGATATTGAATGTATGCGAATTGTGGATTTGATGAATGTGATGAATTGAGTTGCTAAAAGAATGAATAGAAATTCCTTAGTCCTCACATGCAACCTTTATTCATGTGTTTGTTAATTCTTTTGCGCATATCGGGTGAGACTGTACTCTGTTTGTATGGTATTGCTAGATGTCGATGCATATGGGGTCTTGTTGGCTGTCACATGAATTTTAACCTTGGTTCTGACAGACTGTAGCCAACAATGGTTTTGTTGTTGGGATATGACAGGGATTGTGTTGGGAGGACGAAGTAATGAGGTGGAAACCTACCAAAGATGAGATTGAAAAATGGTTCTAGAGTAAGGAGACAAATTTGCACAGAAAGAGACTAAAGACTTGCGGATTTCGGCTCAGGATTGGAAGGACAAGTATATTTACTCTGATATGCATGATATTTTCTTTTGTGGATTTCCTATTTTGTTGATTGAATGGGTGAAGAGGAAAACTAATATAAATACTACCTGGAAGACACCTTGGACAATAGTATCGACCAACCAAAATATTCATGAACTGAAATATATGGACAATACTTGGTCTAGAGCCATCGATTTTTGGTTCTTGCGCGTGAAGGAAATCTATGCTATAGAATTTTCCATAGGATCGAGTGAATTGTATAGCCATGACGAATAAATATTTGAAGAAGGTCCAAGAAAGAGGTTCTTGAAGTTAATTATGCTCTAGATAAATATGTTGTTCGTAGAGATGGGGCTGATGATGATGAACCCCGATAGTATGGAAGCGTGAGCCTTGCGATGTGGGGGTGGGGCATGAGGAAGCAAGAGAACTGATTGGAACACCATGGATCTAGAAGAGCAAAGACTCCAGAGGGAGAAAATACATATGACGAGATGAGATAAGATAAGTAGTGAGGAAAGAGAAGCAAGAAAATTAGTTGAAGGGAAAATATAAGTTAGATCGAAGAGAAAAGAAGACTACCAGATATGGGAAAGAACGGAAAGCATGTGTATAAGGTCCCTCTGTTCCATAAGGGTGCGTAGAGTCTGGGAAAGAAGAGTGCCCAGAGGATGAGATACCTCCCAAGAGGCGTGGTATGGAAGAAAGTGAGAGCTCCGATGAAAACAATGTTGTCGAACCCTTGAGACTAGAAGGAAAGAAAAATCAACAAGATCTACAAGAGAAAGGAGTATGGACGAATGGAGCTTCTTGCATCATTAGAATATAGATTGCGCACCAAGATTCAAGCTCCCATGGAACCAGTATTGTTGGAAGACGCACGCTAGATGGTGATCTTCCCTTTGGCCCAAACCCCTAGCATTCTTTATCAAATCAACAAAATCAATTATTATTTGAATTTGTGTAGAAAGAAAGACCCGAGAATGAACCTGAGTCAAGAGAAGTGCAAATTAGTCCTACACAAGGGATTAAACCATATCTACAATGTTCAATAAGTACTAGTGCTTTTCCAATTCCACCAATCGCAAGTAGATGTACAAACCAACATGTACCCACCACGATGGCGACGACGTCAGATTCTACCTTGTGCTTACGCCAATTTCATGGGATGGGAAAAGATGATGCACAACAACATTGGTTTACCTGTGAAGCAATTTGGACTGTAAAGAATATTACGAATGAAGTTGCGAATATTGCAGAGTTGAAAACTACGTTCAAGATAGAGCTTTGACAAGGTACATGAGGTATAAGACTACGGTCATCGCAGGTCAACTCTGTACGCTGGATACGATTAAGAATGGTTTGCTGAAATAATTTCAAAAGCTGTCGAAGTTTGAGTCACAATACATCACTGAGATTAAAGAAATTAAACAACATGTTAGCAAGTCCGTGTGGGACTACGAACAACGATTCAAGATCTTTCTGGACCAATTGAGTTTTCATATCGTGGACGTGCAACACCATGAATGGTTTATTGCAGGTCTATTGTTGCATACCAGAGTTCCCCTGATGCACCAAAAGGTGAAGACTTAGTCTAATGCCCTGGAGATCGCCATCAGGTTGGAAGAGACCCTTGGAGGGGAAGTGTTTCCAGGAATGACCTAGGTTCAAATATAGATCACCCTACTGACTGAACAATTACAACACCTATCTATTGGGAAGACAGTCAGGGAAAACATATGGTGTAGCTTCTGTAGGACAGAAGGACATCATAAGAATGAATGCCCAATGTTAAACAATTACATGGGTACCGGTGTGCCTAGCCCTTTTCCGAAAGCAACGGAGTATGAATGGTGTGAGATCTGTAGAGCCTAGGGTCGTGTGCCTCCTAATTGCCTCATGCTGTAGAAGTAACGAAGCTCTGCACACACACCATTATGTGAGTTTTGCAAGTCCATTGGCCACAATGTGAATAATTACCATTCTCTGTAGTTGATGAAAGATAATACGATGGATGCCTACCGGGTGTAAGGTACATAAGAGACAAATCAACCTGACCTAGGAGGACAACATGGAGCAATGCGTGGTAGTTTCCAAGATCGAGGAATAGGCTATAGTGGCAGAAGGTAGATAAATGCTTCAACTGTGGAGAACTAGGCCACTTAGCGAGATTCTTGATTGATCATTGATTGTTGTTAACTAGTCATTGATTCTTGATTGATCATTGATTGTTTTTAACTAGTCATTGATTGGTAATTTATTTAATCATTGATTGTTGTTAATTAGTCATTGCCAACCTCCTGCCTGTAAGGCAAGTGCTCTTCCATTGAGCTAATACCATTAAATATAATCAAATTTCACACTAAAAATATATCACAAACTCTTACAAACATTAACACACTACGATTCCAGCTGTAACATAAAACATATCACAAACTCTTAAAAACCTTAACACACTATCACAAAGGGTATCTATATGATATATAAGTTTGGTTTCTTCTAACCCAACGCCTATTTGGATACAAACATTTAAGCAACATAGAAACCGCTTGTCACAACTTTGCTTTGACAAAAGTAATTAATGGAGCAAAATTAGTTAATGGGACTTATCATGCTACGAACATTCAAGCAACATAGAAACCACTTGTCACAACTTTGATTTGACAAAAGTAGTTAATGGAACAAAATTATTTAATCATGAGACTGATCACTTATATTGTTCTTTTCACTCTTAAGTAGACACTAGATACCAAGGAATCTCGATGTGTAACCAACACAAGCGGTTCACCATTCCCTCCATATTAATCACTTAGAATCTTCACTTCTATGGTTCTTTTCAAGGTACATGTTAAAACACTAAGTATTGTGACGTGTAACCAACACAAGTTGTTCACCATTCCCTCCATGCTAATCGCTTATAATTTTCACTTATATTGTTCTTTTCACTCTTAAGTAGACACTACATACCAGGGAATCTCGTTTGCGATAACAAGCTATTTCATAGTCCCTCCCTCCATATTAGTGGCTAATTATCTTCACTTTCATTTCCCTTGCCTCTAATAGTTAAAAACTTTCTAATAGTTAAAAACTTTCTATATAGTGCTGTTACATACTCTTTTATATCAAATTAGTATGTTTTTTTACATACTATTTTATATCAAATTAGTATGTTTTTTTACATACTATTTTATATCAAATTAGTATGTTTTTTTAGGTCAGGGTTCTACATTATTATTGGCTTATCTATGTCACCAAAATCATGTAGAATCCACACAAGAAATTTTTGAACTCGTTTGCAAGTAATACCAACCCAATCACCTATTAAACGTTTGAACTCAAAGTTACAATTAATACAAATCCAATCACCCAAGTTACAATTAATACAAATCCAATCACCTACTATTTGTTGCTAAAACAAACTTCCATGGACTGAAATTGTGCGTTTTAAATGAGACCTTAATGTTGTTTTCAATCCAAAACATTACATGATGGTTAAATTGCAGGCATTCTACCACAAAATAAAAATATTCCGATAGCATTTCACTTGCTATGAAAAATTTCAAGTTGTAAAAGGAAAAATAGTATTGGAGGCTAATTTCTAGAATAATGATGTGAGAAAATTATTCCAAATTTAGCCTCCAATATTATGGTGAATTGTGAAAATTTGCATTGAAAAATAATATGTTTTCTAAATCACTTACCTCATATAATTATAAATTATATTATCATAGCTATCATTATAAACCACATTCCTCATGAGTGTTTAGTTCGTTTTTCCATTCTTCTCTGTCCCACAAGTTAACACCCATGTCCCTCTAGTATTGACGGACCTTGAGATCGGTATGAATTTCCAAAGCAATGGCTTGCTGCATAAATTATAATAACAATAAGAATACGCACAAGGAGATATTCTAAATCCAACAAAACTGCTTAAACAACTCAAACAATGACTATCATTAATATAGATATATATGTATGTATGTATGCATTAACATATTTATAAAATGAAAAATTAAAACATTAATTGTTCTACATGTTTTTTTGCGCAAGATAAAATGCCCATGCAACAAGGCTTCAACATCCCGTGCATCTAATAAGTGGGAAATAAGCGGGAAGATGGGGAAATGATCACAATCATTTTTATAGCCACCCAAGATGATCCAAGTTCATGCAAATGGTTGCGCAAATTAATCTTCTCACCTTTGTCAAGGAAGTTGTGGTGTGAAAGGAGCAATTACGATTCTGACGTAAATATAAAATGAAGAAAAAAAACTAATTACAAACTCAACAAGGAGATGGGGAGAGTCCACATTGCACCAAAAACTTGAATGAGATAAACAAAAACTTACACTATATATGCAAGAAACATTATATTTACACTGAGTAAACACATGCACAATTGTTAGTAATAACTTTAACTTTATATATTTACATGCACCTTTCAATCTTTATTTATAATTTTTGAATTATTTGTTTGTTTTTTTAATTTTTTCCTTATTATTGTGATTCTTTAACAGAAAAACAATAAAAAAAATCAAATAATAATTTAGTTTAACATAGCATTAACATTTATATTACAAATAAAAAAAAAGTGAAATACTAACAACATACAAAACTAAATATTTACAATTCCCAAAATACAAAAAACAACAAGTATCATATAAATAAAAGCAGTCTGTATCAAAAAAAGAAATTAAAATTGTTGCCTATAGGAAATGGCCGCTTAATATTAAAGCATAGGCTTCATGAATAAACAAAATTGAATAATGATAACTGTTGGTGAAAAGTGGTGGTTAAGTCTTTATAGGTCACCAGTTCAGATCCTGTAAGTGAAAGATTGAGGTGGGGAGCCATTAAGGAATAGGGCTGAGCTGAGGGGCATCCAGTCCTATTCTTCGCACAAACCTGGTTTGAGTACCTCTCATTCTTCCAGTCAACACTAAGGCTAGCCTTGGGCGAAGTTATATACCCATCCCACTAGCATGGGAGACTTCCTCGATATGAAAAAAAAGGTAAAGACAACTGTACACATATTTAAAGAAGAACTAATGAGAAAAGAGATCAGTGAAATAGATCTTATTTGCTTCAACGATAAAAGATATCATACAAGATTAATGCTCGGTTCACATATTTTTTCAGACAAGATTTAAACCCAAAGACTAGAAAGACGTTTTCGAAACCATCAGTATAATCCAGGCGAACAGACAAACAGTGAGACAGATGAGCAACTTGAGATTGGAATAATCACTTGGAGTGAGTTTAAGTTTACGTTCCTGCAAGGCCATCACTTGATTAATGCCAATAAATATGATCAAAATAAGTGGAAACAAAAACAGGAAATACAGGTATACCCTAGGGAAGTCATCACACTCATAGTCTACATCTTTCTCCTTCTCTTGCAAGCCTTGAAGAGTCACCTGTTATCATCAAACTTTGTTAAACCTGAAAATATTGAAAGAAATGACGATAATCGAAAGCAAATAAAACTCTCTCTCGAGCTGCACCTCTTTTAAAGACTTGATGAGGGATAGGTTGGTTTTAGGTAAACATATGAAGGTTCCAAGATAAATTGGTTTTAGGTTGTCTGCATGATTTTTTTTTAATTACTTTTTGTTTTTGGTAACCTTAGTAGAACCCATACACATCTTCGATTATCTTAGCATCTTAACAACCAGTAGTGAATCCACTTTGAAAGTATATTATTCATATCATGCATAGCAACACTACTCGAAATATGATGTCAATCCAAATGGTCTGGATAAGCTGCACATCGTTCGCTAATTTTTATCAACTTATTCCCCAGATGATTCTCCAATATACAATATATAATCCTTTATATTACGTCCAACGGTCCAAGGGTGAAAATAGATTAACATACTACTTGTCTTTATCAACTTATTCCCCATATGATTCTCCAATATACAATATATAATCCTTTATATTACGTCAAACGGTCCAAGGGTGAAAATAGATTGACATACTGTTTGTCAAAGATACAGCGGAAGGTGATTTTTCCGTTGAAAAAAAAATTGATATACTACTTGTTTTTTTGTTGTTTTTTTCTTCTTTTTAGGAACGTTAGTTTTCTGAATTTTTTTGGGGTCATCATATTTAAATTTTAATTTTTGTGTAAAACCAAGGAGCAAGTTGAGTAATTGCATTGAGAGGAGTGAGGTGCTTTACAACCTAGTATGGGGGAGATGTTGTAAACATTAACATAATTAAAAAAATTCACGTTAGCTCATAAAATAAAAATTTATGAAAAGTAATTAGAAGTAGTAAAATAAAAAATTATGAAAGGTAATTAAAATAATCCATATCCAAAATATAAAATTAAAACTTAAACCAGGATCTATTAAGCCATAGAGGAATCAAATTTTTTAAGTTTAAGATTAAAAAAATTATATCTCAAGAAATTGAATCCCCTCAATACTTGATAGATCTGGGTTTAAAATAGATTTATACTGATTCTAGTAGAAGCTAAAAACCAAAGTACAAAATGAAGTATGTGACAAAGGATTTCCATAAGGTAAAAAATAACTATGTTTACAAGTCCAGTTGCAAAGTTGAATATTTGATCTGTCATGATGAAGACTTACAATTAGAGGAAAGCGGATTCTTTCTTTCCAACTACTAATAAGTGGGAAGCATCATGACCATTATTCTTCCATGCATTGTGGGCTTTACATTCAATTATGTGATGCTTTCTGGAACTGTAGTCTCAAGCGTGCTCGATTTGCAATTGCCAATATCTAAAATTTCTTTTGAGCCCGTGGTTGAAGGAGACGTGAGAGTAGAAACACAGAGACGATTACTGCAAACTTGTGCAAGACTATAGTTTGTACAAGACTGAGCAGGGTGAACCAGTTGTTTATGGTTGTAACACTTGATATAACCTCTCATTTTCTCATCGACTAACTCATAATGGAAGGCGGTGAAATCAAGGCCTTTCTGAATAATAGAAAAATCAATCCAATATAACAATACATCAGTGTTATTTCTTCCACAATCTACACTTGTTCACCAAAAAATGTTAAATAAATCAGCTACTGCTGGAATGTGTCATTTTCGATCTTCTATTTGACACAGGCCATCAAGAATCTCGGCAAAATCAATATCTTATATTATGTAGATGAGTGTTACATATAAAGGAAATCGAAACCGTTATCTAGAGTTAGATAACGAGATTATTAACTAGAATTTACTAACTAATAACTGAAATATTATTTACAATGTAATCCCGAAGAATTATTCAACATTACCCTTAATCCAAAGGAACATTTGACATGCCAAGCTGCATTCTAATTTTTTCAAACTTTTCATGGCCTAATGCTTTAGTAAAGGGGCTGGTGCAAGGTAATGATATCCAATTATGAGAAAAAAATATATGTAGAGGCGTAGGCAACAGACAAATCTTTTCCGGAGCTATTTTTCCAAAATTTTAAAAGTTAATTGTATATATTTTTTTTAAATTACCGAAGTCAGTGAAGCCCTAAAAGGACATGGTCAAGTTTTGATCCACCATATCATGGTCTAAAAATAATCATAATACTTTTTTTTAAGGTTGTAGGTATTTTCATACTCTTTTGCGGGTTCTTTTCCATTTTCGAAATAGGTAAGCCAATCAAAAGTTATAGGCCAAATAAACGACCTATGTTTTTTACAAATTTGACATGAGTGCAGTTAAAAATGAATTAAAAATAGAAAACAACAATAGATCTATTCAAAAATTATATATTTAGAATCTGCACACAGAGCTCGACAAGTGTGTGCAATTTCATCTGCAGTGTACTCATAGAGCATATGCGGAACTAGTTGTGAAAAACATGAAGTTACAGCATTTGATGTGTTCTGCCATAAATCAGACCAAGCCTCAAGGTGCAATCCGAAGCTAATTCCAAGCCTGCAAGGGCGCCAAAAACAATTTGAATTTAGACACGTGTGCGCGCATATGTGGCGTGCACGCATGTCTATAGGCACGCACACGGATTTACATGCGCGTTATTTGCACACACATTTTATTTTTCAAAAACAAGGTATCCCTTTATATGTTTTCTTTAATTTCCTTTCTCATGATGGTGATGAGGATGATGATGGTGATGATGAGATGATGATGATGACGATGGTGATGGTGATGAAGATGTTGATGATGATGACGATGGTGATGAAGAAGAAGATGATGATGATGAAGATGTTGATGAGGAAGGGGGAGATGACAATGATGATGAAGATGTTGATGGTGATGATGATGGTGATGGTCATAAAGATGTTGATGATGATAATGATAGTGATGAAGAAGATGATGATGAAGATGAAGA